>JAIFZK010000021.1:2880000-3525000 GCA_027481765.1 Tenualosa thibaudeaui | reverse complement strand
ACAAGCCTAAAACCGAATGCAGCTGAAACATCATCCAAGAAAGTACACTTGGATTGTGTGACTTTTTCTTTCCAATGTCATACCAAAGAACCACATCATTATATAGTGCCTCTTGCTCTTACCCTCTTTCCATCTTTTCACTTTTTCATTTCTCTCTCAATCATTACTTTAATGCTTCACTCTCCTCTCTCTCTTTCTTTCTCTCTCTTTCTTTCTCTGTGGTTCTGTTTGTCTGTTGCTGTAACTCCATCTCTTCTGTCCTCCCTTTTTCACCTTTTTTTCCTCTGCCTGACTTCATTATGTAGTTTTCACTCCTTTTTTCTCCTCTTCTGCTGCTGTCTCTCTGTTCTGTTCATCTGTGTCTTGGACCATTTCTCTTCTTCCTTCTCCTCATTTATCCATCCATCTCTCTCTCCATCTCACTCTTCCTTTGCGTCTCTCTGTCCCCCTGCCTTCACCTCTCTCAGTATTTCTCATCGCTCTCTACCTCTCTCTTTCTGTCTCTATCTCTCCATCTCTTGCTCTCTTTTTATGGCCTAGGGACATTCATCTCATTATCATCACACACAAGTCTTTCCAGCTGTGACTCAAGTGTGTGGTGTGGAAACTCGCTACAACGGCACACTACGGCAAGCAGGTGTGACAGATTGCAGGCACAAGCACACTCACATACATATACACTCGTAAAATGAGGGATAACAGTCATACACACACACACACACTCATACACACTTATACAACACATACACAACACACACACACAGAACAACAATATAACCACAAAGAAGAATATAAATACATGTGCACATACACACACACACTGACACAAAATGGAGGGCCCTTGTCTGCTTGTGAGCCCACATACTTCTTCCTCTCCTGGGTGTGTACAGCCTGCCTGCAGATGTCTGGGAGGAAGTACCTGCTGCTTCCTGTTGAAACAGAATGGAGCGCCACCTTCTCTCCAGAGCGGAGTGGGATGGCTTTACCAGCGTGGGCCAGTGGCAGCAGCCCCGCGTCGCATGCTCACACAGCTCTCTCGCACCATTACAGAGTGGCATTTCCATTCACCGTTTTCACCCATTCCAGATGTCGCCCTTCAGCCTCGGCGGAAATCAATAGCATTAGCATCTGCCTCAGCGCACTCTCCTCCCTCACTGAAAAAAGGATGGTTTCTGGGCATTGTTTACTTAGATTGTTGGTCTTTAAAAAGCAACAACTCTATCATCTCCGCCACCATATGAATAATGCTGACTACTAGCATCTCTCTGCCTCTCTCTTCATGAATACAAATAGCTGGGCCAAGTGAGAGAGAGAGGGGGAAAAACAACTTAGCTTTTCATTTCATTTGAATGATAACTTGGTTTTATAGCTCTCACTGTCTCATATTAGGGCCTCTGATTCTTTCTCTCCACTGGGGACCCAGGAGGGCCAATACTTAGTGAGCTTCGTAATATCCAACTTTGCCTGGAGGAAGCGATTTCCTTCTTATCATTACGGGAGGGTAAAAATGGAGATGGAATCGATAAAATATTATTGGATGATTATCGAAAGGCAGCATCTTTTGATATTTCGGTGTTGTTTGTGGGTGGCAGGGAATTGAAGGGAGGAGGGGAATACTGTTGTTGTTATCAACTTGCAGCATTTGCGCCCTCTTTATTTCCAAGCCTTTTCTTTCTATTTTTTTTTTCACCATTTCTCGTTCTTCTGAATCCCTCCATTGTTTGCTGGCCTCAGCATATCTCAGATCTCTTGGGACAAATACTCTCAACAGACTGGTGCCTCAAATCTGCTTTTCTTTCAACCCACCACTTTTGGAAGGGAGAAGAGGAGAGAGAGAAAAAAGTGAAAACTATGAAGAAAGGCCTGGAAACAACAACAAAAAAACTGGAAACAATCAACATCACTCTTCTCCACAGCGAACTTCAAGCCTGTTCAATTTAAGTGAAATGACAAGACCTTGAGTGTAGAGAGGAGTACGGCCATGGAATGAGCCCATGATCTCTCGTCTTTTCATTATGTTTTATAAAGTATAGAACACAGAGGAATATAACCCACTGGCAGGGAGCCTCCACAATAAACCCTCTCACTTTGAAAAGAATTAAGTTCAGGGCGGCGTTAAATCTAGTCATCTCTTCATCTGACCCCCTTCTCTGGTGATCACTGAAGCCAGCCCAGTAGGGTGGGAGTGGGGCCTTGTTTTAATATTCAAATGATAGAGGCTCGTTTTTGCATGAGGGCTTTTCTTATGGGAGATTAGTAAAACACGAGCAGCTAGCCATAAAAAGGGATTCATAACAGTAAAAACAGGCCATAATAATTATAGAAAACTGCATCCTTTTTAAAAGCTTCTGCAACGGTCAGGGGACATGCATAAAAAAGGCATTATTTTCTACTGCTGTTTCATTGTAAGGGGTTCTAATTAAAGGCATGAAGAATCATATGAAAGTCATATGCCCATGTTTTACATATTACAAGACTACTCCATTTCTAGAATACATTAAATCTTTCCGTCATATAATGAATTGTAACAATATTCGAAACGTTTCTGTAAAAACGTTTTCTCCCAAAATAAATTTTTGGTATTGTCTATGCAATACATATGTTAGTGTTCACAGTATAGTAACAAAAACAATATGGCTGAAGTATTACTACAGGCACAAGATACAAGAAATTACAGAAATGGATCATCTCTATAGATCCAGCCAGCCCTTGAAAATCTTGTCTGTAGTTAGTTTCTAAAGTTCAAGCATTTGACATCAAATTAGCAGGGCGCAAGTGTGTCAAGCCTAGACACTGAGCAGATAACTAGCTGATCGATAACTGTCTCCTTGGAGAAGGATTACTGAAGAGGCTGATGAAATGCCATTTCTACCCTCCTTATTGAATTTTTGATGGGGGTCGGTCGCTAAGATAACTGCGGCCTGCTGCTATGCTTCTCTCCAACTCCATAATCCTCATTCAGGCTATCATGTAGCTCGCAATCCCATAATCCACCTTGTGCATAGGCCTCTGATCCTCTCATTAGCAAGGCACTGTGAGGAGGGCCGGGGTGAAAAACCTATGTGTGTGTGTGTACGTGTGTGTGTGTGTGAGAGAGAGAGAGAGAGAGAGAGAGAGAGAGAATGTACGTATGTGTGTGTGTGTGTGTGAGAAAGAGTGTGTGTGTGTGTGAGAGAGAGAGAGAGAAAGAAAGAGAGAGAGAATGTGTTTGTGTGCATATGTGTGTGAGAGATAGAAGGAGAATGTGTGTTTGTGTGTGTGGGTCTGTATGTGTGTGTGTGTGTGAGAGAGAGAGAGAGAGAGAGAGACTGTATGAGTACATGTACACATATATATCTATGTGTTCCTGTGTGTTTCTGGATGTTTGTTTGGTGTTGGTGTGTGTACATCTGCCCAGAGTACATGATGCATAGTGTGCATTAGGGGACCATACATTGTGTATGTGTACTCACTGGCTTGTAGGTTGTCTTTGCTATTAGTAGCTACCTGGATAGGCACTAGGGGCATGTCTGAACTCATGCGTATTGCATGGGCCTCTTAGTACGTGTGCATGCGCTTCAGTGCCTCTATGCTTTTTGTGGTGTGTGCGCACATGTGTGAACATGAGAGTGTATGGATACAGGTGTGATGTTTTATTTTCAATCATGTAAAGGCCCTGTGTGTACTTCGTGTGTGTGAAGTGTGTGTGTATTCTAGCCGCCTCCTGAAACATTTGGACAACACTTGGAGTCCTTTTGTGTAGACATGTCTCTGGGAATCTGGGACAGTTAGGGTCTCATAATAAACTAGAGTATCGATCTAGCCAGTGGCTACAAAGTGCTGTGGAAATCAGTGCTTCCTCACCGAGGATCTCAAATACTTGTCTGGTGATGATAGAGATGAGGCATGTAAACTCGGTCTCAGTTTTCTTGCCCTCATAGGTTGGCTTCAGCTGCTACTACCACATTCTGTTGTTCTTTTTCCTACTGATAGCACTCAATGACCTCAAACAACAGGGTTATGGGTTAAAAATGGTTCTCTTGTAGTGCCTGTGAATATGGTTCAGACCAGCTCATAGCGTAGCAAATTCCATGACATCCAGGATATATATATAATAAAATAATATTGGATATTACAAACTTTTCTAAACAAATCTGTTAATTTCTCATGTTTATCTACTTCTGCTAACATCTGAAATGTTTCCAAATATGGCCGTGACAGTGGCAGTCATGTTATCTTAGTCAGCCTTCAAATGGCAGTCGTACCCCCTGTTTCACAGCATGCCTCCCACCCCCTGCAGCATCTTGATTGGCAGGTAGAAAAATTTGGTCTAACAAGCTAGTTTTTGATTGCACATTTTCAGACCCTGGTGTAAGTGAAAGAAGTAAGCAGAGAGATTGTGTGCCACTTTCAGACAAGATTGTAACACCTGAGTTAGGTGGAATAGAACCCCCCCCTGCCTTCTCTACATTGCACTGCTGCGAGCCTCAAGACAGCTCCTGAGGCTTTCCTCCTGGTTTGTCGTCTGTCACATCCTCTCCTGGAGATCATGAGAGATATCTCAATTCCTTGCCCTAGACACACACACCCACGCACACCCACACACGCAAGCACACACACATGTCTGTATCAGGAAGGAGACAGTTAATAAAAATAACTCACTTCAAGGCTGTAAAAGTGTCTTGTTTCTGTCTGCTGGCTTGGATTGTGTGGTGGTTCTCAACATGGGGCTTGAGAGAGAGGGAGGGGGAAGTTAATAAGGGGAGCCCCACGGCGGACATTTTCACTGATGGGAAAGCGTTCTCTTAAGGGTTGACACCATTAGTTGTATGTGTGTGTGTGTGTGTATTAATGATGTATTAGTGAATATGTGTGTATGTATGTATCTATTTATGTATTTGCCTATGTATGAGCTAACACAAATGAACAAATCAACATCCTTGTGGGGAATCCAAAGTTTTTCGTCTCCCGCCTGCACAAGTGAAGTGGCTCTAAAGTACACTGAAATGTCAGCTTCCCACCGCACATCAGATTTTCAAACAGGGCTTTTGTGTTTGCAGTCTCACCTGCCAATTACAACCTGAGTGGTAAACAGAGAGGAACTTTAGATACTGTATGTACAAGCGTTTCACAGCAGAGTGGTTCAAAGGATCCTCATAACCTCTCATACAAGAGCAGAGTGGTATTTAAGAGTATTAGTGTGTGAAGAGCTTCTCAAACATAAAACCTCAGTGATGCTAAGGATCATTGTAAACACATACAGAGAATTGGAAACAAGACAACACAAAAAGTACATCTACTAATAAGCCTTTCATCATCTTCATCGTCATCATCATTATCGACATCATCATCATCATTACCACAATTTATGAAACAACAATTTATTGATAAGATAACTTAACCATTTTACTTGTCTTCATATCTTCTCAAAGCTGACATCTGCACAATAGAACAGTCTGAGACATACTGTATGATGAGAGAACAGAGTGCAACCTCGGAGCAGAAATAGCCCATGTGCAAGATGTAGCGTGAGCCATAGGGACCAGGCTCACGTGCACCACAGAGATCAGTCTAGAGATCGTCTCCACACCCATGACTCACTCAGGAACACAGTGAGATCATTTGCTCGAAAACTTTCCATCTTGCAATTACTGTGGCAGCAGCTGGGCGACTGTGAGGCAGACTCAGTGTCCTTAAGGCCATGGGAATGTGCTCTGTAGGCAGGCATTAGTCAACCCTCAACCATCATCACTCTCTAGACAGTGTTTCTGGCTTTGTTGACAAGCTAGCCCATGTCTGTTAAAGGGGACACTGCTCATTTGCATGACCTGGAGATGCGAGATGGTACAGTCAAACTCCTGTGGTTTGACAGTTTTGACACATTTGGACAGGTTTAGGAGAGAATGCAATAAAGCCACGACCAAAATGTCACCAAGCTGCCATCTTAAGGGGACGTCTGGCTGGTCGGGGAGGAAGGGGATGCGAGATGAGATGCCACCTGCCTCCTCCACTGTCACTGGTTCTTCCCTGTGGTGCACTGCACACGCTCTGTGTGGCCCTGGGGAACGCATGGCTCCAGAAACATCCAGCTGATCAAATGCACAAGTGCATCTCTAAAACTCATGTGAAATGATAATAGACAAGAGGAAAGAGGAATACAATTACATGGTCAAGGCTTTCCTAATTTCTGTTGTGTGTGTATGGCGGCAAATGTTTTAGTGTGAGTGTGTGTGTGTGTGTGTGTGTGTGTGTGTGTGTGCATGTATATATGTCTGCTTGCGTGTGTAAGTGTGTGTGTGTGTGTGTGTGTGTGTGTGTGTGTGGCAGCAACAGCGGCAGTTCCTTTTTCCTCTGTCGGAACGATGATATTAAGACAATCTCAGCAATTTGCCCGGCCCATAAGTCACTGTCGCGGGCGAGCGGAGGCGCCATCATTCCCTCCGCTCTCCTATAAGGCGCTTGGTGTCCTCACCTTATCCCTGGCGCTAATGAGGCAGATTACATGGGGATGCCCCCCCCCCCACCAAATATGATCAATCTATCTCAGTTCTCTCTCCAGCAGGACCCCACACACTACACAGACACTAACACCTCAGAATGGGGAATGAAGTGTGGAGAGAGGCGGAGCGAGAGAGAGAGAGAGGTAGATGAGGGGATAGAGAAAGAGATGGAGGGATAGAAAGAGAGAGAGAGATGGGAAATGGGTTCTCCAGGCTTACAGAATGTCCCAGTAAATGAATTGCAATATGAGGGAGATGAATAGATAGAAGGGGGTTTGGACGTCAGTGATGTGAATGCAATCCACTGTTACCAACAGGAGGAGGGGCACGAATGGTCAGGTGGGTCTGTGGTGGTGAGCCATGAGAGCTAAGTAACAAGCTAGAAGTAAAGGGGAGTTTGAGCAAAACAGCTATGTGGGAGGCTAGGCTAAGCTAGGCTAGGTCTTGATGTCAATAAGCTGAAAACTAGTAGGATGTCAGCCAGCTGTGCCTTGGGTTGGTCATTCAGTGCTGCTGAACAGTCCAATATTGGAGTGGTAAAAAAATGTGGCAGTCTATACAAGGGAATGCTGTTATTAGTTATCTGCATTGACTACATATTTTCTTCCATGTCTTTCACTCTTTATCTACTCTGTCTTCTCATCTGCTTCCAGTGTCTGTGTCCAGCCACTGCAGTCAGCCACTGCCGTCAGATGAGTGTGGGTTGATCTTACAGGCCTTCCTCTAATGGCAGGCTTGTAGGCATCTGAAAGGGCAAGGAGCGTAGTGGCTTGGACAAAGCCAGAAACTGTTCCGGCCAATTAACATGGTGCTCCAGGATTACAAAATGTTGGGGTCTGATTTAATTGGTTAAACTTAACATCAACCTTTCACTACATCTAACCTAATAGACAGTCTTATTTTTCTTATTTTAGATAACTCTTTGTGTGTGTGTGTATGTGTGTGTGTGTGTGAATCTAATGTTTACATCAAAACATTTACACTCATGATTAAATGTTTGCTGTGAATACACCTGTGAGTGTGTGTAATATTCAGCAATTCAGTGTTTGTGTACTATATGAGTGAACAATCAAACAGAGATAGGGAATGAGAGAGCGAGAGAAAAGTAAGAAAAGAAAGAGAGAGAAACAGAAAGAGGGAGATGAAGACAGAGACAGACAGTGAGAGTATGAACTAATCTCTCTTGCGCACCAAAGAGCCTGTGGTATTTCGGCCCGCACCGTTTAATTACCTTTGTCTGGCCGCCGGTAGCTGTGACAGGCTGCATTTCGGGCCGGCAAAAGAAAAAAAAAAAAACAGATTAGCGGACCAGTGGCTGAGCCTGCCTCTCCAGGCTGCCTATTTATCAGCCCCAAAGACCAGAGCGTCTAGGTTTGTAGCGTTATATTAGCCCTTAGAGATGAAGCCGGAGATATTTTCTTCTCCATTCAGCGAGATGAAATGTCATGACTACCTTTTTGTATTGACTCGGACAATAAGGCTGTTTATAGGGTACAGGACTGCAGATGAATATGTCAGGAATGTCCAGTGGAGGCAGGAGTCCACTAACATGAGGTGAGACATGGGGCTGGACTGCCACTGCCATGCTGGAAATGGGGAGCAACAAAAAATATATATAAATATAAATATAGATATATATATCTATAAGCATCTATATCTATCTATATATCTATCTATCTATATCTATATCTATCTATCTATATATGTATATTATGGTGCAGATGGCAAGCAATCGCCTGTCAGCATTTTTGGGGTGGGGTGTTGTTTAGGAGGGCTGGGGTGGACATGATGTTTGTGTGCACTATTCCTTCAAGCACTGGTTAGAGGAGCTGTCACAGAGCATTGCATTAGATCAAAACTGCCAGGGTGGGCCAGAGGTGGGGAGGTGTGGGGTGAAGTGCATAAGTGATCCATATTACTCCAAATGGAGTTGGCATCAGCACCTCGAAAAATTTTGGAGTTCTCTTGATATCATTGTGGTGGGCTAGTCAGGAGCATTGCCTCCCTGTCCAATCTGGAGAGCAGAGGCAGCGATGGCTAGATCTGAGACTAATTGAGGGCAGCCTCCCCAAGGGGTCAGTTGGAAGCTTATAGAGAGATAGATGGATTGATAGATGCTTCATTTGTCCCCGTGGGGGAAATTGGTTTTGCAGCATAATCACAAGACATTTCATGGCAAGGCAGCATATGAGGGTTGCAGTTGCCTCTCTAACCCCCCCCCAACCGACCCCTTCCCAGGTAGCATTGCGGATGAGGCCCAGGTGTGTTTGTGGTCTGGCACAGGTTTGATGGTGCTTAATATCCTCTCATCTCTTCTTCTTGGAGGCAGCCACTGCTGCTGCTGTTACCGTCTTGCAATCCTGAGCAAATTAATGCCCGCTCATGGGACGGAGTGAGTGGGGAAGGGGGGGTGGTGAAGGGACGGAGCGGTGAGGAAGGGGGGGTGAAGTGATGGAGGGAGGGAGGGAGGGATGGAGAGAGGCTGAGCGAGCGCCAGTGAGGCGCGAAGGGACCTGCCGGGGCTGACGGCTCCTAATTTGTTTCCCCATCACAGCGACGGCCTAACAGGGTGTAAAAGCTGCTCCTCCATTAACCCTGGCAGGGTCACTTCACATGGCAGATGGCAGCCATGGTAATGCCCCTCTTAGAGAAGAGAGCTGCATGTGTGTTTATGTGTATGTTTGTGTGTTTATATGTGTGTGTGTGTGTATGTAGGTTTGTGTATGTACTGTATAAAATATGCCATAAACTTTTTATGTGGCATATATGGATTTTTAAGATTGAATACTGTTTGTGGTTTCAAGTTGCAAAGTTACAGCCCCTAAGTAAACGTGTCTATTGCTTCTCTTAGGAGATGGAGAGAGAGACGCGGTCATTTTACATGTGGATGCGAGGGTATGTGCACTACAGAAGTGCAGCAGATGCAGTTGCAACATTGTGGTTTTGAAAGTGGCTGACTAATGCATGTAACACTCACTGTTTTCAGAAACGATAGGAAACACATGGGAGCAGTTGCTATTGGCAAAGATCTCTTCCAACAACTTCCTTCAGGCTTGCTTCTAGTGCCACTCTTGCATTAAAATGGGAAATGGACTCTTCAGAGAGTCTATTTTTTTTAGTCTGTGAAGAGACCAATTGAGAAGGCTCCACAAGAGCACTTTGTCGAGTTGGAAACCTGTTCTAAGCAATGGTCACCTAATCTGCCTGAAAGATAAACACTTGTTTGCCTGAAGAGGCTGTGGATGATTGAAAGCAGATCTGCATTGTGAAATGTTGAAAAAAACAAAGCATGTAAAATATGTGAACATGTTAAAGAAGAAATCTAGAAATCTGGTGTAGATCAATCAATAGCCCTGTTTGAGGTCATCGAGGGGTGTCTGTTGGAAAAAGAATTAGGAAATTTGATACAACATAGGCCGAATAGTGAACCAGCAGCTGACATTACCTGAATGGGGCATAGGAAAATGAAACTGAAAGTGAGTTTCTGTGCGCCATTTGGTTAGTGTTTCAGTATTTCAGTTCCAGAAACCTCATACCATGTATTCTAGCACAAGGCCTCTGGTCACAGTAAATGCTTGCCGTCAGTATATTTTAATTTATTAAGAGAGAAGTGTTTTTATTTTTAAGGGTACTGAACAATGTTAGCCAAAGGCTTTTTGGAGGAGTGGGGGTGGTGGTGGTAGGGGGGGTGGGGTTGACAAAGGCAGGGAAAGGGAGACGTGTGTGGTTTTCAAGCCAGTGAGCTGAAAGAACAAAGCCTTGGCAAACAAAAAATGAGGTCAGTGTGTTATAGTTTGCGGTTAGTCCAGACACACTGTTGTCCTCGGTACAGACCGAAGCACAGAACTAAGGAGAGAGATTTTACATCAATACATCACATTAAAGGATTTCTTGGCAAAGCTCACAACCTTTTGATGACATTCAAATATCATACTTGTTTCGAATAGGACCAAAGTATGTAACCTCTAGATTTGCACTGTACTTGAGACATGACAATTCAACAATGACACTAGATGTTAAAGACTATGTACAATGTGATAATATATGTCCCACAATTAGGGTTTGCTACTTTTTTATGTGATGATAAATACACCATTTTCTCGTTAGCATAGGACCAGCTGTACACACATAGCCTATAGTTAACACAAGCACTGACAAAAAGTTTCTTGCATGCTTTTATTACCTTTTAACACACGGCAACTGGAATCAAGTCATAAATTACACACTAATGCGTGCTTGCGCATATTTCATTTGGGCTAAAACACAATTCTCTTGCTTCCTGTCTTTCTGGTGCATGAGCCTGTGTAGTGCCTTCCATGACATTGCACTCGAGCAGCATCCCCGTTTCAAACAACGCCAAGGTGTTAAAGGTATTTCAAACTCGGTCAGAGAAGGCAACCGTGTTTTGAAGGTTAAAGGGTAAATTTACTTAGCCTGCGAGTAATGTCTGGCAGTTAGTGAGTTAGTGTGGATCGCTTATTAAGAGGACAAGTGGTTAAGATTGGACGCTAATAGGTATTGAAAAGGGGAGCATCTTTAGAGCCTGCCAGGGGCTGAACGTGAAATCTGGGCTATGAATTCTTTATGACAGGAGGTTCAATAAAGAGTTGCGAGGTTTGCAAGTGTTGTTGAGCAGTGTTGTCCCAGCAGTGCTGGTCGAGATGATGCTTCTCTGGGGATTCAAACACACACACACACACACACACACACACACACACACACACACTTTGCCTACCACTCCAGCAAGCTGTGCTGGGTTCTTGTCATTGTTTACCACCAGAGGTGCAGTGGGGATTTTTTAAGTAGGGGCATGCTATTTTAATGATGCAGTCTTAACTGAAAAGAAAGTTACAAGCATCTCCCAAAACTAAGTCGATAGTATCACTGCATTTGATTATAGTCATGTTAAGTTGCATTTGTTTCTGGCAGTAGCGGACTTATTGGAGAGGTTTGCCTGGTGTGTGCAATGTTCTAAATGAATACCTAATATTAAAACAAGTGAGAAATACAAAAATGCTACTCCCCTGTTTACCACCTATTTGCTGCACAGCCTCTGTGAGCATGTCCTGCCTGCTGTGGTTGATAGGCTGAGCTACTACAAACTGACCCCCCCCACACGCACACACACACACACACCACTACCACCACCACCTCCGATTGCTGTTATTAGCAATCCCACCAGCTGAGCCTCTGGTGTGTACAGAGAGACAGCTTTAATCACAGGCGCCCACATTCCTAAAGCTCTGAGTTCAACTTTAGCGTATAGCTGAACCAACAATGACTAATGCCCGACCTTTAAATATTACACCACATTAATAATGGGCTTTAATTAAAATCTTTTGTTTCGCTTTTTTCCCTCCTCTCCTTGGTTTGGAGCAGAGTTCTGTTCCATGTAAGTATATTTACAGTAAATGGGGCACCACCACTGTGCCGTGGTGGACAAGGAAACTGGAGGAGCCCCAAGGTGCCAATTAACTTAATAATTAATCAGTTGAAAAAAAGAGGCAATAGCGAGTAATCTGCACTTAGATGACATTCAAAGACCGAGAAGCTGGTTCTGATTGGTCAGAATCTATTAAATTAAAACACAATACCAGTTTTTGTGAGTCCTTGGTTAAGTATACTAGACACCAAACAGCCCTAAATAGGAACATGTAGACTACTAAGAATGAGGAAGTTGGGAAGAATATCTGGAAAGGAGAGCGGCAGAGGATGTGGAGAGGAACTGGGGGATCTGAGAACGGGGAGTTGCTGGACATCGTTCAGACATTGACACTCAGAGGGCAGAACACAGCCGGGCAGGCAAGCACTGAAGTGGCCCTCGAGGGCTACTGCTGGTCCTGTGGCATGGTCAAAGAAAAGTCGGGCAGTGGGGACAAGTGTGCATCTGGGTTGAGGCCACTGACGGTGGATGCAATGCCCTCACTACGCCCGTGACATGGTGTGCACTGGCTGGTTATGTTCACTTGACCTGGTTTTGCCCTTACGTGCGTGTCTCTGTATTCCATGATGTAGACAGGAATTAAGCCTCTGTGGACATGCCCACATCTCCCATAGTTTATTTCACCATGTGCATAGAATAAAATGCAGCATTTTGTATGATACAGTGATTTCTATTATTATATTGTATTAATCTATTAGTGAAGGATACCAGACTTATGTCAATAAATAACTGTGGATAAAACCTATGGAAGATTGTTGGAGAGACTGTTGTTATTGAGAGAGAAAATATTTTGCTTATTCACTTCACTTCACTTTGTGCAAAGAGTCTGAACATTCCCGGTAGGCATATGTTTACTTTGGTGGGTGGGCACTTTGTTTGAACTTTGAAACTATTGATTCTGCCTTCAATTTCTGTCTGCTGACTGGTCGCTAAGAAATGTAGTTGGAGAAATGAAAGCCTTAGGAGACTATCTTAACTTGTGCCGAAGCTAGCTTGGCTAGCCTGCAGGTTGAGTTCTCAGACATGTGGACTGTTTTGAATCTTGCCATCAGCTTTAGTTGAGGACTGTTCTGTCTTTTTTAATGTAACATCCAGATTTGCAGTCCCAAACCCTGGAGTTTTTTCCAAAGCACGATTGACTATTCTGCATTCTCCACTCTTATTGTCCTGCCCTGGTCACAATGGAGACTCACTCTCTCTCTCTCTCTCTCTCTCTCTCACACACACACACACACACACACACACACACACTCTTTTCTTAGACTCTCTCGCTCATTGTGCAGTCGTTCAATACTCAGCTCAGAGCTACAATAAAGCTTCTCTCTGCCCATTACCAAATAATCACTTTATCTCCTTTTACAAATCCCCTGCTTACCTGTTTACTCAGAAGTGGCCCAGCCAGTCATGTTGGGAAGATTCTACCTCTCTGACCTTCCTCTGCCAGGGTCCTCAGTGTAGGCATGACTGGGCACTCATGGTGTGCTTTTATGTGTTTTGTGATTGTCGGAGACGCGTGTTTGACTCTCTCGTCAAGTAGCTGCCTTCGCTGTTGGTCGTCTGACAGCGTGAGATGATGTGTGGATGCCTCAGACAGCTCGCCGAGGCTCTCAGACATCGCTTTCTCCTTGCCTCCCATCGCTGGCATGTTTTTCTTTGTCCTCCCATCTGCTTCTGACACAGTACCAGAGGCAAAAGCCAATGAGTGGGAGTTAGTTCATGCAGCCCCACCAAACAGGCCATTACAGACAAAACCACATGAACAGAGCAATCAGTCAATTCAGCGCCATGAATGTATAGCAGTGCCAACCCACCAACATGAGAGTCACAGTCACATTGCTCATTTGACAGAAAGATATGCAGCGCTTTTTCAATAAATCATGCACAGTCATCACACAAACACACACACACACACACACACAAAGCATTTATAAAATATGCGGTGATGAAACTCATAAAGGCCTACGTGTGACTCTATTCAAAAATGGATGCACACATGTTGTTAATAACTCAAGGAATGTAGCAGAACCTTTAAATCTGCAAGAAAAAAAAGCAAAGAATTCCCTAGATATGTATGCCAGGGTTTCTCTCTGAGCGCTGTTAATTATACCAGTCCGGTGGAATTATTCATGCAGTGGGAGTTGACATGTTGTGACATGCAGGGCTGTCTGCAATGCTATCCATTGCAAGCTCCCCTGACAGTTTAAGTGGCTGATACCTCTGCCAAGGACTATATGGAGGCAGAGCAAGGGCAAACAGCTGAGAAAGAGCAAACTGTAAATCTGTGGTGCCACGTGTAATAGAAGTGCCTGATCACTAACCGTATTTCACACTGACACAACCCAAGACAAGCAAGTGGCAAGTGCTGCACGTGTTTGCCTTTGATATGGCTCGGCTCAAAAAAGCAGTGAAACGCACATATGACCTGGGGGAGCTGCGGAGTATAGGTGGCGGAAGCAGCCATAGCGCATTTGGGTATTAGATGCGACAGGGAAGCTCTGAGTCGGACCCCCACTTTCTTCCCAGTTTGACTCCCATCCACCCCATTTCCTGTCTTCACCAATCTACTGCAATTCATAACTAAAGGTTCAAAAATAACCTTTCTGGAACAAATATTACTGTGACCTTGGGATTTATTCATTGTTTTTAAAGCAGGTCTGCCTCTTATTATCACAGTTCTCAATAAAAGTTAGGACAAATGAATGTTAATTTCTGTTTCTTCTTGTTATAGGTAAACCAACAGTTGTGGATGTTGACATATATGTGAACAGTATAGGACCAGTTTCCTCAATCGATATGGTGAGTCTCTCTATCTTTCTCTCTCTCTCTCTCTCTCTCTCTTACAGACAGACAAAATGACTCAAAGAGACACACTGAAGTGAACATAAACATGCCTCTACATAGCAATCTCTTCTCATGTAACCATGTCAAATTAATGAGCAATTCTGGCTCCACAAGTTATCCAGACGGTCACATTGGGTCAGAGGTATAAGCCATAATCATACACGCGCGCGCACATACACACAGAGGACTGCATGAATGTCTGCTGCTCCAAGGAGCTCACTCAGTTAATGAGGATATCTGTGTGGGGGTGTTGGCAGATAACCAGTGCCAATTTGCATCTGCAGACATGCATTTACCAACTCCATAAATACCTGTTGATGGGAGAGTCCATAAATCCCCTTACCCACAAATACCCCTTACAGACAGTATACTGTAATGCAGCAAAAAAATGCATTTTGGGTAATATATCAATACCACCAAGGTATAGCGGTGTAAACAGTGTACTGTATCAGTGTACTATTATCAAATAGAATTCAGAACAACTATTATTTTATTGAATACATTGCCATTTTGGTGAGTATCCTGGAATGAGACCTTATATCACCAATTACTATTTTTTATCGGTTTTGATATTATATTATTGTTTTTGGAGTTAGGAAGTTTGGATGATTGATTTCTAAGGTTTACCATTAACAAAGTTGCCAAAGTTTGAGCTCTAGAATACCTCATATTTGTAGTCTGGTCATGCAAACTGAAAATTCAGATAGGCAATGGACACAACAGCTTACACGTGGCAAAGAGAAATATCTTAATCTGTTCAACCCATCACATCTTACCTATTCTTAGGCAGCATTTAGAGTTTCTGTCCTCTTCTCTTTTTCCATGCATTTTCCTTTGATCTTGTTGTGAAAAGCTATCAAGATGAAGTCATAAGGGCATAAGGAAATACATATAAGAGCATATGGTAATGATGGTACTAACACTTAGGGAAGTTAGGTATTATTGAGTTGATGTTTGTTGTTACCTGGCACACAGGACTGTGGCAGATCACTCTCACCTTTCAATGGGGGCCTCAATGGACTACAAGCTAAAGGAAGGAAAGAACACCTCTAAAGCTCTAATATCACTATATACAGTATGTCCAGGTCATTTCATTGTGATAGGAGACATTACTGAGCAAAACTAGACCTTGTGTAGACAGCTGTAGACCCTTTATTGTATATATATATATATATATATATATTGTCGTGTTAGGACCGGACTGGCCTAGCCGTGGGCCCTCATTCCAAACTCACGTGACTCCATACACAACATTCCATCCTCGGAGCGATGAAGTCACAGCACCTTTCCGGTTCATGCCTGTCCGTTTTGCTCCACTTTCTGGAAGAACGAGCAAGTGAGTGAGCAGGCTGCCTGCGCATGATGGAGACTAGAAATCCGCATCAATTATGTACGGGGACTTCCTTGTTTGTATCGCGGGCCTCGTGTTCAGCTTTTTGTCCCATCCCAAATGCTCATGTACCAAAGTGATTCAGATCTACCCAGCAACCTGTGGCCTGAGCTGTTGCCTAAACTAGTTGAATGAAAAGACTTCTGTGAGTTCCTATGGTTATGTAATATGTTTTTCTTTCTTTTTTTCTTAATAAGACGCCCATTTGCCATGTAAATATTCACTTTCTTTTGTTGTTGCTCTTGCTCTAGCAGGACTGTTTACATTCTGAGTGGTACTTGGTCTAATCTAGCTCAACAGTTTGTCACTGTTTGTGTGGATGAGTGATGGTTTTGATCAGCTTGCCAAGAACCTCAAATTCCACAGACAGGGCAGCCTTTAGTTTAGGTGTAATGCAGTCCACAACAAATGTTGTGCTTTGAAAAGCAAAAAACTGTTTGTTTTTTTTTCTCTCTTTTTTGAAGAAATGGAATTCTTGAATGAAACACCAACCAGCGCAGTTATTTCACCGTGTGCCATAGTCATAAGAACACCATAGCACTCAACGTTTCAATAATTCACCATGATCCTCTAAAAGCTTCTGTAAATAGGGGCATGATCCAAAGTTGGGTTTGGATCTGAATAAGTCATAATGTCCAATGTCCTAGTCATAATGTCCTAAATATATAACGAAACGTGTTGAGTTTGGCTACTCGTTCTCCGTCTCTTTTTCCTAAACAACCTTGTTTAGGTGTTTTTCTCAGTGTGGAAGAACTGTGGAGGCTGACAGAGATACTATATAACCAAAGGGAATGTGTGAACTTCAGACAAATGGTGCATGCGCACGCACACACACACGCAAACACACACACACACCCCAAAGAGAGTCATAAACATGTAACCATTCACTGTCTCTTTGGGAATTCACTCAATAGTTGGCTATAATTAATGCCACTTGGAGCTTTTTGCAGCCGGAAAAACACATTCAATGTAATGTCCCATTAATAACAGCCTTGGCTGTCTTGTAGAGGTATTACATCTCATCTCTCTCTCTCTCTTTCTGATGCATCTCTGTTTTTTAATCATGAGCAAATGTACATAGGCTTTGGAGTCCCTGTGATGAGCTATATAGCATTGCTTTGAATTAATGAATTATTCAACAGATTGTGCTGTGTCAAACACTCTAAAAGAGCTGCTGTGAGAGCCCGAGGCATTGGATGTGTGGATGGCAACATCTGTGTGTCATGCCATTGATAACCTAGACAGGAAATTCAGTTAGAGAGTACCACTGACAATCACTCTCATAAGACTGAATGCACTTACAGAGTATAAGAAACAGTGCAATGCTGTTTAAAAGCCTTAAATGTAACTTAATGGCTGCCTGTAAGCAAGGAGGACAATAGCCATGTTCTTTCTCAGTTGACAAGAGCATGTTTTGCAAAGCTGATCTCAGATAAGTAAATTAATAAGTAAAAAGTAAATCTTGTAAATGTTGTGCAAAAATGTAACTCATGTGGGTGTAGGAGGAATCCCGATACTGACAAGCGCCAGAGGAACATCCAGTCCTACACCCTGGCAGCAGGCTTTGCAAACACTCTTTTTGGAGTTGATAATTTCTTTTTCCAAATCTGCAACAGGAAAATCAAGCAGAAAGCTGAGGTCTCATACAAGTCATGAAGTATCTAATGCAGATCATGCCATCTACTGTGCTAGCAGGAGTCAAGCTGGATCCAGGTGTATACCCCCATGCTAATCCTAACTAATATTTCAGGGGAAGATTTTAGGGGAAGTGGTTGATGAATGTTTCCAAGCTAAAGGCGTAAGCTTGTGTGAACAGGTAGGGGAGAGAGTCTCAGACGCATTGCAAATTTCATCACAAATGATATTTCTTCTGGATATCTATCAAATTGCAATTTATGTGTCTGAAAACAACACCAGACACAGTATGTGTCTTTAGTGCTTCCTTTGCCATTATTAACTTTTTCTTTCTTCTCTGAAAATCCCATATGAAGTGTTATTAATCTTTTCTCGTAATGTGTTTTATGGGTTTGATAAAACAAGCGCACAGATTGTGCTAGGAAAAGCACCTTTTGGCTAATCGTGACCTGTAAGTTATTGTATTTATAATAGATATATTCTGCTTCACAATGCATCCTAAGGTGTTTTGAATTCACTAATATGTTAGAAGCTCAGTGTTAGCTCAGTGCTGTCTGGTTCTCTTCCAATGCCCAGATCATGTGCTAGTCAGCTAATGCGAAACCAATCCCTTCTGCACACCATGGCCAGTGTGGTGGCACGTTACACAAAGTGAAAGTATAAACAGGCAAAATTCAGTTTGTCACTCAACTGCATATTTGCATTCTGTCACAGACATTTTGCCCTAGGCGCCAAAGCTGGTCGTGATTCAGTGACATGGCAAGCTGACAGACGTGATTTCTGGTTCTCTTCCATCCATGATTTCTGTTCATCCATCCCTGGCTGTGCATGATGTGCCATTTCTAATAGTCAAAACCCAATGATAAAGTTTTAATTAAAATAATAAAAAACACTGGATGTTAATTATTGCTTAGGATATGCAGAAAGATGAAGAAGACATGTACAACCCTACATTATTAGTTTTTAATATATGAAATGAACATACTTTGTGCTCTCTTATACCTTACATTATATTGTTACCAGGGTGGCCAGTGTAAACACAATAAATTTAATGTGACATACAGTGTTTCTTTACCCCTTATATTTGGCATTTCTTCTTTCTCTGTGGTGCTAGATCTCGTAGAGAGAAAGGTGGAAGACATCAAAACAATAAAGAGACCATCTAAGTGTCTAGAGCACATCACCACAGCTTCATATAACCTTGAGTTTTTCTTTGCTTTTCTTTTCTTTTCTTTTTGTTTTGTTTTTTCTTCTTTTTTTGGTCTCCTAGAGCCACCTTTAATGGTTCATAATTCAGATGTTTTTTATGTCTGGCCGTTTTTCACAATCTCAGTCATCTCGCTCAAGTCAGGAACGATTAATTTGAGCAGTCGAATGGAGGTCTTACTGTAAGCTGAAGTCAGTGTACACACACACACACACACTGTCTGTCTCTGTTTCTCTCCCTCTCTATCTTGCACACATAAAACACACACACACACACACACACACACACTCACACACACACACACGGTTAACCTTGTGTGCTTCCTATGCTTTTTCAAATGGTGAACTGTAGGAGAGAAGAAAGACAGGGAGACTTTTCTAGACTATACCTTCCTGCATGCAGGAATGGTCTGTTAGATGGCTTTGAGTAAGCTTTCTCCACTGTGCAGGAAGTCACACAGATTTTGCACATCTTTGACTTCACTAAAATGTCTGTTGGTTGCCAACAAGAGCTTAAGTCGAATTGATAGTAGTTTCCGGAAAGAAGTTTAACTCAGTTTTTAATTTTGTCTGCCATTGCTACTGGATTACTCCAGAAATCAAAATGGTCTTTGGCACCAAAACAAAAATGGCATGTCCTGTATCTAGGAAGATGTTTAAATTACCTGTAGAACTGTTTTAAAATAAATTAAATTAAAATAGCTCTTATTTTCCTGCCATAAGTGAATGTTGGATATTTCCAATAACTTTATTTAATTGTTCAGATAAATCTGGATAAATAAATCAGTTATTGCGGCCGCCTGTCTAACCTTTGCTTTTTCCTTGCCAAAAGGGAAAATGTTGGAGCATTTGTCCCAAACGTTTGACCTTTTAATCAATGCATTTACGAGAGGCCTGTCCTCCCTGATTGCGGAGGGCCTAGTGGTCCAATAATGCAGTGTGTAGCTGTGTGATTCACTCGTGTGTCTGCAGTTAAAGGTCAGGGCTACTAAGTGAGCACTCTTGTGGGCATCTGCTCTCTAATTGGACTTATAGGATGCACTTCTCTGTCACATGTTAGCAGAGAGAGTTAAGAAAAGGTCAGACTACAGTCAGGCCTGGTGACAGAAGAGCTCACTGAAGGTCTTTTGTTTTCAGCCTGAAACGTTGCTTTATGGACACTTTATGGAACTGTTTCATACACTAATCCACAAGCACTTTGTACCTAAGAGCAGGTTTGTGGTTGATGCAGAGGTTCAGCAGAGAATGTTTATGTGCTAAACCTGAAACTTCTAAATAAGGTTATACCTGAAGCCTTAGTTGCATCTTTAGTCCTGTGGGAACGTAGCACAAACCTCTCTCTTTTGAGAGAGAGAGAGAGTATGATGAACAGTTAAATGGGTCATTTGGGATCCTTTAAGCAGTCAGCTATGAATAGCACAAGGGTTTGTTTTTTGCTTTAAAGTGAGCATATGTGGTTCAAGCCTAGAAGGTTCTTGAAGATGATGTGATGTATGCAGTATCTACAGGTACTGCAAATCAAAAGTAAAATTTTTAAATAAATGGTTACGTTCTTAAATCATTGATATTACCTAATTAGAATGATAATCTGTATTTAGCCATGTAGGATTGACAAAAGTATATGCATTTGTTCTATGTTATTGCTGTTTTTCCTGTGGAGCTTAGAGGGTGTGTAACCCCATGCTTTATGTTGTCTTTGGTTGCAGGAGTACCAAATTGACATTATATTTGCCCAGGCATGGACAGACGCCCGTTTGCGGTACAACAGCACCATGAAGTTGCTGACTCTCACCAGCAACATGGTTGGACTCATATGGATACCAGATACCATCTTCCGCAACTCCAAACATGCTGAAGCTCACTGGATCACCACTCCCAATCAGCTTCTACGGATATCAAATGATGGGAGGATCCTGTACACATTGAGGTAAATGATGTAGTGAGTGTGTCACTACATGCTTGACAGTAGCTCTTGACCGAATTTGGTTTTGAGTTATTTTAGTGGAGTTTTGGATAGCAGAACTGCCCATAATAATAGAGTTACTGTGAAACCTTTGGTGTATCTGTCCAGGCCAGTAACTATTGCAAGCTTCAGCTTGTGCCTCTACTGTTTATGAAATATGTCACTTTGTACTACATGTACCTTTCTTGTGGTATATAGCAAGTCATAAATATAGAGGACAACAAGAAGTAGTCACAGTGATTTAGACCTACTTGCCTACTGGAGAACAAGTACTAGGTGTCGGTTAAGGCCACTTCCCCACTCTTATCTGTTAAAGTCTTGCCTGAATTGCTTTGCCAACACAAGATGGAAAAGCCTAATTTGTTATGAATGCAAGCAGGCAGATCCAAGTGGCCGGGTGAAAACCTGAGCCAGCGCTCATTTCTGAGGCGGGCCTCGGCACCAGCGCGTAGCTCCAGTGAGTGAGGGGCTTCGGCGCGCATGCAGACATGTCAGCTTCAATCTCCATTCATCTCACCATAGCAGAACGAGCAACAGCAAACACAACTGACATTTTCTCAGGACTGAGCGAGGAGATGATGGAACGAAGTGGAGGAGGAAGCGGAGGAGGAGGAGGTGGTGGTGGTGGAGTGGAACTGGGGCATATTTTGACTGATTCTGGGGCTAAGGGGAGCACAAGCTGACCTATATACTTTGCAGGACTGATGAAGCAGTCCCCAAGCTGTCCTGAGTGGCTGAGGGGGTTTAACCAATTTGCAGGACACTCCCTGACCTGACCTGCTGTACTCCACCATCTCCATTTGACCACTCTAAGTTCTTTTCATAGTAGGCCAACTTAGTACTGAAATCATTCACACTGCTACATAATCATTACAAAAAAGTTAAAGTTCAGTGACAGGGTAGAGGATTATTTGGGTTGTCCATTACAAAAAAAGTTGTAAGAAATTGACATTTTGAAATTGCTAGTCCAGAGCACCCCTCCTGTTCTATGCGGATGTGTTTTTGGTCAGTGCACTTCACTTTGCTGCTAATTAGCTGCATTGAGGCAAGGCAAGGCTCCTTGTGCCGGGGGGGATTTAATCGGTGCATACCCCAGACTTCAGACCTGAGGCAGAACTCACAGCACTGCACCACAAGGCACCATGCTGCGCCGGCTCTAACTCCACGCTCTTTGGCTCACTCTTCTGCAGGATGACCATCAATGCGGAATGCCAGCTGCAGCTGCACAACTTCCCCATGGACGAGCACTCCTGCCCCCTCAGCTTCTCCAGCTGTGAGTAGCCAAGTGAAACAGATCTGAGAGCAGTCCTCGCTTTTTTACCCCTCTTAACAGTTGAGTCTCAGTGTGGAGGATTGCAGGTGGTGAACCTGATAGCAGATCAGTGTGTGCTAGCCAGGGATGCACTTTTGACTCACTTTTCAGTTTGGTAGCAACAACAACAAAATCTGCATATTATATCTATTATGTACAGTATAAATATCTTAGTATTGAAGGATTTGGGTCTGTGACATCTTGGGAAGGTGGCATATATTAGGTGCTACATTACATCAGCTATCACCATGAGAAACACAATATATTGAGAGGCAGTTAGGAAAATATAACCTTTTTGTTTTGTTTGGCACAAGTGTACAGCCTGCTTTGCCAGCTGTGTCTCCAGACTACCTTCCTGCCCATCCTAGGCCCACTGAACCAGTGCCAGCCTTCTTGTTTCTTTTTTGAAACTTCAGAGACTCTTGTTGCTCTTGAAAGGCTTGCAATTTAGCTTAAGACTACAGCTGGTGTAGTGGCCCCCAAGTTAGTAGATTTGGCTGATTTCCACCTTGTGTTGTTTCTCCGAACTTTTTTTCCTGATGCAACAAAGCATTGTGTTGTGTTTGCTCTTTCATTTAAGGAGTTGTAAGCCTGTTAGTGGGTGGGTGGGTGTCTAAAATAGAATCGTGTTTGAATGATTTTCTTTTTTACTTTGCTATTTTCACTCCTTTTTACAGTTGTGAAGTACTGCAGATTTGCAGCTTTCACCCATCTGGGCTCTGTCTAATTTAAGACCGTGGGTGTTGATGTTCCTATCATCCATAAGGGGTTTGCACTTGGTTTGCTTCTGGCTTTATTTGTTTTATTTTTTCTTTTCTCAGCACCACTGTCTTTCTAAAGGTTATTCCCCTGAAAGTAGATGCCATTATTTCCAACAACAGCTTACTTTTATCCACCTCTTGGCCTGCTTTCAAATGTCGCTGCTCTGCAGACAAAAACTACTGAAGCCCAACGCTTCAAATTGCCACCTTTTTCTCGGTTTTAAGTTCCAAGACTGTAACCTGTTGCAGTAAACAGAAGTGTGTGTCTCATGTGATGACCGTGTGTTTGTGTGTTTGTGTGTGTGTCTCTGCCAGGGGATCATGGGTGAGTTTCCACACAGACAGTTTTACTAATGCATTGTTAATCAGCAGGATAAGAAGGGTGCAGTGGAGGGGAAAACGAGTAGTTTTCTTTGCTTTTTTCCAAGGCTTGGTCTTGAAATGCTAATCACTATCTCAAGTGCATTTTCAAATAAGCAGCCTTCCAAATCATCTGCATACTCAACGCTGATATGCACTAATGCGCCCCATTTGGAAAAAAAAAATGAGGTCTTCTCATTAATAAAAATCCAGCAAAGCTTTGGAGGCTCCAGCCTCACGGCCTCATAACTGGTTCAGGTGAGAGAAAAAAATATATGAATGTATTTATTCAACTGTCAGATACCCATAAGTTCAAGGTGATGAGCGTGATTCAGCTCTTCCTCTTTTGATATGGAAAGGAGAAATGATGATGTGAACTCGTAAATAGCAAACTCATCTCCTAGTGTCAACCAAACTTTTAATCAATTTGTGTCGAGAGTGTCTGCCCCTTTAGAAAAAAGGTTCTGTCTGACCTCTTATCTGCAAAAAGCGATGATGTCTGCAAACTATATGAAAAACATAAACTGAAACACCCCTCTGTCTAGTTGAAGGACACAGAGATACATTTTAGATTTTTAAAAATACGGTACATGTCACTTCCTTTAGCATGGTGTGAATTCCCTGCTTCTTCTGTCCTTTATCATAGGTTTATGCTTTTATGCTTCAACATCACCGAACTAATTATTACTTATGGTTTTCTTTTTTCAAATGAAGGGATTAGTTTGCTCAGTGATAGTTGCAGGCTGTATTAGTTTGCTCAGTGATAGTTGCAGGCTGTATTAGTTTGCTCAGTGATAGTTGCAGGCTTGCAGTAAGATGGTGAAACTGTCAAAGAATGATGTAGCACTGGACCACTCCTGCGTTCCCATGGAGATACATGTATACTAATTTATTTATTTCTCCCCTGTCTTTGAATAAATGAAATTTGCCTGTCTTTGTTCATGGGATAAATTCTATAAAATTAGATTATGGCAGACAATGAGTGGCATGCTTGAATCCTATAAATGTTCTGTACTGTAGCAATTTGACTCATTCGTGTAGTTTGTGGGAGTAAATGTCCTTAAACAAAAGAGAAAAGACAAAGAGAGGAGAAACAGAAATGGGGGGGGGGGCAGTGGTACATGTCCTGGTAGTGCTCTTGTTAGTAAACAATTGATGTATAATTAAATAAAGGACAAAACAGCCACAGAATGTCAACACAACATGCATTAAAACATGACTACTGAAATAGGTTGTTTTATCCCAGTCTAAATGCCAGAGAGAGCTGAGCTTGTATGCCTTCCCCAGGGATGGTGTGAACAAACGTGTCAACACATTTGTTTCAGTTTGGTTAATTAATTGAATAAGTGAAAATGTCACATCCATTGTCTTAGAATTATGTCCATTGGTAAGAGTCCTGCCATAGATGCTCAAATTCCCTGATAAATGAATTCATTATTTATCTTAACAGATGGCCATGCACCAGCTCAGCAGGGACTCTTTAGCAAAGCTAAGTAGATGCAGTCTGTTTGCCAAAGGCTGTGAAACAATATAAGATTTTATAATTGATATCAACACTGATTTAAAACCAATCATCTGTACACAGTGACTCAGATATCACTGTGGAAAGTGTTATTGAATAAAATGACACACATGATTCATTTTTTAGTGTTAAATCAAAGAAATAATGACATGTTATTCTTTCTCAGATTCCTTCTCTTCTAGTAGCACACTTTGGCATTTACCCTCACTTGAGATTAATTAGGCCTATCTAACAGCAAAAAAAAGTCTGAAAAAGAAACCGGTCAAGCAGGTTTTGAATTCAAGTGAACTTAACTGCGGTTGTCCTTGGATAATGAACACTCCATTTGTTATGCATCACAAAATCCTGCAACCTTACTTTACAGCTTTATTGCCATAATTATGATCTTTAAATTAGCAACAAACACATGTATTGGCACTGATGGCTTCCCATAAGCTGTTTAAAAGATAGGGTGTGAAGTCCAGAGCTAGTGGTGAGAACACAAACAAAACCACCTACACATTTGCTGTGCTCTCTCTCTCTCTCTCTTTCTCTCTCTCTCTGTATGTTTGTGTGTGTGTGTGAAAGAGAGAGAGAGAGAGACAGAGAGAAAGAAGGGGAGAAGGAGAGGAAGAGAAAGAAGGGATATCTGGGATTAATATATTTTGAAGAACTGGTCAGTCCATATAAAAAGCACATATGGCAGTTTAGTTCATCAGAAATGCACAACACACGTTTAGTACCTAATGAGCCCCAGTGCCACATCAGAGGGAAAATGAACCCCTCACACTAAACACTGCAATGACATGGCATTGGAAGGAAGAGGGCAAAATAAAGAGAGAGAGAAAGAAAGAAGGGGAAAAGTGCAAGGAGAGAGTGAGACAGAGACTGCAAGAAAAGATAACAGTGGATGAGGAAATGCCAGAGACCATATAGAGGATGTGTGCCAGAGACCATATAGAGGATGTGTGCCAGCGACCATAAAAAAAGTGTAAGTTTGACAAGTATGTGAAGAGAGACATAAAGACAGATTGAAAGCCAGAGACAGCGAGAGAGAAATCCAGAGAGATAGTAAGAGAAAGCCGGAGAGATAGTGAGAGGAGAGAGCAAAAGCCATAGAAGGAGAGAGAGAGAGAGAGAAAGTCAGAGAGGGAATGATAGAAAGCCAAAGGGAGAGAGCAAAAGTCATAGAGGGATCGAGAGAGGCAGAGAGACGGAGAGAGAGAGAGTTGTTTATTATTTAGACTTGTGCAGGTGGAGGGGGAGGCAGTATTGAAGGTGAGGGAGACTGCCAGAGTCTTATGGGCAAATCCCAGCTCTGTGCACAAAAATGGGGGCTAAAGGTGCATAATTACTGTAAGGCGAGGCCCAGGGCTATGCCCAGCTGCAGCCACGCAGTGATGAGGAGGCCACCACTGACTTGATGGAGCGCAGGCATCTATGCTGTCTGCACACTGCAGCATGGATACAGTACAAGCTACCTGTACATAAAAATCAGCAACTTAATAAATCTTTCAAGTCCACCATAGAGAGTGTGGTCAATACTAGGTGAGGCTATTTGATCTTTTCACTATGTGATCGATCCAAGCAGCAGACTTTAGGTGATTTCTCTCAAAAAAAGAAGCAAAAAACTGCAAACAAAAGCATGAATTGTGTATCTCCCCTTGACTCACTGTGCTGCAAAAGAATGTCAGGACAGTTTCCAGAGCATACTATAATGTGTGTCTTGGTAAGGAGATAAAATAGACCCCATATGCAGTATGCAGGACACAGAACACTTCAAGGTGAGGATAACAGTCAGCCCATTAGTTGGTGCAAGAGAAAGATAGTGAGGAGGAGAGAGACAGAGAGAGAGAGGGAGACATGCAAGTCTTTCTATATGTACAATGGCAAGTGTGTGGGAGGATGGAGAGATGTAATTGCCCTTTGCTGTGTCTACAGTATCAAAGATGGGCCATGTGTCTGTCAGGCTCAAATACTAAACTGGAAACACTGCACCTCAGTGAAACATAAATCGCTAGTCGTGACAGCCGGTAGACACAAAACTATGAGTGAATTTAAATGATTGCATAACTGCATTTAAAACCAAACTGGAGGCAGACTTGAGGTTTTGCATCACAGTCCAGTGTGATAATTAGTTTTGAGGAGAAAATGTTGGTACTGTAGGTGCACTTGTCAAGAGATTCTTTCTGTTGGTTTCTGTCTTTATGTCTGAGGAAGAATAAGACTGGATGTATGCCACCTGCTTTGTTTGTGCTAACAGAAAATGATAAACTGAGTGACTCCCATGTAAATGAATGTGACAACAGCCAAAGCAGTTGTCATTCAGGGTCATCACCTCAACCTCCTGTCCTCCAAAGTCATTTATCAAATCATCAGCTGTGTGTGTGTGTACGTGTTTGTTGGGGAGGGATGTGCCAGTATGAATGTTTGTGAATGAGCGTAAATCACTGTGCGTTACTAACAATAAAGTAGTGTAAGCATCACAGGCTAATTTGACTTCACTTGAGCCTATTAGTAATGGACCGAGAGATAAGTTTGACTGAGAAATGAACCTCTCAACATGACATGTCAGGCCACTTCAATCCTCCATGAAGCCTTACACATAAAACAGTACAGCTATTCACTGTCATCAGTCTGCTAGTCAGCCATGTAGCTAACAGCTATAGCAGTTAGTTCTGCCATGGCTTATGTGCCACAGATTCATTAATTGGCATGCTAGATTATACCATTTTACCCACCATGTAAGATGAAGAAATCCTTGCAAGACCTTAGGGCCAATTTCATCAAGGGTGATTTCAGATGACAGTTATGAAACATCTGTGGAAGTGCTTTTGCTGTTAGATAGTGCCCCCAATCATTGTTTGTTTGTTTATTTATTTATTTATTTGTGCCATACTTCTTCATTTTCATTGGCCCCTATTATTAAAATCCCTGCAGCGTATGATAAATGGTGCACTCCTTAGACTCATGAGCACGAGAGGCTGGGTCATCTTTCATTAGTTGGGTGCCGGGGGGGGTGTCACTGGATCACCCGTCTCTGTAATTACAGACGGTTACCCTCGAGAGGAGGTGATTTACAAATGGAGGTGGAACTCGGTGGAGCTGTCTGACCAGAAGTCCTGGCGCCTCTACCAGTTTGATTTCATGGGCCTCAGAAACACATCAGACATCATGCAAACGACAGCAGGTAAGTCTAGAACTATGAGTGTTTTGAGATTCATGTTTGAATCTCAAAAATGATCACATTATTCTGCATCATGTCAATTGAATGTTTTCCATTTTTGAATGTTTACATCTGCCTTCATTTGGAATTTGTAATAACAAGGCAAAAGTTTGGCATCATGCGTATATGTTGTCATAATTTCAGTTAATCAATATTGAAAATTTTTGAAATTTTGAATCTTTGAGAATTTTTTTTAACTGCCAAAATACATAATCATAGGTCAAAATATTCACATCAGTATGTTTCCTCCTAACTATTAGCTTTTACAGTAAGGGAAGTCAGTGATTATGTTGCATTTATCAATATCAGTCAGAGCCTCACTGGCCTAAATGATCATTTGTTAAATGTTGATGCTGTATCCAAGAACAAAAAAGGAAAAAGAAACAAAGAAAGAAAAAACTTGGTTTCCTCATTTTGATGTGAATGAATGGCCTTGTCACAGGCTTCTCACTACTGTAGCCAAGTGACAGCAGGTTGTACATCTGCTGTCTGGACAGGAAGTCGGGTCTCCACCAAGCTAATTGCTAAGCGAATCGGTTGTGGCCAACCACTGGCACAGTATAAAAAAAAAATCCACTTCCCAAAGTTGGTCATGTCCACTTCACTCCAGTGGATGAAATTTGAATAATTGCACCAGCCAAGCATGCAAAGTGATCTGGATTCAGTTGAAATGCCAATGATGTCATTTAAGACTGGCCTACATACACCATTATTTAAAGTGTGATACTTGAGCATGTTTAAGCATTAGTCGTAACTTATGTATATTCATGCCAATGTCAGGACACTGAAGGACATTTCTGAGTAATTTGCTTCATAATATGCAGTGACTGCATTTTGGAGAAATCATTAACATGTCTGACAAGAAATTAATATTGTATGATAAATGACATTACATTTCTCTGGATCCCAAATGTGCCTTTGTGTATATGCAAATAGCAAATTGAAATTGAAATTAAAATTAAAATTAAATTAATATACAGTCATTATGATCTAAAATTAATCATTGTGATCTACAAAAAACACCTTTTTATTTGTCTCTCCAGACATCTTTCCATTGCTCCTCCAATAACCATAATCTTCGTAATACATTTGAATGCATTTGCCACCACCTTCAAAATTAATGGAGTTTTGAAAAGTGCTCACAATTGCATTATGTATTAATCTACCTAGAGGGGTAATTAGCCTCAGTTAACCTTATTTTCAAGAGGCACACTCTGTGCGACATTGACAGAGCTTTGAAGGCTCCACTTTTTGAACTCTCATGCTGGTTTATTCTTGTCTACCCAGTCCAGATGTAAACCTTCAAGTTCAAGAGTCACCACGAGGAGTGTTGCTGATGTAGAGTGCATGTTGAAGAGCCAGACCCTAATTTGTGTGCAAGCAAGGCAAAAGCTGTTTGGGAGGGGAGGAGAAAGGAAAGGAGGGAGGATTGGAGAGACGAGAGTTTTCAGCAAGCTTTTTTTGCATGATGATTATGTCCTGATCTAAAAATATTTAAAAATAATTTGCATTTCTTTGACTTCAGATGAGACAGTTTCAGTAGATTTGCATTGTTACATCTTGTTCCTGCGCATGCTAGTTTACAGTACTCATGACAGTTTTGTGTGGTAAGTGAATCTCTTTGTACAGTATGTACAATGTGTCCTCATTTCCTTTTCAAGTAGCTTGCCTTGTGTTTGCTCTTCCTACCCAGTCTTATGCTGTCTAGTTCATGCCCAGAATTACAATAGAGAGAGTCCACTGTAAATGCCATCGGTGCCATCAGTGTGGAGAAGAGGAAGAATGCAACTCTGGCCATGTTTTTAACAAATCTACTATAGCCATTAGTAATTAAGATGTTTATTGTTGATGCTGTTTATTGTTGATATTGTTTCTGTGCTGGAGCTCAAGTGTTTTCAAGTTTCAAGTTTTAGACTATTTAACACCAAGACTAAGACTATTTCTATTAAGTCTAAGTCTTATTTACTAAGACTATTTCTCTTTTACCTTGACTCACCCATCGATGTGGGAGTGATGTAGTTCCTAAAGAAAGTAGAACACAGAGGAGAAAGTTCTAGACCACTGATCACCCATGTTGAGTAGCTTTCATGTGTCACTGTACATGCACAATATGACAGGTGCCTTAACAAGAATTTCCCTTTATTTGCAGAGCTTGTACACTTCCATTAGCTGGGTTTCCATCCAACTAGTTGATGTGCATATCAGTTAGGGAAATAAGAAACCCTTGGTTGAAAACACTTGCAAATTCACATCAGTCCCCTAATGCGAATATAAATTTAATTTGTTCGAGGGGGGTGGATTAACTCTTGATGCAAATAAGGCATAATGTGATTAAAGTCGATGGAAACAGTGTAATTTGTGAATATTTGCATTTACTGTGTTTCTGTCCACAGACGTTGATCCCACGTCGCTTGCTTAGCATGATGTTAATGTTTTATTCACATTACACAGTTGATGGAAATCCATGCAGATGCGCATATTCTTGAGCCAAATTTCTGGCAGTTTCTGTGTGAAAGTATTTTCTAAACATTTTGAGTGTTTTTAAATCACGCTTATGTCGCTGATGTCAATATTAATCTTATTAGGCCAAGATGTCTCACGAGCCAGGGATCCCTTTAAAGGATAAATCCAGTGTGGATCAATTCTTAGCCCTGTTGTTTGAGGTCACTGAGTGCTGTTGGTGGGAAAAAGAATGAGAAAATTTGATACAACATACACTGGATAGTAAATCAGCAGCTAACACTAACTGAATGGGGCACAAAAACTCACTTTCAGTTAAATTTTTCTATTCAGGTAAAAGTCTATGTTGTATCAAATTTTCTGGTTCTTTTTCCCATAGACAGTAATCGGTGACCTCAAACAACAGGGCTATGGATTAATTCACACCAGATTTCTTCTTTAATGTCACATGTCATTAAAGGACATATTATTTCTTTATTATCTATTCTTAATGACACTTTCTGGTGGAGTAGGTTATCATTCATTTTGGTAAAAATGTATGTTGCTGCCTGTGTTTTTTTACAGTGTTCTGTAACCTAACTGTGTTTATTTTATAATTCCACCTGCTGACACTTGAAATGACAAACTTATTACCTTACAAAACAACTCTAAATGTCTTAATAAACCAGGTCTTGCGTCTGTTTTGGTGTCATGTAAGGATTCAGAGTTTCTGTCCATTTCTGTCTGTGTGCTGTATCTAGGCGATTATGTGGTGATGACAGTCTACTTTGATCTGAGTCGACGCATGGGCTACTTCACCATCCAGACCTACATTCCCTGCATCCTAACCGTTGTTCTCTCCTGGGTGTCCTTCTGGATCAATAAGGATGCTGCTCCCGCAAGAACTGCCCTGGGTAAGGAACAGCTAATTTTACCATCTCCTCCTGAGTCTTGTGAGGAATTAGGAAAAAAACGTTGCACACATGCATTGCCTGTTCAAAGGCTGTTTTCTCCAGTGTTCAATTAGGTGGGCTTGCAGCAGGAATGGGATTTAGTGAAACTCATTATGACAGTTGAAAATATCAAAGATATCAGTTTGAAAACAGATTAAGGCGATCTTCCGTGATGACTGTTCCACGGGTTTTAAAACCAGAACAACCACTGTCCTTGAATTGTTCCTTGTTACAGTGTTAATTATCCTTTTACCAGGCTGGTTTGGGTGTGTTTTATACCATAATTGAATGTGTATACTCATTGTTTAAACCCACATTCTCATACTTGTCTTGCTTGATTATGTTCAGTTATTATTTTGTGTATTGTTTATTTTCATGCTATGTTCTCCACTACATTGCATGCAAATCCTTTTTTGTCCATGTAAACCAGCACAAGCAACAACAACATGGGTAAGTAAAGGCCAAATCACTGCATTCATTATTCATCCAAATGTCTTTCCCCTTCACATGAGGGACACTGGCTTGTGATAAAGATATGAGAAGAAAAGTTAATTAAGAAATGTGGAATTTGATTTCTTATATTTCTTCTGTTTCTTCATAATGAAGTACAGTACAAATGAACAAAGATGTCATACTAAGCTGCTGATTAACAACATATATTTTCCTATCACACCACATTACATTTTCAGAAGTGTTTATTTTTTATTATTCTTTTGGAGAGACGTACGTAGAGATATTTATGCAAGAATTGTGTGGTCATTAAAGGAGCCACGAGATAAGAGAGGCTTTCTAGATAGTGGAGCAAATGGCAGCTCTCTGTTTTTTTTTTTTTTGTTTTGTTTTTTTAGGAAAACCTCCAGTTTTCTTTAAGATGAGAGACATTTTACTGGTTTGGTCAAGTGGGCAAGTAATGAACTAAAATGGAAAGTTAATCAATTGGTCCATTTAGCTGCTCTACTGCTCACTTCCAAGGCAGTTCACATTTCTTGTGTACTATTTACAGAACATATTCATAAACAAGTTCAAAAGACATTTTTTTGGTCAAAAGCTGACAAAAAAAGCAAATCCTATGAGGACAGGACTGTGGGGGTGTACCCAGATGGTCTCCTGAACAGTCATAGTGTTTGACTTCTATTAGTGTCCATCTCTCATATCCCATCAACGTCACTAAATGTCAGTCTTCAGCTCTGGCTGTGCAGTCTATCTTATGCGTCCACCTCAGCCTTGCCATGCGGAGTTGACTGTTTATGTCAGAAACTCCTTCTGACTGAGTGCTGTCAAAAGTATGAGGCAAAGGCTGGCAAACAGGTGAGAGTAATGACTTCGGCCCAGTAGTCTGAAGGAAGAGAGAGAGAGAGAGAAAGGGATAGAGGGATAGAGAGAGAGAAGGGGGATTGAGTGTGAAACGCCCTAGCTCGAAATAGACTTGTCCTGCTTGTCTCCATGGCAACCCCCTGGAAAACATCTTCTCGTTTCGACCGTCTCCTGAGAGGCATCTATGAGATGTTCAATAAATTGTGCTCATGTGGGCGGAAGTCTGGATTTGCACATTTCTCTATTCACATACGCCCCCCCCCCTCACCCCTAAATCATCCACAGGGAGTTCGCCATCAGGGCAGTGGCTGCTGTTCGGCTCAGAGTTAAGAAATGTCACAGGGCCAGCCCACCTCCGCTTTACCCGCACTGACACGCCATTGATCACTGACCAGCTATATCTGCTGCCCCGGCAACTTTTGTTTAATAATCGTTCATCCAATCCTTCCATCCCACCACTAGTCTATTTCTCCTCTCCACTTCATTCCACAAAATGATGGATGATGACAAAAACTGCTGTCAGAAAAAAACAGAGAGCAGCAGAACAAAAGACGCAGTACAAGACTTCAGAAAAAATATTCACATAGAGCGTATGACATACCAGGAGCTATGGCATAATTTATATCACTGCATCTTCCATATTGATCATACTATGATAATTGCCTTGATTGTTGTCTTGTTATATTGCAGTGCATCTATTTCAGGCATAGCTGTGAAGTGATGACAGTAGCATAAACTTTAGCCATACACCAGTGATACAAGAAAGCATTTAATGAAACTGATAAACTGTATGTAAACACTGATATGTCATTTTTATATCATTTCAACATGAGAGAAAGTTCAAATCAATTGTGAGGAAATAGACACAAGGGAACAAAGTAAGGGGAATATTAATTAAGGTATTCAAATCAATCCATCTTTTTGAGGTCTAAGAAATGAACTGTTTAATTTTGGCACACCCTGATCTACTAGCAACAGATGATTAAGAGTTACGTTGTTCACTCATCCACCAACTTTTAGTGTAGAAGGTGGGATCGTCTTTCAGTCCTCAGTAGTTCATCTTTGGGATCATTGTGTTTCCACACAAATACAAATGGCTACAAAGTGAGAAAAATGCATGTTAAAGTACATTTATTTTTCTAAAATAGTTAGGCAATAGGGGTATCCAGCTACAGTTCAGTTTGGGATTAAATAGAGCAGTACAGTAAACAAAAACACAAAAAGTCTTTAATTAAACCTCAAAGAGCCCAACAGCTTAGATGAGATTTGTCACAATACAAAGCACTGAAATAATGACTTATGTTATCACGTCTCGTAAGACTTTTCAAATGCCATGGTGTTTATGAACTGGTAACCTGAATTCTTGTTTAAAGGTTTTGGTGCCTCAAATTGTTTTAAAGTCCTCATGTTGTCTTATAGTTCAATGGCAATTGTATAGAGAGATGGGATTGTGGTGATGGGTGGGCTTGTTTAAATCATAGTCTTTCAGCCACCCAGCAGGAGGCCATCAAGGGACAAAATCAGAGAAAAACATCTGAAGCAAACTGCACTGTCAATCAAAACCAGATCTCGATGTAAACATGCAATTTGACAATGCCATAAACCAACCAATCGAATGTGCAGGATTTTACCTTGATTGTCTTTGAAAGAGTCTAAAGTCTCCCCAGAAGCCATGCTGAATAAGTGTTGATCAGCAACACCTGCATAATAACACATGTGTGACCCTAACTCTCACATCAGGTCCCAGTGTTGGTTATCAGTCCTCTAATTCAGTGTATGGTATTCTAAAAATCTGCATTGGATGACGTGGACAGGAGGATATTGTGTGAAGTTTTCTCTGCAGTGTGTTGGAAATACCAACATGACAATATTTCAGGGAAGGAATACCTAACTCTTGCAATCCTGTATCCAAATAACCCTGCAAATCAGCTAAACCCATATTTAGTTGTAGAGAGAACATAAACAACATATCAAATGTTGAAACATGCACAGTATATATTTAAAAAGGGGACCAGAGGGAATAAACAGCTGGAGAAGCTGTGTCATGCTACATACAACTTAAAAAGAGCAGCCCAGAGAGTCTCTCGGAGGTAAGGATGCTACAAAATAAGAACAGCATTACTTGATGAAAAATTGCAAAGAATTTAGGGGATTTCATCATCTGTAATATCTCACATCTAGAGAAATCTTTGTTCACAAGGGATGAAGCTAAAAAATCTTAGATGGTCTTAGATCTATTGGTCTTCGATGGCACCTCATTACAAGCAGACCCGTTTCTGTAATGAAATCCATTGCATGGGCAGTTTGATGCTCTATCCACAAATGTGGCTTATTTAAATAGTACCATGCAAAGAAGACGTCATAGTATAGACATGGTAGACCTGAGTGGTTAGATCAGTTCAAATGTAATGCGTGGATATTGTGTCCTTTGGTCTAAAGCCAACTTCTTTATTGGGAAGGCTTTCAGTATGTCAGGAAAACACTGGTAAATTGTCCTATGCATACATGCTCAATATTGTGGTTCTCATTACTCTCATCTTGTCATTACATGAATCAGACAAATTCTTCCCATTTTGACAGGAATCACGACTGTTCTGACCATGACGACACTGAGCACTGTGGCGAGGACGTCTCTGCCCCGCGTGTCCTACGTCACGGCCATGGATCTGTTTGTGACCGTCTGCTTTCTGTTTGTGTTCGCCTCGCTGATTGAGTACGCCTTCCTCAACTACTTCTGCTACCGTGCCCAGAAGCCAAAGCTCGGGGCCAAGACTGAAAGACCGGTGAGAGAAACTGAGAGATGCAGCACTGAACTCTGAAAGAAGCAGAATACTTCTTTGAACACTTTGAGTTACCCCACACAGTTAAGGCTTTGAATACTTTAAGGATGCACTAATTAAAACATTCATATGCTAAATATTTTAATGTTCATCCCCTCATATTCCATATATCTACACACACACACACACACACACACACACACGCACACACACATACACACACACTTTATGCAGACACTTCTTTTTAGTTCTGGCACTCTGGAGAGAAGAACAGCAGATAGTGAGAGATGTTTAGCTCATCTCAGATTAGCCTCATCATGAGTTTGAGGACATGTGACACCTCCAGGGTGTCTGGAGCAGAGCACACGTGGAACAACGCGTCGTGGTAAGCTGGCTGAATGGCTAGCTCGGTTTAGAAGAATGATGACTCCAGCAGCAGAAAGGAAACCTCTTTGCTATACTCAGATGTAGAAAAGCAGAAAGAGAAATTTTAGAGCCCATCCCCAACACATACACACACACACACACTTCTTCTCAGATCACTTTGAGTGGATGAAAGAACACGTGGCAGATGGTATCGTTCACAGGCTGTGGTAGACAGCTCCCCGCTGGGCTACGGATGGGATTTTGCATGCCGCAAAGATTTAATGCATGGAAGCGTTTCTCAGCTCCCATCTCGGCACTCTCACTCTCGGCCGCTCGTACCTCATGCCCACTGATGGGCCCGCAAGGGAGGGCATCCAGGAGGACTATAGCCGAGTGGGTTCAGAGGTCACGGGCATAATGCCCTGGGGCTACACTCATTGAAACAACTTTTTTTCCCTCTGCTGTGAAGGTTCTATGTAAGGTACACTCTATCTTTCTTAGCAAATGAGAAGCAAATCTATCCATTACTGTCTCTTTAGAGAGAGAGAATACCCAAAGATGTCTGTAAGGATAGCCCTAAATGGTTCAGTGAGAGGACACTGATAAAAACAACCTTTGTATTCGAGAAGTGCATTCTTAGAGGTGAAAACATCTGGTAACGATGATGTAAGGACATAGATATTTGCAGTCACTTTTTTTATTGTCTTCCCAAAGCCAACAACAAAGTCTCTTTATTACATCTCCAGGCAACAGGCCTATTATATACTCTCTGCTCTTCAGGCAAATGCAGCCTCTCCATAACAAAATGGCCTCTCTATAACAGATAAGGTTAAGAAGCATTGCATTTCCTTTTCACAGGCCTACTCATCACTTAGCCTCAATCCATCCCTGAGCTGTTCGCCGACCGTCATCACCCTCAACAATTCCATGTACTGGCAAGACTATGATGACACCTGCCTCTACGAGTGCCTGGACGGCAAGGACTGCAAGAGCTTCTTCTGCTGCTACGAGGAGTGCAAAGAAGGGGACTGGCGCAAAGGACGGATCCACATCGACATCCGCGAGCTCGATGCTTACTCCCGAGTCTTTTTCCCCACCTCGTTTGTACTGTTCAATATCGTCTACTGGGTGGGCTACCTCTATCTTTAGCAAATGAATAATGATTTCAAACCCCCCTACCCCACCCCTATATTGATTCAGACTTCAAAAAGGATGAAACTGTGAGGCCTGATGAAAGTCAAGTGTAATCTTTATTTTCACTTAGTCACAGAGTTATTTATTAGGTTTTGTTTCTGTTTTTCATATGTTTGTTTTTACTCGATTTCTCAAACCAGGCCATGAAATTATATGATATGGGTACTCTGACTACTCTTTGAAGTAGACAAATCCACCGCCCACCACCCAAACACTACCCCACTACACACTACTGTTTGGAGAGAAATGGTCTTTTACATGAACATGTGGCACAGGAAGGCTAATAAGTGTTTGGTCCCCTGACTGTGCAACACCTCCCAGTATCTGTCATCTCAGTCAACACCAAGTTGAGGGGTGGGAGTGTGTGTGTGTGTGTGTGTGTGTCTGTGTGTGTGGTTGGGGGCCTCACCCACTTGTCTCTCAGACATCTGCTTCACTCAACAAACACATATTATCCTACTCCCTGTAAAATTCATAGTGCCTTCTTCAAGGAGTTGACTTTACTTTTCAGGAGATGGAACTTGACGTTGACTATTAGTGTTACAGCCATCATAGACTTCCATGATCTCAGAAGGATGCCAGAGTCCATTGTGAAGAGGGATTATGGGTAAGTAGTGATGTGGTAATGCCTGAAGGTACCTACTGAGCGCGTCTGCTCCTCTCATCATTGACTGCTATTTTAGCAATGATCTCCTTCTGTGGCTCCCACTGTGGTGTATTTAATCCCGAAAGATAATTGTTTGGCCTCAGATTACCTGCACTAATGAGAAATTGTGTTACTTCCATAGTTAATGATGGGTTGTGTTCATTGTAATATGCAAAAGTAAAAGGTGCATAGAAATCTTTTATTCGGTGAGGGTCATCATCTCACAACAGTGTGGTTCAGATCACAGAGTGAAATCTAGTGTGAGAACACTCTTTTCTACTAAAATATGTCATCCAGTTCTTATAGCATTTACTTGATAGTGCAGTTCACAGAAAAATAATTGAAACACTAGTTTTCTCACAGAATAAGGCAGCCAGTTTAAGTAACCAAGTGACTTTGTGACTAGTGAACATGTTTTTGTGTCTTTTTTTCTTTCTAATATTCCGGTCAGAAAAAATAATATATTGCTATGTTTAAAGATGTAGTAAAAAGAGTTTAAATATTTTATTCTTGAACTGAGAAAGCAGATAAGAAGTAAGATAGGGGTGTTTCCTACAGTAGTCTATTTACAATGATGCTACATGACAACAATCATGACAGATACTTAGGTTTATAACAGAGGTATTTTTTTCACCTTTTTACAATATCAGTAAATAATGTTACACTTTATAAGTGTCAGATTTCAGTGTATTTATACTAAATCCAGTGTTTTATAAGTAGACAATGATTACCTTGTTTTGTTACAGAAGACAAGAGGATATAACTGTATGAGGTGTATGTTTTTAGAGAGTGTTGTGCAAGAGCTGTTGAATTTCTAATCACTCATGTAAATAAACGGTAGTCTTGTTCCAGAATCTTGTATGCATGTTCTATCACATATGTCTATCTATTAATGCATGCATTTGCTAAGGGTTTATTTCAGGCTGAAAGTACAAAACCGGTTTCTTTGGTGTCGTTAATAGTTTCTCAAATCCTATAGCTTAGTTAAAGGTCAGAGAAAACAGCTTTATGGTAACATACAAGTCTGTTTGATACAGATTAGGATGTGTTTAAGATGTGCATGCTCACACACACACACATACTCACACACACACTAATGTTAACATTTGTGCCTAGCATATCAAGTCAAGTCAAGTGGGTTCTACTGTCATTTCAGCTATATACACTGTATATAGTGAGACAAAACGTTTCACAAAGGACTCAAGTGGTGTTACATTTAAGTGCATAAATAGATTCGTAACAAAAAGAGCAAGTCATGTCAAAAGAATTATGTCAGAAAAAATGAGTGCATTTCAGTTCGGTGTGAATAAAACATGTCATGTTTTGTTGTTCAACATTCTGACTGCTTGAGGGAAGAAGCTCTTCCCCATTTGGGAGGTGCGGGCAGTTATACTACAGGGCCCTCTACCTGATGGCAGTAAGGAGAAGAGTGCATGGGACGGGTGTGTTGTGACCTTAACAATGCTTGTGGCTTTGCGCAGACAGTGGATGTTGTAGATGTGGGAGAGGGAGGGAACAGAGGTCCTAGTGATCTTTCCAGCCATCCTCACAATCCGCTGCAGGGCCTTTCTTTCTGCAGCAGTGCAGTGGCACAGCTGAGAATGCTCTCAATATTTCCCACTAATCAATACATGTCAACACAAATAATATGCACATTCTTAGCGGTAGCTCCTGCATTTCAACTCAGATCAACTTTGCACTCTCTCAATCCATAAAGATCCTGCCTTGCTGCTCAGAGACAAACAAAATCAGTGGATTTAATGCAGACTCAAAAAGGCCATTCGGCTGCCAGGAAGGATAAATTCAGAAGTGCAACAGGACAGTGGCGGTCAGACCTGTTTACCAGCATTCTGACCACATCCAAACTGAAACGGGTCACGACGAGGTGAGCTGTGTGTTGGCTGACAACACTGGACAAGCAGTGACTGACGCTGGGCTGTTAAGGCGTCTTGGCAGAAGCAATGTCCACTCTGATCCAATCTCAGCCAGCTCCCCTGGTTACGTCTCTCTGTCCCATTATTTCCTCTTACCCATTCTCATATGTCAATAACGGACATCGTGAGAATGAAAAATGATCAATTAGCCAACCATCTGCTGTCTTTGCCTCTGAGCATCCAGGCTTTGTATTAAAGGTGATCCCAGCGCACACTGCCCAGCTGTTAAGCTAGCCTTCCGGAAGTTTCCCAAAGGGATTGCAATCGTAGTGCTTTCTCCATCTCACCTGATGTGGACAAACAGAGTCTGAGGCAAGGTTAAAAGAACACTCTTTCACAATTAGTATGATGAGCAAACATGTCAAATGCCAAACAATAATTATCACCTTTGTCTTTATGAGATAATTATATCCAGATGATCACTGACATATTACATGAGATATAATGTGCCTGTTCACAACAGCTGTGGTCATACAGTATTTTCTGCACTGTACACCCAGATTGAAGAATAGATTGCCTAAACTTGCAGCTTATACCCAACATGTTATTTTTCCACTTTGACTGATTATGAGGTCATCCATTATGCAATATTAGTTTAAGCCACTGTGTCCAGGGCTTGTGATGCAGGACTCAGACTTCAATTCCAATGCCTTGACAACCCTTGTGGCTACTGACTGGATAGACATTTGTGCCATTGTGTTGTGAGAGCCTGGAAACCTATAGGCCACTCTTCTTTTGTCAAAACAGTCTTTTTCCGGAAATGTGCCCAGAAAACACACATACACAGATATGAGAAATAATTCTGTCATTGTCTGCACCACTTCTGTTTCCACCCTGCTCTTATTCCAGATATATTTTAAGAGGCAAAGACCCCCGCTGAGACTATTTATAACCAATCAGACGTTTATGCATGCCTCCTTCTCTCTTACTCTGGGAGATACAGACTGAGGCAGACAGAGCTCAGGAATCACAAGAGATTTGGTGGCAATGAAAAACAACTCAGTAAACAGCTTCAGCTTCAGTGAAAGAGGGACAAATGCTAAAATATGTATTCATTTACTCACCAGAGAGGTTTGTTTACCTGGCTGTAGCCCACATAGGAACCTCAGCTAGTGAATCAGGAACTAAAACAAGGCAGACACAGCCGTCTGTTTCAGAGAAGAGAATCAGCGCTTGGAGCTGTTAACGCGTGTATTGAGGTAGTTGAAATAATAGGACAAAAATCAAACAGCAGGTGAAACAAGAAAAGCAAAAAGGAATGTTTCAAAGGAAGTCATGACAACCAGTGTGCTGTAGTCTGCAAACCCTCTTTGGAATGCTCTGTAAAATATTATGTTGTTGTTTTTGTCTGATGCCTGAATGTTTCACAGATGTCCACAAGAACACCTGAAAGAAAACCAAATGTGCTAAAGAAGTGAAGCCAGATGGATTCATACAGCCCCCAGAAAGGCATTCTACATACATAAAACACCAGAACACTTAAATTAGGTTATATCCTGCGCTAGACATCAACAACAACACCAGCAAATGGAAATGTATATTTATCAAGATGTCGATACTAGTTTATACTGTTTGTCTAAATTGTTGCACTACAGTTGAAATTGCTGAGTTCATTGTGAAGTTCACTTGTTGAAATGGAAGAAGTTCTCTTAAACCCCCATGTGACACTAGTGGGGGAAAACTCATCACATGTGAAAGCGGGCCAGTCGGTTCTGTCACACCAGGGTCAATTGCCTAGTGATCTCCAGGATGAGCCAGGGATGGAGCCTGAGTTGCCCGGTGTCTTATCGCCACAAATCCAAGGGGCACCGGTGCCACGATAGGAGCAATTTGTTGGTACGGCTCCAGTGGGAGTGAGTAGAGACCACAGCATACTTGTTTTTTATCTCCTCTCCTTGTGTTTAATGTTTGTGATTTTCCATGGTGGATTGCCAGCACAGGAGCTCTAGTGGGACCTCTGCTCCATTGATCCGGTATGGGACTCAAACGAGCTCTGAAAGGCAGAGCAGCCACTGAAGCATGTGTGCCACAAACGCAGATGCCTGATGGGCTTACATATTAATGTATCAAAGCATTTCTGATGTACAGTGGCTTGTTTAATGATATAGTCCAACCTTGACACAGCGGGCTGGTGCTGTCATTCAATATTATCTTTTTTATAAACTGAACAGGCAAATGATACTGACAAGCTAAATACACAGCCTGCTGTGTATGTAAAAAGATAATAGATATATATTTGATTAAGGTTTGGGTCTGCAAAGAAGAGCTAATGGAGTCACATCATCAGCTGGTAGTAGTCTCTACAGAGCAGCCTACTCCAAAAATGTCCAAATTCAGTGACTGTGGAAAGGCTAAAAGGACTCTAGAAGTAATGAGCAAAAAGCTTGATGTGATGGTGCCTTAATGCACTTTTAAGGGACAGACACCCCATTTGATTTTTTGGGAAATTGAATAATTCATGAATATATGACATTTAGTGCATTAACATGATTCATGGAAAAAAAATGCTGATTAAATAAAAATAATCCTAAATTTTAAACAGACTTTTTGAACTGTGGATTAGACAGTTGACAATTGCATTAGACAATTGAACTGTGGATTATAAAGTCATGTTAAGTGGATATAAGCAATTAAGACAAAAAATGTGTTGATGGGAAACTTGTCAAAATTACAGCAAAATGTGAAAAACATTCACTTAATTATCATAAAAGGAAATGAATAGCAGTTTGGCTGTAACAATGAAAACAGTGGCATGGGGTGACCAAAGAAACATTAAACTGATGCTTCAGGTTGAGGTTGAGATTATTCTGTAAGTCATCCACCGCAGTGTGGATGTCTTACCTTTACTCTGTCTTATCTCTCTGATGGTATCACTCAAGCTCTGAGCCTGGGACCTCACAGTGCATATCTATAGTGATTTACAGCACCTGACAAAAAAGATGCTCTGTGCATTCAAAGTTAATGCTTACAGATGATAACTCTTTGTAGCTCTCTGTCCAGTGGGTCAAAAGTAATGATGAATATTTTTGGCAGTCCTCCTTTTGATTGTCCATGGCACTTTACAGAACCATTCATAGGGACACTGACATGAGCGGCATATTCAATATTAGACCATATGACAAAGCTCACCTGTCAAACCGGTGAACAAAAAGGAAATAACTGACCTCCTGGTGAAATACGACATCATAAACCATGGCGGCGGTCTACGGTGTAGAGAAAGCAATAAAACTGTGGACTTGGGGCGATTTGTAGTCACAGACAAAACAGGATGAATCAGTAGGTGGCTGGAAATTAAATTGAAAAGGAAGGGTGACATTGAGGAAATTGTTCCAAATGTTTACTATCTCCCTATGAATTCCTCTGGCATTCAATCAATTATACGTCAGATGACACAACCCAGAGACGACAGGGGAGGGGCACCCAGAGAGCCCAAAGAGATGATGATACAAACAACAATCTTTTTTAAACCTCAGTGATAGTGGGGAAATTACAAAAGATCCACCAGTCAGTTAACTCCATTGGAGCATGCAAGAAGACAACAATTATATCCTACATTATAGGATCTCCTCAGTTTACACCTACAGTATCTTACATTATAAGATCTCCTCAGCGTGCATCTACAGCAGCCTAAATTATAGGATCTCATTAGGTTCCACCTACAGTAGCCTACATTATAAGATCTCTTCAGCGTGCACCTACAGTAGCCTGCATTATTGTATCTCCTCAGGTTCCACCTACAGCAGCCTACATTATAGGATCTCCTCTGGTTACACCTACAGTAGCCTACATTATAGAATCTCCTCAGGTTCAACCTACAGTAGCCTACATTATAGAATCTCCTCAGGTTCAACCTACAGTAGCCTACATTATAGGATCTCCTCAGCTTGCACATACAGTAACCTACATTCTGAGTTACTTGCGTAATATAGTTATGGCATCCTGGGTGCTCACTTCTCACCCTTGAACAATGACATTCAGAGTTAACCAGTCTTTTACCAGAGTTCTCTCTAAATATATTAATGCCTCATGAAATATGAATAATATCATCATGATACATTCATCTGTGGCATCATGCCTTTTCTTTTTTCAAATATTTTTCCCCCTTGTTCTCTCTCCAGCTGAGTTCCAGAAGCCTCAGTGAGTTGGGGAGATAGAGGCGACCCCTCTTTGGAGCGTTCTCCCTTGCCTGCCTTGTCATAAAGGGGACTGGAAAACACTGCAAGAGGGTTGTCCTCTGGGATGTCTTTTACACAGAGAATGCGATAAAGCATTCATCTCTTCCCTTGGAGCCAGGAACGTCAAATCAGGACATTTGCGTTGCCTTGCTGGGACTGCTCACACAACTCTAAGCATTCGTTAGTGGGGCAAACAGAAGCACGGGACAGATTGTTCCACAATGAAAATCTATCAAAACAAGATCTGTCGCATTTATCTCTCTGGCAAGCTTCAAGCGTAAATACTAAACATTTCACTGGTATAATGAAGAGTGAAGAAATTAATAATGACTTGCAGCTGGCAATAATCAAGATGTTAAAAGAGTTCAAGCATGTAGACAGACTTATGCTATTTTTAAGTCACTATCTGATCCCAGACCTGAAATGAAGTTTTGACCTAAAACATGGTCATGTGGTTCTGACATAGTTCTTCAAATTCACGATCAAATCTCATTATTAGACATTACCTGGTATGTTAATTGAATTTCAACTGTTACTAAGCAACTACTGCACATATTCTGGTGTTCCCCATAATGGTGGTCGCAGAAGTTGGCCATGTCAGGTTATGAGTAATAAACTATACATTCCCATCCATCTGTTCCTCTCTCTAAAATGGGTTAGATATGAACTTTATTCAATCATTCCTAAGAGTCTAAACCAGACTTTATTTGCTCATTAAGGTAAGAATGTTCTGGAACAATAACTAATACTCTCAAACAACAGCATGCATACAGATGTAAAGTGCAATATTAGAGAATGCACCATGTCACCTGATGTCCATTAAGCCACAACACTGAATAACAGTGGTAAATGGTGGTCTTAATTGCAATAATAGTGCTATCTGCACAGCAATTGAATCAATCTGGTGCATTCATAATTAAAAATGACCACTGGCACTCAGATGGACCTAATGTCTACAGATTTTCCATCTGAGACTCAAGTCACATTCTTTTCTTCCTTTGCTATTTCTTAATCTTTTTCTTCCTTTTTTATTTCTTTCTTAAAGCAGAATGTATAGGTAAGATTAAACTGTATTAAATAGAATGGAATATAGTACTAAAATCTGTGAACTATAGTGTATATTGTTTTGTAAATAAGATCTATTGTGCTTTGCTAGTTTAAAATGAGGGCTTACACAAGAAGCAGGTCTCCTCATAGGATCCAGCACATTGCACGTTGCTCCAGTCAAGTGCTACCTAACACAGTTAGAAGGGAAGGACAAACCAAAGCATTAGCTCCAGAAAGTTATACTATTAGATGGCCATCATGCCATACTTCACATGGAAATTGGGTCATATTCAGCTGATTTAATTTCAAACTCAGAATTTTTATTTAGATTGCGAGCAAACAAGAGATGATAAATGGTTGTTGTATTGACTGTTTGTGGCTAGACAGACAGTTCCAAGTTTCAAAAAAACATTGACAAAAACAGACCAACAGAAACAGACAAAAATCAGGCCTCTATAAACAATCATATCCAGTCATCAAAGTTGACAAGGATTTCATCAATCTGAAAATAAAACTGATCATAATATTTTGAAATTCAGCCACAAAACACTTTCCCAAAGAAGACCAAACATAGCTTCTCCACCAAGACAAACCTAATGTGTTTATAAGCACAAACAAAGCAAACACAATATAAAAACATCACAATCACAATCAATAGCTTAGCTTAGCTTATTACAAAATCTGCACAAATGTGTTTAGAAAAAAGAAATATACGACCACAATAATCATGAGTCTCAAGAAACACACATACGCGCGCACACACACACACACGCACACACACACACGCACACACACACACCATGGTGCACATGAGCAAAGAATAAGCTGTGGCCTCAACAGTGGAGATAAAATAAACAAGTAACAAACAAAACAAAACAAAAAACATAATTACTAACAATTACTACAGAAGACTACAGATTGACAGAAATCAGAGATTGATCGTTCCAGCACAACAGCCACGACAAAGGCTGTCCTGAGTAGTCAAAGCACAATATCTTTAGTTAATTGGTTTCAAGGAAAGCTGCATGGTGAGTCTATGCTGTAAGGTGGAGGCTGTGTAAAACAAACCATTTTTTCTTTTGCTGTTGTACATAACATCAGTAAGAGAAATCACTTGGTGCTGAGTCTGTGGTGCATTTAGAGCTATTTACAATAGCTGAGATAATGTGGATCTTGTACCACATTTACAGATGATAATGTACAGATAATAATGTCATTTTATAACAGTGAAAAATGATACACTGTACATTTATTTTTACAGCAAAGGCCTACTGAGGAGTTTTTCCACTTGGCTTCATAACATGATGGGAGAAACATTAAAACTATCATGTTACACATAGCTTAATGCATATCAAAATCCACGTTATTTGGTTGGAGTCTGGATGGAATTATCTTGAAAACATCTTAGTATGGTCAGCAGGCCAAACAGACTAAGAGCTGGATGGAGGTGTGCATGGATGCATGTCCTGTTCTAGAATATATTTTTTCAATGGTTGAGATTTACCACCAGGTTGCACGTTAACTGGATTATGAGGAGAATCAGACTATAAAATATATATATAACATCCATCATCTGTCCATTTTCTGTCTGGAAAACCATTTTTGATTAGTGGACAGACAAAACTCATAAATTATCACTGTCCCTGACTCATGACAAAATATGGTAAAGTTCTATGCACTGTGCAATCGCTTTGGCCGCAAGGGTTTAAATAATAAATGTGGCGTGTTTTGAAAGGGTTTTCAGGCTCTAGGTGGAAGAGGCTCTCATTGCAATTTAGTTCCAAGATGGCACACTCCTTTGAGCTAATGCACAGCTTGTGTGGTTGGTGTGTGTGTGTGTGTGTACTCTAGGCAACTCCATTTTCTACTCCCGGCAGAGCCCATGCACCAGAGCAGCAACTGTGCCCCATTCATTAATGGCACAGTACACCGTGAGCAAAAGACCCATTTATAGAAGCATCTAGAAGCCAGGATATACTGTGAGGGAGCAGCATACAAACTCTATCTAGAAACCCTCACATGGCATACCTCTCTCTGTGCTTGGACTTTACCACACTGTGCAGTCTATTGACCTTGGAGTGTTATGGGGACATAACACAATAATGAAATAACCACCTATAATTCTTTACTTGAAGAAAATTGAAATACTGTTTATTGTTCATATGTTCCACTTAGTAATCCTTCTTTTTATTACATTATATCGTCATTAAACGGCTCCATTGATTGGTTCCTGCCAACAAAGATCCATTTGCAGTCATGAGAGAAACTTGTGCAGACCCCATATGTGACTGACAGCTGAGCCCCACAGACTTGATGTGATATATGAAAATCTCACAGGTGGAAAATCATGCAAATGGAAGCCCATCCGTCCTTCCCACTGTGTGAAGCCATAGTAGGTATAGCATTATTGCTCAGTGGGAATTGAGGATGGAACCCAAACAGAAAACTGGAGTGCCCTTGAAAGATAGTGCCATTCTGTAGAAAAAAAGCTCAAACTATCAGTTCTGTGCCTAAAATCATCTGCGTGATGCCTTAGCAGCTACATTGCTCAACAGGAACTCCAGATAAACCACTAAAACAGAACATTAAAACACAGAGGATCATTGCAGACTAACTTGAGATCAGTCCGCACTGTCCTCTCAGAATCCATATGTTGTAAATGATGAGTGGGTTTGAACTTGCATCAGTCATTAATAGTGGTTTCCACAACATGATGAAATGTCACAGACTGTAATCCAGTTCCATGTGACATTTGGTGGGCCTATACACCACGTTATGAAATGGATATCACATAAATTGCTGTTGGCATTCCATAGCATTTCATTCACATCCATGCACATGTTATGAAGACTGCTAGTCAGCAAGTCAAAACAACAACTTTGTATTTAAACTATAGTGCAGACATACAGTAGATTAAGCATCCTGCCCTTGAAGCTTATCAAACTTATACGTGATAGAGGTGTAGGTCGACTTGATATTTTGTGTCCTCTGTAAACTGCAAATACTCAGTAAAAAAGGGGCCACTGGTTGTCCGTAGGCTCGTCTAAGGCACACGCTTTTTGGGTTAACATTTCATGTTAATGATATTTATGCATGAATGAAGCTGATGGTCTAAGACCCAGTAACATTTAAGCATGCGGATCAACCACATCTCAATAAATGTTTTTGCTTTGAGGCCTGTGCTGCTACAAATGTGTCAGTGGGAAGAGAGTACATGAAAAGACTGATGCATTTCAAAGGACCTCGAATAATCCTAAAACTAGTGTCCCCACGTCGTTTCTCCTGACAGCCTGCAAATGAAATTGATTTTTTGTCCGCAAGTGAATTAAATAGAATTTAGGCCATTGGAACTGATCTGATCTGAATGAAGTGGATGTGGGTTTGTGTGTGGTTGCCACGGAAATACAAAGTCAAGAATTTAGCAGATGAATCACACGCGCATTCGCGTGCGCGTATATTAGTCGTCTCTCTCTTTCTCTCTCTCTCACACACAAGCTAAACAAATGCATGTCACATACTGCAAAACCAAGCGGGTGCATAAACCAAGCGTAATCCACATAATGATTCTTTCAGGGGGCTTATCTCGTCGGGAATAGAAGTTGCAAAATGCTCATTGTGGTAATGAGCGGGTGTGCAGTTAGCTGCATATTTAGATCTATTTCGGGCAAACAGAATAAAGAAACCAGAAAATTAATTAAAGAGCAAGTGAGATGGTGTTAATTGCCTGCTTTTGTTACGTCTCGACTCGGCGGAGCTGCGAATCAGAGGCCCTCTGGCAGCGATCCAGGTCGCGCTCCTTCAGAGAAGGAAGCCCTCGCTCACTGCTTACTCTTGTAAAGCACATAAAGCCACCAAATCCGCTTTTTCTGACACAATGGCGCCGGGATGTTAGCACAGTTCATTCCACATGCTGAGTGCCGAGGTACAGAGGCAATTTCCTAGACGCTCAGAGGCCCATACAACAACTCAGTCGTGACTGCAAGGTGAGTGGTGGTGGAAGCCAGTCGAAGCTCGAGCGATTGTAGGTGACAGAGCGCCCTCTACAGGGAAGATGAGATAATGGAATGGAAAGGAATGAAGAAAGGAAGAGAAACTGATTTCGCTGGTGACTTACATAAGGGGATTAGCTAGTGTCGTTGTTGTAACTGCATAGTATTGTATTTCTCTGTAGTACCCCATCAGGGTAGTTCAGGGTACTTTTAGGACTAGATTTATTATCAACCAATCAGTGAACAGAAATTAAATATGAAATAGCATTGCTTCTTTACGTAGTAGAGGACATCACACTCTTACTGTATTTGGAGAGTGATATAAGTAAAATTCTGAAAATAAGAGTCAAAATGTGGTACATTGAAACACTCAGAGAATTAATAGGTCCAATCCTTATCATTTATTATTCAAACATTGCCAACAGACTTAAAGGGGACCTAGAATGGATGAATGTACCTTGTCCTCTGATTTTCATATAGAATACATCCAATTTTAAGTTGTCAAAAAATAAACTCAAGTGCAATTTTTATATTTAGGCTGGGTATTAAAAAGATACTTTTGGCTAAATGGCACCCTTTTTGGGAACCACAATTGAACTACAATTGCACTGTGCTATTTGACATCACATGTGGGCTTTGTTGTAATTGTTCTAATTCTAACAATTCTAATCTAATTGATTATTTACATTACATTTACATTTAGGCATTTAGCAGACACTTTTATCCAAAGTGACTTACAAAAGTGGATAACATTCAAGCTACAACACAATGAAAGAACTAACAAAGAGAGCATATTGCTAACATAGAAACTGCACTATTTTAAGTTGAAAGTGCAATAGTGTAATACAGTGCAGAGAAATTAAGTTGTTGAGTGCATTCTCAGAAATTTACGCCAGGAGATATTCTTGGAAGAGCTGGGTCTTCAAGAGTTTCTTGAAGGTGGAGAGGGTATCATTCCACCAGCGCGGAACCAGATATGAGAAGAGTCTGGATTGACCTGCACAAGGTGTTGGCCGTGCTGGAAAACGCTCCTTAGAGGAGCGAAGCGGTCGTTGGGTGACATAGGGCTTCAGGAGAGTATTCAGGTAGGCGGGAGCAGAGCCATCATTCACCCTGTAGGCCACCATAAGTGCCTTGAATTTGATGCGAGCAGCCAAGGGTAACCAGTGGAGTTCAATGAACAGAGGTGTGACATGTGCCCTTTTTGGCTGGTTAAAGACCAGACGTGCAGCTGCATTCTGGATCATCTGGATCATCTGTAGCGGTCTCACCGCACAGATTATCAAGATTTTCATGTGAAGCATAGCCATGCCTCATGTTCATGATAGATGCTCATGATAGAAGGGTAGATATTGGCTAATAGTGCCTACACAGGATAAGATAAATCTCACACGGTGTAGAATAATGTGAATAATGTGAAATGTGAATCTTATAGTGGGAAAAAGATCAGCATATGTGGTGGGTGAGATAACAATCACTTCAATCAGTTCACGTCACTCTCAACCACCTCTCAGTAGGCCTCCGTAGTGAGTGACTGTCATATGAAGTAGGACTCCACTCATGACCCTAAGACAGTTAGAATGGCTGGAATGGAGCTTGATTAGTACTCCATTTGCAGAGGATTGAGCAAGTGGTCCAGATTAGCAGGTCTCAAGGCATTTTGATAAATACATACCAGACCATGGCATTATTTTCATACAGTACACACTTCTTGTGCAGATGTAGATGACTGGCAAGTGTGTGCATTTCAGGGAGTAAACTTGATGGTAAAATGTATAGGATACCTTACAGTATAGAAGAACAGATCGTACACTGTGCTGTATGTAGGCTATTTAAATGTACATTGCCTTGTGTATCTGTGTGTGTGCATATGTGTGTGTAGGTGTGTTACTTAAGCATGTGCTCAGAACTCTCTCTCTGTCTCTCCTAAGGGGGACAGCCTTCTCTACACATGGACCCACGTTAAGCCGAGAGAAGCATCTGGACTCAGGTAAACAACACACAGCATATACAAACACGCTGAACACAGTTTGTGTCCCTTGTGCCAGTGTGTGTGTGTGTGTGTGTGTGTGTGTGTGCGCCTCCACTTCAGGTGCCCCCCTCCCCCACCCCAAGAGATTCAATTCAATTTAATTCAATTTTATTTATACAGCGCCTTTTACAATAGTATCGTCTCGTGGCGCTTCACAGAAGAAGCACCCAAGAGCAACAGGGGCAAGGAAAAACTTCCTTATGTTCAGTTAATCTAGGAAGAAACCTCGGGCAGATCCACAACTCAAGGGGCTGACCCAACTGCCGGGAGTCATGCAGAAAAATTACAATCAGTGGTAACCATGACAGACTGGTTTTAGCTGAGGTTCGTAACAGTTCATAATGGAGTGTTATCCCACTTTACATTATATGGTAGTCAGTCTATAGGTGGAATCAGGAATTATGGCTGGACAATGTAGCAGTGGTCAGACATAGTGTCAAACTGAAGAGATGAAGGCTTATATTCAAACATACTGGAACATATCAACCAAGCTGACCTACATCAGCTCTGTGAATCTCAGCTCCACCATAAGCAACACGGATTTAACTATAGTTTTCCCATGGAAAGATCTGGAAAGCTCTACTTAGTGACTCCAGTTGGAGACTCAGTGAGGCATGAATATATTGCAATATATGCTATATATTTAACACATGGATATAGCAAAGAGAAGCTGGAGAATGACATCTTACATAAATAAGAACACTGAAAGAACAGAGGGTATTGGGATGTGGACTTCAGTTATATACTTCCAGAAGAGAAAATCGGCCCTCAGGAATGTTCCAGAAGGTTAGGTGGAAGTGGAATTGTGAAAAAAAAAAAAGAGTACATTTCAGGGCCAATGAAGATGGTATCTGAGAAAGAAAAGCACCTTAAGCATGTCTCTGATTCACAATGATAGGAAAGGTGTCCTTACAAGCACACACACACACAACCTACATCAGAGCAGTAGGAAGGGGGTGAGCAGTGTTTTAAATCACAGGCCCTCTCTGCCTGGCGCTGAACAGGTCAAGGTGTGCCAGGGCAAGAGCCATGGGTAATTTATGGCTCCCTCCTGCGCCATAATAAAAGCTTCTGTCACTAGGAACATAAAGCACACTGAAGGAATGACCTATGGTCTCTGACGGAGACCTTATGCTCTGAGAGAGGTTGTGGATAACAAGCTGTTAGGAGAGTCTATATGACAGACTGAGTTGGGTCGCAGCGTATCTTTTGTGCGTTTAATATCAGATGGTGCCTTTTTATGTTCAGATAAAAATAAAAATGCCCTGTAAAAGGGCAGAAACAAGCATTTGGCTCTGATAGGATAGGGGGCTCGGTCTCAACATGAAAACAACTGCACAAACACACACACACACAGTCCCTGCTCTGTGGTTCAAACTGTTGAAAACGTGACTTTGTTTATGGTCCTCCACTGCTATAAATACTGCCAGCTTTTAGAGCAAAAGGGGGATCCCACAGGACGTGTCTGAAGTTTCTCTGATGTAAGTGTATCTCAGATCAGTTTTGCTCTACGGGGTCAAAATGATAGAGATTAACATGCGGCTAAACTATCTGATCCAGTATCAGTGCATTCCCTCTGGGGCAGGATAAGTACCTTCCCTCGCCAGAAAATAGTGGAAATGCTGGTGACAGGCCCCTGCCTAAATTCAAAATGACAGTTAAGGTGAATGAAAATGAAACTACATATCAGTGAGTATGTAGTGATGGCACATAAAAAGCTAATAACATATTTGTGATGTCAATATGTGAAAAATAGTTGGATGGAAATATAACCAAACAACAAAACATGTAGACCAAGGTACAGAAGAGGGGAGGTCAGGACAAAATTGTATTTTGTCAAAATATACATCCTTAAAAATACTTGGCCACCTCTTCAAACAATAGTAGAATCACAAAACCTGGCAAAGTCACAAATTACAAACCAAACAGCATTTTTCCCCCTAATTTTTGCTTTGTTTTTTTTCCTTCTTTTTTTATCCAGCGGCCAGCTACTTGTTGGCACTGGCCAGCCCAGGGTGTGCCTGCACGCGCTCAGAGAATGCGTTTAATCCAAAGCCAAGATTAAGCAGGTCTGCGTGCTTAATCCCTACCGTGGCACACACACACACACACACACACACACAGTGGCCTGGTGGAGCCCACAATGAGTCCCGGGACAGAGCGCCAATCCCCATGTCTGAATGGGACGTGTTTTTTAATTGAAAAGTGTTCTGGCGGCTCCCCCTGACGCCACGCTAGAACTGGCCGGTAGGCTGAGGATACAAACAACAGAGATCATGTTCTTGTCCTGACCACAACTGGACCCGTGGATGTCGCTATTTTTTTTTAAAGAATGATCTACCAAATGTCTGTGTCTTTGTTCTTTATTTCATCTACTGAAGTACTGAAGAATTTAGGGTAAAAAGGTATTAGAACTGTACCACAAATTTCATCATTTTAAATCAGTCAAAGCAAAAATGGTCTCTGTGAATGCCACATTATGGAGCTAGTGACAGCGCTCCTAATGTACTGGTTTCTTACACTGAGAAAATAGCACTTTAGCATCCCCATGGCATTTATTGTTTCAAAATTTCCCCCCTATCTGTGTGTGTGTGTATGGAGGGGGGGGGGTGAACATCCAAATCTAATTGAATTGGTCAACATAGCTATCTTGCTGATGCTTTTAGGCCCTTGTCCAATTCTAAAGCAATTCCAGAGCATGTTAATATCAGACAAAGGGCTTACAATGTGGAGCTGGAGGATTATCCAAACGCATAATCCTCATTTTGTTTTGGAGGGAATGCCGCTCATTCCAAACAATTCAGTGGGCCTCGCTGATATCGTCCTGTTGTTGATATAATGATGATGTTTACTATGAGGATGAAGACACATGGATCTAACACCATGTGCATTCCGCCCAGTCTTGTGGTCATCTCAGTCATGTAAAATCACAACTGACTGATTTTCTCTCTTCACTATGTTATTAACAGCAAAGTGAAAAGGAAGCTAATGAATAGGAGAGGACTTAGAAAAGGAAGGTGACTGAATGTTTTTGTTGCTAGATTATGTGTGCTTACTCAGCCGCTACAGTCAATCACGGCTTAAGACAGGTACAATCAAAATCGGTCAAAAAGCTAATATTTGCAGGCGAGTGACCCCTTGCACTCATTCATCCTGCAGAGCTTTTGGAGACTTGCAGCGATGGGTCTCCATTCCTCCAGTTTATTAACCACCATCACAGAGCGCCGCTTCTTATTCACAGCAATCTGCTTGTTGCCTGCTTCTGGGATCTCCTTCCAGCTCCATCGCACAACTGCATGACACACACGCACACACACTGCGTTAAAAAAAAAATGTCTCTGTGCTGTTTCTTCCTGGAATCCCCTGTCCCCTCACAACAGCTAGATTAGACTGGGTGTTTGAGCTGCATTAATCCTGACCAAACGCCATTACACAACTGCGAGGAGCCATGCCCTCCTGTCCAGGCGACAGGCCAGTGACCATCACACACCACTGAACGCCAGGAGCTCTCACTCTCTCACTAACACCTCCAGGCCTCAGTCCAGGGGAGCATCCTCCATCTTTGAATGCAGTCACTGTGTCACATTTGATACATTTGTGATTATTATTGTGGGATATGCCTTACCCATTACATAAAGCTTTGAGATAATCAATTTAAGGAGGTTGTCAGGCTCTTGTCAATTAATAGTGGGTGATCTGTGAGAAATATAATTCTGATGGCAGATGGGCATACATCTGCATTGCACACACTCAGCCATTGTGTGTGTAACTTTATCTTTCTATTAGTAGGTAGAGAGAGAGAGAGAGAGAGAGAGAGAGAGGCAGTGTGTGTGAGAGAGTTTCAAATGACAGAGTTGTAAATGACAGCATAGTGACATGCTCTAATTTGCAAACAGGCCATAACACAATAGAAATGGCTTACTGGGAGCAGGTGGCGATACGAGTATTTAGTCATTTAGTGACAAAACATGAGGGGAAATCAAGCATAAATGGTTTGAACATCCAGAGAGACATGATGTAACGTGATAGAGGTTGACTTGATGAAAATGGAGAGGCTTTGATGAAAAGTGGGAAGCATTATGTTGCTTGTATTCAAGAGGCGCACAAACCCTTATACTTATGATCAGAATTGTAAGCATAAGCACAATGAATCTGCATCAATGAAATTAGCTTAACTTCATTTGCGCTGTAATTAACACACTGCCCACTGAGTCTGTGCTAAGACAAGCTGGAGCTACAATAGGTTTGAATGCAGATAGCACTGTAACTTTACGCCACAACACATCAACAATAGAACTTCAGCTTCCTGACAACATGATGAATTAAAAAAAATGGAGGTAAGGGACTAAGGAGAGTGGACTAAGATTGTAGGTCATCTGGTAGCATCTAATGTACATTTTTTTTCAATCAATAGGTGCCAAGCGTGTTTGTGGTATTTAGTGTGCAGTACAGTGACGGCAAGCCCCTCAATACCAGGCTTGATTAAAAAGCCTGCCTAGGTGTTTGCTCAAGGAGGAGGAACTGAATGGAGTTGGCTCAGTGCCACAACACACACACACACAAGAGCAAACTCCAGCAACTCCAACCCAGCAAATCACAATGAAAACCAAGGTCAGAACACACCTTGGGGGCAAATATCGTCCCAAAACCTGCATTCAAGCCATGTAGTCATGTAGGAATATTTGTTGGGATTAAACAAGGAGTTCTTTTTTCCTAACTGCAAGTTGTGCAATGACAGACACTGCAAATCATGGTAAGTTTTTCCATGTTAAACTCACCCTTGAGGCAAGCTGACTAAGGCAATGATTAATTAACATGTGGAGGTGTAAAGGTTAGATTTCAACTAAGAAATGAATATATTACCATTTGGTTTGATAATTACAAGTTTAAATAAGGCTTCTGCAAAGCATTCACCAGCATCTGTTTTTAAAAAATGCAAGCTGCAATACAAATACATATGTATACATATATTATTTTTGAAATGTATTACCTGAATGCAAGTTACCTCTTTTAACTGTCAACACTTGGAATGCATGCAAGGAAGCTCATATTCCTGACAGTGCACTTATTTGCCAGCAGGCGGAGGCAGTGTCCTGTCTGAGGTGAGGATCGTCCTCCTGGGCAGCCGCTACTCAGGCAAGAGCTCAACGGGCAACAGTATCTTGGGCCATGAGGCGTTTGGAGACACCGCTGAGGAGTGCGTGAGCCAGGAGAACATCGTCTTTGGCCGCAAGGTCACTGTGGTGGAGGTTCCTGCCTGGAGGGCCCGCTATTTGCCCCTGGAGTCGCTGGAGACCACCCGGCGACGCCTGGAGGCCAACCTATCCCTGTGCCTGCCTGGGCCGCACGCACTGCTCATGGTCATCCCACTGGAGACCATCCGCGGCAAAGAGTGGCTGGTGGAGGAGCTCCTGGAGTATCCCATTGAGAGCATCTGGGGCCATACCATTGTGCTCATCACGGGGGGAGATGCCCTGGGGGACACCAACATTGAGACTCTCATCCACAAGGAGGTGAAGGAGCTCATCAGACGGTGTGGGCACAGGTACCACGTGATGAACAACAAAGACTTGGGCTACGGGCGTCAGGTGGAAACTCTGCTGGAGAAGATAGAGGAGATGGTGGCTGCTCACGGTGGGAGATGCTTTGAGGTGGACGAGGAGATCTCACGAGGCCTGGAGAGAAGGAGCAAGGAGGTGGAGGAGAGAGTGAGGAAACGGGTGCAAAGTGTCCAAAAGAGGAGGAAAATACTTCAAGGGCTTCTCAGAGGTGAGTGGGCACACACAAACACAGCCACACACACAGTTCCGTCAGGATTAATCAATTTCCCACTTCATGTAACAGTGAAAGCATCTTGACAGGTTAGCCGTGGCTATGGATGTCTGCTTGTCAGTGAACAAGACCTCAAGATGGAAATGATGAATCAGATGATCTCTCAGCTGAGTGACAAGTAGGCCTATAAAGACGATGGCAAAAACTGTAAAGTACTGGAGATTCTCTGACTGAATCCCAAAGTTCCAACTAACCACACAGTCTTCCAGTAATTAGCTGGCATGAATCAACTTCATGATTGTCCAATTCACAACAGCTTAGTCTTTGAGGATTCAGGGTCTAGGGTTAAAGGGGACATGGGATTCAGCCTATGACTAACTCTCTCCTCTCATTTCTTAAAACTAAAATGCAATAGCCTATAGCCCTTACTTCAACCATCTCTCTACTGTACTATCAGCTAATGCAAACAGAGCAAACATTTACATACAAATTTATATTTTACCCTATTCTAGAAGAACCACACAGACCGTCTGACTTGAATCTCTTCCTCATCGGGGCAAAATACTGTGGTAAAAGTTCTACCGGGAACACTATTCTGGGGCGTCAGGAGTTTCCCCAGGAGAACCGCGAGTGCCGGAGGGTGTGCGAGACAATCGCTGGGCGCCGACTCACCATCATTGACACGGTGGGCTGGGACTGGCGCTCCCTGGAGGACACGTCGGAGTCCGTGCGGCGGGAGATGGTCCGCGGCCTGAGCCTCCGGGGCCCTGGGCCGGCGGTTTTCCTCCATATAATTCCCAGCGTCGTGGGCTTGACGGCGAACGACCGGCAGGTAGATGACTGAGAGCCATGTGATTTACATCAACTAACCATCATTGCAAGTTTTAGAAATCAAATGTCTCGCACAATAAAGAGTTTGTTACGACCATTCAAGCCAGCTGCTCCAGATTCGTTGTCCACATTCCAACATCAGTGGATTATTCTCTCCAATTCATCATTTGATCATTTGGCAGGCCCTGGTGGAGAACCTTGCGTTACTGGGGGAGGATCCGTGGGAGAGCTCCCTGGTGGTGTTTATCCTGGGTCCTGGCTACGACTTTGAGGAGGTCAGCGTGGAGGAACACATCGAGAGCTGGAAGGAGCTGCGCTGGGTGGTGGACAGGTGTGGGAACAGGTGTGTTTGATCAGGGCCCATCAGAAGAATTAGATGACATCAAATAGCAAAATGTTACTCAAGTAAATTATGGACAGTTATATAATCGTGTATTAAATGATAAAAGACAAACTATATTTAGCAATTCACAGAAATGCAACAAAGATGACCAACAGGTTTGCTTTCAAATTTTAATCAACGATTATTGAATAGCATATGCATAGTGCTTTGAAAACAACTCTCACTTTGAAAAGCAACTCTCTCTTGAGCAGGTACCATACGCTGGACGTGGAGCGGCCCGTGGGCGAGGGTCAGGTGGTGGATCTCCTGGAGAAGGTGGAGGAGATGGTGGTGTCTTGGGACCGTGAGTTGCTGTTGGAGGCACTGGAGAGGAGCGAGGAGAGGAACGCGGAGGTGCAGGCACTGTGTTCAGCGCAACGGAGAGCCATCCGACAGATGGAGGAGATGATTGAAGGCCACGTGCAGGACATGGAGCTCCTCAGTCAGGAGAGTGGGGAAAATGTTGCTTGACGGACCGAAAGTCACTGGGAGGCTAAATGATGTTACTGTAACAGGCAGTACTGGAGTAGACAATATCCAAGTCAGTTTAAGTAACTGGAGGCTACTCACCAAAAGTTTAGAATAGACCAGTTCTAGACTAGTTTATTTTTTTTTTAATGCTGTTAATATCGTGCGCAACACAATACGATGTGTGTGTGTGGTAAGGATGAAAATCTTACCGATTCTAAACAGAAAGAAATCAAAGTGTGAGTGAATAAATAGTATTATCAACAGAAACTTACATTTATGTCCAGTTCATAAATACTGTGCTATACAAAATTGATTACCTCATCATCACCCTTATGGCCATTTGAGCTTAATGAGCAAACAGTGCCGTGTTACAAATGTGAAATATTTGTGGCAAATATTTTGTGGCAAATCCAATGCAAACGTGGTCTGATAACTTCAAACAAACTTCACAAGATCACCACAAGGTGGAGCTCATATGTGCCTCCAGAAAATGAAACGCAAGAGCATGTCTGCAGCTGTTCGTGTGAACCTGGACACTCATCTACATACATGCTGTCATAGATGTTGTGTAGATGGGTGAAAGGGGAGAGTGTGTGTACTCTTAGCTCCTTGGTTTACCTGTAGGTTTTCATTAATTACTAAAAGATTTAAACTGTAAAATGGGAACCACTTCTGGTCACACGGCAAACAATGGCATCTTTAAATGATGAACTACAGACATTTGATTTCAGATGATGACCACTGCATATACTTGTGTTGTATGTTGTCAAATATCTCAATCTCATTCCTATTTTATAGTGTATGTTTTCTTTTAATGTTGACTAGAGGCAAACAATGACTGAATAATTTATCTTAGCAATCCAAATGGGGGAATCCATAAGAAATTTTTTATCTATATTATTTGAAGTTAATTTAAAATCTTGAGCACACATATTGATTTTGCAACTCCGCCTCATTCATACCGCAATCTGGCGGTGCGATACGTTTTTGGTCCGTTTTCGTTTAGAATGCATGCATACCATTAGACCATGTACACCACACACGTGTTCCGTGCGGAGTCCGCGTGGCAGCACCGCTCCCACGATGTCCGGTTGAAATAAACTAGAGCAGCCAGTTCACGCAGAATACCGTTTCGGACAGTAATGGATACTGACCGTGAACGCGCAATTTCTATGTGAATGAGGCCTTAGACTGTGCACAACGCACATGTGTTCCGTGCAACTCCTGCGCTGTCCTGTTGAAATAGAAAACGGTTCTACTTCTTTACGCGTATCGCGTGTGTTATAATGCGGCCTCCACAGACCGCCCAAGTAATGTGCATAAGCTCCACCCCGCAGCATCCATCCAGGTGAATGGAGCACCACTTGAGTTTGTGGAGGAATTAACCTACCTTTGTCCTTGCCTTATCAGCAAGGACAGCACTGTTCATAAAGACATAAGAGCAAGACTGTGAAAGACTCAGGGTCCCTTTTCCCAACTCAGATCCATCTGGAGTCTAAAAAACAGATGTTCCTGTACAACAGTAACGTAAAGTCTGTCCTCCTGTATGGTTCAGTGTTGTGTATGGTCAGTACAGACATGAGGAGACTTGGGGTCTTGCACAACAAATACCTGAACTGCCAGATCTTTTGGGTCAACAAAATATCACAACAACACAATAACAACTAAACAAGAAAAACAGCAGTCAAAGCATCATCAAAGACATTACATTAAGACATTAGGACATGTGGTAAGGATGGAGCAAAACAGCATCCCAAGAGTTGCTTTAAGATGGACACCACCAGGAAAAAGAAAACCTAGAAGATCCAAAAACACCTGGCGCAACAGTTATGGACTGCGAGCGCACAATTGTGAATGTGAATAAAGCCTTAGCATGTCTGTCCATTTTATGTTTCAAAAGAAAGTTTATCATGATTTGGACAATTCAGTCATAATTTTAACATGTTTATAAAGACACTCAAAAACACCTTATAATGCAAATAACTGTCATTTATTGGTTGATATTACGTCCATATGACAACATCTAGACAGTCTAAAACTCTTAATCCAATCTAATCCAATCTCGCCTTTCTTCCCTCGATCTGTGAATGGTTTACAAATCCCATAAAAGGAACAAACCATTTATATTATGAATAACCCAAGTAATGTCTTTCCAAAACCAAATTTAATTTCATTAAATTTAACTGAAGTTGATCTAGTTCTTCCAGCATCTGGTCCAGTCATTGAGGCAGGTTAAAGGTAAATGAGGCTCTGTCATCTGGGGCAATGGAGGCGTTCCTGGTGTAGAGGTGGCTCAGGCGCAACCACACCTTCTGACCCAGTCTGTTGGTCTGGGAGCGTGCAGAACAACACAGTTGCTGCTCTCGCACTTGTCTGTCAACACACACCAATGATTCAGCCACCTAACGGCATTCTTTCACTACAGGAGACTCATAGTTTTGACTGACACAGTCATGCAACTCAGCACACAAAAATGGTGAGTTACAGATAAAGACATTACATTTACATTTATGCATTTAGCAGACGCTTTTATCCAAAGCGACTTACATATTTTGTCAACTATCAATTACATCAGGGCCAGTCTCCCTTAGAGCACCTTAGGGGTAAGTGCCTTGCTCAAGGGCACAACGGTGGCAGCCAGGATTCGAACCCACAATTTGGCTACTTGCATGCTAGCTAGGTTCCTTAACGACTACGCCGCCAACGCCCCCTACACACACACACACACACACACACACACACACACACACACACACACACACACACACACACACACACACACACACACACACACACACACACACACACACACACACACACACACACACACGAACATACACTTTTTCTTCATCAATTTTCTTTTTTTCCTTTAACATTCTTCTATTGATCACACACTACTGGCCAGCATTGCCAGTTTGGGCAGGTTTTCTCCAAGTGGGTAGTTCTAAATTACATTTTTGCAGGTATTGCAGGAATATTGGTTAGGACAGGTCAGCAAAATTCAGGCTGGTTTGGGCTTTTCATAGTCTTTCAGCCCTCTCCTTCATTTTTTGACAGTAGTTCTTCACAGCAGGGGTGTAACATTGTTTCAGCCACTAGTAGTAAAGTTGGATCTGTTTCGCTGTTACAAGTATGGGCCAACTTAAGTGCATGCCAAGGCTGGATGAAAGGCATGCGTACTATGGGAGCTGAGACACAAACACACCCTTCACCACCCACACACACACACAAATGTCTTCTGTCAGTAGGCTTCAGATACACAAAATATATCAGGCTGCATGAGATCTGTTCAGTACAGTCGTCGTAGGCTATCCTAACATGATTGCATTTTTTATGTTGCCATGTTCTTCCTCCTGGGGCAAGTTAACAAGGTTATATTTAGTTAGCGCAGCGCCAGCGGAGTTCGCATTTTCTATGAATTGTGTGAGCTGACCATAAAAATATCCTCACACATTGCTCTTATGAGATTATCACAACTGTTAATCAGATTGGGAGCCTTTTGTAATTCCCTCATTTCCAATTTAGCGAGCCCTGCAGAGCACTCACACAGGCCGTCAGCGTAAATGCCCCGCATTCACATTGAATGGTTCACATTGTGTTGCCAATGCTTCTCTCTAGTGTGTAGGCTATGGATGCTTCTATAAGGTATTATAAAAAGCAGTAGATAGCAGCCCACTGATACATTAACACAGGCACCGGGGGCACTGATTATAGGATTTTCATGTAATGATGGTGCACACTTAGTGGCAAAATTTTGAAGTGGACAAAATCTTTGGCAGTATCTTTGGTATTTTTAAACAGGTTTTGGGCTGGAAAACATCAGCTGTATCTAGAAACACTACTCTCAGTTGATAGTTTGAGCACAACTAGCTGATTTAGTTAGTTAGTTACTTTGCAGAAAAAAAACGAAACTCAAAACAACTGTATGTGGGATTAATAAACTAGTGTCTATTATTGAGATTATTATGAAGATACTAATACATTAAATACATGTGTTGTTTTTCAAGAGAAGAAAACAGTTTGTGTCACGATGAATCAGTTTCTTCACTCTGCCCATACCTTCATGCACACTACTGGCATCATAACAACAAGCACCATGATGAAAAGCAGCCCACAAGAGCTCAACATTTAAAGGAACAGTGTGAGTTCCACTGGAAAACTTTAGAAGAGTGTGGAATACAGGAATCACAGCAAAAGCAAAGTGTTTTTTTACTGTTTAACAGGTGTGCTAATGATAGTTTGACAATGCGTCAACTTATTTCCTATAATGACCACCAAGCAGATTATTTTATCCCTTACATATAGGCTTCCTCTAATGGCCAACACAGACTCAAATCCATCACTCTCTGGCCTACATGACACTGAGTGGATCTACTAGTTTACAGTTTCTTGACTGCTTTGATGCTGCAGTCAACTCAGAAACCACATTTTCAAATCAGTTACCACACAGGCATAAACAAAAGCACTCTGGACAAAATTACACATTTTGTTGGCAAAAGCCTCCAATGGTGACAAAACATTTAAAACATGCAGCAAAAACTATTTATATTTCCTTCAAACATCACAATTTATGGTCTGGTCAGTACTTACTGATGGTCTGCTGAGCACTTTCAATCAATCATAACACAACAAATGAGCCAGGCCCCCACATTTGGCCCGTCGATTTTATGTTCATTATAAGCCTATGAAGGGTCTTGTTAAGTAAGCGAAGAGGGTAAAAAATGTAACTAATACATATCCCCACACAACTTCCTCAGCTGATTATTTACATTAAGACAACACTTTTTTGCAAGTTTCCTGAAATGTCATGTATAAATATGTAAATGAGACATCATTCAATAATTATCTGAATGTGGGTCTGTACGGTAAAGGTACACTAGCTAACCAGCCGAACCTATATATTTTCTAGAAGCCTACACCCTGTAGATGTAATTTAACATGCACTAAGACAAATCACACCTTTTTCCACTACATGGGCAATGCATAGTCCTGCATAGTCTCTGCAATATTTAGGTAGTATAATAGGTAGTGCATCCCAAAATTGTCCATGATAACATTCAATTTATATTCAGCATAGCCAGACTTTGTTTGGTTGGTTGGTAGAGGTGCACTGTAAGCCCCTGTAGTCCATGGCATAAAATGTATGCAATTTACCGCATATTTCAGTGGATAATGGCTCATCCACTATGTACAAAGTATAGCAGAAAACATGCAATACAAAAAAGTACTGACAATGTCTAATCTAAACTAATCAGCTGGGGAAGTTTTGAGGGGATATGTAATGTAGAAATGTTAACATTTCTACCCTATTCACCCCTAATATATCCCTCCATAGGCTTATAATGGGCATAAAGAGGGTGATGACACAAAATGCTACCACCAACAAAATGCTATTATTTATTTTCTAACTCTAGGGCGGTATACCATGTCAAAAATCACTATGTGCCTTACTGCAGTCAGGTGGTCCTGACCAACCCCCTGGCTCACGGACTGAAATGGAAAACTTTGCTTTCAAAATAAGCTGCCTCAACTTTGGCTAAGTCTGTGCCCTTTACATTCTTATTGAATGTGTGAAAAGGAACCAGAATATTACAACATAATTTCTCCTCTTCACTCCCACAACACAACTGTCAGTGACATGCAAGACTCCCGCTAAGCACTAGACAAATACACGGTACAAAACAGTGTACTTCACACACTGAGGTAACTTCCCAATTTTCATTGACAAAGACCTTCATTTTTCAGCTATCTTTTAGCTATAAACAGATGTGTTCCATTTGCTCAAGCTAGTGATCCAATGGAGTTTGGAAACCTCCTATGAAAGCTTTGTAAAATGTTTTGAAAAAGAGCATGGAGATCAAGTCAGTTTCATGAAGTGCATCTCAGCAATTAAAAAAAAAAAAAAAATTCCATGTTGTAATTCCATGATCCTGCTTTATGCACCCCCCCACCCCTGCGGTCCTCTGATAAGCATCTGCTGTTGGCCTTCCATCACCTCTAAAAGATCATGGTCAAGACCCAAGACTCTTCTCAAGACTGATGGACTGATTTACCTAATGCTATTTTTTTCATGCACATTCAAAATGTGTCTGAAGGCTCTGTTTACCTTGTGCCAAACTCATTAATTATTCTTAGAGAGCCATGGCTTGTATGTTTATGGCTACTGCTATTATTCTTTCCATTTAGTCCATTAGGCTATCTAGGCTAGATGACCTCACTACAAACTTTTTATATACTCTCTGTATTAATCGTAGTGTTTATTGATGTCACTCTAAGTCACTTTGAACAAAAGTGTGTGCTGAGAACTTTAAACATAAACATAAATGTACACATAAACACAGATCAAAGACAACTACTTCATTTGTCATCTTGCTGGTGCTTTTAAGCTAATTGACTGATTTTACCAGTCTCTCTGGAAAAAATAGCTTTGCCAAGCCATCTTAAACAGATATGTTCTCTGAGTTTTATGTGGACAAAAGCTATTTTGTTCCTAGTTTATAGCTTGGACTAAGGCCTTCACATCTTTAGAGCAGGTGGCCAACAGAGGCCTGATGGACTTGCTGTAGACTATGAACTGGGCTGATAGCATTCATAAAAACCTTCATTCATAAAAACAAACACTTGTAAAGGTTTGGTGCCGTGTATTACAGGTATGCGCTAAGTAAAAGGGAACAAACTCACCTGGTTATTGAGAGCATGGATGACGGCATAGTATGTGGAGTCCTGTTCTCGCTTTGACAGCTGAGAAAAACAGAGCAACGACCCAGTAAAACAACTCAGTGAGAGTCAAAACTAGCAACTACTCAACCCCACATAAAACTGTTATGACACTCTTCGGTGCTTGGAGGGGTGACAAAAGAATAACTGAAACACTTCATCTTGCCCAGACCCAAAGCACTCCATACACCTTGACCAGAGGTACTGGACATTGTTATCTGCCACTTTCACACAAATCACCCCAGGCACAGCACAGGAGACATCTACTGAAGCAGTGGTGATATACAAATTAGAGGACTTACATGGTCAAGGTCTTTACATTATTTTAGTAGAACGGCTAAGAATCATATATATTTTCAATAGGGCTTTTCCATATGGGAAGTGAACCCATGATGTCTCCATAAGCACTGGCTTACCCTACCGGTGCCCTGTGGCGGGGGGCTCACCTGTCAGCTTTGGTGACCTCCTTAGCTGCATCCTGGCACTCCAGCTGGGCAAATTGGGCACACACCATGTCTGGAGTCAGGGTCACCTCCTCACCTTCAGCTCTGTGAAACATATCGTGCTGAGTTGCAGAACACCTTTACGTACAACTACACTCTCTCTCTCTCTCACACGCACACACACACACACACACACACACACACACGAATATGCAACAAATTACAGGGGCAAAGAGGCCCAATCTGCTTTAAAATCTGCCAAAAATGCTTTATTAATGGACATGCTATCTAGTATTCACAACACGCACACATGTTTCATGCCCTCATGGAATAAGAGAGAGAATAAATTGAGAACAATCAACTATACAATGTCAGGGGTCAACAATCATATACTGAATGATTGTGATTGATATGAATGTGTACTTACTGTCCATCCTGGACCTCAGGCCGCATCTCTTCAGGAAGGTCGTTCAGAGGTGACGGGGCTTGAAGGGGCAACAGGGCGTGATTCAAAGGGTCAGACCTGTCAGAGCAAAACAAGCTCACAACAACTCTCAGGCAACACACAAATGCAGCTTACAAAACACTCCCTGTATTACAACACATACTAAGACAGTAGCTATTAACCAACCTGTATCAGATACAGTATATAGAAGGAATGGGCTTTAGGAACTCTCTCACGCACACAGTTATTAGAGGCTATTTTAGAAGTGGAGAGACAGGGTCTCTTTTAACTCTTTTAACATTTTTTTTTAACTATTTTCTTTCATTTAACGACTTTTAAAGCCATAGGAAAAGGAGTACTTGTTTGAGGTCATCGAGTGCTGTGACAGTTTATGCTAACTGAGTGGTAGCATGGGAAATGACACTGAAAGTGAGTGATGCCCTTCAGTTAGTGTAAGCTGCCGGTTTGCTATTCAGTCTATGTTGTACCAAATTGTTTTGTTTTTCTTCCTACCAACAGCTCTCAGTGAGCTCAAACAAAGTGGTTATAGTTAGAAGGACTATCGCTTTAAGACTTTTAAGACATCTAAAAGGGGAAAAATGTATTACTACGAGCAATATTGACTTACTCATTGAAAATTCCTCTTCCTTTAATGCACTAATAATTGAGGTACTGGTCATTGGTGAGATTGGCTGGTAAAATGAAAAAAAAAAAAAACTCAAAAAATCTGTCGTTTTGCTCAGGAACAAATTTAGTGCCGACCCTTCCACAATTTCACTGGTGGGCCAGACTTTTTTGCATCATTACACTTGTGCAAAAAATCTGGACACTCAACAGGCATACGTTTGCTTCCTGTTGGGCAAATACTTTCTGTGAACTTTCAAACTATTGGGCATGCTTTCAACCATTCACTAACCCTTGGTCGCCATAACACTTTTAGTCCTCCCACTGTGGAAACAGCCCTCCTTCTGGACGCTGACTGGTCCACAAAAAATTCTTTCGAAGCAAACCAAAGCCTCAGGAGTGAAATGCAATACTAACTGAAGGTACTAGGCGGCACAAGCCTGACTAAAAATGTCAGATATTTTAAGACTAATTTTTGCCTTTTGCTTTTCATTCTTTGAACACAGACTTCACCTCAAATCAGTCAGTGTACCAGAAAGGGCTGCACTGAGTATTACGTAATGTTTATTTGACTACAGCGCTTTCTGTGGAGCACTTGGCCTCGTGCAGCACAAAACCACCAGCTGACTAGACCTCTTGATTGGCAACCTGGGCCTCTGGCAATCTGCTCCATCACTGAGAGTGATGTACATGTCACAACCTTGTCGTAACAACCTCTTGAGGCAACGTAAAAGCACTTTTACATTCACCCTTTATCAACTGCTTCTATTCAGGGCACTTTACAAGAGGTAGTAATTGCACAGGCACATGTGTGCTACCTCACGCACCAAACCACGGTTAAACCAGGACCTTGTCACTGCTGCTGTTTTTCTACGAACAGTCAGCTACGAAAACACTTCAAAGTGCCATCTGGCAAGGCCACAGTATGGAAAGACTGGTAGAAGCAAAGGCAAAGACTGGAGGGATTGCCTGAGGGATTCACAGTTTCACCTTTGGGCAGCACTTGTTGTTTACAGAGTGGATTCGGATTAGCTGTGTCAGTTTGCGAATCTTACGTGTGAGGAGCCCAGTTGCTGGTGAGGGTTGAGCTGCTGGAGAGGATAGACAAGGCGGTTCCAGAGAACTTCTTCCAGGTCATGACCCCGCGGATAACATTCTGCGGTAACAAGTCTAGTATTATCAAACACAAATATATTATCTGTGCTACAATGTATATTTGGATAATTAAAATGTCTGTGGGTAAAACTAATCCTGTTGACACAGCGATAGCTACAGTCATTGTTACCAGAGCAATTGCCTCTCATCAGAGCAGATTTATGACTGTGAGAGCAGCTCACCGTCCGATCCAGAAACTTCTTTTGCGTTCCCACTGTGTAGACGTTGGCAATGCTGCCTTTGGAAACAGTGTATCTGGGCAGAGGGCACAGGTGGAACTCCAGGTCACACTCCATGTACGTCAGGCTCGGCCTGTAGGCATGCAGACCAGGGCAGGGGTTCTACCCACAGGAAGGGAGGGCACAGGGGATGGCTGTGTGTTAACATAATGTAGTAATTCCACTGCTGAACAGACCATAGTACACTTTCAAAATAACAACTGAAGTTTTAACATTTCAGATAATTCAAAATCAGGCAATATTACACAACTGTTCAATTTCCAAATTATGTAAAAAAGGTCATTAAATAAAATCTATAGCACACCAAGTCAAGCCAAAACACAGCATATTTCAACTATGTCATGTTTTGAACACTAATAAGCACAGAATAAGTTAAACACACTGATTGAGTGTCTGTGCTACAGTTCCTACCAGTGCTGAGTGTCGGTTTTGTGCATGTCTATCAAATGTAATGGTGTGCAATGGTGCTCTTGTGCCTTACAAAGATGCGGAGAGGGTGTGCTGGAGGGGGTTCCATCAATCCACCGGGGGCAGCAAAGGACATATGGATCATCTCAGCCATCGTCTCTACCTTCTCTTCCTCAATTCTCTTCTCCTCTCTCTTCCTCTCATCCTCTCTCTTCCTCTCCTCTCTCCTCCTCTGCCGTCTCTTCCTGTCCTCACGCCTCTTCCTCTTCTCCTCTCGCCTCCTCCACTCCTTCTCCCTCTCCTCCTCTGAGTAGGGCTCAGGACAGGAGAGGGGGCGCTGGGGCACCTGAGGCTGCAGGTCCTCCTAGGGTGAAAGGTGGAGCAAGCCTGGACTTCACCAATTGTCAATTTCACAAAAACTGTGCACAAAATCCTCTCCATTTACTTTAGGAACATCTGCAACAGTTATACAACTCTGGAACAGCCATGACAAATAAATAACTGGCCACTTCACTGTTAGAGGCATGTTACAACAACGATCTATCAACTCAACAATTAAGAGGGAGCTCTCAATGGCCATATCCACAGCCTTAAGTAGAATGGCGTTCAGCTCATTGTAACACTTTGCCAGGGGAAAGTGAGGATACAAGGAGAGACATCAACTGTCACAATACACATTCACATTTTACACCATGTTTACACAGGGTACAGGGATGGTGAAGGGATAAGCACTAAGACATTAACACTTCCTTCCTGCTCATCTCTTTCTGCTACCGAGGACAGACAGCTCCAGGCGCTGCACTCCCTGGTAGCTAAGAGACAAACGCAGCCGCATCCGAACGAGACGCAGACGGAAGACAGCTCTTTAAAATGAGTTGTGTTTATGCAACGGTCATTAAAGTGGGGACCTTGAACTTGGCAGCGATGGAATATTTATGGATGTCAAGCGATGGGAAAGTGAAATAAAGAGGAATTGCATAAACACGGCGAGCTAAAGATAGCTGACTTAACTGTCTGAGCACGCCTTGCTGGATCCCACACAGGTGCTCTCGGGGATGCGGCTGGGCCATTCAAAGGCCGACCGCAAGAGCTCAAGGGCTAATAGGGTCACCAGTGGCCGACGTGACCTCCAGCTGTTTAGAAATCCCATATTATGGAATTCTAAACAGTTACACATGCTAGGCTTCTGTTGCAAACAGAGTGCTGCTGACTGGATTCAAATGTTTTGATTTTGTAGGTCAGAACAAATGTAATTCATGTCACGTTAAAGTGACTTATGAGAAGTCACTTATGCCGAAGAACTAGAAATTTGGGGTTAAAGACCGGGATGTTTTCTTTTTCTTTTCTTTTTTTTCAATCAGTCTCAGATGAAGAGCAAATAAGGCAAAAACGATCTAGTTTTTTTCATTTTGATCATGCATTAATGGTGTTATTCGGAATGGATCATGTTGCCAAATGCTGTTGATAGGTATGAGAACAACAGAATTTGGTACAGCATAGATCAAATAGCAGCCAACGCTAACTGCTAACTATAAGAAATTTCGCCTTCTTATGCTCCCATCTGTTAGCGTTAACTGCCAGCTTGGAAATACGCCCTACGTTGTACCAAATGTTGTCGTTCTTACACCTACTGACTGCACTTGGCAGACTCAATGAACAGGGATATGGGCTGACTGACTTCGGATTTTAGTTTTAAGCTCCTCCTACGTGTAAGTAGGATGTGTTTTGGGTCTTCAAAATCCCCTTTTACCACTTTATAATGTAATCTGGAACACATTTTGTCTCGTCATGCCTCTTCATCAACTTCTTTCACGTATCAACTGCTTGTTGTTATCTTAAATACAGATAAGTGAAGTGGACTGAATGAGTTAAGCACAACTGTTACATACCTTTCAATTCCTTTAGTCCGGGACAAGGGTGGGAATAACAAACTAAAATAATTCTGTAACTATACTTTGACCATCACAACAATATCATGACATGACATCAACAGAATCTGTAATTAATCACAATATCTGTGTAACTGCCAAAGGCAGTAAAAAAAAAAAATCCTAAACAGGCGAAATACGTATCTGATTTATAACAGAGTGGACAGAGTACTTGAACTGTATGTCATTTTCTCCCATTGCCCTCATCCGTCTGACACATGCACTACTTCTCAAGGTCACAATGAAATACTACGAATGCTAGGCTAATACATCAAATAGGTCTGTTTATCAATTTTGAGCTCCTACATATTTTAAATAAAGATGCTGATATTTGGCATAGCAAATCACAAGTACAGGTATCTGCTGATGTGGAGGGAGGGAGAGTGAGCGAGAGAGAGTCACCTTGGTGCCTGCACTGGGAGGTTTGGTAAGCCCATGGGGAATGTCACTGGCTGCAGCTTCCGAGGGAAGTACCTTCTCATTCTGCTTGGAAACCTTTTCCTTGCGAACCAAAACAGGTAAACACAAAGAGCGTTGACATGACATGAAAGGACATGAATCTCAAGCGGTCAGTACTAGCAGGGGTGGTGATGCAGGAATACCTTCAGCTCAGCCACTGGGCCAGGTGCTGCAATCTTAACCTCTGACAGTGATACAGAAACAGGCCCCTGTGTGTCCATATTCTGAGAGAGAGATGACAAAAAGGTCCATCATCACACAATGCCTTTGGAACAAGTCACATTAACACAGCACACTCGCGTGAACACAGCACAGACAAGGACAATACAAACATTCATACTAATCTGCTTTCACCTCATCTCTTGAATAATAATTGTGTTTTGTGTGAACACGCACAAGCTTATCTGTGACCTCCTGCTCTCTGGGTGAGGAGGCAGGCTGCACCATGGCTGAAATCATCTTCTCAAGACTGGACACATCCTTCAGCTCTGAGTGAGACAAATGAAAACCACACAAGTCGCTGTGAGCTTGAAGCTGCTGCAAGCTGCTGAAAGCATCACTGTTTATTGTCAGCTTGAGAAGTAGTTACTGAGGCCTTCCAACCCATTGTCTCCAATTTAGCCTTACCGGTCAGATTGACTGATACTTTGTCCACAATCTCCATTTGCTGCTTTAGACATGAGAGCCTTCTGTCCATTCTGCACCGTAAGGCAACCTAAAAACATGGGAAATAATCAACATACCAACACAAATAATGTGACAAATACCTATAGCTATCCAAATTACTATTCAAAGTATCTTTAAAAAGATTTCACAACTATTGCAGATGAATTTGACTGTAAATTGCGATCATTTGGAGAAAATTGAATTATTTGTATTCTGTTCATTTCTTAATTCAATTCAATTTATCCATTTGCTTCCATTGAAACTCCCCAATACAATAATTTGCAAATGATACAGAAAATGACTGCATTGTTAACAGAATAACGCAGGACAATAATGCAGGTCAACAATGTCTGGTCTGGTGTTCAAATGGTGTTGCCTAGGATACGCTTACCTTACGAGCTGCCTGCTGAAAGGTTCTGAGAGCTCTCTGTCTGATCTCAAGATGGCTCCCAAAGAATGTGTGGAATCTGGGAACACAGTCGGGCAGCTGGAATAAGGTAGATGTAGATTTTAGTACGTAGTATTGCAGGACAACAGTCATACATTTTATACTTGTTAGTAAAGTGACTTGTGTCAAACTCATTTCAGAAAAGCTATCATCTCTGACACACAAGTTGATTCCTTTATCACGGTGACTATAATGTGATAGGCTGTCAGTTGTAAAGCTGACCACCATTTCCTTGATAACCAGACACACTCCTATGATTAGAATGGCACTAACAAGAGGACTGATGTGACATGGAGACAGGGACAAAAACAGACAATGCCGCTACCTGGCCCACATCTCGAACAGCCCGCCTTGTGGAGACTTTAGTCTGGGTCCTGGTGAAGTCCTCCGGGTCATGAAGCTCTCCCCTCTTTATCTGCACAGCAGGGTGGACAGAGACGCAGCTGTAAGCCTGTGCCGTGGGTTAGTCATTTGGCTGCAGGCAGGTCTCAGCTGGAGAAGTATGTTCAATAGTGAAACGTCTGGCCAACCATTTCTCAAAAAAAAAAAAAAACGATTGGCTGGCTTCTCATAAAATATGAAGTGAGTAAATGAAGAACATAAACAGACAGAGAACAGGACCCAGGGGGAGGAAGTGCTGGCGAGTGTCCGTGGACATCCTGTCAAACGTCTGCCAGGTTGCACAACGACCACACACACACACACACACACACACACACACAAAAAAACCCCCCACAACAATGCGGCAGCGGTCGAGCAATGCGGACAGACCCTCAGAAGGTAATAAGCACAAAGGAAAGCATAGGGACTCAGCACAAATAAATCATTCAAGGAAAACCTCAGATTAAGATGAAGCCTATCAGAGAACACAATAGAGATTAAATGGTTACACTGACATCAACACAACTGTTATCACTAATGGGTTTTAGAGTAGGCCTCTAAATATCACCCACATATATGGTCTGTACAAGACAGTGTGCCTTTTATGTTGTGATTAAAGACAGCCTCTGGGACTGTGTATGCACAGTACATCTTCCCATTAAGATCCCAATCCCCACACTAAAGAGGGATTTCTCTGAAGACAGAAGTATGCACTTCCTTAATCTTTTTGTTTGCCTTACCATGTACTGATGAGCAGCAAATTTCCTTTCTTCCAAAATCTTCACCCTGGCCTCTGTTGAAAGTGCATCCTTCCCCAGATGCACTTGCCTGTTTAAGGATGTCATTTGCATTACCACAAAACTATGACGTAATAAACTGCAAGCACATTCGAAGCATCTGTATCTGGTATGAACATGCTCTTCTCCTCCTACCATCTCAGGCGATTGGCTCTTTCCTCCTGGACATCCTGTTTGATTTGGTTCTCAAAGAGAGCCTCTTTCACCTGTCTACTCTTGTGCTCTATGCTTGTGTAGGACATAGCTAGGTACAAAAAAACAATGCAACTGTGAATTTAAGTGGCATGTTGAATAAGCCAACCATTTTCTTAAGCTTAATTTACAGTTTTCTCCTCGCATTAAGAACAATTGTTATGCACTGTACAACTTGAGGGACTAGCTCAGTGCAATCCTATATGGATGGAGCATGGACTGAACTATTAGGGACTGTTAGCACATGTGAAGGCCTGCTGTACCTTCCCGGAGTTCCTTTGCAGTCAGCTTATCCTGTGGCTTCATGAGAAGCTTGGCCACTCCTGCAGGTGTGCGGACATCTATGGGGGCCTTCTGACATAGCTCCGCTTTCTTCTGTTCCTAAACACGAATTAACAAGAAAATCACCTGAATTAACAACCAAACTCATACACTATTCCACACAACTCTCCATAATAGATGTGGTCTTATAACTCTGGTAGTAGTGAGTATATACTAATCAAAAACACTGCACCCAAGCCACTGTATTCAGGCAACACTGACGCTCTTAGATAAAGTGGCACAAAAAATATATGAATAAAGTATTATTCCGAATATACATGGCTACATTTCAAGTAGAGATGCTTACCTTTATTTTCACCTTTGGACAGATTGCTCGACGTTTAGGCCTGGTGGCCATTGAGAAACATATGGGGCCTTTCTGATCTTTTGGCTGGTCAACATCATCACAGTTGTGCTGACTGTGGCAAAATAAAATGATTGACATGATGATGACATGATTAGAACTTCAACTATGACTCTTCATACAACAAAAAGAACATCTGGACTGCTATTGCTGTCCAGATGTGAGTGAACAGTGAGCGCATTCACATATACATTGATATTCTGATTTTAACCTGATTAATAGTGAAATCCAGTGTGAATTAATCCATGGCCCTGTTGTTCAAAGTACTGTCTATAGAAAAAAGAACCAGAAAGGTACAACATAGAATGAATAGCGCACTGGCACCTAATGTTGAATAGGGCATAAGAAAATGAAACTGAAAGTGAGTTTCTGTGCCTCATTCTGTTGTATAAAATCTTCTCGTTCTTTTTCCTACCAACAGCACTCAATGACCTGGAACAACAGGGCTATTGATTAATGCCGGATTTCTCCTTTAATACCGTATTTTGAATGTGATGCTACTATGAATGACTATAACCAGAATAAGGCAACAGTGGGAAAGAAGGATGGGAACTGATATTTGTAGACTGTGGAGCATTCTGATCAGTCACATCACTGAGTTGTGCCCTGGACTTCCACTGATGCGACTGATTAGACTGAATCACATTATTCCTCCGTTCAGAATTTTCACAGGTGGGAATAATCACTGATGGAGCTTTGAACGTTAATCACAAAAGATTCTTTTGAACTTTGATAATATAAGATGTCTATGCTAAGTGTTAACAAGTGTGGCACCACTTATGAATTATGACTTATGAATGCCATAAATTGAAAGCAATTTCCTCCCATGGAAATTAAAATAATATTAAAATAGACAGTATTCATTAGTGTAAAAAAGAAATCAACAGCAGCAGCTTATCGCTCGTCATCTTTTATTGACTATTTCACGGCTTAGACCACCATTATAAAGCACCAAGATTGACACTACCTGTGTATTTCAATTGTACTCTCTATAAATCATACCTCCATTTACCTAGCAGCTGTACCCTGCACAGCTAAAGTATTTATGAGGGCAACTTAAACTACTGTTAAGAAAGGATGATTGGGATTTTTAGGTTTCCATGCATGACTATCACTTTGGTATCAGTTGGTAGTGACATCCCAGATAACACATTACAGTAACTCATTAACTTCCTTGTTGGGCTGTGGTGAGGAAGTAGACAGAACCCTTCCTCATTATAATGGACTGTCCATCAACATTCTAAATGTTCTCATGGGAAGATGGTTACAATGCCAACATTGCTTAAAGGACTAGTTTTATTTATGCTTGTGAATTTATGTAAGCACAAGGACACACAATGACATGTTGACAGGTTAATGGGGTTTTACAAGACAGTGTGGCTCAAGATAAAGATCACAATGAACCAATTAATTTCCTCACCTTGTCAAATTGTTTTAAGTCCTTACGTAGCATATCTTATATTGTATTGTTTGTATTGTATTGTGCACATATATCTTTATCTGGGTGTGAGCACACTTCAAAAAAGCTGCCCGCAGATATTACATGAATGTTTCTGAAGTAATGCAGATAGTATTGATTTCATTATCTCTTTACTACTCAGTCCTGACTTTTGTGCTTGGAGCCTGGAGTCTGGTTGTCAATAAAAGGGATACGACCGGAAATGATGCTGAAATCTCGTATGTAACTGGGTTGCCTAATAACAATGTCAAACGACCTAGTAATATATATATATATATATATATATAACAATCTAAAAATATTTTATAAACTTATATTAACTTAACTTATTATTAAAACTTATATTGGAGAGAAGCCCCCAAAACCCTCCTCTGCTTTAGTTTTTCAGTCAGTTCTGTAACTGTACCAGTGAGACTCCGTGAGACTTGACCTAAATCGTATGCCTTCTGGTGATCACCCTGGAGTCTGCCATATTTTTTACTAGTATTTCAAGTTCCATTTTTAGACAGCACAGAGTGCAAATAAGACAGCCAACAATCCTTTTTGATTACATCAAGCTTTAAACACATCAATCCTTTTTTATTCTATTATGAAACCATATTAATTGTACATAATTGTTCCTCATGTCATTACATCAAATTGACCCAATGCGAGGGCATACACAGATGTGCTTTCAAGCGATTGATTGTCTTTCAATCTCTGACATTGTTTGCAATCTACTTTATCACGGCCCATGTTTGCTTTCCAAAGGAACAGCATGCAAAAATCATTTGCCTTTGTTTTACCTTTGTTTCACGCCTTTGTTTTCACCAGTTAGTGCTTTGCCCTGTTTTTCTTGAGTTTACAGCAAACACAGACAGGTTCAGTATCTTATCAGATAAGAGAAACACACTGGTGAGGTGACATATGAATGCTGTATGCTACTGTATATGGAAGATTCCAGAAGCACTTCAGTTCAACAACCACTTTCTCCCATGATGCAGACTGAAACACAAGAACTCTCAACTGCTTTGGTTTTGGCCATGGCTATTGCACAAATTCACACCTGCACAAGGTCAAACAAGGTCAAAGAGGTCGCAGTGACACCCTCATCAAAACAGACTGTTTACAGACTCCAGACTGCCCGCAACTCTGGATGTACTATAGTTTTTATGACACAAAGATATGGAGGTAGGAATTTAATCTTGTAAAGCTTTTAGGCACTTCTTACCTGAGAGGCAGGTTGGGCACACAGCGGCCGCTGAGGGTGCAGACGTAAGGCCTAGTGTTGAACTGGGAGATAACCAGCTGGACAGTGACCTGGGCTGTGCCATATTGGAAAGGTGTGAATGTCACCATCACCTCTGCGACACCTCTGGCTGGGATAACTCCTGCCATAAACACACATACACAGACACACATACCTAATCATATTTACACTACACTTGTATTTCAGCTGTGGAAATGCAGGCCTACACCACACCATTGCAGAGCAGGCAGGAAACAGATACTCGATGTGAAAGATTGAAAGACAGGATACTAGGGTAAACAGAAGCTTAAATTACCATTTAGCCTATCCATATGGCAATAGAAAATGCAGGGGAAAAGAAAGCCAGTCTGAGAAAACTCTATGGCCAAGAGGCCCTTTTTTTCCTGGAAGCTCTACAAGCAACCACTGCTTTGTATCAGTATGTCAGCTTAGCATCTGGAAAAGTCTGACACTTCTTTAAATAAGTACTGCAAGACTACAGCTGTGACAACTGTTGCTGTTACAAATGTTTTTAAAAGGCCAAATTTTGGTACAGATATTTATATTACAAATTCAGCATCAGACAGACAACATCTGAACTCTGACAGACAACATCTGAACAATAGTCTTACAAATAAACAAAGTGTGCGACACTATTAAACGATTAATCCATCTGTTAACATTGCTTTGTGCAACATGTTTATCTAACGTTACAAAAACAGGATCACGCTTTTGCACCTGCAAGGGGCTGAATGGAGAAAGCCTCACTGGTCTGGAGACAGTAGACCTTGAACTCAAAGTCCACTGGGCAACTGCAGCTCAGTGGGATGACATGAGCTAAACTAGAGATAAAACACAAAAGACAAAACTGGGTTGTATGACACAAGAAGAGCATCCCATGACAACACCACAAGTCAGAATACAAGCACAGCATTGGCAACACTTAATATTTCAACACTAGTTGCCTATATTTGCATCTTATAGGTCTATACAGTACAAATACATGACAATGGGACCTGAATACATATTAGGCCTAGGGGTTATCAACTCCCCCAAGTGTTGCGCATCAATTGTGAACTGTGAATTGAAGTTAACACATTAAAGAATTTGAACTTGAACTAGTTCAGATTTTTGTGAGAACCTGACATCCCGAGTTCAGATGGAATTTATTTGAAAAGATAAGAGCAGAAATACTCCCTTACTGTTTGTCTTCACTTAAAAAAGGTGAAATGAACTTGAACATGAACTAGTTCTGAATTGAAATGGTCAACTATGAACATGAATGCATTCATTTTTTCCTGTATGAACTGAACTTTGAATTCATTGGTGTGAGGTGTGAATTTCCTCCATTCCCCACCTGCCCATCTGCTGGGCCAATGACATAACAAAGGATTATTAAGAGATCCTAACAGCCTGTTACTTGGAAAAACATCATTGTTGCATGTGTGACTTTCCATTAATCACATTTACATTGACACACATCAGCCTCGAAAAAAAACAACTAATAATGGTGACTCTACAGAACAAGAAACAGAAAATATCTATCTGGAGGCACTGAACACTGGCTACGTGCTTCACAAACCACATGACATATCAGAGTCCAAACATAACAAAATCATACAAGACAGAGGGGTCCCTGACTTTCACAGCAAGCACAATATATTGGATAAATCCTTTGCTTAACTAAATCATACTGAATAAAATAACCTGCTTCAAGAACATAAAACACAATGTGACAAATTGTTTACATACACAAAGCCACTCTCTATCACACTCTCTTTCTCTCTCACTCACTCTCTCTCTCTCTCTGTCTCACACACACACACAACAGACATAAACAAAGACACTTCAACACCTGTCCCAGACCTTTGGCCTAGTGGTACTGCTGGCAGACTGATATGGGAAGGGATGTCCAGATCATCCATCACAGGATAGGCATGAATAGGTACCAATAAATTCTCTTCATTCTAGGAAAATAAACCCTGTCTGGATTAGGTATGAATTAAACACCATGAAAACAGAGTTTTCCTGCTGTATTTCAAGCCAGTTACAGGATTATATTGAATTGCCAAACTAATGAAAAAACAGCTTTTCAAAATAATATTTCAGTGGAGTAGCCTAGAGAAGTTTTACAAGAGTACAGGAGTAGAATTAATCAAAACTGTGATGATCAACATCATCTGCAAATTCGGGAGAGGAAATTGGCCTTAACATGTGACTTTATGTGATGCACACTTCATTGCATACATTCGATGAAGTTTCAAGCACAGTGATTCTGACCTTGCTATGAATGCGAATGCAGTCATAGAAGTACCGCCACTCATCGGGGAAGAAGTTGAGGTTTATTGTATAGGAAAGCCCTGGAACCAAACGATACTGGAAAAAAGAGAGTAGGATATGCATGCTAAATCATACTTCTGAAAAGTAGACTAATATAATACAAATATTCCAACAATGACAACTGAAGATTACCACAGTACCTGTTTTGAATAAGATGTCTGAAAATATTTTGTCTGAGTTGGAATGATGTGAATGTCAATGACATCAGAGGAAATGTTGATAACTTTCTGCCAAGAGAGAAAAGTCATCAGAATGTAGGCCTACAGAAATAGGAACTTTCCTATATGATAACAATATGTCTGAATGCCAATTGAGTAGGCTAATTGAATTCAAATGTCACTTACCAACACCCGCTTATAATCCTTCCCCAATTCAAAACCACTAAAATGTACTTCTGAGGGCTCTGCTTGAATCAAACTATTATTTTTTAGTTTTGCAAAGATCTCTGTAAGACAGATAAAATGGGAACATTGCCTGGAATGTGATTCCATCACACAACTATTATTTAGGCTAACCTAAATGTACGTTATTGTGACCAGATGTAATCAAATATATAGGAACAGTCCACATTTTGGTGGTCTGGCCCTGCTAAAACACGTGAAAACATGCTTTGTCCCCGGTTTTCGTAACTTAAAACATTCGATTTTTTAATTACATTGACTGCAGAATTGTCCCCGATTTAATTTTAATTTCAGGTAAATATCCCTGTTTTTTATCTCAGAGGTCTGGTCACACTAATTTACGTTTCAAGGGTTATGTAAAACTGTTTGCATAATGTTAGGCAAAAGGGGTTTAGCCTACTGGTTTCCAAAAGATGATGTGGCACATTTGTATTCCTCCTGACATCCTCGACCAGCTGGACCAGAGGAAGTGGAGTCTTCGTAAACGTGCTGGTGAAACTCTCAGGGGCAGACTGTACCACTTCCATAACCAGAGCCACTATGATCCATTGAAGGGACCCTTCATTTGCAAACGAAGCAAGTTAGCTATGTTGCTAATTTACACTGTCTTCATGAATGATAAATTGACTACACTTTTAGGTAGGCTTTATGAAATTACAGTAGCTACGAGGGGGTGGGTAATAGTTAACCTACATTTAACCTGTGGTAAAAGAGACATTTGCTGATAGGCTTAATAACAGCCAGATAAGTAGAGCTTTGACAACTAAACGTAACCAAACGTAAAAAAAATAGTCACATTAATAAAAATTAGCAAACGTGAAAACAAATTATATAACATCTGAAAATGTACACGTAATTCACGTTTACAATGTTTAGGCTACAGTTTAGTAACAACAAGCGGCACTAATGCAGATTTATACACCCACCTCCTCACAGCACTTCCCCTGCAAACACTCTCGTCACCATGGTGACAGAGTTGCTCGAGGGTGGGTAAAAAGGTAAAAAGTGCACTCCCACCAACTTGTAGGAGGAGCCTGTGCGGGAGCGTAATGACAGGTCATTTGAAGCACACAATTCAACTCCGTTCAAGATACACAAGCAGAACTCACTTCTGTTTCTTCCACTGATCTGAGTAACCCATGTGTGCCCCGTGGATTGTCATTACCTCTTGAAGCCAGTTGAAGCAAACAATATTGGTCTCCGGCGTTTTAATAAATTAATTTGTTTTTTAAATAGCCTTTTAAAATTGATGCGTGCATGGTTATTCGCAGATTATTTCCAATGGGTCTTGTATAGCAACGACGTAAGAAGAGGAATTGCATCTCGAGGGATTTTGAAAAATCTTCCTTTTGAAATTGGCTATGGAACTACTGTTACAATGTCAAGCTTGTGAGCCAGCATTCATGCATTCAGTCCGGCACAGTCTAAGTTAATGCAATAGGGTATCAAAATGAGAGTCGTGCTGCATGGAATTCTGTTTGCCCTTATTACAACTGAGGTAAGCAGCTCTTATTCCATTTAATGAACACATATATTAGGCTAATTATGTAGGCCGGTTAATTATGTTAAACTGCTCTTTTTACCCAGATCAATACTTGTGAGCCTCCGGATGAAGAAGAACAAAACTGTCACAATGAGTTGAACGCATTCAACCTGACTGGAATTCAACCAGGTAGCCATAATATAATCTTTTGATTATCTTGAAAATAAACACTTTCCTGTTTCCATGCTGTGGTAGCCTAGTTATGAGTAATGTTCTTTAGTGCTGTGAGTGTGATGTGAATTCATCAGGACAAATAGGATGCAGTGAAGGTCAAATAGGCCTGTCTAACCATGTATGTTGTCTTCATCTCTCCATTTCAATTGTCGTTAGACTGCCCTGGCATGTGGGATGACCTGAACTGTTGGCCACCATCTCAGATTGGTCAGACCATCTCGCAGCCTTGCCCCAAAGTTCTTAGAACACAGGGTAAGAAACTCTGGGTTGACTTTGCCTACACCACTTGACTAAGACTTGTTTGACATGATGCAGCACAGTATTTATGCCTATTTAGACATGGGATGTGCCAAGCCCAGAACTAAACATGTAGTCCTAAGTGGTTTCAGAACAAACTGCACAAACACATTGATGACAGGCCTCAGTGGGTTTGTGAGAACGACCTCAGTGCAGTCACTATGTCAGAGAACTTTGAAAAAGGCACGCTTAGCAGTGCACATATTTTATTTGTTCATGTTATACCATCTGTGTAGGCCTGCTGCTTTCAAAACACTCTTCAAGAGATTGATGGCTTGGATAATAGCCCAATACTTTTCAAATGGGAAAACACAAGGAATCAAATTTAGATGCAGAATATGCCTTATTTGGGTATTTTTTGCCCAGGTCTCACAGGATCACTGGGGCTCGGGAATTATTTTAGAAGTCACTTTTATTGCTAAAAGTGTGGTATATTTTTATTCATTCACTAATCACACACTGGGATGGATTCGTATGGACTTATTCTTCAGCCCTTGGGAGAATCTACAGAAACTGTACTGAGGAAGGTTGGTCAGAACCCTTCCCTCCGCCTGTGCTTGCCTGCATTGGCATCAATGAGTCCTTTAACCTTTTCAGTGAGGTAAGAGTTAACTGGGTGATTTGGTGTATGTGTGTTTGTATATGTGTTGGCCTGTGTGTGTGTGTGTGTGTGTGTGTGTGAGAGAGAGAGAGAGAGAGAGAGAGAGATTTTCTCTGAGGATGGGCAAATGTGAATGAATCTCAGAGTTAGACCATCCAGTGGAAAGACTGGGAACATTCAACAATAATTATATATATAAAAATAGTGTATAATAAATGAAAAAAGCTGTCATGCAATTTCTAAAAATTATATATTTTATAATTTTTTATACTAAGTACTCATACTAAGATTCAGTCGGGCGTCTTCCCTTCACTTATGATCTCATTCTGGCAGCAGTCCAACGTGAAGCTTCATAGATTAACTTGTTAAACTGCCTCATGATTCTCAGGGATCTTAAAAATTTAATACAAACCCATCTAGAAAGCCATTACATTTGAAGGAGGACCTACAATATAAGTGAATGTCTTGTGATTGTTTTATGCTCACTGTCTTGTGTTGTTATTTGTAATGTTGGAGTGCTGGAGTGCTGTTTATTATAGTTCTAGCACAACTGCCCCAACAGGAATAGAAATAGACAATAATGCCCAGTATAGAAAGACAATGACATATTACAAATATAAATTAAGTATTGTGATTCTATTGTATAACAAGTATTGTATTTTCATCTTCAAAAGGTCCTATTAAAAACTTTCCCGTGGTAAAATTAATAATGATATCCTGACTAACTTACACTGGCCCTTGTCGTATAAAAAGGTTTGATGGACACTCTGCTATTTGCCTTTAAAGTACTGAGCAAAAGTGGTAGGCATCTGACATGTTTTTCTTCGTCAATGCAGGACCATATACAGTATCTATTTCTCACCCTCTTCAATCAGATACAGCCATACTGCAAATATGTGCGACATATTCAAGATATTCAATTCATTTAGTTTTTTCTTTCGCTTTCAGTATCAGTCCATCATTTAGATTTATTATTTTAGCAGTTATAATGACCAAACTTACAAATTGGAAGCTGTTGACAGAACCATCGTTCTCCACCCAGCTCGCTGATGTACATGACTAGTCAGCCAGAGGCTGCTGGCAAATCCAGCTGTGATGAGAGTCTCGAGATGAGCTGTTGACTTCACCTCAGCTCACTGAAAAAAACTGACACTGCAGTGACACAAGCATCTTATCATTACACAATAAGGAGGAGCGATCTAAATGCTGTATGTCTCTGGTGACGCTCTTTATTTTGCGAATTAAATTTTAATATGCAGGATTAGGGCTCTTTGCACATAACCCTTTGACTATGCCTTTCCTTTTTTGGCTGACCACGTTCTTCCAGCTGTAGCTAATTAATGAGAACGCAATGTGTTGTCATCTTCTTCCCGGTTTTAGGACCACAAGCTCTACCAGTCGGCTGTGTCAACAACCATCCCCTTGCGAAACTGGTCATTAGTTTACTGTAGAAACAATAGTCTTAATGTTGGCTAAGTTTGGACCAGAATCAGAAGTGCTCACTTTGTGATTTTCTTGGAAAGAAAGTCTTCCATCTAATGAATGTCAGATAAATGTATGTGTTCATCATAACATGGCTAAAACAACAAATCTAATTGGTGCCAGAGACTATTGCACTGTAGCCTGTTTAGTGACATGAAGAAGCATTTCATTTATAACTCATTTTGTTGTAAAATGGTTTAGCTGGTCTAATATTCACTTTCCTCCATCTCCCAAGCCTCCACAGTTCCACTTCTATCTGCCCTATGTAAAGGCCATGTACACCGCTGGCTATGCCATCTCTCTCATCTGTTTAGTCATTGCCATTGCCATCCTCTGTCTGTTCCCGTAAGTTAGCTTTTTCATACTGAAATTCTGTATTACTCTTGCATTGCATGCACACACACACACACACACACACACACACACACATACACACAAACACAGCCATATGTTCTCATCACCGTCCATCTCTCTCTCTCTCTTAGAAAACTGCACTGTACCAGGAACTACGTCCACATCCAGCTCTTTCTCTCCTTCATCCTCCGAGCAGCATTCATCTTCATCAAAGATTCCGTTCTCTTCTCCAGCGAGGCCATCTACCACTGTGACTCCTATTCAGTATGTTGAGTCCGCTACACACAACATACAAATCATGTCTTCTTGCACTTAAATAGACACATTTTCAATTTAAAACATACATTGGCCAGTCTCCATTAAGCAAACATGTTTGCCAAAAATCTAATGGATTCCTTTTTAGAAAGCAGTGTTTCTATTCCAATCTCAAGGATTGGACCAGCTCTCATACACAGCATTACATTAATTTCTTCATTTTTCAGCCACCTTGCGCCATCAAACTGTTTGCCAGGTAGATATGTAATATGTCTAATGGATACCAATGTCTTAAAATAGCTCACATGTGGTGCTAAACAATACATTTATTAAACACCACAAAGCCAAATCTAATGCCCTCTAAACACCTGCTGCTCGGGCAGGGAGCTCTGGTCTCATATCACATGTGTATTCAAAACCCCTCTCCTCAGTTAACCTGCAAGCTAGTGTTGCTTGTGTCACACTACTGCATCATGGCTAACTACAGCTGGCTGCTGATAGAAGGACACTACCTCCACACCCTGGTCAGTGTCTCTTTCTTCTCCGAGAGGAAGTACTTTTGGGGTTATGTTGTCCTTGGCTGGGGTAAGTACATAATGGAGGCCTTGTCTTGTGTGTTATTTATGAGCAGTATTTCCTTGATTTTCTCATGATGCACTGAAACCTTTGAAATCAAATTTTTGAGTCAGTTTTTGAGACCAGTTGATTGCGCGTAAAATTAAAGACTGGTATGTTTTGCTCGACAGGAACACCAATGATTATAGTTGGGACCTGGGGCTTGGCTAAGTATTTTTATGAGGATAAAGGGTAAGTCTAACTAAAGACACCAATTGCATATTGCTAATCAAAAGAAGAAATTCCATAAGCCTGTGTTTTCATAAGGTGTTGGGAGACGAGAGACAGTGACTGGATCTGGTGGATTCTCAGAGTTCCGGTCCTCCTATTTATTGTAGTAAGTCATGTTGCATGTCACTGGTATCTGATTACATTAGTATCAGATTTCTGTCCACTTTCCTGAATGTTATGCCATAACTGTTGACATTTATCCCCATCATCCTGTTGTATCTTAGGCAAACCTGTTCTTTTTCCTGAATATCATCAGAATACTGGTTGGCAAATTGAGGATGTCTGATGTTCATGGAAATGAATTCCATCAGTATAAGTAAGTTCAATATGAAGAGTTCAGATGCAAAACCCTCTAAATTAAATACTGTTTTCTGATGGTGATAGGGTGTCCATTATTCCCCAACAATGGGACACCTGCGAAGTATATCTGGTAAAAAAAAACATTAATCACCGTTCCATATTAATGTATTAATTAACAACAGTTGAACTAGCAAGCAACAGTGGAATCAGCTGTATTCAAGCTTACTGTAGCCAACAGTAACAGATTAACTTCTTTTAAAACAGAACCACGTGTTTCCTTTATGTTTTTTAAAAATACACAAGTTGCAAGCAGGTGACAAGCTGGCGGTATAATGGCCTTCGAGGTGTCCTGATATAGGGGAATAGTTGACTTGGCAGAGGCAAGGGCACTTCACCTTACGCTGTTCTTCTCCTCGCCTCATCCATTATTTCTCTATATCGGGACACCTCAGCGTCCCCTACCCTTAACATACAACTTTATTATCAGTTCACCTGCAATTAGATTGTTTTGGCCTGATTTCTTTTTACTTGATCATATTAAATTGCAGTTTGATAGAGATATGGAAATTATTATTAAAATAACTTGCATATTTCTGAAACACTTGCATATTTCTGTTTTGCATCTGAATTCTTCATGTCTTCGCCAAAAATGTTATTAAAATATGTGAACCTGTACCAGGTTGACATAATAGTAGTAATTATTTCCATAAGCCATTCCACTGTACGTATATCACCAACATTATGTTAACTAACATCTTAGAAGTACATTTGCTCACATATAATGTTATTCTGTTATTTGGGACATATGAGAGCCATATGAACCGTTCTGTATTTCTGTCTTTAGGAGGCTTGCCAAATCAACATTTCTCCTGGTTGCCCTCTTTGGACTGTATTACATTCTTTTTGCATTTCTGCCACATGAAGTGGAAGGTTTAATTTACATCATATGGAACTTCACCGAACTGGCACTGGCCTCCACCCAGGTACGGAGCTCACACCGGTCCTTCCTACTCTCTTTCAAATGATGTCAATACCCTGCTTCACTATTCCCATTTTTCCCATTCTCTTCAAGGGCTTTGTGGTGGCGGTACTCTACTGTTTCCTGAATGGAGAGGTATGTTTCACATCAAGCTGTCTGAAATGTGCTCAAACTTACATATAATGTCAAACACTACTCTGCTATACTACCAGTCCAGTATTGTGTTCACTACCCATAGCTACCAGAGAATGTGAAAAAGCAGTTGTACGAACGGCATTAAATGGTGTCATAATGGAGAATATAAGCAATCATTCAATCCGCCATACTCTGTTTGATTCGCACTACTCTGCAGGTCCAGTATGAAATCCAGAGGAAGTGGCGCCGGTGGAGACTGAAGCAGGGTTTCAATGGGACTCCTGGCTTCCACCATGGCTCCATTAGCCAGAGCGGGTGCCAGCTCACACAGGTCTCCCTTCTGCCCAGGAGCCACACCAGCCAGCAACTAAGCTTGGTGTGATCTGCCCAGTCCCCACAATGGAATGCTGCCATCCCGAAAACTTGCGAGTGCAATAGGCTATGTTTGGACTTCCCATCCCATTGCTGCCTTTTTTTTACCTAACATTCCTTAAATCTCTCTATGGAAGATTTCATGAGGACGAAAGGACATGAAGATAAACTCATTGGGTTTAAGAAGACCGATATGTTAGGAGTCTCCAACTCTAATTAGATAAGGTGGGTGTTCTTGATGTGTGCCAACGCAATTGGTTGTTTGGTTGATTTTTTTTTTTTTTTTAAGAATGTCTCTTTGTACCCTGAAAGGGGAACAGAAATGCAGCATTCAAGCAACTATCTCAACAACTCTTATCACTAAATATTTCTGGGTATTTCTGGGTCATTTTCTGAAAGAGGCCATTCAGAGCAGCACCTGACTTGAATAACCATTGTGATCTCAACAGTAGTGCCACCTAGAGGACTACAATGAATCACTTCAAAGAATTCCATCAGAGTAGAAATAAGATGCCAAGATGCCTTAACTTCAGATGAGATGTCGACTTGCTCTCAGTTCCAATGTAATCAAATGGATAACCCTGGTTTAAGCATTTGCCTCCAGCGACATATTGGGATGATTTAGCTACAGCAAATAACTATCTATATGAAGAGCAAACTAACACAACTTAATACTACAACTAAGTGGAACTAATAGCCCTGAGTTGTTGCATATGGACATTAATAGTCAAGATGGAGTATTAAGGTGCTCACGCCTTGTGTAATGAACATGTGGTTGAGACCTAGTGAAATCATGACTATGGGGTTCACGCCTAATGTAATCATGACTAAGGGGTTCGTACCTTGTGATGTCTTTGGAATGTCGAAGAAACTGCAAAATGCCTGGTGTCTTCTAGGTAAAAACTGGCTATATTTTTTTGAATGCAGGTATTTGGAATAATGATATGCACTGCTGCTTTAAAATAGATGTTTAGAATGTTTATAATGTACACTATAGAAATTGTTGGACATTGTGCAGTCAAACCTTATTTAGATCTCTTCAAGCGTACAGAGCTAACCTTAACACCAACAAGGGAAACGTGTCAAGTAACATAGCCATGAATTTTATTCAAACTCATCAAATATTCCATAAATAGCATTGAACTATTTATAAGCATTACATTGTGTTCATTGTTTTCAGTACAGTTTCCTTGAAACAAACAAACAAAAAAACATGTTGTGATTATACATGCCTACTGCTTGCACTCTTTATGATGTTCTAGAGGGGGACTCTCAGGCACTGGTTACTGACTTGTTGGAATGTATAAAAATGTCACAGCAGAGTTCCTAATTAGTGTCATTTGACTGATGTAATACAGAAGAGAAATCACATAGGGGCACTCCAGCATTTTTCAATTTTTCACCTCCCCCATTTTCTTTCTTTAGTTTAGGCAATAGAATAAGCCTTCAATGTTGTTAGCTCAAATTTGTCTGAAAAATTAAGTGCATTAAGTTAGACACTAGGTCTTTGTGATAATTCTTTGACCAGAAATAAACTGATGTCAAACAATGTGGTTTCTTTTTTGGACTATGGTTAGAGCCCGACTGACTAATCAAGTCAAGTTCCTTCGCAATGTCAAAGTAAGCCAATATTACGAGCATACAGATGCACAATACACACATGGAACATACCAGGGCAAAGCACAAATGTATCCAGTTTTAGAGGGGCATTATAATTATTTCATGAGAAACTGTTATGGTAATGGCAGATTTTAATTAACATTTTAGTCAGGATTATTAGCCAACAGAGGAGTCTTGCTTCTCTTTGAGATGCAAGGCTTCATCAATAAATTTTAGCCCTTGAATTAGCACACCATAAGCACCATGGTTGCATAGGCAGAACGGATTTCATTCATTCTGCCAAGCCATATTTTGTCTTCATCTCCTCTACCAAGGCAATATAAGCCTTCATAGCATCTTCTTTGCTCATCCCTGTAAATGAAATAATCAACAGTCAATAGATGGGATCACTGATATGTAACGTCATTAATGGGGCCATGTGACATGTTGGGTCACGTGGAACCAAACCCCTAAGGTTGGGCAAACTACAAGAAGTCATGTAGATTTTTTAAGTAAATTAACCTTTCTTGGTTTCCCAGGCATCCCATTTGGCCTTCCCCGCGAAGTCTAACATTCCTGGGCGGCCTGAGACAATGAACAAACAGGTAATGTCAGCGCAGTCGATCAGGTAGAACAGATTACAACACAGATATGTGCAAGTCACGAGCTGAGTAAAATATAGGATTAATAAATCTCAGTTTAGAAATGTAAGGGTTTTTATAGTCCGTTTCTAGAAATGAAGCACGCCAAATAACGTGATCGTGTTTGCTGTAACACTACATCTATCCCTTTACTTTTTAAAACAGTGACCCCACCACTGAAATCCAATGACGTACTCCTGGTAAGAGTTGGTAACCTATGCCCTAGTTTTTTTACATTGCGAAAGAGGGTCATTGGACTGTGAAATCCCCCTCTCGATTGCTTCGGTTACAATGGGTCTGTTCGTCTGAATGATTAAATTAGGTTATTAATCTCAAACTCGTTTCCCACGACCCTATGCTCGCACACACAAAAAAACACATCTGGCATGAGCTCGTGCAAGATTCTACCTTTAATCATGCAAACCTACTTGTGTTCACATCTCCCACAGTGGACTGCTTGAACAGCGCATAGATCTGCAGAAGTTCGTTATTGTCTGGTTGCGTTTTCAGCTTCTTCACCTGCTCAGCAGCCCGATCGAATTCCTCCTACAAAATCATAAATAAACGCAATAACTTTATTACTCCAATTCTGCGTACATGCGCAAAACTAGACAAGGTTAAACTCTACTAGTGATTAATTTATTCGTCGGCAACCTTCTCATGCAAATAACGTAATGTGTAATATGTGCATTTTCAATGCAAATAGGTTAACATTTAGGTCCCGCTAGGCCCATCTTTAATGCTCATTCCCAAAACTGTAACGTTAGCGTCACCGTTAAGTAGGTTGCATACGTTCGATATATTGTGTCCAACTTACAGTCCTAAACAAAACGTAAACCCACCTACTCAAATAATAATTGTATTTATGACTTACTTGAGACATGTTGCCGTGTTCTGGACTTCTTCCTACAGCCACATGTAAGGAATCAGGAAGCAAGTATAAGTAGGCGGGGAGACGGAAGTGCAGCGCGCGAAAAAAGAGTAATGAGAAGCGCTTGCGAAATACCGCAGATCAACCACACGAGGGCAGCAGATGCTAGCTAGTCATGAACTCACTGCGGCGTAATCAAGCATACATGACAAACTGCACCAGAAGTGTTTGGGAGGCAGTGTGCAAAGATCATTTTTATTTTACAAACATATCAACAGATTTATAGCTGAAAATTCAAAGCGGTTTCATGTACAATAATTATATTCAATCATATTTTAATCAAGGCATTTCTTGACCATTTGTTGATCTCACACAGTAATCTGTTCCAAAGAAATAAGAAATCGAACAGCAAGTAGACCCAAGTTGTTGGCAAGTTTACAAAAACCTAAAAGACAGTGCAGAAATAGATTTGGTTTTATGCTACCTACAACTTTATGCTGCTTTCAAACAGTAAACTACTCAAAACTTTAAATACAAGATCATAACTCAAAGTACAACTAATCTAGTCCAGTCGACTAGTATACCAATTCAATTGCCAAGCCTTTCAGTAATAGCTGTTTTTATGCCAGTGGTAATTCTGCATAGGTCTGATGTACACCATGACCAAATTCTGCTGTCCTCTGGTCATGTTTAGAATTAGAAATGGTTGGCCTATGAACTTTGACCTGCATGAGTTGACAGCACTGGACGAATCATATGAATTGAAACAATGAAAAGGTATAGTTTTACCCAGTGGTGGAAAGGCTGAATCTAATTGTGGAAAGGATATGCTTTTAAACATAACTGTATCATGCTATGCTGGATTATGTGTCTCAGGCGTGTAACCCTATTGCTATTTGAACATGCCTCTGTCCCTCCCCTCAGCAAAGTCAAACCGTAGTGTTGACCTCTCACTTGGAGCAATGGGAACAGACAGATGTGGTCGCGACGCCAGGCCACTAGGGCAGAGATGCTGATTACAAACTTGCCCCTGTACAGTGGAGATACTCGGCCTGGGTTCTGTGACGATGGCTGATGCCACCATCAGCCTGGAGTAACCCCAGGACCGCGGTCTTGTCTACTCTGGCTACTGACACAGCTGGAGGGCCGCCACGTGCCTGTCTCTGACGGCAAGCAGAGGCCACACGGCCCAGATGGACACAGAGTTATGGCCGTGAACAATAACATCCTATCAGAACAACTAGCCATAAAATGTACACAAAGACAAAACATATGCTGGTTTATAACACCTGTTATAGCAGGCGTATAATGGTCGCTTCTTTGGATCATTATAGTTTGCAATGAAACATCAGTTTTGGAGCAAAGCCTTATATGCACTAGACTTTATGTGGCTGCTCAACAAACATGTGGGAGGGACATTCTCCTGCTCATTCACCTGAGTGAAGGGTCCAAAGGGTCGAATTAAATGTGTTGACACACTGTGTGCAGTCCTGACGTCAATGTTTTTAACGCTCACTGGTGAACAGTAGATTTTACCATTCTGCAAAATCCTCCTTCAGCAACTAAAATAACACCAGCAGACACCACAAGAGGGCTATTTGTGAATGTCTGGGGCTTAGACAGAACAGGAAGTCACTGACCAAACCCCTGCAGGAGTGCCCAGCAGAGGATATGAAAATACCAGTGCCTCAGATTAAAAATAATAAAAAATAATATTTCATACTGTATCAAACTCTACGTAACCTTTTACCAGCGTATTGCATAACAAACACCAATGTCCAGTTTTACTTGCCTTCCTTACATATGTATACATATACATGTATTTGTGTGTGTATGCTTGTGCAGGCATACTTCAAGCATGCAGCACTGTGTGTGTGTGTGTGTGTGTATTTGTGTGTCTGCATACTCATAGATGATGTACATGGTTGTGTGTGTCTCACACACACATACACAAACAAATACTGCATAAGTGGTGTGTGTGTTTTTAAGTAAGTGTTTTTTAATAAGCCCTGATGTGCATAGGTATATCTCAGACAGACCCTCGCTCACACATGCTCACAGCAGTCTCAGACCTCACTGATGTCCTCGGTTCCGTTGTGGGTCTCCTCGGGCAGCTGGAAGCGGATGCGGCGCTCTCTCTCCCAGCCGCGTCGGATGTGGGCCAGCCGGTGCACCACACAGGGCACAGCCAGCGCCAGCCGGCCCAGCAGCACCGTGCACGGCAGCACCAGCACCAGCATGAAGGTGGGCGGCAGGTAGAAGTGGTACATGGAGGGGATGAATGCCCTGTCCCAGCCAAACAGCAGCGTGTGGAGGGTGGCCATCAACAAGGCAGCGTAGCCCATCCGTGACTGAGGAAGAGAGAAAGAGAGAGAAAGGGAGGAAGATGTTAGAGTGGAGATTAAGTACGGAGAGAGATGAAGGGAGGTAAGTTATGGAGAGGAGGGAAGAAGGGAGCAAAGGAATAAGAGTGCAGAAGAACGGGATAGAACAGTGGAGAAGAGAGAGAGAGAGGTAAAGTGAGGGAGTGGGAGAGTATGAGAATTATAAGAGGAAAGGATGGGGGGGGGGGTGGAGTAACAAGACAAAAAAGAAGTTGACAATGAGTGAGGGAGGCAAGAGAGGGAGAAGAGAATAACAATGAGAGAGAGGAAATGGAGGGGATGAGAGAGCAGGAGATTTTCTTTTCTGTAAAAGAAAGTTTTCTGCAGGATCTGGTGCAGCACAGACACTTATGAAGACAAGGATGGTTTCATGACTTCTTGAACTCGGAGGAGCTCAGACACATAATCTGGAACATTCCTGAATAGAGGAGAGGCTGAACGCACAACCAGAGGGCATGAGATGCAGTGGAGGCTGGAGAGTCAAAATGGCACCAACTGGTGCCTCACAGGGATGGAGACACACACACACACACACACACACTCTCTGTCCACACACTCGAATGGTATTTCCCCCAAAGTGTGGGCTATGCCATATTGAGAATATGCCATATCATATTGTCCATGATATACTGCACATGATCTCACTGTATAATAACCCTCAGATAGTTGAGGCCATGGAATGCAGTACACTGCATATGTCACTATACAGAAAAACAGCCATTGATATAATGATGACACTAATATAATCACTCCTCTCCACAAATACACACACACACACACACATATATACACACAGACCTGCTTTCAGAGATACCTAGCAAGCCTGAGACTTTTTACCCCTGGAACTCCCCCTACAGTTGCTGACCTTTTAAAAAAATAGCAACAACACTGTAAATTCGCACCAATACATGTGTTTTACAAACCAAAGAAAGAGAACCAGCGATGATCATTTTCACAGTGTTATGCTGACTGACTAGGTAACCATTTCGGTTTCAGTCAGTTTCCACTCGCCATCAAAAATCTATATTATAAGCACTACAGGTGGCTGAGACAGCCTTCATTCACCCCATAATGAGCTATTTAACCATCTATGTGACTAAAAAGCTGGTGCATTAACCTAAAAACAGCATGAAATGTTGGCTGTGTGCCTTTAAGACGATTCGAACGCAGTGTTACATAGCAAAGCAACACTGGTTTGTCACTGGTATGTTACTCTCATATATTACACAAAAAACAGTAAGCTAGGCTTCTTGCCATGGCTATAGCATATTCTAATCTGTAAACAGTCGAGTCCAGAAGAATTACAGAATAATGTAGCTTCTTAAACCTGGGGCTTTCTCTCTTTCTCTCTCTCTCTCTCACACACACACACGCAAAGCAAGCACACACTCTACAGCATGGGTGTTTCCCTGGTGGTGGCATGTACTGTACGCCACCTCATGTCACCTATGTACAGGGCCTGGCCACCAGGATCAGGGCCTTGGGTGGCTGCAGTGACCTCGAGTTGCAGTGACCCGAGTTCTCTTTCCTCTAATGAGAGCCCTCAAGGCCCAACACAGAGCGCACTCGGACTTCACTGGGGCCCGTGATTATTTGGGCCGCCCCCCGAGCTAACAAATTCCTGAACTATAACGAGGTGGATGGAGAGGGGAGTGGTGTATGGTGGTGGGGGTGGTGGGGGTAAGAGTGCACAGCAATTCACCTGCTTGTTCATTACGATTTCTGGTAAGTCTCCAGGCTGGAGGCAACGTATCACATGGGTTTGACAGAGAGGGAGGAGAGGAAGGCTTAGAGCTTTAATGGGTGTGTGTGAGAGTGTGAGAGGCCCAACTCACGGGAAGGGATGTGGATTGAGAAGTGGAGGTAGCAAGGGCTTACAGGAGAAGTGAAGGGTATTTATTTCCCAAAACCACAGTAATAAACAGAAACACTTGCACCTAACAAAATAAACCAAAATTCAGTTTCCATCAACACAGAGTTACAAAGCAGTACAAATGGCTCACTGCACCTACTCTACCTCTTCACCAGGAGAGTAACAGCTCACCCAGCTGAACCACCAGAGGCACTGAACTACCGTCCATTATTATATGCACTGCCGCATTAGTGCAAATTGGCCATGAATTGGGAGACCTAGATCGTACCAACGAGCCAGGGATACAAAACATACAAGGTTGACAAAAGTACAAGCTGGAATCATTATATAATTTATAATGTTAACAGTATTCAGTGAATTACTAACAAAGCATAACTCAGAAATACATAGAAACATTGTGGCTTTGCAAAGTAAATTATAAGATACAATACAAACATAATGAACATCCCTGCGTGAGAATGGCAGGAATTAGGGTGTCCCCACCCCTCCAGAATGACATAAAGACTGTCCCATACACGCACAAGGTGTTGGAGGACCAGGAAGAATTGTGAGTTAATGCGATAATGAGTTTTATGGGAAACATACAGAGTTGGCAAATGACAAATGAAAGTTTAGTCGGTGGGTACCACACCACTTATTGTTATCATTGATGTTGTATAAACAAGGATTAGGGAATGAGGGATTCATTTATAAGATCGCGGCCGGACAACAAAGGACTATGAACAAACGCCGAACTGGCGGCAAACCCCCCCTTCAGTCACCAACGCCCAACAGTGCTCCACATCACATATTATACATTATATTAAACACAAAAATATACATTTACATTGTTCCCCAAAGTGGCGCACATAACCGCATATATGCGTGCATGAATCGAGAACAAACAACAAAGTCTCTCTCGCCCTCTCTCCTACTGCCGCTTACGGAGCAGCGCACGCTGTTCAAATTAAACGGTGAGAAGGGGAGAGTTCAACTCACAGAGAGCTATGGTTCAAGTATAAACCACAACACAACTCTCTCTCACACCCATCTGTGGTCCTTTTTTTTACCGTACGACATGAATACATGAAAAGGAGTCATGGCCTATCCCTCTAATAACAAACTGCAAAACCTTACAAAACCCTCTCTCCACACATGATGGGAGTTGTGAGGTCTGACCCAACCATCACTGTAGACTACACAATGGATGACAACACAGAACACACTGTCTTACAATACACCATTGAGAGTCTACTGTTCAGAACTGCTATAATGCCAACTATCATAACTTGTCCAGTGTGGTGTCCAGTATCTAGGAAGCGGACAGCTGTCACGCTGCCCTCAGTGCAAGCTCATGACGACCTGACGGATCGACAGGGCCTGAGGTGTGTAGCCATGTTTCCCTTTGCTTCTCTGGACGTCTGACATGACAAAAGACAGAGAGAGAGGAAGAGGAAAGGGAGTGGAGCACCAAAAGACAAACTGAGGACTGAGACAGACAGACAGACAGGGGGAGAGAGAGCAAGAGACACACACAGAGTGTCAGACAAAGACAAAGAGACAGAGATCAAAACAGAAAGGACGCAGAGAAAAAGTGAGACAGAGAGAGAAAGAGAGAGACTCCCCAAATTTTATCCCAGGATCTAGCAGCATGTGACTAATCTCATGCCGTCTGGATCAGCTTAACATAAACATGAAGGAGTAGGAGAGAGAGAAAGAGGGAGAGAGAGAAAGAGGGAGAGAGGAAGAGAGAGGGAGAGAGAGTTCAAACAGCACAAGACAGCGATGGCTGAGGCAGAGAATGACAAATCCCCTCTAAATGAAACCATAATGGCAGATTTCACCTCTGTGCATTTCCAGGGACACAAGAGACAGAGAGGGAGGAGAGGGAGGAGGGAGAAGAAGTGTTCCGCTCACATGTCTGTGTAGGGGGGCGGCCGGGGGAGGGGCATACGAGAGAGAAAGCAAAAAAAACAGCAGCAGTGAGGGACAGAGATGGGATGTCACAGGGCAGTGCTAATTTATACTGCAATAATAGGTTAAATAGTCAGCTAGAGGGAGTTTGGGTATGCACAGAGATGGTAAGTATTGTCGAACAAACTAAACCACAATGTTCAAAACAGTAAACGAATCCATGAAGAATGCTTCAAACTTTTGCTCTCCAGCAGTCATTCCAACCAGCAACCACCATGTCTGAGACTGATCGCTGAAACTACCCTTTCTAGAAACAACTGTTCAAATTTCAGAGATTGAGGAAGGTAGCCAAGGACCCTTTTTGTCAAACCTTGCCACAAAACTGCTGGCACCAAGGCTGAGTAGATAAAAGAGCCCAGACTGCACTGGAACAGAATGCTGTGAGAGCTGTGTTATCACCAAACCCCACCCTAGCATACACCCCATCTGATGGCCTCCCCACATTCACCAGTGAACAGACAAGGTCAATGAGCTAGTTTGGGCTGATCACCATTCATTCAGTCATTTCTCATGAACACTATGCACACACAGACAAGACTGACAACTTGCAGACATACAAATGTGCATGAAGTGCATGCATGCAATAATGTGTGTGTATGAGGTAGGATTACTGTTTACAGACACTGCATTTCACACACATAGACATGGAGTACACTCATATATACATATATACTACACACAAACACACACGCACAGACACACACACACACATAGATCTGTCTAAAACACAATGTGCAAACATTGTGCAAAATAGTTGTAACATAGATGCAAACGTACACACACACACACAGCATTTGCAAGCTCACCTGTATAAAGGTGAACTCTCTCCAGTTAAGGGAGTTTCCCACGGAGGGCAGAGAGGCCACTGCCAGCAGTGAGAGCAGCCCCAGGGCCAGGATGCCTGCCGACAAGTACAGCTCCATCCTCCACACTGACTCTTCATCCCACGAGTAAGCCACACCGTCCTTCACCTGCACATCCACGCACACACATGCACACACTTACATTAGCATGATAAGGAAATATATACATGGACACCAACATAAGTCCAGTACAGTCTATAGTAATTGGTATTGTTTGATTTGACATGACAAACATGGAGAAGGATTTCTTTCACTTTCTTTGACTTTTATGTAACCTTGTAGGGGTGCACGACTCAGATTTTCAACCAGTAGTACATTACCTTTCCTACTTAACAATCACGAATACTGTACTTTGGCACCTAATTATTGAATAAATAAATAAATTCCAATTACTTTTCTAATTGATTTGTTAGCCATGTGATTTCAAATAGCAACTTATCACACTGAAGAAAACATTTCCTTTAGAAAAGTGACTGACAAGTAATATGCACAACCTGCCCCAAGCTACTTATACAGTGGCATTGGGGCGCTTGCATTTGGGCCCACCTATGGGCCTCTGGTGAAACACAAGCAAATTACAGACACCTAGAAAGGATGAGTGAGTGAGTAAGGCATAGATTCAGAGCAGTGTGTGTGTGTGTGTGTGTGTGTGTGTGATAAAGGCTGCAAGCGGCGTGCGCTGCTAATTAGCAAGGATGTGATTGCCATGCAGTGTCTCTGCTCAGTTCCCAAGGAGACGGGCAGGCGGGTGGCTTCGTAAGCAGGGTGCGTGAGGATCCTATGTTTACCCTGCCTTCTCTAACACATCCAGAGTGACAGGATGTATGTGTGTGTGTGTGTATGAGAGAGAGAGTGAGCATTAGAGATGGAAATGCAAGAGTTAGGGGTAGAGATCTTGGACCTGCATCAAACACTTCTGTCTGTTGTGTAAACATTTCTATATGTGTCATCTTTGTCAACAACACTAATAATACAAAAAAAAACATCTGTAAGCTGTGATGTGCGCAGTGTGTGTCATATAGTGAAGTGGCATAGGTCACAAATACACCACCGATACAATCCAGTATGAAAGGCACAAAGCTAACCACTGCGCTAACATCTGTGTAATCTCCAAATCAGGCAGCGCTCTTTAACATGCATCACAACAGAGGGGAGCTAATCAGTCAGTGTAACGCAGCAGCCTCCCTTGGGGTGTTGATTGGCACAACCTCACACCACCCGTGTGCGCTGGGTGTCATCAGTAGGGGAGCAGCGAGGAACCACTAACAGCGCAGTGGGGTTCAGCATCATCACAGGGATAGATGGAGGCAGAGAGGGTGGATGGGGCGATGGGGTGGGGATGGGGTGAGGGGGGTTGGTGAGCAGGATTGGATAAGTCTGGGGGTGGTGGTGGTGGTGTGTGTGTGTATGTGTGTGTGTAGGGGGGACAGCAGCTGAACACCAGTGCCAGGCCCGAGGCCTTTTGACGGTGCCAAAGGGAGGGGGCACAGATGTATGACAACGGTGACATGAGGGAAAGAGGATGTGGCAAGAACAGGAGCACAGCTAGGAGAGACGGGGTGGGGGTGGGGGTGGGGGAGACTGACGCCATCAAGTCAGGAGACAGACTGAATGTCTGAGCGATTCCCCACCTTCAGAAATAAATATTCTAGAAGAATCCAAAGGTCAAGCAGTGGGTAGGGAATAGAAAACAAATAGGCTGTGTAGACCTGCCATGCTTGAGCCTAGTTAATTTTACATATGCTTTCACTGAAGTTACTGGCTGGTTTATTGGTTATTGAGTGATTACAATTTTATTAACTGCAATATGTTGTCACGTCAACAGTGAAACTTGATATTACTGCTTTGGATTTGACATGAAATTTTCAAACTGTGTTTTTATGGCGTGGTCATGATTTGGTTTAATCAAATAAATCCAACAAACTTCATTTGAGTTAGTAAATAAATACAGTGAGTATTCACTTCCATGGAGCACTCTTCGCTCACCTGCTTGTATGCGGCGTTGAGCATCTTATAGCGGGCCGACCGTCGCATGGGCAGACAAAGGCTGTAGACAGCGTGCAGCGTGGCACACAGGAAAGCCAGCAGGCCCATCTGTTTGCGGGCCTGCAGCCAGCGGTCCAGCCAGTCGGGGAAGCGCCGGTACTTGGTGCCGTGCCACAGCTGGAGGAACGCCGCCAGCAGACCTGGAATGTAGACCAGCGCCAGCATCACCATGGCGACGGACGGGAGCGTGACGTTGACGGTGTCGATGGGCAACTTGTAGAAGACATTCTTGCCATCTTTGATGTATGGGTGGAGGATGTCATGAAGGAAGTTGTAGAAGTAGAAGAACAGGAAGAGAGAGAAGGTGCAGACTACAGGTGTTGTCCACGTAGGGAAGAGGCGAAGTGGAGCGTTCTCAATGTCCCGCGCTGAACTTAAGCGTCCCAGATCCACAGGTATGAAACCCATGTCCCGGCACAGCTGGGCTACAGTGTTCTTGGCCACCACACTGTCACTGCACAGTAGCACCTGCACAATGGAGGAAATGTAACTCATGTATAACAACAGGTGTATTACAACTCACTGGTAGGTTAATTGAAGCCTAAAATGAAGAGTTTGTGTGCATTTATCTCTTATGTTTCCTATACCTGTCTACTGCCGTCTCTTGACCCAGTCTGTAAAGTCCAGGCGGAGATGACGTTGAAGCCCTTCACCACCACACTGTCGGGGAAGAGTGCAGCAAGCTGCTCCGCGTTTGAGGGCTCGTCATTGTTGATGCGCATGCCATTGCTAACATCCACCAGTGTTTTCCCAGCTAGGACCTCTTTAAGTCCACTTAGAGTCGAATAGTGTTCCACAAACAGCCCCACGAACACAACGTCGGCCTGAGAGGCGGCCTCTTGTTGAGTTGTCACCTCCGCCTCCTCAGGGAAGATCCCAGCAGAGCGTTTAGGAGTACGGCTGCCGACCACGACCCGGTAGCCAGACGCTACCAACCGCAGTGCCAAAGAACGAGAGAAATCACCTGTGCCAAGGATACCCACCAGAGGGGCGTCAGTGCCAACGTCGGACAGGGTACTTTGCGTGCTCCGTGGAGATTTCAGGAGTGGCTGCTTCATATCTCCCTTAGGCATGACTGTGGCAAAGCCTGGGTATGCCCCTGTTTCCCTTCTCCGTCCTACAGCGAAATTGCCCCCAGTTTATTCAGTATTAAGCAGGTCTGCAAAAAGACAGCAGAATGTCCAGGTTTTCTAAAGGAATGACCAGTAGTTTTTAGATTAAGGCCAACTTACATTATACTGCTGAATGTATGAACATATGTAATTCATAAACCCATCAGGGTTTTCATCAGGGTACTGATGTTTCATAATAGAAATGAGAAATCCACAAAGTTATATGCAGACAAGAACAAATATTTTCATGTCGTTTTCAGCCATAGAGGGTGTTACACGTGTTGAAAGTTACAGCAAAACAGGCTAAGTTACGTGAAACTATCCTCTAACGTTCAGCTAATTCAGCTAGCAACTTACCCACGTCCTTGATTGCACTCTCTGTCAGACAGTATTAACATTTTGTAAACCTGACACCGTAAAAGGTACAACAGGTTTACAGTGAATTTCACATATATCGAGGGAATACACCCACTGGCAGCCTACACAATATATCTCTTTGACTTTTAACTCTACTTTGACTTTTTCGCGTGGTTCCTCCTCCGCTGTTCTACTTTCCTCTGCTGACTGACTAACTTACCACCGTGACGTGTTACAAAAAACCCCGCCCTTTACTGGTCCCTGTGTGTGTACAAGAGATAAAAGTTCCTGGGAACGTGGGACAGTGCTGCAGCCAGCACGTACATCTGTCTTCTCCCTACAAATGTGTCGATTGTTCGTGTCCTTTTGCTTATCTATGAGTTGAAAAATGAAGAAAGAAACAACTTCAATAAGCCTGCTATTGTCTATGTTGTATAAGGTAAGTTGACCAGACGACCTCGATTAACAGGGACAGTCCCCGATTTGGTGGACGGCCACAAGTAACATACAAGAAAACCGACTTTGTCCCCGATTTTTGAAGCTAAAGAATTACTTATTTGTTTATGTTATTGACTGTAGAAATAAGAGTGTCTAGTGGAATTCAGTGAAATAGTATTCAGGAATTAGGAATTCAGTGTAACAGGAAGAGGAATTCAATGTAGACTAATTTATAAGCCATTGCTCAGCGCCAAGGGTTACATTTACATTTATGCATTTAGCAGACGCTTTTATCCAAAGCGACTTACATTTTGTCAACTATCAGTTGTTCAGGGCCAGTCTCCCCTAGAGCAAGATTTCTGACATAAAACTTTGGTGTAGGCTACTCAACTCATTTTCAGGTTCACTATAGGCCTCTGTTGGCTGACAAGACTATATGGTTTGTCTCAGAAATATTAATATTTTTTTTCCCTTTCCTTTACATCTGTCCAAACCATGGTCTATACAGTCATAATTTGCTGACTCTAGGCTAGCTGGAAATACGACCAAATGGCAACACACAACAGGGTGTAGTGTGGCAAGCCAGCCTTCTTTTCTTTTTTCTTAAAAGAAAAAGAGATTTTTTCATAATAATAATAAACGTGCTTTCCTGACACGGTGAAAAGCATGGAGTCGACATACGGGTGATGAACGGCATCTATAAGTTCCTGCTCAGGTAGCCCCGCCTTGGTCTCTCTCTCACACTCCTGCGTGTTGGTAGCGCGTCTGTGCGTTTTCGCAGCGTTTGGCCTACGTCTGTGCAGGCATTGTGGTTTATGTCTAGAGAGCCCGACTTTGTTAGGCCCAGGAGACTTCTCGCCATTCGTAAGTGTACTTTCACCATCACGAACTGTTTTATCATTGTTCAGCGGGTGGATCTTACGAACGGGGATTTAAATGGTCTCCTTGTGCTGATTTTAGCGCGTACCTGATCTCCGCTCCGCGTTCTGCTGGGGACGCGGTGACAGAGTAAGCTTGTTACTTTCTAGCCCTGGGATTTGTGCGCGATTACCTACATACGAACTGTTTTCTCATTGTTCGTAGGTGATCCGCGCCTCGCTTCCCATTGTTTGTGTGCCGTGACTGGTTTGTTTCAAGGCTGAACGTCGCGGTCGCTTACCCTTTCATTATCCTTCGCTGTTAAGAGCGTGGGATCCTTTTGGATAAATATTTGTTTTCCAAACAGTTTTTTTGTTTTTCTAACATGTAATGTATGTGTGAATATTCTATGTACAGGGTTTAAATGGGATACAAGCAGGCGGGGAGTAGCCCGGTCTGGTTATTCTTTTGTTTTGTAATTTTTTACTTTATTTGTTACAACCGTGTGCGCGCCCCTGTGCCCTTATACTACGTTGATCATTGTTGAAAGTAGAGCTGCCTAATCAGTGTTTGAACTTTGTAGTATGGCTGCAGCTATAGTTTCATAGTAACTGAAGAGAGGCCTTTTTGAAGAAGGCTTTTTTTCCTCTTCCTTTTTTTCTGAAGATCCCGTCTACCGCGTTTTTTGGCGGCAATGTGAAATACAGAGACTCATAGAGCTACTGTTTGTTTGCCTGTCTGTAACCTTGCTGTGTGTACACTGAATATAACACATTCTGCTGAACTAATTCAAAGACTTGAGTGTTTAGTAATACTTAATGTCATTTAGTTGTTAAATTGTTCTAGACTAAACATGTCAATATAATAGTCTTATTTAGTTTAACCTGATTATTTGATAGTTTGCTCTGTCTGAGCGGTGGTTAATAATCACCTGGCACCCAAGACTTTAAATACACCCTACTACTGCCACAGATAATGGCACCCCAGATGGGACACGAACTGTTAGCACAGTAGTGAATTGTGGATGTGAATTAATTTTCTGAATTTGATTGTTGAATTGAGTTGAAAGAAAAAGTTGTACTTGTGGGATTGTTTTAAGCAGACTTTGTTTTGCATGTTTATTCACTGTAAACTTACACTGTGTGAATATTTACCATTGAATGTTGACACTGACTTTGTGCAAGTCATGGCAACAGGCACAGATCCTGGAATTGTTCTTGATGTGTCAAAAACGGAAGAATGTCTCTTGTTGATCCTTCAGTCCTCTCTATTGCAACACCAAAACAACAGCGAGAAGACTTAGATTTTTATGATGCTGATTTACCTGCCTCTTCAGTTCGAGAGAGCATTGAAGGTGAAGTAACTGACCTCCAGCTCTTTTCCCAGGCAATTGAGTCTATGAAAATGGTGTTTGAAAACACAATTGAATGTCAAAAGAAGTGGCTTGAGGAAGGTTTGCAGCATGTCTCAAAAGAAGCTGTTAAAGCTAAAGGTTCTGTCTCTCATCTAGTTGAAAAGGCGAATGCTGATCGGCTTAGCACTATTGCTGAGCGTATCCGAGACTTGGTTTCCAAATGCATTGATCAAATCCAGTGGAACACAAAGCAGACCATAGCTGAGTTTCAGTCCATGCTTAAAGAGTCCAATGATGTTTTGCTGGAAACTCTTACCACCACCTTTACAGACCAACTGAATAAAACAGTTAAGCCTGAGCTCTCTTCGCAGATCAGTTCTGTCAAAGATTTAGTTGAAGCTCTGTCTAAAGAAGTCCATGAACTGAAGGTGAGGCCTACATATCCACTACCAACAAGTATGTCTAGTCCGCTTACTGGTGTTGGCTTACAGCAATCTTCCACTCGTGTTGGCCCAGAGTCTGATCTTGAGCCTGCAACCACTGCTGTTGGCCTTCCTGATCGATGGTTGCCAATTAAGCTTAGTTTTCCTTCTTTTAGGGGCAAAGAGGATGACCCTGACCCCCTCCTCTATATATACCGGTGTAAGGACTTCCTTGCTTTACGCCCTATGTCTGACACTGAGGTCTTGGCAACCATGAGGAATGTTTTGCATGGGACTGCACAACATTGGTGGGAGATAGCCGGAGAGAAGGCACACACTTGGGCTGATTTTGAGAAGCAATTTTTAGCTGCTTTCCTATCTGAAGACTATGCAGATGAGTTAGATGAGAGGATTCGCAATCGAGTTCAGTTGCCTCATGAGAGTGTAAGGGATTTCACATTCTCATTTCAAGCCTTATACAAGAGATGGAAGCCTGAAGCGATGGAAGATGAGGTTGTGAAGATGCTTTACAAAACTATGAAACCACAGTTAGTTAGCCAACTGCGTGGACGCACGCACACTGTTGATGAAGTCGTTCGCCTTGGGCAGCAGCTTGAAAAGGATTTTGCACAACAGAAAGTGTATGATCAGAAGGTTCTTCTTTCTAAAACCTCTACAGCTGAGCACCAGACCTCTGAGTCATCTAAGAGGTCAAAAGGCTGAGTCAAAGCAACCTGCACCTCCCTTGTGTTGGCGTTGCCAGGGCATACATCCTCCGGGCAATTGTCCTCTGTTCCGGTCTCAAAATCAACCTTTGAAAAGTACTGGCCCTCGTCAGTCTAACCCCCCTAACCCAAAGGGTACGGTCTCGGCAGTTACAAGTTGCCAGTCCTCTTCTAAACCTGAGCCGCCTGCTGTACCTTGCACATCTGGTCCAATAGTAGTCTTATAGCAACTGGCAGTACCTGTCTCTGTCAGACGCTGCCAGGGCAAAGCCTTGGTAGACACTGGAGCCTCATACAGCCTGATGAGTTCTGATCTGTGGAACCAAATCAGAAGTCCCCAGGAGAAACTTGAGCCTTGGAGTAAAGGGCCTCTGTATCTTGCAAATGGAACAGCTACTCATCAGCTGCAAAGTTTTTGAGTATCACATGCATGGCCATAAATGAAAAGTTCTTACTGCAATTCTTGCAGCTGATGTCCTTGCTTATCCTCTGGTCCTTGGACTGGACTTCATCTCAGTGAGTGGGATTCAGCTTAATGTAAGGGATCAAACATATTCTATTCTTGGTGATCAGCAAGGTAGAGTTTTCCCTTTCCAGGTCATGGCTAGGCCTGGTGGTAGTTGGAATATCCAGTCCCCTCCTGCTCCTTCATTTACCGCTCTCATGCTCTCTGTGCCACCTCCGGTCCCTTGTACAGCCAAGCCTAAAAGTTTTACTTTGGCTCATGCGTTTTATGCTAGCTGGGGCATGCAGCCTCCATCCACTCTGACCACAACCACCATCTTGAGCTCTGTTCCTCCGCCGTTGCCCTGCCTGTCTGAAGGTAGTGGGCCTGCTCCCGCTGCTGATCTGCAGTCTCTTTTACAAGCTGCTGTAGATGAGAGCAGTTTGTGTAGTTTAGATGCAGAGAAGTTGCATCGCCTTCTGCTTGGTAACCCTGATGTGTGTACCACCAGACTTGGTCACACTTCTGTCCTACAACACCGCATCATTTTGAAAGGTGATGTTGTAGTCACACAGAAGCCTTACCGCCTGCCTGTACACAAGCGTCAGGAGGTTAAAAGGCACATAGAAGAAATGCTTGACCAGGGTGTCATTGAGCCTTCACATTCTCCTTGGGCTTCACCGATTGTTATGGTGCCCAAGAGGGATGGCAGCACAAGGTTCTGTGTTGATTATCGCAGGGTGAACTCTTACACAGAGCGAGATTCATTTCCATTACCAACAGTGAACGAGGTACTGGAATCACTGGCAGGGTCTGCGGTGTTTAGCTCACTAGACCTCAATAGTGGTTACTGGCAGGTCGAAGTTGAACCCACCAGTCGACCATCACTGCTTTCATTACTCCATTCGGCCTCTATTCTTTTAGACAGATGCCGTTTGGGTTAAAAAATGCACCCGCCAGTTTCCAACGGCTCATGAATACTGTCCTTCGAAGCTGTCTGGGGACATGTTGTTTCGTGTATATTGACGATATCATCATTCATTCCCCAAACCTTGACCAACACTTTGTGGACATCCAGACAGTGTTGGACTGTCTATGTGAAGCAGGACTAACCCTTAAACTGAAGAAGTGTCACTTTTGCATGCCAGAAATTAGGTTCCTTGGGCATGTAGTGAGTAAGGATGGAGTAAAGGCTGATCCGGAGAAAATTAAAGCTGTGGGGGCTTACCCAGTTCCTGTCAATCTAAAAGACATTCAGAAGTTTCTTGGTTTGGCCGGGTTACCATCGGTATGTGCACAACTTTTCTGTTATTGCTGAGCCGTTAAACGCTCTGAAGAAAAAAAGAGCAAAATTTCACTGGAGTGCTGCATGTCAGAGGTCGTTTGATTCCCTCAAACAGCATTTGACTACTCCACCTGTTCTGGGTCACCCAAATTCTGATTGCACCTTCATTGTTTACACTGATGCAAGTGCTACAGGTCTTGGTGCTGTGCTTGCTCAAAGGTCATCTGCCTTTTCTGATGAGGAAGTGCTAGCATATGCGAGCCGGTCTCTCACGGGTGCAGAGAAGAACTACTCCACCACTGAACGCGAGTGCCTAGCTGTGGTGTGGGCACTGGAGAGATGGAGACACTACTTAAAAGGAAAACCTTTCGTTGTGGTGACTGACCACTCTTCTCTCCTTTGGGTCTTCAACACCACCAAAGCGAACTCCCGCTTGGTGAGGTGGGCCTTAAGCCTTCAAGAGTTCTGTTTCACCATAGAATACAGGAAGGGGAAGCTCAACTCTGCCCCAGATGCACTGTCCTGTGCTACAAGCCCTGGTGGTGAGAGCTCTTTGGCTGTGTGCAGTGCAGAGCCAGACCATGCTGTACCTTTTCCTTTGTCTGACCACGATATTTGGAAAGCACAACAAGAGGACCCTGAAAGTCAGAAACTGTACAGGATGGTGTCAGATGCTTAGAAGACTCCAGACCAGGAGCCATTACGGTACACTATTCTGGAGGACAAAGTCTACCGGAAGACTGAACATCCATACCGTGGCACACATTATCAGATCTTTGTTCCTAAACCTTTGTGATGTTCTGTTCTCAGGGCTTATCATGATAGTCCACTTAGTGGTCACTTGGGGCGTTATAAAACCCTGAAGAGGATCATGAATGTGCCCTACTGGCCTCAGATGTGGGCGGATGTTGGGAAGTATATCCAGACCTGTCGGGTATGCCAGACTCATAAGCCATAGTGTGTGAAGCCTGCTGGCCTTCTGCAGCAGATGGAAGTCTCAGAGCCATGGGTAATGCTTGGTCTTGATCTCAATGGGGCCTTTACCGCAGAGTTCTTGGCGGAACACTCAGCTACTTGTGGTCGTTGACTACTACACAAGATGGGTTGAGCTCTTTCCTCTCCGTCAGGCCACTGCTGAGGCTATAAGTAAATGTCTTTTGAAGGACATCTTCACTCGGTGGGATGTGCCCAAGTACCTGCTGTCTGACCGCGGGCCACAGTTTGTGTCCGAAGTCTTAAGACCTCTGTGATCGCTGGAGTGTGATACAAAAATTAATGACTGCATATCACCCACAGACTAACCTCACTGAGCGAGTGAATCGTACATTGAAAACGATGCTGAGCTCTTATGTGGGTGACCAGCACAAGTTATGGGACAAATATCTCCCTGAGTTGCGATTTGCCATCAACACGGCTGTACAGGAATCCACCGGTCATTGAGCTGCTCCTCAGAGGCAGCATGGCTGGACCATTCGACAGGGTCCTGCAGCCTCTGTCCCACCATAGAGCCCCAAGGGTCCTTGAAAACCTGTGCTTGCTCGTGGACATAAATCTGAAAAAAGCAAAAGAGAAGCAAAAAAGAAATTATGACAAAACTCACCGAGACGTTACCTATGGTATTAAAGAGAGGGTGTGGATGAGAGCTTACCCACTATCTCAAGCATCTCGGAGCTTCTCTGCCAAACTCGCTCCTAAGTGGGTTAGACCTTATAGAGTTTTGGCAAAATTAGGCCCTGTGAATTATCAAGTCGTGAGGGAAGACACGGGAGAAGACTTGCGAACAGTCCACGTTAGCAAGTAGATCAGCGTGAGAGGGAACAGCTTAAGAAGATATTCTGTGAATCAGATGATGACGATGACGAATTCCTTGGGTTTTAAACTGGGACATTTGAAGACATATTTCCCATATTTCCCATATTTTTCATAATAATAATGAACGTGCTTTCCTAACATGGTAAAAAGCATGGAGTCGACATACGGGTGATGAACGGCATCTATAAGTTCCTGCTCAGGTAGCCCCGCCTTGGTCTCTCTCTCACACTCCTGCTCACCTGCGTGTTGGAAACGCGTCTGTGCGTTTTCGCAGCGTTTGGCCTACGTCTGTGCAGTCATTGTGGTTTATGTCTAGAGAGCCTGACTTTGTTAGGCCCAGGAGACTTCTCGCCATTCGTAAGTGTACTTTCACCATCACGAACTGTTTTATCATTGTTCAGTGGGTGGATCTTACGAACTGGGATTTAAATGGTCTCCTTGTGCTGATTTTAGCGCATACCTGATTTTCGCTGTCTCCCTGCTCTGTTTTATCAGCGTTCTGCTGGGGACGCGGTGACAGAGTAAGCTTGTTACTTTCTAACCGTGGGATTTGTGCGGGGAGCTGCGTGATTACCTACACTATTTTGAATGATGGCAAATGTAGTAAGGTTCATTTCATTTCTTTTTCTTTTTCTTCATCATCAAAATAAATTTGATTTGATTTATACATTTTATGTATAAATTTTAATCTAGTCCCTGGTAGAGTCCCTTTAAATCTTAGGCTGTGGGAGTAACTGGCAAACACAGCAAAGTTGGGTTTTGACCGCAGGTTAGGGGCTGTCATCACCGCTACATCAGGCTGCCTTTGCTAGGAAAGGAAGGTTAAACCCTTCAGGGGGTTCACGCCATCTGTGGTGCACTCTCTCATCACTTCTAAATATCATTGTTTGTTTATTTGCCTATTGATGTTGTGTCTCAAAGGTGGACATGTGCATGGCTTAAGGCTGAACAAGACAACACAAAATGTCAATAGACGCACAGCTAGTTGCTAAGAGGCCAGGCAAAAAAAGGAAATGTGCTGGCTATACAATAAATTGACCTCAGAGTGTTAGAATGGAGTCTTCTACTGGTAGCATGTTGGCATTTGGGTGTCTTATGAAATAGTCTATAGGCTATAGTATGTTCCAGAATGTGCTGTTAGGCAGTTCTGAGGCTTTTTTCTCCCTTGTGTTCATCATGTGCAGTGTGCAGTGACCATGTCGGGTCGTTTTCTCTTTTGCCCTTGAGAAAGAGCAGTCAGCTGGTGACAAATACATGTTGAAAAGACAGACACAGCACTGGACACTGTGCTGCCACTGCTTAGTGTGGGAAGAAGGCCTAATTATACCAAAATCCCACAGTTAAAACACTATTCAGGTAATGGGTTTGTCTGCACCATCAACATTTTGCCGGGAAAGAGTCATGTGCATGTAGATTCAACTTGAAATTCAACCGTCTATTCAACTACTATACTATTTATGCTGTACGTGGATTAATCCTGGCAGAGGAAGAATAAAGAATCTATTACTGCTATTATTATTGTTTGTTTCTGCAATATTGAGGAACCAAAACCCAAGAATTTTATCTCCATTGAGTAGAGAATAGAAATATGGATATGGATGGAACAGAACGGAATGGGATGGAAGACTCTTATGTCATTGCCTCAAGCTCACTCAAGCTGCATTCATTTGCATGAGGCTGCCCCGTTGGCAAGCCCGCCTTGGGTTTCATGTCATATCACGGATAGGGAATACACATGGTGTCTGTACCACTCCACCCTCATCCAAGCCGACAGCTCTGTCCCGGCTTGCGCTGAGTGCCAAACATGTCCACTCTGGGGAAAAAAAAAAAACATTCCCCTCACCCTCACCCCCTGTTCATTTCATTCTCACAAGTTGCTTATCCACATTAGCATAATCTTGATGACATCCTTCTTAGTTTGGAGCTGTAGTGAGACTCTTCAGTCAGAGGCTTGTGCTCCCATGCTGCTATTCACACTCCTGTAAGCTGAAGTGACGAGTCACACTGCATCCCAGACCAAATGTGCTGCACTGATACTTGCGTGTGCGCGCTCTCTGCCGCATGCTGCCAGCTAAGCCAAGCGTTGTGGTGGTCAGTGTGGCTAATGGAGCTAATGTGTCGTTAAGCAAATGTTTCCTTACCATAAATGGGCATGCTGTTAATTGTGTCATTTAAATGAAACTATATACTTCCTGCAAATGCCTCACAGAGAATATGTAATCAACAAAATTGTCACATATTTGTGTTTTGGAAAAGGATTGCGTGCATTGATTTAGTCAATCATTTGTGGCACAGAAAATCCTCTGCGTGATCCAGGACGCCCCCTGTGAGAAGGTGACCGCTTTGGCTGGAAAACAAAGCACCTCTTGGAGCTTCACTCTCAGTCTTATGTTGACTGACTGGAACGGGGAAAATATTTACTGTCAAACATTTTCATGTGAAAAATTTGACTCCGATTATTTATTTCAAAGCATTTGAGGTGTAAATAATTGGAAAAATAAAGTCATCAAGAATACTACACCACACAGTGACAATCTTATAATGTTTCTCTCTCCTTCTCAACAGGCAAACATGCTTTTATCATAAATACATCTTGCATAAATACATTTTCTAACTCCAATCCACCTCAACACGATATAGGCATTACCTAGACACAATATGGGTCACCTCTGTATGGTCTCTCCTTACGGACTGACGCAAGAGAGCTCAGCACACTCCCCTAACGCATAGTGAAGGAACCTTCAGTGGTGAGCCTAAATCTGTCTGGCGAAGTTAAGATGTGTCACTACACACACACACATGGCACACACTCACACAGCCCAGGGCCTGTGAGTCAGCTCATGGAGCTAACAGACTCCCCAACTCATACACAGGGACTTACACACACAAACACATACACACACACATATAGGTCAGGCCAGACAGTGAATAGACAACAAACCCATTTGATAGAGGGCAGCAGCCAGTCACCAGCACAACACGTCTCAGCCACAGCTCTTAGTAGTTATAATCAGTCTGGATGACGGTCATGAGAATCCAGTTGTCCAGAGAATCCAGTTGTCCAATTGTTCATTGTTTACACTTTAAAATGTTTAATTTGTGAGCATATATAAGCTCTGGTGGCTTTTATAGGCTATTGAAGCCATCAAATTTCAGTCACTTTCTTATCATCAAACCTTGACATCATTGTAAAAGATGTGAGGAAAAGAGTGAAGAATTTATGATTAGTCCATTCTCCTCCACAGTACACCATTGCAAATTCTATTGATCTTATCCACAAAGACAAGGCAAAGGCAGAGAGACAAGATATGACAAGCTCACCCTCACCCCCCACCCCCACAGCCTGCACCCAAACAGAGTCATAAAAGGCCCCGAAGATGCCTTTATTTATTTCCAAAGAGCTGTCCTCAACGAGGCCCGCCTCTTTGCTACTGCTGGTGCCAGAATCTTTTAATTTGACCTTTTTATATGGCAGCTCACGTGCAGGCCTGCGTGCTTGCCGAGTCCCATTCGTCCGCGAGGACAGAGCCCCTCATGTTGTTCTCACTCCTCCCCGTCACAACAGAGGTCTTGTTCTCTCCTCTGATCTCAGCTGCCAATCATAGGGATTTGTTGACGGATGGCAACACAGACATCCACGCTCCACTACACCCCCAGGCTCAAGCTCCCTACACCCCCACCCCCACACACACTCCCTGTCCCTTGGTCACTTGTTTAGGATAATAATCAGCTGTTGGGCTTTGGATGGGGGTGGTGGGACATGCATGACAGAGGAGGGATGGGGAGGGTTGGGGGAGAGGTGTCTCCACAGCCTGTAGGCAGAGCTGTCTTCGGGGGTGAGAACGTCCTTGACGTGGGAAACAGCTTGACACATCATGGAGGGAAATTGGACAATTGTTTGTTATGTCACCAAATCACGATGCACAGCAGCACAGCAACGCTTGGTCCCCTGTGAAGGGACTGGAACTGTGGGGGTCACCGGCAGGTCGGATGCCCCCAAGCAGGGCTAAGCTCACTGTGGAGAGAACCTCAGATGGCTCTAGATGAGCGTCCGAAATGCCATGAACGGTGTTTTTCACACTGGACTGGACAGTCGTTTAACACAGCTATCATGTTTTTTGCACTGCATTCTGTGACTGAAATGTTTTGCACCATTGCAGTCATGCATTAACAAGATTGAGTTGTAACGTGACGTTGGGTTGTAACGTGTGGATGATTATGATATCGTCTGTTTATTTCCTCTGTGGTTGTGTGATGTCCAGTTAATTGGCAACAGCTGATCTTTTAAACCCTAATTTAGTTTAATTTGTGATTCATCATCAACTGATTCAATTCACTGTAAAGGGACATGCATCAAGCCATGCGTGCCTCAAGTATGAATATGTCTCTCTCTGTCCCTGTCATGACTTCCAGCCTTTGTCATGCCATGTGTGCCTGTAGGCCTCCATGCCATCCTCTCAGGCTGTGTCATTGGATAAGCCCCTGACTTGGGCTCCGCCGCACCGTGGTCCATGTCCAAGTCTCTCTCGCGCACACACACACACACACACACACACAGCGCAAGCGAGGCAGGCACATGACCTTCCCCATTCGCCACAGCCGCAAGGTGTGCAAATTTCACCGAAAAGGTCACCTCTGCCATCCGTGTGAGTGAATGCATGCGAACCAAGCAGTGGTGTTGGCAACACTGGCGGCTGGGCGCACTAGTTTTTGTGCTGATGCTCAACACAAAACCCAGGCTACAGTGTGCTACGTGTCAGATGGGGCAAGGTATGGGTTGAAACTTCAGTGGATGTGACAGCGCGCACAGGACATCCTGACCTGAATTCCAGCAGAAACAAATGCTGTGTGTTTTTATCACCCTTGTTCATTATGACAGCTGGCTGAAATGTCACAGCCCCCAAACACCATGGTCATGGCGTCGTCATATAACAGGTGCTTTCGTTGAAGTAAAGTAACCTTGCAGGGAATGCACATCTCACTCCAAAGCCATGCATGGGCATGCTGATAAAATTGACCTTTCATGCTCAAACTACTGAGGTAGACTCAAAGTTTAACTTAGGGCCTATGTAAAGAGGACATTTTTTAAAGGTATGGAATTATAATTTATTTCATTTGTTTATTCATTGCTTTGTCATCTTGGACTAATATCAAAATAAATGTCCAAGAAACATGATGTCACTCAAGTCATCTACCTGTCACAGATGCCAACTTCATATTATGACTATGATGCATATGAATGGACTAAGAACACTATAAAGGAACACTGTATCTATCTGCAATGCCACATCACAAATAGCATGATGCAGGTTTCTAGTATAAACTCAAACTGTCCTCTCAGGAGATTTGCCTTTCACACATAGCTCACTTTAACTTAGGAATAATAAGTATGAGATAAATGGCATGACTAAATTCTCCATCACATTATACTGGCATCATATTCTATCCACCATCCATAGGATTCATTTATTTCAATAAAGTGAGTTATTGTAACGTTTTAAATATGTTTTACCCCACATCAAAACACCTGTCTAATGTAATGCATGATGTGTACATGAGTGAACACTAAAAGCGCTAAGCAAATTAATATAGCGCTACATTTTAAACCCTGAAAATGTCACATTTCACTGTAAGCCTCAGGCAACATGCAAGTGCACATGGAGAGTGGGCATAATCCAAACAGAGGCCTCACAAATATTAAGCTCTGCTTTCTGTGACCTGTTCAACTGCAGATTACTGTGGTTTAATGATGGGGACATGGAGCTCGGTGGGGGCTCTGACACAGCCCGGGCCTGTCGAGGCTGCAGATAATGGGGGCATCTCTCCGCCACCGTCCACCCACCCACACCCGTGGGGATAAGCCTGGATCTGACAGGGTGTCAACCAGAGCCCATGATCTCATATCTTCCACTTGTTTGTCAATCGGCTCCAGCATTCAGCAAAGTCTGTGGTGCTTGTGTGTGTGCGTGCGTGCATGTATGGTTGCATGTTGGGTGAGAAAGAGGGTTGTTGATGAGGTTTGCATGTGTGATGAGTTTATTGATGTGTGTGTGTGTGTGTGTCTAATACACTGATATCATTACATAAGCTAGGAGAGACGGGAAAAGCCTATAACCCCTCATTTCATTTATCAACTGGGGGTGTCAGTTTAAGCAACCGATAATAATATAATAATCAATTGTGTCAGCATGACCTCATTTAGAGAATGCTATAATGACTTCACACATGCAGTGATGCACTTCTGTACATTTAAATAACCCCATTTCCTTATAGTTCTGAATGATCCATGCCATATACAAGTGACAACAGATGGGAATAGTTGCCTACTATAATGCAAGATCTGTAAAGGTGCACAAGGCTACACATATATCTCCAAGAATCTCACCTCTCCCTGCAGGTCATGCCTGTCACTTCATAGTAAACTGCAAATTAAATGAGTTAGACTTTAACTTGGGATGTTATTTGGATTCACTTCTCGCACATAACATGTTTTTCCAAGTGTTCATTTTGGATCGTTCTTGAGTCTATAGTGGAATATATTGAAAACACACCAGGTGCAGATTAATCTAAAAATGGCCAGGTTCTTAGAAAATGTTATTTGGTAGAAAAAGAGAGGCACCCATTAAATCACTTGTAAACCCTCTCCTGTGCAGTGACACTATCCTATACTATTTCAGCATTTCCAATAATTTCCAAAAATTTATTTAGCTACTGGTATATATCACACAGCCAGTGGAAGAATGGGAAGGGTTTTGAACTGGTAGCTTAACTGAAAGGATGGGGTGTGAAAAGTTAAACCTGCTGCACCAGAAAGCAAGGATTATCAGATCTGTTGTAGACGTGAAACCATCATTTTATGAGAGATTAGAAGTGAGGACTGACTGAAGACTGAAAAACATGATTTTGCTTGGTTAGTGTGCGACAGTGATATATGAGCACGATCAATGGCAATGATAGAGCCACCCTATGTTTGGAGAGCCCTGTTAAATTCATGCTGTGCACCCACAAATTAGGCCACTCAGTAGGCTACCCTTCATAAGATTTCTAATGAACATGTTAATGGAATATTGTTTTAAGGGAAATTGTATTAGATTGCAATTTCTGAGTCAGAACCCAGCTTTCTGTAGGCATACGTTTGTATTTTCCATATAAAACGGCGTTAAGCGCGGTGGTGCTGAAAGGACAGCGCCCGTCCTGATGGCGCAGGGGAGTATCACGGTGGCGTTAAACTCCTCCGAATGACACTGTTCTAAGATTTGGGAATGTCAAGAAGGCACCACTTTTTAAAATCCCAACAAAACATTGCAGCGGAGATGCACGGATCACCAGCCATAAACCTGACGCATATTAGGGGTCTGAAGTAGTTTTGTAGTTCAATATTTCTCCAGTCGTCCTGAAATGGGATTTGTAAATCATACATAAAGATTGCGCGATTATTGTTTTGGACCATATAATCCAAAATTCAACAGGCTTTGCCTCTCAATGAGTTACGTCAACAAAGCTTTCTCTGCCTCTCTGTCTCTGTCTCTCTCTCTCTTTCGATCCCCTCTCTCTGTCTGTCTCAGAAGGGTTGAGATTGCTTGGAGCGCTTCACGCTCAGTCTTGAGAAGCGACTGCCCGTCCAGCCATGCCAGCATGCGTCCCCTCCGTCTACTCTCTGAAGCGTTGTGATACTGGCATTACCGCCTGAGGCTTTCGCTCTCGTCAAAACGTTGGTGTTGAAAAAACTGGCATTCCTCCTGTGCACCCTCTCGGCTTTAGGACCAAGTTTTTTTCTTGTCGGAGCGCACCACAAAAAAGCCTTTCACGATTACTTCTCAAAGTCCTCCCGATTTTCTGTCGCTGGCTTCCCGGGCTCTCCAGAGGAAGCGACTAGTTGCTGCTGTCGTCGGCATCGTCATGGTGTTGGCACTGATCATCGCTATACCACTCCTTGTGCAAAGTTCCAAGACTTCTGCGCACTACGAAATGATGGGCACTTGTAGGATGATTTGCGACCCGTACAGTCCGAAAGCGAGTGCAACCGCCATGGAGGTTATGCAGGACTTAAGCGCGATTCCGTCTCCACCGTTTGTACAGGGGACTAGAGGGGAACCGGGGAGGCCGGGAAAACCAGGACCGAGAGGTCCGCCGGGAGAGCCGGGACCACCTGGTCCTAGAGGACCTCCCGGGGACAGAGGCGTTTCGGGGAGGCCCGGTTTCCCTGCTTTAGCTTCTGGGACTGCGCGGACTGAAACGGGAGAGGTCGGCGCAGCCATCGGGAGCACAAAAATAGCATTTTATGTTGGACTGAAGAACCCACATGAAGGATATGAAGTGCTAAAGTTCGACGACGTGGTCACGAACTTAGGGAACCATTACGATCCGTCTACGGGCAAATTCACCTGTCAGGTCTCCGGGATCTATTTCTTCACTTACCATGTACTAATGCGTGGAGGAGACGGAACCAGCATGTGGGCCGATCTTTGCAAAAACGGGCAGGTAATATGTCTTCACTCCTGATCTGGATAAATTCCAAATAACTTACTTTTGCAGCTGGTGTTGTACAGGGTGAGCTCTTACATTTTAAAAACGAAAACATTCTGGAAAAGTTTGTGCGAAATTTGGATGCCGAACTTCTGTTGATGGGCTCTGCTTAAACTACTTGTGCCCGTTCAGTCTGCTAAATAATGAGATTATTGGATTTGCTTGTAGTAAATATTGGCTAGATTAAATTTGTGCGATCTTTGACATGCTGGGATATTACAGCCCAACAATACTGAATCTATTTTGCTGATTGTAGGAGAGGCGGAGCAGAGCACACTAGATGACTTTTATTTTAAAACAAAATTAGTTTCATGCTTTAAACTACCTTACTCCACAACGTATGTAACGTAGTTAAAATGCAAACGAACAATATAAAGTGAACTCATAAGACACACAAAATTATTGAACGACTTTCGTTTGAATCTACAGGTTCGTGCAAGCGCAATAGCCCAAGACGCAGACCAAAACTACGATTACGCAAGTAACAGCGTCGTACTGCATCTGGATTCGGGCGATGAAATTTACGTCAAGTTGGACGGCGGCAAAGCTCATGGGGGCAACAACAACAAATACAGCACTTTCTCCGGCTTCATTTTGTATCCAGATTAACTTGCCACAAGAGCCTCACCATACACCCATGACTCTCCCTGCTTTGGAAAGACATGCTCAGATTCCAAAGTACGGTTATCTTCTTAGGATTTCTTTTTAATTGTTTATTTATTTTGTGATAATGTTATTATTTTAATTTTGTGAAGACCAGAGAGAACACAGGACAAAGTCCAAATTGACCCCACTGTTCACTGTAGTTCAGCAGGAGACATAGCTGCTTATTTCGTTTGAATGTGACCTCTGTGTTGTAATCAGAAGAAATATGTCTCTATGAATAGTTATATGTGATATACAATTATATGTAAGCCACAACCAGTTGTGAAGAAAAGAAAATCATGTGTGATGTCCCTGAGAGAATATATTATGTTTTTAATGCTTTCATATGAAATAACAACTCTATTAACCAAGTATGTATATCAATAAACACTGTTTTTGTATCTTGTGTTGAGTTATTTCACCTATAGCTGCATTGGTTAATGGTGAGTTCTCAGTATTAGTCATGATGCATTCCTAAATAGCTTTATTTCAAGTGACCCTTAACTACAGTAGGCTATATGACTCAGCGAAAGCTGTCAAAGTGGCAGAGGCCAAGGTTTGTCATGGTGTTAATTCAAAAACCTTAATATTTTTTTGAGGTTTCACCTAGTATTTTCTCTCTCTCTCTCTCTTTCTCTCACTCACACACACACACACACACACACACACATAAACACAAAAACATGCATGAACACTGAGAACACCATCAAAACACTGTCTCAAATCATTGGCCTGGCACACAAAACAAACACACATCCATGTCAAGACCCCGCCAAACTTCCCTAATAGTCAGCTAATGGCGAGACAGCTTCTGGCTATAAAATTTACAAATGAGAGCCTCCCTCCCTCGGCGTCATCTGTATTCCCTGTGGTTGTCACCACCCCACCCCACTGCTCCACTCAGCCCCTGCCTTTTCAAGAGAAGACATCAGAGGCTAAAAGGAATGATGGATTGATAGAGGATTTTAAGGCTGGTATTGGGAACGAGGGTGGCAGGTCCCATCCTGCTGTGATGTATGTATCCCCTCACTGGCATCTGTAAGGGTAAGCAGCTTACTGCTATGTCACCTTTTCGAAAAGTTCTCCCGGTTTTTGGCACTCATTGAAAACCAAACAATGAAGACAGGTCATCTTCTGAGATGTAAATCTGACCTATTTTTTGGCATAAATCTTAAATTATTCCAGCTTTGGAAAAAGTTGGCATTCCAAACACAGGCATGGTGCTTCTGAAGATTACATGAGGTCATTTTGGAATGATGAAAAGATGTTTTGACTTGTGATGGGCAGTGCAAATCTAAAGCAAACACCAGCTATGCAAATAACATGTGGATGATCTTGAGTACGTTGCATCACAATGTCAGCAAAGCAAATCATTCTTTTTTACCTCAGCGACCAATAAAATTGTGTTTCATTTCCCTTCAGCTCCAGCTGCGCCATGATTGGCCAGCTGTTTGTTGAGGCCTATAAACTAAACAGCAATCAAGCAAAGCCAATATTAGCTTGAACTGTTGAAGTTTACAGCTTCAGCCTCAATCCAACATCCAGATATACAAATTTTGCTCCATGATTATTTTCTGTCTTTGTAAGTCCTATAGTTGATCACAAATGCACCTGCTTCTTCTGCGCAAAAATGGCACTAATCTTTTGTAATAGTGCATTTTACAAAGCCTCTACGGATAATTCATGGGCATCTGTAAATACATTTTGTAAATTGGGCATCTGTAAAGATTGTAAAACTGGATATATCTTATTTATATCACTGTGTAAATGTTTTCTGTAAGACTGTAGAGGAAGAGAGCAGGGGTCACAAAAATGCCAGAGAACACCAGCATGTGCTGAGGAGGAGAAACAGCTTAGCCAGTGACAAGGAGAGACATGAAAATATGCCCCCCCCCCACACACACACAAACACACAATGCATCATCCATCACCCATCGCCTTTGCTCTAACACACATATACACACACAAACACTTCCCCTAACCCCCTGTCATCCTTCAGCAGGTGAAACAAGCTGATGAAAACCAGACAAGGAGAGAAGAAAAGACAGAGGGGAATGGAAAGAAAGAAAGAGAAAGAATTAAAAGAGAGTGTGTTTTCCATGAGGCAGTGGCCTCTGAGAGTTATGCTGCACGAGAGAGAGTGTGATACCTGGTGGCCAGGTGACAATGCAGCCTCTCTGGGAGAGAACAGAGAGACAGAGGCAACAGGAGATCAGCCCACTGACAGTCATCTCCCACTAGCATTTAAAAATACCCCTGACCTGCCCACCTCCATATGACAATGGTGACAGGGGAATAAGGAGGCTATCATTTGCTGAAAGATAAAGATAATCACAACTTTATTCGCTTGTCAGGGTTTCATACAAAAGGGCATTCAGGGACCAGAAGTTCAGTGAAGAGAGGTTCCATTCCAGAGGAATTGAATCATCTTCAGTTATCACCTCGACTGAAAAATCTGCTTACTTCACAGCTTGAGTTTTTTTGTGGGCAAGTAAAACTATAGGTTATAATTACATTAAAAGGTGTGCAGCATATTACAAACAGTCATCACCACACATATTTACAATATGTATACAATATATATACAATATATACAATATATATACAATATTTACATTTTTGTTCATCTTTTAGAACACAATATCACACACAATTATCACACAGCATGATAATTAAATGGTACCTAATAAAAGCTTACTGTTTTATAACTGTGCTTACAGCTTTATCTGTGTTCAGTAAAGCTCATGGGAGTTGCTCTGTTTACTGTACGTACTATATGTTGCTCATACTACCCTGCCAATATATCTTCAGTCTAATGTGTGCAATAATGATGTTCTCTCTTGCCTTCCTAACATGGACATGTTTCCAATGCCACAATTAGAGACAAGGAACCTATTTAGAGGGTGGCCATCCAGGCTCTCTCTCTCCACTGGTAAAAGAGGCACTCGTCACTGAGGTCTGAAATACAAACAGAAATTATGGGGAACTGCACATGCTATTTCAGACAATGAACTAACCTCTCCCTTCCTCCCTCCCTTTCTTTTTCTTTCTTTCTCTCGCTCTGTGTTGTGTGTGTGTGGTGTATGTGAAAATCAAGATTTCTATGAATGTTCTCCATCCCTTACCTTACATAACACTGTGGCCTACTTAAGGATGCCCAAATCCACTTGTGCTTCATCTGACCCAAAGTTAAGGGAAGCGAGAGAGATGAAGGTGGAGAAGAAGTGCTTTGGACAATAACAAGGTACTATATTTAGTCTGGCTTTCACCTTCTGTCTTTGTGTTGAGGAGCCTGCAACAATACAATCTACTATTTTCAGATACAGTTTAATTCCGTTCAGGGCAATTTCATAATGTTTTATGAATCCCGAAAGACTTTCAAATGGCCATATTGTTGATATACCATTGCTGCTGCAGCTATTCTTGTGGGCTAATTTCAATTAAATTTAATTAAATGTTAGCTTTCAGTCTTAGATTACGTTTTGCCTAATTCAAGTGTTTCAGTTGGATCTACAGTATAGAGTCGACATACTTTACCATCATTCATAGGCTACATAACTACCAGCATGACAAAATAAATGACCTTTCAAACATCACCTTCCTTAAAACTAGCATTATCTGTGGTTAAATGATGAGTAGGTGGAGACCACATGTTATTCTAAGTTATGTTGACTGCGTTTGTGTACTTGGCAACCATTCAGCTACAGGATAAATATTTCTTGGTGGAGGAATTGATATTTAGGAATAAATCACTACATTTCTTGTTGCTGTGGCTTTGTCTAATGAAACTGAGCTAGATGCATATGTGTCTGTTCTATACGTAAATATAGCACAGCGGAGGGGGTTTAATGGCACTCAGCTTTGCTCGCCTCGTGCCTAACAACAGTCCTAAGCTGTGCTATAATCACAATATAGAAGGGCCTCTCCAGGCTTATTGCTTAAATGGTCGCGCCAAAGTCTGAGACACGGATCAAATAGGGTCTAACACAGGATTTTTAAAAAATCTTCTATTTAGCATTTGTGTTTTTCCCTAATATACAGATAAGGAAATAATAGTGAGTTTAATTTCCCTGACTAATTATATTTTCGTCTTGATGTTGTCTTTAAAAGCAAATTAAGGTTTGCCAACAATGTGCGATAGAAAGAAAGAGAGAAAGGAGGAAAAGAGGAAGACAGGGGAAGAGAGAGAGACCCCATGAGTGGTCAGCAGGTGCATCGACAGAGTCTAGAAATGTTCCTGACCGGAAGCGATTGCGGGGAGACAGCCCACAACTCAAAGCTCCAGACGGCCTAATGAGACACACAACTGGGCTGGATGCTGATATTAGCCTCTCCTCCCCCATCGCCACACACAATTCTCACACACAAATGTTTGGCTAATGTCTGTGTTGCTAACAGGATCTCTCAATACAACAGCAGCATATACAATACCTAATTTGTGGAATTTAGAAAAAGCCTAAATCTTCATTCAAATAATCTGCCAGGATTAAATGAAAGGGCTTTTTGTGCTTGTGCTTAAATATTAAACCTAAGACCTTAAACGTTAGACACGTTTATAAATGTATCTATTAAAGAAAAATGTCCAAAGTCCTGTTGCGGAAGATGGCTTCGTTTGAGACTGATTCTGCATGGCTGAACAAGGCAACCTCATGCTTATGCTGAAACATCAACAATCCCAGGTGCCACTGGTGGTGAGTCAGGAGTGGAGATTGAGCCGTGTGAGCGAGCCGAAGGGAGACGAGTGAAAGATTGGGAGGTTGACAGGACGCGCCGCAGACTCCGGAATGGATGTTGGGGGGTCAAAGGCTGCTTCCGTGCCAGGGATGTGATTCATCGTGACAGGTGACTTACTGACGGTGTGCAGCGGCAATTAGAGTCGCCGTATTCACACTGAACCATCGCCGCCTCCCTCTGTCTTTGGCCCCAGACTTAAGTTCTGGCCCACGGTTTGACTTTCGTCGTGTGCCTGCTCAACTAAGTGAGCTCAAGGCAGATTTGCTTCCATGTTGATGGAATTTAACTCTCATCCTCTGACTTAACAAGACATTTCATTATACAGTTCCTGCAGATATATTACAGTGTGGTAGCATAAGCAGGACTAGCATCATCCCGAGTTTATTAGCATCAGTGCAGTAGCTGGAGTGGCTCATGGCCTGGTGGCTCATATTTATATAAATAAATGGTTTAAGGTACCTCATCCATATTAGGACATAGTCCAAAGAATGTCATTCTTATTTGTGTTAGGCTACCAGGCTCAAATTGTGTGCAGACCAGTGCTTGTAGTATCATGGTAATACCTTGTTGTCAGTAATGTTTAGAGTCAGTGGGAAATAGTCATTTGTTTCCCGTACACTTGAATTCAAATGGTAAATGTAGTGGAAAACAATGCCTCATCCATTTACTTTTAACCACTGCGTACTTTTTATCCCTCGTCCAGTCTCTGGCTTTGGGCTGGAATGGAAAGAGAGAGACAGAAAGAGAGAGAGAGAGAGAGAGAGAGCACAAAAGCCCCCTATGTCATTTGTCAATCTGACTTATTTTTGGGTGAGGTGTCAGTGTCTGTTTCCCTGATTGCCACTCACACTGAGGCCCATTCAGTCATTCTTGTCGTGTCAGTCTCCCGAATAAATAATCTGCCCACAACCGCCTTACCTGTGACCAGCAGCAATGTCACAACAAACAAACACTGTGGGTCTCAACAAATGTGCTCCTACACATACAAACATTGACAGAAATACTGTGAGCAAATTTTGTAACCAATTGTTTAGCTGTTTTCAGTCCCAAAGTGACGGTACAAACCTTTGTCTCAGACTAACAATGACCAGATTTGTCTTGGATTTGTCAGATAAGCAGTATGATAGGCTGTGCACAAGTTTACCAAAGCCCTCAGGTAAAAATAAAGTACACATCTGCAACAAACATATTATTTGAGGTCATACATGTATGACTTCCTTTTTAAAAGAGGTGATTCACATTAATCCCAGATATTATGGTTGTTTATCATTTCCACATACCTTTGAGTCCCCCAGTACTTACCAGTCCACTGTTACTGCCCACGCTGCTTGTTATGTGCACAAACATCTCTTTGAACTTTATGTCACTGTAGATATCAAAAATTGAGATTTTTCAGGAATAAACATCTGTGATGGGTCAAGCAATGGTTAGGTGACCATCAGCTGAGGATATCAGGTAAAAGATTACTCTAGTCAGGATAAACAACAGACCCACCCCAATCAAGATTAAGTCAGGTAAGTAACCTCACATTTCCAAACAACCAGAATGGAATTTCGAGTTAAATTGAAATGTTTTAATTGCAGTTGTTATATGTGAAACTACAAGCTTCTAGTTTAGTAACCAGACAGTTACACAGATATCTTCCTAGTGAATTGGAAATAGGCTGCATTGGCATCATAGCCAGATGGTTCTACAGAGCAAATTTCAAATTGCGTGTGGGTTTATGGATGCTACAGATACTGTTAATCATTTCAAATCAGCATAAGGAGTAACTTACGCTCCTCTTATTATAATATCAACCATTCAGTGGCCTTGGACATATTATAAAGACAAACAATTATGAAGACAAAAAACTTGTTCTGTGGATGGGGAACTCCCACAGACAAGTGCTCATAACATGAAAATGTGTGTTCTGTGTGAGAGATCTTGAATCCCATATCTTGCATAAAAGCAAGGAGCCCCCCTTCACCAAATACGTCTGGCACTCCCTAGAGTGTGAAGGTCTGAGTAATTAGGAAATTTAATAAAAACCTAACAAAAGGAAGACACACTCCCTGACTACAGCTATCAGTTAGCCCCAAGTCATGGAAGCCTCATTAAAAGCACCAATTTCATGTGAAGACAGATTGAGTGTTCAGGCAACATAGAGCAGGAAGAGAAGACAGACAGACATGGTTATTGCTGGGGGAGTAAAGAGGAGAGGATGAGATCCCGTGGCATGCCTGACCCCCATCAAGCGTTTAAGACATATTTGACATTTAATTGAAGTAGGTTACACTTTTACTCCAAATGAAACTGTGTATGTGTGTGTGTGTGTGTGTGTGTGTGTGTGTGTGTGTGTGTGTGTGTCTCTGTGTGTGTGTGTGTGGGGGGTGGGGGGTTGAAGCAGGATCCATAGACCTGAAAAAATTTTACAATAATTAAAAGGTAGGTTCAGTTTTTTACACTTGTTTTCTGTGATGGTTAAGATTGATGGTTAAGATTGAAATTTTGACAAATGCCTCAGTTCTGAGAATTTTTGGTTGTGAAATTCAGTGAACATATCTGACCACTCGGTGAGTTTCACGTCTTTACAAATGAAGGTTTCATGCATTTTAGGAAAGAATGCAGCTGTGCACCTACGTAGCCATTCTGTAGGTGGGGGAGGGGGGGATTGCAGAACAGAACAGAAGCAGTCGTCAAAATTGTAATCTTGACCATTTTATTTCATCATAAAGAATAAGAAAACAAGGCTTTAAGTGTAAAAACTGAACCTGTCATTTAAAGGTTTACAATAATCAACACTAACAGTCATACTTGCACATTTGAAACAGTCATACATAATACACACATATGTACACATGCCTATCTTCTTCATTTCCTTTCTCTTTCTTTCTTTCTTTCTTTTGCTTCCACAGTCATGCCAATGCTTGCAAAACATAAATTCAAAAGAAGCAAATGCACACACACACACACACACAAACATTGGGATCATTAGGAGCTGATGTCTAACAGCTGACTGAGAGTGCTATATCTGATTGGAGAGTTGAGCTGGGCTGTGTATGTGTGAATTGTGTGTTTGTGTGTGTGTGTGTGTGTGTGTGTGTGGCTTGAGTAGTGGTGTGGGGTTAAAAGGTGAGCAGCTCATGATTAATTCAATCAGTGCGCGACACTGCGTCCACTGACAGCACTGAGCCACCGGCCCTGCTTAGGCCCCTGACCCCCCCAGTTGAGGAGCCAAGGACCCCGCATCAGACTCCAACTACTACATAAACTCGGGATGATGCTAGTTGCTATGCTAGTCCTGCTTATGCTACTACACTGTACTATATCAGCAGGAACTGTATAATGAAATGTCTTGTTAAGTCAGAGGATGAGATTTAAATGCCACATAGGAGACTCATGTCACAGTAAGAGCCCCACCATCGCTCCTTCTGACTTATCTAACAGTGGTAGCGGAGTAGCGTAGTGTGAGGCGAAAAGTTTCATATATCTATTATATCAGGACATGAAGAGTGTTTAAGGCACATGGTGTGCATAGATTAATCTATGTTACATTGCAGACCGCTTAAATTGGAGAATGAGAAGTGATGACACAGCCTTAAGGCACAGATCCACACATCCTGTGCAGCCTCCTAACGGAGTCAATTAGCAGATATCTAAATAGATACAGCAGCCATGAAAGGGAAGAAAAATATTTGTTTGTTAGATGCCTCACACTTATCTCTATTCAAAAGTTATGGTCATAATGATAAGAGACAGGGCCTATTAAAGAGGACAAAGAGAATTGTTTGCACAAATTCAGCAAACAAAGTAGTTATTCATAAATTAATATCTGAGACAATAATATCATATACACAAATATGATCAGATTGCTTTTAAATTGCCTTATAGTCGCCATGAGCAAACACAGCAAAATTATGTGCATGGTTAGAATTGTATTAATGTATTAATTGTTTTTTGGCTTGCTGGTATAATTTTACAAATGTGCATAAAAACCTTAGACAGAATATTGGGACATAGGATGTTTCAAACTGAATAGTCAAATCGTAATATTCAGTCCTCTCATTAAAGTGACTACTGCATATGACAGAGAGGGGAAGACGGGAATAGAGAGATAGTGAAATTATATTTATATTTTTAAATATAACACCAAAAACCTGCAAAAACATGCAAAAGTAAGCACATTCTCTCACACAGCGTGTGTACAGCAGCAGCTGCATGCCGAGTAATATGTGTCACCATTGTAATGGAGCCACCTGCATTAGCATGTGCCAGAGGCTCTGACCTGAGTGACCCTGTGAACCAGCACTGTTGACCTGCAGCAGCGTAGGAGAGGAACAGCTCCACTGTGTGTGCAGAATAATTAGATCTCAATTAGATCCAACCACATCCCAAGACGAGTTAGGTGTGTCTCTTACTCTCTTTCTCTCTCTCTCTCTCTCTGTGTGTGTGTGTGTGTGTGTCTATGTGGATGTGTAAGAGGCTTGACCTCTTTTCATGGCAGAGCAGTGCTTGACTAAGCACAATATCTTTCACTCTCCAAATGGCTCCAGAACTGAAGAGTGAAGAAGTCAGCATATATTCATATGTATAGCAGCAAATAACTCAACAGGTCCAATATAATGAGAAAGTGAGGATCAGTTTTCCAGTCGTTTATCCCTCAAGCTTTCACGTGTTTCAAATGCTGTAACTTTGTGCACTCTGAGGAACACCATGATCCTTACTCTCATGAACCCATCACCCAAATCTATTCCAGTGAGAATACATTTTTGGACAAAGAGCAGATGAGAGAAGAAGATGATGCTAGAGATGATGAAGTATGTTGCTCATTGTTGCTCTTCACCAGCTTTGTATCAGTGCCAATCACAAACCTGTTGCCTTATGTTGAATGTCATATCTCACATTTGATGGTTTAATACTGTACACAAACACACAATCTATCCGTATGATAGGTGGGAGTCTGTAAATCCTGTTTAGGTTTGGACTTGACTGGATTGCATCATTCACAGCAACTAATCACTAATCGTGAATAATTTCCCGCTGAACTGCAGTCGACACGCTCTGAAGATAAATGCTGTCTTTGAAGTCCAGAGGAGCAGTGTCCTCGATGGTAGTCTGACATCAGCCAACCAAGAGGCTTTGCTGCACTGATGCATGGTGGGTGTGCTGAAAAGGGGACATCTGAGGATACTACCACTAAATGCCTGAAACAGACTTCCTTCATTTCGGGTGTCTGCAATGTTCTGCGGGAGGGTGTGAATTATACCAGCATGGGCAATAAGTCCACATTAATTTCTTAAACGTATTAATCCTCTAAAATGCTTGTCCACTTACTTTAAATACCTACATATATTGGGCCAAATTGAGATGCTGGTGACATGTAGAAGATTTTACTTTAAACTTTAATACAGCCTGTGGGTCTTTGGTTGTAGTTTTTGAGATAATGAAAGTTTGCCCCAGGTTTTTCAAATAAATAGCCTATCTCTGTATCTGAGCTGCCTGAAGTGAAGAAGGTTTCTATCTGCAATGAAATCTTTTCCTAATTTCTCTTTCAGAGCTCTGACAAATGAGGCACACAGAGCCACACAGCTTCATTCGTTATTGACATTTAATGCGTTTCAAAGTCAGGTAACGGCAGTGTCAAACATCTATTATCCTATCTTTCATTAAAGAGCCGCAGTGCCCGTTCATTGTGATTCCCAATGTGTCCCTTTTTTATGTTCAGCACGTCTTCAATCATAACAAAGCTTTTTGTCTTTTCCTCTCCTTACACAAAACAAGGTTCTGCTCTGATTGTAAAGTCATGCTAGTGAAATCTCAGACTCACCGATGAGCATTTAAATGGAGCCTGATGTTCGACTGGCATGTCTGAGCATGCAGACCCACAATGTCACTGTTTGAAGGACTTCAAAGAACAAGACCCAAAAGGCCTTTATACGTGTTGGCAATGGGAAATTGAACACAGAATGACAGTTTAAATGAGATACAAATAACAGTGGATGTGACAGAAAAGAGAAATGAGTTTTGTGAAAGCTGGACCAGTGCCAACTACACAACTAGTCTAGTCGTGGAAACATTTTTAGTTATGTAGTAGCCTACCTCAAGTGCTTGACCCTGAAAAGAACAAACTATAAATACACATGTGGAAAAGATCTTGCACTTATACAATTTTCATGATTCATTATGCATTTGTACAAATAAACAATGCAACTCTTAGAGAGAACACAAGATTTTTCTTGTTGATTTGAATACCAAATCACAAACATTTCGAGAGGGTACAAGAACATGACAGTGCACTTCCAAATATATTGACAGCTGCTTGTGTACAAAAAAAACCCCCCACACACTCATTCACACACACACAACGATGAGCCAATCCACTCTGACTCACTGTCCTTTCAACCTGACCACATCTAAGTCCAAACCCCTGAACCGTGCCATTTGATTCCTATTTTTCCTATTCCTGGCCGAAGGCCCTCATTCCCACCTCCTTATTCTTGCATCTGCTTATATTAGCATTCCAGGGGATTCTTTGCACATACAGGACACTCATCAAACCCTACTGTCACACTCACAGGCCAGAGATAGAATTCCATTTCCCGAGTCGGACAGCGGGGTAGAGATGAGCGCCCAGGGCTGAATTATGCCCTCATATCTGGGCGCCATGGCCCGATTTGGAATGGTGATCAAGTGATTCACAGACGCGGGAATGGCGCGGCCCGAGCGCTCCTGTCAGAAGTGTGCTACGTCTCCATTCAGGGAGCGGCGTGCATAATGAGAGACTCACAGGCGATGCGCTAATCCATCATGAAGGCCGAACACTCCTGCCAGCCAGCGTGCATGCACGTACACACACACACACACCCACACACATACACACACACACACACACACACACCTACACACACACTCTGTGGTGGTATCAGAAAGCTGCTATCAATCCAGTATGTATATTTCCACTGAATATCCTCTGTCTACCAATCCTTCCTATCTGTCTGCTCTTCTTTCTGTCACTATCTGATGCTTTTTTCTTTCCATCTTTCTGTCTCCTTCTCTCTGTACATACTGTATCTCAAATTGTGGCAATCTTACGTTTTCATCTCTCGCTCTCTTGCTCTCTCCCGCTTTTCTGACACTCCGTCTGACACATAATCATTGCAGGCCCTTCTGAGTCAAGCTTCTATATCTGACAGGCTGTTTTTCTGAAGATGATGACGATGGTCCTTGTCCCTCATCCGCCATTGGATTAGCCTCAAATGAATTTGGCCTGGTTCTACTTGAGGAAAGCTTCAATTAGCTAAGGAGCTGTGTGAACCTGGAACACCATGTGGTGTGAGTGAGGATGACGAAAATGACAAAGTATTCATTCTAGTCACATTGATTACCTGGCTGGATTTAGCCAAATCACCACGTCTATGACTATGCCTCTGCTGTCCAACTTGAAAAAAGAAAACATGGAAGGACATTGAAAGGTTGTTGCAGGACAGCAAAGCAATGGGTGCTTGAGGGCAGGTGTACTGAAATATATATCTTTAAACAGGCTCTTTGAATGTGCTTTACCAAAATGGAAAGATCTTATGGTTAACACATGAAAGCACAGGACAATATGCTTCTAAAAGTGTGACACAGAGGATAGTGCAGGACAATGCCTTAAGGCAGCAATGCTATTATAGAACAAGATAGATGGCCAGGCAGGGAGGGAGGGAGCATGTAGAAAGAGGGAAGAGGGACAGAGAGAGAGAGAGAAAAGAGAGGAAGGATGTCTAAGATAACCAATGACAACATTTTGTTGTCATTTTAACAACCACAGTGTCATTTCATAATATGAATACTTAAAATGGCACACATAAAATGCAAAGCAAATCTTCTTGAAATGTCACAATGGGTTAGAATTCTGGGAGCATAAGGAACACACATGCTAACTACACACACACGGGCACGCACACGCACACGCACACGCACACGCACACGCACACATACACACAATTGTTTGATGTATTCATGGCCTTAAATGCTGCAATGAATGAATCAACTAACTTCACTGACATCAGTCTAGTCACTATAGGTGTGATTTTTATTCTTCAAAATTCCTGTCGACACAAATAGTGTTGAGCCGCCCTTTAGCACTGCAATTGACAGGCTCTGTATATAAATGAGGGTCTTGATCCCGAGAGGCGGTGGGGAAAGGTTAGTGACTCCATGCTGCATAGGAGATGAGGGGTTCTCTCCCCCAGCCACTAATGGGAAGCGCTACAAAGAGCAAAATATGTTTGATTAGAAGCAACCAATTACAGTTACAAATCCTCACACTGCACGCCCGAATGAAGATGACCACTGAGATGCAAAAAGCAGGAATAAGAAAGAGAGAGAGAAATAAAGAGAGAAAGAGAGAGGTGGTGTGGGTGTGTAGGGTCTGTGTCTTTTATCCTTACTAAGACGTAATCACAAAACTTTATGCTGGTGATGTCTTTATGGAATAGTCTGTGATTATCCCATATTTAAAAAAATCAATACTACCCTGACTGAATGAGATTGATGACTGATGAGGAATGATGTTTTATTCTGATGATTTAAAACAAGAAAGAAAATGGAAGCCACAGTGCATGTTAATTTTCTTCAGTTAGCACACATAGTTTGGACTTCAAACACAGAGAAGGGGTGTAAACACTTTTGTTTTCACAGGCAAACCTGATAAAGAATCTGCTATGCACAGCATAATATGTAAGTGTGACGCAAAACAAGAATGCAGCTCACTACTGATCTGCTAATCAAGAGATGTAAGAGGTTATTTATGCTAACAATGAATGTAAGTGGGCAGAAGGGGCTACCAGCATGATATCAAACTCCAACAGAATAAACAAACAAACACCCCAGCTTCTTCACTGCGGGCTAGAGCAATTGGGTCACTTTGATTGACACTGCCTGGAATGCTGTTAATGTTTTGTTTATGAACGCACAAGCTGTAAAAAAAGATTATATAAAAAAAAATAATTCTCTCAACCCACTGGCAGCGCAAAACAACTGCAGATGTGACCAGGTTTGTTGATAAATTCAGTGCAACAGCTACATTTAGAACATAAAGTCTAGAACAATTTTGCAATATAGTGGTATGAATTGGCAAATTCAGCCAAATTGTCATTCTGCATCAAGTTCCAGTGTTTGCCACTGAGTCAGACACATTATGACCTTCGATATTCCGAATGGCCTCACCGAACATCCCTCTTATGTAATAATGCTATGGACACAGTATGCTTCAAGACCTTCAACTTTCAGTCCCTCTCCTTATGCCATCTTTCGTATGCCACCCTACTTTAAAAACATTTCATTTATTTGTACTTTTAAGTTGTTGTTAATCAGGAGCTAAGAGCTCTTTGCATTATTGCAATTTGTATTATCCCCTCCTAAATGCTCTCAGTGAGAGTAAACAATGCCTTGTGGCAGCAGGCCAAGTCCAAGTGTAAATAACACTCTCCAAACTCTGTAAACACAATCAGTGTCCAGTCCACATGTGTAGCGCTGAGCTGAGCTGAGCTGAGCTGTCCCTGAGCGGATGAGCCTCCAGAGGCGTTTGGCACTTTAGACAGCCCACCCTCCAGGGACAGTGATCCACCCAATGCACCAGAGACAGAGAGAGAGGCACAGGAGGGATGGACACACAGCAGCCTCATGACGGGAGTGGACAGGAGGGAGAGAGAGCAGTGAGGAGAGAGATTTTTTATATTGCATGTGTGTGTGGGGAGTGGGTGGGTGTGTGGGAGGGATCTGTGCTGTGTTGTATAAATGCACCATATGTCTATCTGCAGATCCCATTATTAGCAATATGGCTTTAAAGGTGGTGAAATTGATTGTAATGTCCTGTACTTTTAAAAGCCCAGCATTTTTGGGACACCATGGCAATAAAAAGCAACTAGAAAACACTGTGTGAAGTTTCTCAATAAGAACTGAAGGATGGGATGAGTTTTTTTGTTTGGCTCTTAGTTGAAATACAAATGATGTTGGACACAAGTTTTTGCTAAGAAACGACAACATATACACAGAGATAAACAAATGCAACACATCCACTGCACCTTTTAATTTGTGTGAGGCAGAGCCAGAGGGGGAGGGAGAGGATGAGCAAGAGGAAAGGTTGTCAGGAGAGAGTGCCTATCTTCAACCTCTCATCTGCCAGCTGGGCCTCTTGACACCCCCTACCGCTTTCCCTCTGTCAGACACACACACACACACACACCCTCTCTCTCTTACACACACACATACACACACACACATTGTCTCTCTCTCCCTTTCTTTCTCTCTCTCTCTCTCTCTTGCACACACACACATGTGCACATTCGCACTCACTTACACGCAATTCACACTCACTCTGTCTCACACGCAAACACACACACAATGATTTTTGTCTGTTCTTTCTTTTCTCTAGTCTGTTTTCTGTTTCGTCTTTCTTTCATCTTCTCTGTCTCTCTCTCTCCTTGTCCCTCTTATTCTTTCTCTCTAGGGTGAGGCAGCATCAACCTGTCCTCCCTCCCCCTCCTCTTATCCATCCCACCATCTCAGATACACACTAGACTGGGCCCCCGCTAAGCCACACAAGCCTGGCCACTGCACTGTGCAAACAGTCCGTTTCTTTTCGTCCCTCCCTTTCAACTGTTTGCCAAGGCCAGACATCTGCATGTGTGGACAGAGGATTTCACGTTCTTTATTGATTTATAAACGCTAATGCAATGCACTAATATTGGTAGGCACCTTGACAAAAAAGCTGTGCCTGGTTTCCTAAAGAGCTGCTTAAGGAATGAGTTAAATGATCACCACTTAGCCTCTCCACACCTCCACTGTAACTACTGACCAGCATAATGCTCTCAGCAGATTGCACCCCTTCAAACTCCTAATGCTTTGTGAACAGTCTTCCCAGTGCTATCTATTCAACATTTTATGAAGCGTGTTTTAAGCTACTTTACATCTAACATAATTTTATAAAACTGTTTTTATGCTGCTTAACCTTATCTTTTGTGAGGGAGAAAATATAGCATGTTCTTGCATACAGGACTAGGCCAAACAGGGCTCAGGATAATAGCTGATAACATGTAGCTTCTCACTGTAGGTGATCATTACTGTGCCGATTCACTCCAGAATAGCCGTGGTTCTCTGGAGGAACCAGACAGCAGCAACAGAGAAGTCTCCAGAGGAGGTTCGTCTTGCATAGTGTGAGGGGGGCGAAAGGGAGATAAGGGCAACCTGACAGACCTAAACCCCCGGGCAGGCAGCTGGAGACAGCCCAAGTATGGCCCAGGCCAAACCTGCCACATAGACAGGGAGAGAGAGAGAGAGAGAGAGAGGTGCACTGCCAGACTCAGGACTCCTCCATCCTGACTCAATCCAGGTCAAACGCGGTCGTGGCAGGTTAGGGGTGAGGCCCACCAAACAGGCACGAGCTGACGGTGTGGTAGGAGTCTGACTGATGGGATGTGATAGAAAGTGGCACACGAGTGGTTAGTCATTCTCACTTCAACCACAGAGGAAGATACACACAGGTGCTGCTTTGTTTCATTGCCCTATCAGATTCTTAGCTGATTACTGTCTTACCCATCTGCTGTGTGAGTTTACCACCTGTGTGAGTTTATTACCTATTCCTAATATTATTCAATAGCAATGTTAACCAAATATAAAGCAAAATACGGTAAACAGTCACTGGAATAATTTAAAATCAGACTCACAGCACTGATAAAATGCATTTGTTTTGTACTGTTTATTATGTAGATTAAAAAGCATAATGTTGAAGCTATCATAAATGTTTAACAATACATTGTACAAGTTCGGCATATTATTATTTTTATACTGTAACATTCAGCAGGGAAGACTAGGGTTTTAGTGAGGCTATCCTATGCTAAATGCCAGCCAAGATGAGATTAAATACCATTGATCTCTTGACACACACTCAGAGGGATTTATCTTTTATATACTGACACAAAGCACCCTCAGCTTATGTTTTATAAGTGGAGAATTTCAGTGGTCATTAAAAGCATATAATATATTCATTAATAGCATCACTGATCGAATGTGGGTGAAGTTTTGAATCACTGAAAAGGTTGAACTAGATAGATAGATAGATAGATGCAACTGCAATAAAGGCTAAATATATCAGCCAAGGCAAGCTGTCATGATAGTGACCCTTTAATTGAATTGATTAAATATGACACAGTTTTTATGAAAATTACTGAACTTCAGGGTCTCCACGCCATGTTTAGAGAAGTGTCATAATCAGACAAAGTCCAATTCACACTGAACTGTCCAACAGGCAGACACACCAAATAGCCTACTCTCCAGCCGAACGATCATTTCATGAGGCGGTTGTGGCCTGAATCCATGAACAGATCTTTAGTCAGTGCAGGGCACACCAGGAACCACTCCTGCAGAATCTAATGAGCGTGGAGAAGCTACTCTGTATGGCCCCTTCTCAGCAAACGGAGACCCTCTCGATGCCTCAATTATTTATTGGCATTAACTCCTCAATTATACATGGTAAGGACGGGGGCCAGGGATCGTTGGGGGCTGACCCCTGCTCCCTCTGACTAATAAATGAAGTGGGGTGGCATGAGGAGGCCTGCTTCATGTTTTATTTCCATGGGGTGCAGGGCTGGAGTCAGCGCTCCTGAGAGGGAAGGGAGGAGTCAGCTGATGAATGATAATTGCCATTTAGTATGCAAATGTGACTGGCAGACACAACACACACACACACACACACACACAGACACAGATCCACACACACGCAGACATGCACACACAAGCACACATGCACACTGACATGTACAAACACACACTCACACACGCACACAGCACGGCCCATGCATATAAAGAGGGAGGGCTGTGATGTGGGTGGGTGTGGGCAAGATAACGGGTGCTTGTAAAGAGTGCCACTTTTGAAAGGTATACCATGACAGATGTGTGTGTGCTATAAAGATTTCCTATATTCCTATATGAAAATATCCATGGTCCTACACTATTGAAATACTTGAAATACATTGTGGAAGAGACCAGAAAGGAATAATTTGAAGTCCCACCACTATAATATACCAGAGATGAAAATAATGTCGGTCCAAAAGGAGAAACATTTCCAGAAAATGAGTTATCTTTCTCTGCCCATCTCTCCCTTGACGACCCCTTTATGCCCATGGCCTTTCGAATGCTCTTTCTTATCATTTTCCCTGCTGAAACCACAACAATGCCACGGGATGGGCCAAGAGACAAGACAGCTCTGGCTGCCAGCCACTGCGCAGATGAAATACCAGGAAGAAGTAGGAGGAAGACAAATGACTGGTCAGAGCGCACAGGAGGTCATGGTGGGTATTTATCAGCTACAGGGTGTCCAGTGATCTGTTTCTCCCAAGAAAGTTGGGGTAAGCTTGGTGCACATTCAAATACTGTCTGTCAGATTTGCATTCATTGAAAGGCCAGATACAGGAAGGGTGAGTATATGAGGGGAAGTGTAATCAGTATCATTATTTGAGGTCTCTGTTGATGTGAGACATACATGTTCAGAATTTGGATGAGGGTCCTTGTCCTACTAGACAAACATTTCTAACAAACAGTACTGACTACACAAAACCATTACACTCCTGTGACGCACTGGTAATGTGTGTGTGTGTGTGTGGTCATATGTGTGTTTATGTGAAAGAGTAAGTGTGTGTGTGTGTGTGTGTGTGTGTGCATGATTCTGTGCATGTGTGTATGTCAAATTCCCCTGAGCATTACTAAAGGGCATTATTTCATTCCAATCCATCCAACCGTATATCATGGGACCTTTATCCGCCTTTCTATTAATCCATTTAACAGTGACGATCCCTTGCCACAGCACCTGAGGAGGCCTAATGTTCCTTTCCTCCCCTGGCAGACTTCTTGTAGTCTCACTGGTACCAACATCAGTGTCACTGTCTAGAAGAATAGAACAATGAATATTCTCCCATTACTGTTCAGTAGACAGCAACACACGTCAAGAAGACTAGAAACACATATAGATAAAAACGATTTTGACTTATTCAGGGTGTGATGTCATTCATGCTGTGAGCTAATTGGTTGCAGTAATTGTGTTGCAGAGAGTTGTGATGAGTATCTGCAGGGCATTCTCTCTTGGGCGATCTGATTGGGTGCTTTTGGTCTACAGGGGCCATCCAGTTTGATAGACTGTGCATCAGAAATGAGGTAGTAAAAGGACAGGCCACAGTGAGATGAACAACAATAAAAAAAACACTTTAAACTCTTCTCCATGGGTTATTAATGACCCCTTACTGTGCTTTGGATCATGGTGCTTTTGTGTGTGTGTGTGTGTGTGTTTGGGATTCTCAGTACAATTTGGAATTCTGCATCCTTTGCTTTCCATTTAAAAGCATAGAGGATCACATCAAAAATGGAGTTACCCTCTGCGTTACATATTACACATTTTCTCAAGACCTAAATTCAAGAGTGTCATGATAGGCATGCGTGCATTCTCATAATTACTTGTTTGCTTGCAGTGTCACCTAGTGGTGAGACAAAAGTAAAGCATTTGACTCTGCCCATGTTCATTAATGTGCTTTTCACCTCAATGCATAAAGCGAATGATGCTGACATGCTCCTACTACTGCTCAAAAAGCTTATAGGAACACTATAGTAACACTCACTGCAATACCTTCGCGGAAATCCAGGTATATCAATCTTAGTTATGAATGATAAGCAATTGCAAATCATGGTTGCTCACTATGGTGCAAATGAAGGTGACTACAGATGTACTTGGGAGGCAACAGCAAGACAACCCCCCAGATGGGAATGTTTTTGCAGCTGGTGAAATTTTCTTTAGTTTTGTATTTTGCTACATCATTAACCAGGATTCCATCCAACTAATAACCACACGGAGGATGGAAATAGCCTACATGCAGATGTGCATTGTCTTGAGCCAAATTTTCACAAATGGAGTTTGAAGCCTTTACATATGAACAGGTCAAAACAAGCAAAAAACCAGCAGCAGGAACAGTGTGGTGGCAGGTATTCCAACCATAGTTGCTAACTAGTTTGCCCCTTTGGTGGTTGGGAATACACATTTCAACTGCCAAACCTACTAACTCAGCAACTATGGGAGGTGAACCACCTACTCATCAGGTCCATCAGAGGCTCCCTGTTGTCCCAGATGAGAGCTGCTTCACACCGAGTACATGTGACAGACATTAATGGGTCTACTGTCACAGTGGGGAACATTATGGTCCTTGCAACATGAACCAGCAGTCAGTGATGCTCTCTGAGGAGGTGTACCCCTTGACAGCCATACAGTCCTCTGTGGGCTAGCCAATGGTACCCTAACTGCTGTCAACTACTGGGATGAAATCCCCCATGAGCCATTGGAAGACATTATGGTGGTGCTTTGGGCTTGCATGGTGTGTAGTGTAGAGTGTGTAGGCAGTTGTTAGATGATAAAGGCACTGAATAACCATTGACTGGCCCTCACATTCATCACCCTGAAACAACTGAGACCCTCTGAGACATTACGTATTGCCAACTGCCAACTGTAGTGCCACAGACTGTCAAAGAGCTTACTGATACCCAGACACTGGGAGAGCATAGAGGCACATGGGAGCCATACAGACTACTATGAGTCTGAATTTTAAAAATGCATCAGCCAGTAATTTCTTTTTTTTAACTGAGGGTATGCCACTGTGATGTTTCGTTATGATTGAAAATCCAGCCCTAAGTTGATTGACGATTTTGGTTTCCATTGAGTGGTACTTCATTGTGCTCTCAGATTTTCAACTTGGATTTTTTTGTCCTTCTAGATGCAATGTTCGATTCGAGTGTTCTCTTAATTTTTGGTACAATGGTATATTGGGTTACTTGCATGCCAGGGTAACAAGTCCCTGTGTCTCGGTGCAGAGGCGGTGATGATGGTAGTAATTAATTGGATAATTGGTCACACCTGTCTAATTGTCTGGAACTTCAATTTTGCCATGCACTGCCAATACAGCCCCTGCATGTATTTGTTTTCTTTATTCAGACTTATTCATTTGGTTGTTAAGGAAATTCATTTTCTTATATAAACATATGCCATTCTCCCCTTTAATTGCTTTGCTCTAACAGAAGGTTAAATGTGCACAATATAAATGGTTTCTTGGGTAGGTGTATAGTGAAAGGCTGTAAGTTCACACTAAATTTTCTTTGATAGTTCTCTTACAAAACCAAATCCTTGCTGACACTTCTTGTGGTTTGACATTAAAGTAGGTTGTTATTGAGCCTACGAAATTATAGGCTTCTGGTGACCGCGCACTTCTTCTATTAATCTCCTTGAGTTTATGCTAGGGTAACCAGACGCCCCCGATTTCCCGGAACGGTCCCGGATATAGGTAGTCTGTCCCCGGTAAAATACAGGAAAACCACTTTGTTCCCCCGATTTTTGAAACTGAAACTTTATTTATTTTAGAGATATTTACTGCAGAAATATGAATGTCCCCAGTTTCCAAGAAAAAATAAGGACAATGTCCCCGATATTCATCTCAGAGGTGGTCACCTTAGTTTATGCACTGTTGGCAATCCTATAAACAGTATTTATTTCTCCATATTTCTCCATGAATTAGTCATTGTTGAGAAAAAACAAAAAACTTCATAACTACTCTTTCCGTTTCCATCAATAGTCATGATAGTGTATGGCCAGTGAGGGCAGCTAAATAGACTTAATCACCATTAAGCGCAAGGCCTATACGCCGTGCTGTGGTCCACGATCCCGCAATCAAAATCTAAACAAGTATATCTAATGGATGGCTTGCCGAATGATATGAGTTAGGAAGTTAATGTTAGCAAGCCTTTTGCTAGTGTAAATTCAGCTGTTGGCAAATTATTTCCTGTTTGAAGGTAGGCAGACAAAGCTATTTCCACGCGATCGCCTTGATTTTGTGTTAACATTGCTCCATGTTATGTAAATGAAACTATTGCCTATCACAACTTTATTCTAACATATTGACACGTTCATTGGTACACAATTTTGCTTCGGTTTGTCATGGACTACCGACGATTTTTTGTCGGCACAGTGCGCAATAAGCTTTTGGGGGATAGCTTTATCTGGTTTGGTCGATGTCAGAGGTGTTAGAGACTACTGTCTTACAGTATTTGCAATGTCCTGTATGTTAAGTAAACCTACACAAACCCCACCAAATTGAAAACGGGCAGTGAATACAGAGTAAATCCGCCCCACAGATTAAAGTAATTTAGCCCTCCTGTGAATGATAAGAGTAAAAAGTTGAAAAGGAAATGTGTCAGGCTTGGAAATACACTTCGGGTTTTGGAGGTTATAGGGCACTTGTATTTTATGTTAACTGTTTTTTGTTTTTTATGTTAACGAAGAGGACCATTAACTCTAGAGTACGAGCAGCTGTCTTTGTCGTCTCGTCTTACGTCATGACTTTTTAATCCTTCAGAGGGCACTGTCCAGTTGGATATTTATTTTCAAAGAGACGTTGCGCTGTCGCCACAAGATGGCGAGCCAATACTTCCTCCAACGTTCTTAAAATAAATAAATAATTAAAATAAAAATAAGAGCAAAGCTATACTCAAAATGCAAGACCGTTTAGCCTGTTAAAGGTATTTAGAAATAAATACATCATTACATTTTAAGTTATAATAGCCTAGAGAAGCTTTTTCTTGAGTTGTAGCCCAGGCTCTTGGTCATATGATATGACATATGTAATGCTGTAAAAGCAGCCAGATTAACGATCGTGCTAAAAGGAATGTAACAATTACAGAAACATATTATTATTGTTATTATTATTATAATTATTATTATTAGTAGTAGTGGTAGTATTAATACTACTACTACTACTAATAATAATAATAATAATAAGAAGAAGAAGAAGAAGATATAGCTCCAATTACAAGTTTTGTGTTAAAATAATTCGATTTAGTTACTTACGTGTTTTCTTGTTGATAGCAGAACTTTAGACAAAGTTTTGTAGGTGAATGACAAACTTCATGCCCCCGAGTTCATATTGTCATCCATTTGGTTGCGCCAGTATTTCCTAATTAAGTGATTTCGAGCAGGGATTTTCGTTATTGTTACACAATGTCATTGTAGTCACACTGCTTAGTCTATCTGTCAATGGACCTAATGACAAAGCCTATTATTACAAAGTCATTGTAACAAAGACATTGCCTTATAAATTATTAAGTTTATTTATATTTATGAGGAAAATGCAGACATTATAGTTCAGGTACACCAACAATAGATTAACCTAAAGTAGAAATACAATAATAATAAAAAAAAACAAGTAATTGCAATATTATAATATTAGCCTACAACATTGTCTACATAAAATTATTTGCAAATATTGTTTGAAAAAATATTTTTTTCTTTTTTAGTTGAAATAATATTCAAGCAAATTATAGCTTTTCATTTTGTTTTACTGTTGAACTTGAAGCGTTCAGTGACCTCTTTTGCTGTCTGTAATTTTCTTTTTCTTTCTTTCCAGGAAGACCCCATACACTTCTTTTGCATGACAATTTGAGGAGGAAACCCTTTAAATGGATTTGAACGTGACTTGAATTTGATGTATTTCTGCATTAGACATCCAAGTTCCCAAAGCGGCCACTGGGAAGCAGCATAATTCCAAAACATTAAGACGATGTCAAATCCTCTATATTTCGTTTCATTCTACCCATCCATATGGCTAGAACAGACAACTACCCTACCTTTAAAATCGATCTTCCCCGCGCGACCTCTTTGCAAATGTGTGGATAGTATGCCAGATGGTAAGTATGGGAGGCAACGTTGAATTTCGCCATTAGTTTTATAATACTTTTTTTTTACTAAAAGAAGTCTGTATTGTATACATTGGCCATTTGTGTTAATGAGAGATAATCTCGCCGTCTCTGGTATAGCCTATCCACGAGCTCCACTGTATGAAGTATCCTATAAGGTTTCCAGTGACAGAGTGTAACTAACCGTATAGTGCCTTCCTAACGAATATTAAACACACCTTCACTGTTCTTTATAACTAAAATGTTGTTCTTTAGAACATTTTGTCTAAGGAAATAAAAGTTTGATTCTTGCAGACGTTTTCGTTCATATAGACGATATAACTCATTTTTAAAATATAATATAATATAATATTACATGGTATTATAGTATATTATATTATATAATTAGAATATAGCCTAAAGGTTTGAACCTACTGTAGAAATGAATATTCCTCAACCATTCACCAAGTTTAATATTCGGTTGTCTGGAAACACAAAGCGCACTTGTATTTGTCAAGAACAGTTCAAATGTTTGTTTCTGTTTCACAGATGAAAATGCCATGTGAAAAATATGGCAAACTGAACATGCTGTGTTCAAAAATGAGACAATCACACCGCATAAAATGTCAACATTCCCAGCGTCTCATGTGCTCCAGGTAAAATGTGTTTGATTGTTACTTTCTGTAGCCCCATTTGCATCGTGGTTCACTTTGGTATACCTGCAGCCTGACATTTTAGACGCAGAGCGATTTCGTTTCACCTGATTTCACACTCATTCCTAGGTCATCGCCTGTTGTTAGATGAACCATAGTTCACCTGCCCTCGTAGTCCAGTTGGATAGTAAAGTGTGTCGACAAATGTAATTATTAAGGGGCGTTTTCCGGTAAAGTTGAGAAACAGAGACAGCGTGCGTCCTGTGCACATATTTTCTGACTGCTCGCCTACTCTTGCGTAACTCCCCATCTCCACAGCCTATCAAAACACAAAGCAATTTCAATTTGACAATACTATAGCCGACACAGCCACTGGTATTCAAATAAACCCAAATGCCCTCTACGGTAATTGAATTGGTTGTTACGAGACTGGCAGGTACATCGACGCAAGTGTTTCCTTCATTCTTAAGGGACACGTGTGAGGCATTGGGTGTGTGTGGCTGGGGTAGAAGGTGTGGGGTGCTGCTTTGACCTTACAGCCCCATAATTGTAAATGGGCATTTTCTTGAATACCGTCGCAGTCAAAAAAATGCGCCTATTGCTTGTTTGGGGGAATACTGCATTTACAGCTCACTTATCTCCCTATGCAAGGTCATGATTTTAGTTGCGCTCACCGTATTCAAACATTGGTTTCATAATGACACGCACTGTACCTTGGGCGCTTTTCAAGAACTTCCAGTAAGGCCTATATTGTAGACATCCTCTTAAGAAATTGCTGTAGAGACGGTTTGATTTCTCCATGTATATTTTGTCCCATGTGTTTCCAGTCAGATGGCCTATTCAGCACTAAACTAGGCAATGCGTTCACAGCCCGGATTCTTTCGACATGATCAAGTGAAACGGCAGCACAAAGCAAACAGCATCTATAGCCTCTTTTAGCAATTACACATTTCTTACAAACTGTGATTCCTCACCATCTGGCAGAGCTGTGTTCACGGAGGGAAATTGACGATATTTCAAGCAAGGACATAATGAAATTAAAATAGTTACAACATCGATTTCTAAGTGATCCCGGGGACATTTAGCGTAGGGTGTGAGTGTTATATTCAATAATACGGGCCACGGGCCGTCGGCCCATTTATCATCCCATTACTGTAACAAATCCAGGTCCAATACATGAAAGGTAAAATGAATTACCAACGTTAAGCCGTCAATAAAGTCATTTCTGTAAATGGTGTCTCCGATGACTCCGGCATTATTCAGTGGCCTTTATCAGCACCTTAGAAATTACGTGGCGCTTCGAGCTGCGTGTAATATAGCTCTGCTCCCTTTGATTAAGCGTCTTGCCAGAGGATAGTGACAGTGCTTTTGACTGGGTTTTATTCACTCTCATGTGATGAACGCCAAGCTGATCAGGCGGAATGAAGAGTAATTAAAAGCTATAAATTATCTTTTGCAGCCCCTCTCAAGGCGTCTCTTGAAGGCAAGATAAGAGCCGGAGTCCTCATTTGCCGCCTAAAAGGACGGCACCTCACAATGGCTACTTGGCTAAATAGCATATTGATAGTGTCCTAATTAGAATTTAATTAAGTACCCACTCCAGCTTTTGGGGGATAAAGATTTCAATCCTATAACATGTTATATGAGAATAAATATTACACGATTTCGAGCGCAGTTTCCTATTTAATGACTAATTGTGATTGTTTATGTGTCTGTTACGATCTATTCCTCCAGTGCGCGAGAATAGAGAGAGGCAAAGTTCATGCGCGTCATTATCTAGGTGATCCTCCTTGGATTGCACCAGAAACTACACTGTGGTTATGTGTAGGTAACACTGGTTTTGCTACGTCTGTCACTTTGAACTGAAATATAAATGATTCTCTCTCTCTCTCTCTCTCTCTCTCTCTCTCTCTCGCTCGCTCTCGAAAACCGATTCTTTGTGGCCTTATGTACTGAACGTATTTATCTGTCGGAGAGGATTGTATGTTTTCTGCTACATTCCTAAGTCCACTGCAACTATAGCCTACTAATTAATAATCAATAAAGTGACCATTATCTTTTTCCAACCTAATTTCAACATGTAGAAAAAGGCCAAAACTAACTTGCTCTATTGCTAATTCATCTTTGTGTATCCTGGCCAATTTATCCACGACTAGAGTAAACTCATTCATTCATTTATTCATCACCTTAACACAACCTGAATAAATTTTGGCTAATGTAGCAAAGAGGTAGAGGACATTTCATTGAACAAATGGACATTTCAATGAACAAATAAATAGCGCTTTCTTAGCTCAACAGAATATAGTAACATGGATGGTATCTACAAATAACAGGAAATAACTTTCATAACTTTTTCTGTCGGCTATGTAAGATTTCTCGACTTTTAACTCGTGCATCCTAGGCAACTATTCCCCTGTATCACATGATAACGGAAGAGTAAATGTTCACTATAAAGGATCTGCTTCCTTTCTGTTATCCTCGCACTTAGTATTGGTGTTAAAATGTGTGTCTTTCCAGCCGGCATAGAGCTTAATTACAATTGTCAACCTGTAAATGTCATAACAATAGGTTAGGCTACAACAGTAGCAATGTGGTATTAATGTATTAATAATAACAAAATGGGAGATAATAATAGCAATAATAACAACAACAATAATAACAACAATGGTAATAATAATAATAATAATAATAATAATAATAATAATAATAATAATAATAATAATAATACTGTTAATGGCCATATTCAATTATTATTATTATTATTAGTAGTAGTAGTAGTATTACTATTATTAAGTATTATTATTGTTGTTGTGGAAGTGGAAGGTAACTGATTAGTATAGCTCCGATACTACTGGCAAATCAATGTTACAATAATTTTCCAGACATCCAGCCATAACCCTTCAAATTCTACTTGATCTTAATGCATTACGCATTTGCATTGCTGCCTTTTGAACTCGACAAGTTGGGTACGTTAAATAACATGACATTGGCTATTGCGCTATTGCAAATGCATTGCAGTATTTGTTGGTTTGCCAGCTTTTAGTTTGCGCAGAACCTGTAGAAAGCTTTTTGTATGGATGAAGAAGCCACTTATGTGATCGCTTGTTTGGTTCCTAAAGCCCGTTTATTATTTATTTGTGAAGGATCGTAAAAGCCGATTGGATGCCGTCACTTGTGTCAGTGAGGATCTCCTCGTTGGATTGGCCCATTGCACGTGTGTGGGAGCTCACGTGCTTCCGGTGGATGTAAAAAAAAGTCTGTGGAAGGCAAGGCGATTTTAGGGAGAGTTTGGAAAGCCCGAGCTGACATACGTGAGAGCAAGGCAGGGACAAGGAAGCATCGCGCAATGTACTGTCACTAGTGTGTAGTGGGCTTATTTTGACAATTGGAACGCTGCGCCACTGGAAGCATTCCGATGGTGTGATTGTCTAATTCAGTTAAGGTATTTCACATACCTTCCACTGACACTACATAGACAATATTCACATTGTCGTTGATATTTGGATACGGTACCGAGCAACAAGTGGAATCTGGCGTGGAGAGTGGGCAACGGTCCTGCCGAAATTTCTTAACTCTAGTTATGGAAGAGCAGAAGGATCAAAACAGTCGTGATTCGACCGAGGGTGAGAGTGTTTCTCTCTCGCCGAATCTACCGTCTCCGCCGATTTTGCCTCACCAGGCTGCGCAGCAAGTACACAGAACCACAAACTTTTTTATTGACAATATTCTGCGGCCGGACTTCGGTTGCAAGAAGGAGCTTGGAAACCGTGAGCGGGCGCAGACTTCGGGCAGAGAGAACGTCAACCCGCTGGTCATAAGGCCATCGCACGCCAGCAGCCTCTGTCAGGATTCGAACTGCAGTAGCGACAGTACTTCGTCCTCATCGTCGTCTTCATCTTCGTCGCCGACGTCCAAGCAGACATCGTCATCAAAGTCAGTCGAGGCCAATGGAACTATTACGCAGAGATTCGGAGAAAATCCAGTAATGGCTGTGAATGCAAGTAATGGAGGCTCGGCGACCGCCAAAGATAACCAGCCAATGCTGTGGCCTGCATGGGTGTATTGTACAAGATACTCAGACAGACCGTCATCTGGTAAGGCGCTAAGTTATTGGTCATGTAACGCTGGGTCTTTCGAACCACACAATCTGCAACAGGCTAATAGAAAAGCTTGCGCCGAGTATCCTATACAATGCGTGTTTTTAAACACTCACTCAGGATAGTTACCCTAACGCAGTTACACGCTCCCTCTCTCTCTCTACCTCCCTCTTACACACACACACACACACTCATACACTCACTCAAACTGTCGCTCACACACTAGCAGACAGAAAGAGAAGCATACAGGGATACAAATAAATATTAACACTTATGTGTAAATATGATAATGGCTCTGACACGCATTGTGAGACAAGGATGCCAGCAATGGGCCTTTGAAAGTGTAATACTACCGCAGGCCGCAAAGTCAGACCACATTTTATGCACAGTTATATAGTTGTTTTGGGAGGAAAGTGTTTACTTTTCCCAAAAGAAAATGTTATCTGCAATCCGACGTGGGGGTAGGCCTTGTAGCGTCGTGTGCAAAAGCTACCACTATAAAAGACAAGATCTTCTTCTTCTCAAGTACACATTTTGTAAACAAATTATTTTTAATAGACTATTTCTTAAACATTAAATGGGTAAAGCGTTTAAACCGATTTAAAACACTGGTCGGTAGCAGAGGTGCATGAAAGTAATAATGGTAGGCCTCTAACGGTAGGCCTACACTGAATTACAAATGAAATCCATTGTTATTAAACCTTTGTTGAACAAACATTAAAATTAAATTTAAATATATATCTGTAATTTAAATCTTTAGACGACTGCAAAATCGTGGAGGCCTAGACTATATATTGGGCCTAGGTTCCACTGTTAATATCTGGACAGTTCTGCCTTTGTTCATGACAAGCGAACATAGCGAGTCTGACAACAGTCCGAAAAGATGCATTGATTGACCAGACTGATAGACTGTCTGATTGAGCTATCAGACCCTGAACTTGGACAAAACATCAGCTGTTCGATTTTCATAGGGCAGCTTTGGTGTTTTGAGATGAGTCTGAAATAAGGCCATTATCAGTTGACTGTGTCCTGTGCGCCATTCGGCCATATTAATTCGCAGTGTGTGTTCAGAATATAAATGGTCGTGTCTGTAGTAAAATCACTTGAAATATATTATTAATGCATGTGTATTTTATTTAGTTTAGACTGTACATTTAAGTCAATTTAAGTGTCACTCTATTGATAGGTGTTGGGCTAATTTAAAATTATTCAATTGATGCTCGAATGCCCTACATATTTAAACAGGCCGTGTCTGTCTGCAGTATTGGATTATTTATAAATAGTCAAATACATTGTTTGATGTCACTTACAGTATTGCATGGTTTTCATGTTGTCCAGGAGCAGAGATACCAAACATCTAATAGCTTTACACAAAATGGCAGTGTAATAGCAATTTTACGCAGTTGCCCACTAGACAGGTCTGATGTCGTTATGGCTATAATGTATCCATGTGTAACCAAATATCCAAATAGCTTTCTGTTTTACTGCACTTGACCTAGAGGTTCTGTGTGACAAATACAATTAAGCCTCAGTCCAAATCTCCTACATAATACAAGTCAGAAATGATAGCAAGAGTTCAAGGATAGAAAATGATCATTATACCATGTAGTGTATACGCAAAAGAAGATAGTCAAGTAGCAAAGAACGGCAAAAGAAAATATCCTTCTCAAATTTGTGGCCCTATTCTGCCATTGAACAAAAGTGCATTACATAATGCCTCTCATATGTATATTGTCACGCTCCGTCTGTTTTGGTACGGCGTTGTTGTTATCCTTTGTTGTAGCCAAAGCCATACTTGTACAAATCTGTAGTTTACTATCACGCTTGTAACAATTTTATAATGTTACTGAAGAACAGAAACGTGTAATTTATGACTATCTTAACTTCTATATTTTCAATGCAGTGTCCAGATAACTCGTTTTGTTGTTATCGGCTGTTGATTGGAGAGCTTTAATCAAGATGCGCATGCGTTAGAGACGAATTATTTTTGTGTATTTTGTGCATATTTTGAATCAGACTTGCACGTTGTAGTTATATTTACCTAAAGACTATAAAATAGATTAAGAATAAACTATGCAGATCATTATTAGCGGTTTTGGAACGTGCCTCAGCCTTTTGTGAAAGAAAAAAACTCAGAGCTGCTGAGATTCAGCTGGACAAGACAAGATGTTAAGTTCATTCACAACATAGCTGCAGATTGACCCAAAATTGAGTGTATGAGTATGAATAATTTCGCATGCTGAGGCTGGTCTATTGGCCTTGGCCTGCTATTCCTAGGCTGTACTTCCCAGTCCAGAAACTGCCTAGCAGAGAATATAATGTTGTAATACATTCCACATCGGTCTAAAAAGCAACGTAATGGCAGACATCAGTAATCCGCTAGTCTGTCATCAAACAATTTTCTTATTGTGGTACTGATTAGGGCTTGCTGATATTTATGTGTTCGTTTTATTGTTGTTTCTACACTAGGCCCAAGGACACGAAAATTGAAAAAGAAGAAAAACGAGAAGGAAGACAAGCGACCCAGAACCGCCTTTACGGCCGAGCAGCTGCAGAGACTTAAAGCCGAGTTTCAGGCTAATCGCTATATAACCGAGCAACGGAGACAGTCACTGGCCCAAGAACTGAATCTCAATGAGTCGCAAATCAAAATTTGGTTCCAAAACAAGAGAGCGAAAATAAAAAAGGCCTCCGGCTACAAGAACGGCCTAGCCCTCCAACTGATGGCACAGGGACTGTACAACCATTCCACGACCACGGTCCAAGAGGACAAGGACGATAGCGAGTAAAAGGCCTCTTTTGTGTACGCTAGACCCACAAGATTGGATTTTTAAATGAAGAATTGAGGAATCATGCAAATGGAGTCGGACATATGCTATTTAAAAAAAAAAAAAGATTTGTCTATCGTACAATATATGGACAAAAGTATATAATACACGAACATTACTCAGATTTATATATAACCTACCAATATGATGTTGTATATATTTAATTTCAGGTAAGGGTCTTGATCCCTTCTTGCTGGAGATTTTTATCTTTTTGTTCGTTTTCCCCTTCCCCTTGTTGTTGCTCATTGTTTCAGTAAATGTCTTTCTCTCTAGACTTTTTTTTGTGATAGCCTATCTGTCCTACTCAAGTCCCTAACCATCCCACAGTTCCACAAATTGCGTAATCTGAAACGCTTCAAGCCAAAGATTTTAATATGTTCAGAGAAAAATGTAGTCTGAAATAAAATGTAGAATGTGCCATGTATTCCTGTTCTTCGATTTGATTACTATAGCTTAGTTTTCTGGGATGTGCTTTATGGCAGACAGTGTTTGGCCTTTTCAGACTAGGCAACACTCACCAAATTAGGGCTTGTGGGCTTAAATCTGTATGCGCAAAATAAGAAAACTGTTTAAAAATAACTTCTAAAATTCAGGTACTTAGGCTACTATGGACCGTATTATTTGTTTGTGTAATACATGTGGCGTGAAATCCACTATGTCTGCGTAAAGGTTCGGGACAACAATGAGTTAACCCGCAATTTTAAAAAGTCCTCCTTGATAATAATGATCATTTTATCACTTATTTATGGTAAAATTTCCTCAAGCGTCGCCTCGCCAAATATTCTCCCCGGTTAAATTTATAGTCTTAACAAAATGGCTATGTCGCTCACACGGCCTGCAGCCAGTAGCAATGTCAAATTGCTATTGGCAAAAATGTCATGCTCCAATGTTTATTACTTTTTACCCTTTGGGATAAATTACTTATTGGGAAGAAAAACAACTACATAGTTAATAACTATAGAGAGTTCATTTATTATTTGTCAGTGATATACAGCATTGTGTACCTGTGACAGGCTAACTATTCAGTCTGTCATTTAGGGAAAACATTTCAAGTTTCAGGTATGAAACCATTTAGTCTTAATGTCTATTTTGACATTGCTTTAAATATAATTCGCGATCATTATCCGAAAGGTCCGTAAGGTATAAAGTACACTGGCAAAGACATTTATTGGAAAAGTATGTGGGCATGTAAAAGTAGAAGTGAATTCTGATTCAAACGTGAGTAGAAATAATATGATTTCGAACCAATAATAGTGCTAGAGAAAACATGGGCAACCTGGTGACCAATCTCTCTCTCTCTCTTTCTCTCTCATGCACACACACACACACACACACACACACACACACACACACACACTGCATTATCTTACACATATCTCTCGCTCAAGTTCATGCTCAGGGGTCATGCGATCTTAATGCTTCTAAAATTCGAATGTTTGAAAATAAACAACTACAATTTCCTTTTGCCTAGGGGCTGAAAACTCTCTGTTACGTTTTTTTCCTTCCAACAACTAAAAAATAAAAATAAGGCCTTTGCCAACTGTCTTTTATTAAACGGATTTCATGTTGCTGCCATCCAGCAACTATCACTTAAAGACATTTTTTTCACAGTAGAAATGTTTTAAAGCAGTTTTTCGGCATTTCGATATTTGATTGCACATACATGTGTCAAGGCCTACGGTAGGTCAAAACGCATTGCTAATTGTACAGAGATTGTTTTCAGAGATCGCAAAACGCTGTGTTTCAGGGTGTTACTAAGACAGTTGTATCAAGGTTATCCATCAGTGTGGTCTTTTGCCGGAAATGTCGCATGTGCTTAATCGTCTTTGAAAATCAGGTTTCTGGTAGGTTACCATATGCATTGGACGTGAACCGTCGCTTATTTGTTTGTCATTTGCAAGTGCCCGACACTGGACTAGAGCCAGGTATGTGGCCGAGCTCGGGAGAGTGAAAGACTTGCCCTAGAGGTCCCTGTGACCTCCGGTGATGTTTGATAACTTGTCCGTGATTTCCATTTGAGCACACGCGTTTCCCTCAGTAGCAGTCTCCGCTCCGGGGCGAGGAGCACTGACGGAGGCAGCATGCTCCATTGTCTCGGCGTCTCGCAATCAAAGTGCTTACTGAAGGGACCTACCGCTCTGGGTTAGAGGTCAGACAGCGCAGTCAAAACAAAACAGCTATGCGCTGCGTTCCTAAACACTCTAGCAGGCTACTTCGGAAGTGCATAGCAAGGACAATCGCTTACTGTGTGCTGGCAGTACGGATTAGCATAATTCTAAAATAATCTAAAAGCCTACGTGTCGGCACTTCATGATTGAAGATTAGACTGAAGCGCGTGTTCAACTGTGTTAATCAGAAATGGGTAATTTTTAAATTAAAAATTAAATACTACTGTTTGGATTTTTAGTCTATTTAACTGCAGAAGCCAACATTTTACGTTTTAGACTATAGCCTACAAATTATAACTGTTTTATATTTATATTTATTTGTAAAATCGGTCTGTAATATTGAAATATCGCTATAGAAGGGATAAATTATGATCATTATTGTTTTACTTGTATCTTACTTCTTTCTACACCAAATACTGACAGGTAATACAAGATATTCCTATTATTTTCCCTCTTCAGGGCGCTGCAAGTAGAAATTGTATGCGCAAGTTGAATTCCCACAAATTTGCTCAAGCTTACTTTCAGCATAAAATGAGTGTCTGTCGCGTCTGTGAGGATGCGCGTCCGCACATGCATGCAGTGGGTTTGCGTGTGTGTGAAAATGCAGTTAAAACAAGGTAGGCTAATTGTCTGTCGGAAGACCGCGTTAATTGTGCCACAATCATGGATTTCCCGCAGGGTTTCTCGGCGTTTACCGCTGACTTAAAACGTAGGCCTACCCAACAAAAGCTATTTGCTTTTTAACGTGTGTTTACAACAAATGTCCTTTGAAAAATCTTTCCTCATACACCTTTAAGGGGGTGACTGCAATGAACTATCCAATAAGTGACTATTGTCATTCTAGTTTGTGCATGTATGGTCATCATTGGTTGAAAGAACATAAACTATGCAAGGCCAAAGAAAAAAAAATCCGGAATATGGTTGACTGCTAAATGGCATTTGCATTAGAGGAATTAAAAAATAGCTGCATGTGTTTCTCTAACTTAATAAAACACAGTGCCACACGTCTTTGTGGTCAGGTCAGCACACCAACACAATTTTTCCGAGCTTCTGCATTTCCCATAAAAACTGTGATAAATTACCCCGTCTTTTAGTACATATCATTGTACGATATCCTCAAAATGTTAGGGTAGGACCGTAGCCTATGCCCCAACCTATACATTACAGTGTTAATTACGAATGGCCGTAAAGCTATTAAGCCAAAAATTAAGTTTTTAATTCACATACAAGATATGGCATAAGTTCAGTGTCCTAGAATATATATATTTTTGGACTTGATATTTTACTTGTAAAGATTCCTAATTGTTTGGGTCAAGGATCTATAAATAATAAATTTAAGAATCAATAAAAGTTGTTTATGCGTTTAAACGATATAGAGGATATGCACTTAGAAATACTCAATATTTCGTTCCTACTTTTGCGCAGCATATAGCCTACTCTTTACATAAGTCATCAAGAAGCACCAGGCATATTTATTTTGTATAAAGCCCACTGAATTGTGAAATAAGATGCGCCAAAAAAGTGAAAGTCTGTCTCTCCCTAATCACTGTCAATGCGTGTGGGCAAAGTGATCTCAATGAGTGTTTTAAGAGGACAGGAGATACGCAAACAAGAGGTCAGAAGGTTGTGATAGGCCCACATATTAGGGGATTACTTGTGACAAATGCGTGTTACAGGAGGAATGCCAGATGTGAAACACATAGCTGCACACAGAAAAGCTTCTCGTAGCCTACCCGCACCACTGTTATAGAGGCTGTTAGCACAACTGTAGGTGTAATGAAAGCTGATCGACAATATTGATTAGTACATTTTCATAATATATATTGTTATAATATTGATTTGTTGGATTGCACTGACCATCTACACATATTGGTTCTGATAAATTATGGTGTGGTGATTCATTAGGCCTACATATCAGTAGGCCTAGTCTTACACTCACTCGTCCTACCTGAATGGAAGATGGTCGTAGGGAGACAGTGTAATTTTATTGGTCAGAAAGACATTTATTAAAATAGACATTATGTAACGCACAAAATGGCCATCGATTTAATTAAATACATTCTTGCCTTCTCCATTTGATTCCCCAACCACCAAGCAAGCCTGCGGGTAGCTCGTTTGTTGATCTTAATTATATGCCGTGTTGTTCAAGGTGCTTGGGGTTCCAACGTTCAATTAACTTAGAGAGTTTTAATAAACATACACAAACAATACGCATAAATAATTAATTGAACTGTTGAGACATCCAAAGCCTTACTAGATAGCGTTTAGTGTAATATTTATGAAAGGGAATTAATTTCACGATATCTTACCTAAACGTGTTATCCATCATTAGGTGCAAGGACACTGAAAACTTCCACGCTTTCCATCAGGTGGTCAAGATTTTGGCGTTTTTCATATAGGCCTCGTGATATTTGGGGACAGGTTATCTTGTAGCCGAGGCTATGCACACAATGTCGGTCACGGTCTTTTGAATAAGATGGGCAGTGGGTTTGAACTCATATATAAACAATCATAGATTAATTCTTATAAGCAAGTGGTAGAAATGTCGGCTTTTCTGAACCAAATGATGGCTTTTGTACAAGGGATTCTATCTGCATTTTCCAAAAAAAGAGGAGGTTTGAAAAGACACCGTTTATATAAGAGCGGCTGGGTGTACAGAAATTCATCTATCGCCCTGGCTCTTTTTTATGGAGAGTGTATGTTGCATAGTAAATTATTTTGCCTGCTGCATAAAATTACCAGTGGTCAGGTATTCTTCATCATACCGACCATGCAAATGTGCCATTGAATCAATCAGATTTATTAAGTGATTAATGACTGATCAAATTTGTGTGTCAACAGATGAGTTCTAGAGATTTTGTGCTGGGAAGAGCGGCAAACAAAAAAACTCTGTAGCCCATGGCAAGCGATGACACTGAAGAAATGCAGCCTGGGGTTGTGGCAGAACCACTTTTTTCCCAGATTTTTTGCTTGATGTTAAGAAGTGCGGCTATTTACAGTATTTACATTCAAAGCGCAGGCCTGCTCTCTAGCACACAAGTGACACAAGTGAGATTAAATATAGTCCATCCTTCACACCTCGTTTGCATTTTTGTGACATGACTAAAAAGTGCGCTGCAAACCGTGCGTATAAAATTGAAATAACTTTCATATATATATATTTTTGCCAGCTATACCAGCTGTTTGAAACGAAATGCATATTTTTTTAAATAGTGCTTTTCATTAAGGTCAGGTTGCTCGTAAAATGGTAGGTGTTTACCCAAACTGTATTCCAGTAACATCACATAGATATCACTCTGATTGATGTCCCTGTGTGCTCTGCATGTCTTGCGTGTTCTTGCATGTTTTGTGAACTTGGTGTGTGCCTGTGCATATACTCTATGGGGTTGTGTGTGTGTGTGTGCGCGCGCACGGGCGCGTGCAAGCACAGCAGCTTAGACCTGATGCGGATTCCACTTCAACTGACTACTTTCCATCAAACACAGAGATGAGAAAGTGATCAAGAAATTATAAATAGCAAGTTGCCTCTCCCACCTTGTCATTCAACAGATGAACAGGGGTTATGTATAAAACAAAAGATGCCAAGAGATCTACCGCGCACTTAGCATAGTCTGCCTTACAGCTACAATATGGCTTTAATTTATATGCAAATGAAAGCAATAAAAGGAGACACTGGAAATGATTCTGTTTTAAGGGGGCGCCTGCTTAAGGTGGGCGTAGTGAATCAGTCCTGGACTTCTACTACTGTCTGAGTCATGGAAACCATGTAGCACAGCTGAGATGGAGAAAGGTAAGAACACAATTCCAATCACTTTCGGATTGCCTTTTATGGAGGGAAGAACCGGAAACTGGGGGAGGTGGAGGACTGAGGTTAGGGTGAGTTGAGGTTGCACTGTCGTCCAGACAAATGTCACCACCCTTCTTTGTGTGGGTGTGTGGAAATGTGTATGTCTGTGCTGTGTGTGTGTATGTGTGTGTGTGTATATGTGTGTGTGTGTTGATATCCCTTTTCTCCCTCCATACACTGACTGGCAGACCCACGCTAGGCTGATCAAAGCCCAGCGGAAGCAGCCAGTGACCCTGAATGGGGCTATAGTATGCAAATAGCAGGGCTAAGTTGGCTTTAATCCGCTGTTTTCTCCCCTCCCCGCATCCCTAGACCCAGCCAGTGCCTGCTTCTACTAGGGAGCCCAATGCAAATCCATCAGAGTCGGGGGGCTCTCTCTTCCTCTCTCTCCTGGCTGGCAGACAGGCACAATGGTTTGTGCTTCAGCACACATCATCACACACACACACACACACACACACACAGAGGCGTAAACATGCACAGACTAAAGTGACATGCACATGCAGGCATAAATGAGCAATGATACAGATAAGTGCAGATACAGTACATAGAAAAACAGAAGCCATACAAGCGTATACACCCCCACATCCTCCACACACACACACACACACACACACACACACACACACACTTGTATAACACACACATATTTCTAACACACACGTTTAAATGTACCCTTAGATGCTACAGATACTCACTCTCTCTTTTTCTCCCTCTTTCTGTCACACACAGACGTGTGTAAGACACACACACACACATACACACTTGGCCCTCTCTTTAGATCAATGTCCTGTGACCGTCCCTCAGCTCTGAGCAGAACTCTTTAGAGTAAACCTCCCAGCTGCTGTTTGAATTACGAGGGATCTTTTGGGTGGAGGTGGTCTCTCTCTCCCTCTCTTTCTCCCCCCTCTCTCCCTCTCTCTTTTCTTCTCTCTCTCTCTTTTTCTTTCTATCTGGATGTGTTAGGTGTGTGTGTGTTTGTGTGTGTGTGCGAAGAGTTTCTCTCTCTCTCTCTCTCTCTCTCTCACACACACACACACACACACACACACAAACACACATACACATACACACACACACACCTGCCCAATGCAAAGTTCCTTCTCAGGATGCCCATATTCAATGAGCTACACTTGCAAAACACGTATTCACCTATTTGGCTTAGAACCAGAACATAAGCTGAAAGCATAGTAATTACTGTGGCATGGGCTAAATAAAAACACATTGTGTGTGTGGTGGTGGGGGGGGGGGTCTTGTTTATGAGCTCCCACTGAACCAGGACAAACAGATGCACAGTCAGTGCTTTCATTAGCATGATTTCCTAATGTGGGCCACAGAAGAGAAAGTGAAAGAGAAAAAGTGTGTGAGTGTGTGTCTGTGTGTGTGTGTGTGTGAGAGAGAGAGAGAGAAACTGGTTTTCATTATGAATGAGTTTGAATGTAGACCCCAGATGAGGTCAAACTATGACTGCATTTCAGTAGTTGGACTAAGAACTGTTGCAAGACAGAGCACATGCACATATATAAACACACACACACAGAGACGTCCGTCACAAAATTATACACAAGCATATGTTAACACACAGTTTACTGTATGGTCTTATGGAGGAGAAGAGTACAATAACCCATACACTGTTTCATACCCATAATCCACAGCTGACTGTATGCTTTTCCTTTGGCCAGTCTGAAGATTGCAGATGACTCCTAATATTTTATGGCCTGTCAATTGCACTGCTCTATTGGTTCAAGGGGGCAACAAATGTGGCATTGAGGGGGCAAACCTCCCACAATGCAGCTGAATAGTCACGGCAGGGTGGGGTGTGTGAGAGAGAGAGGGAGACAGACAGAAAGAGAGTGTGTGTGTGTGTATGTGTGTGTGTCTGTGCAGGGGGAAGTGTGCAGAGGAGCGATGGTCCAACAGCCGCATAAAGTATGGGACCAGTAAGCGGACATTACATGGCGAATGGGGCTAGCACCATTTGTTTATTCTACAAGTAAGACTTATGGCTAAAGCAAAGGAATCATGGCACAGACACACACATGGTGGTTTTATGCAAGGAGAGGCTTTCAACTCCCTCTCATTATTTATAGAAGAGCTGTGTGTGTGTGTGTGTGTGTGTATGTGTATTTGTGTATACACGCACAGGCTTGGGTGTTTTCATGCATTTGTACATTTGTGTCTGTTTGTGTGTGTGTTTATATGTGTATACATTGTAGGCTTGTTGCTGTATGGGTCTGTGTGTCTGAACAAGCTTTGGTGTTTTAATGGCTGTGTAGGTGTGCAGGGGTGTACAAGGGTGTGTGTGTGCGGTGTGTGTGTGTGTGTGTGTGTGTGTTTGTTGAGAAGTACAGTTGAGGCTGTTTCGGAAATCCCACAGACGGAGGTTAAACAAGGTGCGAAAACACAAACAGGTGTTTGGTGAAAAGCAGTTCTGAGCCATTTTTAAAAGATGTGTTCCTGAAATGTTTATGCTCTCATAGAATCAGAGGCCCCAGGCAGTCAAGCACCACAACATCAGCCTCCCTCATCTCATGATATGTACACACTCAACTATGAACAGGTGTCACTGCAGTTGCATGATCTGGATATCAGTGGTCTATACAAGCACTTTGTGACATTATTATCCTTTCAAAATTCACGTTGAGCTTCATTTGCCATGTGGTTAGTATAAAATGGCAAACTTGAGTGTGTTGGTATTGCAGAGGAAACTCAGAGGTTGATATTCAAGTAACAGTTGACTGACTGCAAATGATTATTATTTTTTAATTTCTTTCATTTTTGTTGCAGTAAACTGTAGTGAAAGTGTGTCATTCTTTGTTATTTTGTACATAGATGGTACAGATGACTTAAAGAACAAAACTATTTATTTGTGCATTTCCCATATGTGTGTACACAATAAATATAAATTTAAATATAAGGAGTCCTAATGTTATCTTTGCTGAGTCTGAGAATGCCTTACAGAAGTGTCTTTCTATCATTTGTTCTTGAGACACATGCCATCCCAGATTGTTTTTAGTTTAAGAAATAGTGTTCACTTTCATTTCCGCACATTACAACAGAGAGAAGAGAAAGACAAAGAGAGAGTGAGACAGAGAGAAAGAGAGTGAGACAGAGGGAAAGAGAGAGTGAGACAGAGAGAAAGGACAGTGATAGCTTTGCACTGCTGTTACTTTAATTAATAAGGATGAGCTTCCAAATTACAGCATGTCTCGCCACAGCTATGTGACAGAAAATGATGCATGTGACTAAAGTCGAGGTTTGAATAAAACCCAAAGGCATCTTGCAAGGTTTATTCCGTGCTACAGCAGTTTTGTCCCCTTAACCCCCACACCCCCCATCACTATTCTTCAAATAAACAAGAAAAGAGAGGGACTGAGTTTTTCTCCACTGGATCCAGCAATAAAATGAAGACAGCTGGCATCAGCAAAAACAAAGAGGAGGGTTTGAAATAGTGACGGGAAATGTGTTTAATGTCAGATGAAGCTGTGAACTGTAAAAGCACAATTAAGAGATTTTTTTATTATGCACTCTGGGTTCTTTCTGTGGACATATTCCACCCTTAGTTTGCTAAGCGTCAGTGTCAGTTGAGGAACAAAAAAAACGCCCACAATTCCAAATGCAATGACAAGTTTCTCATGGCTCTATCCTTCAGGAACCTGAAAGCAATGGCGAACAGACAAAGGCATTGTTAACGTTTAAATAATAATGCAATCTCCTCCCATATGCGGTCGGACAACGCCTTTGAACTCGAAACGCTCGCGCACACGGGGTTGGTTGAGAATTTTTTAATTAAAGAGGCCATTTTGGGGGAAGAGTGTGTGGATGATAGGCTCGCGTCCTCCACCACAGATGACATCTGCGGCGCAGATTTCGTTTCACTGCTGCCGCCTCGGACAGGGCCCTGTCTAATGAAGGCATACACACACACACACATGCACACACACACGCACACAAAGCAGAACAAAGGCCTGGCACCTGGGATGTCCGAGTTGTCTGGGTGGTCAAGAAGCTCCTGCTCTCGGTCCTCACATGTGGAATTACTTGGGGCCAACTCAAAAGAAGTGCAATACAAAAAGAGTAGGGTGGTGTGTGTGTGTGTGTGTGTGTATGTGTTAGGGGGGTGCATCTTGGAGGAGGAAGGGAAAAAGGGAAAGAGAAGAAGAAATAAAGAAAGAGAGAAAGAGAAAAGGCGAGACAGAAAGACAGAGAGCGAGAGAGCGAAGGTCTTCCATGGTGGGTGATAACATTAGCGTGTCCCCTTTCACCACCAGTCTCACACTTCAAAAAGCGAGGGGAGGAATGGAGGGGAAAAAAATCAGCCCTCTGTATCTTTCATCACCATCTTCACCGCTTGGAGGTGGCCAAAGGTGACCCAGGGAGCCGTTAGTCTTACTCTATTGAAATGGGCCGTGATGTCATCTCCACATGGACCACTTGGGGATGGGGATGTCTGTGTGTGTGTGAGTCTGATGGGGATGTGTGAGATTATAGTAGAAGGGTACATCTCATCCCACATGGAGAGAAACAAAGACCAACTGTGATTTGTGAACAGTGTAGCCAGTTTTTTGTCCTTGGAAGAAAACAAATCAGGTCTTCACATTGTCAGGCTTAATAAAAATGTGTAATTTCTTGTTTAGTCCCGTGGCTATGTTTGTAATTTAAATGCATTCTCCTCTGTGTGTGCGACGGTTTGTTAGAGCTAAACAAATCCATCGCACGTCTTGTGGAGTTACAGCAAAAGTGTGAATAATAGCTTGAGTCTGTTGACTTGCGCCACTTCAAATTCTTCCAGCTGTGTGTCAATCTTGGGGAGTGTTTTGGAAAAATAGCAACAAGCAAATTGAGATACTCAATATTTGTACATCAACATGTGAAAGATGATCCAACCATACTTGAGTTCCTCCATTTAACAAATCATCTGCCCTATAGGAACTCAAAAACATTATATCAAGTTCATGACAAACTAGAAAAACAAATTGTGATATTGCTGTACGATAGTGTAAAAATTGTACTTGATGTAGAACACATTCTGTGATGGATTCTTCTAGAACTAGAAAGTGTTTAAGCCCACGTGTGAAAGTGTACATACACCTGCATTTTTTATAGTGCTGTTGGTTCTCTCTGTGTGTGTGCGTGTGTGTGTGAGGAGTGTGTGCATAGGTTTAAGACTCATCCAAGAAGAGCCTTACATCTCTGCTCTCCTAGATTCTCTGGCCTGCACTGCTAGACACTGAAATTCTCATGGTAATCAGTTATGGCACCAATCCATTCCAAGCAGCGTGTGATTTACTGCTGGGTGTCATCCGCAGCCTTGCTCTCCCCCCGGCAAGTTAAATGACCCGAAAATAACATTAATATGTACTAGAGCAGGATGGAAGGCAGCACCAGAGGGGTGGTCTCCGGCATTGGCTTTCACCCGTGGAAACTTAAGCTCAAATATGGCTCCTGGGTGCTGATAACGGTCAGGACACGGCACACGGTGCTCAGCGTCACCTGCTGGGAAGGAGCTGTGTGCCGGTGGGAAGGTTAAGCACTCGCTCACTAAAGGCACTGATGGGAGACAAAGCAGTCCAGGTAGCAGACTTTGGGCCTACAGATGGAAGAAGTGAAAGACACCGATAGGGAGTTAAAAAGAGCAGCCAAGAGACAAGAGCCTTGAGGCGAACTTGCTCAGCTGAAAACAAAAGATCATTGCTTGAAACAAGTTCTCTAAGTGTGTTTTTTGTCCTCACAGTGTGTTCTTGTGGCTGTAACAAATGCTATATTTTTATTAAACTAATATGTGAACATAATATCAAACATTGTTATATATTTAGTGTCAAAAACACACAACTGTAAATCATTGTCACTTTTTTATTTGAGACAAAGTTTTTTTTACCCAGCAAAAGAAATGAGCCGTAACAATACCATAGCCAAAGAAGCCAAAGCCACATACTTGTTTATATGATCCCTTAATTCTCACAGCCTGCTCAGGCTTGCTGAACACCACACTGCCTGTTCAACCTAAAATCCCACCTGAAAGGCAGCGATTTCACCCAATCACAAGGGCGATTGTAGAATGGTCACGCCTTCATCCTGTACTCGGCATCCAATGGCTTTTGAGAGAAACGGTGCAAAAAGAAATAAAAGGCAGGACGTTGTATAAGTACGTGATGACATCACAAAACTGCTCCAAATCAAAAGGGCATGGTATACTGTAAATAATAACTGTAAGGCAACACACACACACGCACACACACACACACACACACACACACACAAAGGCACTGAAGACAGAGAGTGGATCAGAACGCCTTGGGCCAGAGGATGCTTAGCAGTAGAAAAGAGGAAACAGCTCTTTGATTGAAGCGTCTGTTTTTGTCTGTGGAGGCGCTGAGAAGAGGAGTGAGGGGCTTCGGAGGGGTTCGAAGGAGGGGGGCAGAGGCGGCATCCCCCACATCTGGCCGCCTCAGGGTGGTGCAGCTGAGTCTCCAGAACATTCCTTGAGAGGCAGGAAAGACAGCGATTTCCACCCAATCAGAAAGCGCCAATATGCAGTAAATGCTCAATAAATGATGGCAGATTAATAAGAAACTCATGATTTTATAAACAAAGTTGCTGGTAACCATTGCTTACATGGAAACAACAGGAATAGAAAAGTAAGAAAAATAGCAAGTCATTTTTGAAGTGAAATCAATTGAAATTAAAATCCAAATCCATATATGTCTGAGGATAGTTTGTGCTAACAAGACTGTTTACAGCTTTCTCTCTCCATTACATCTTGCAGGCGTGAGAGATACTGTAGACTGTAGGCCCCAATGTAATGCCAACAAGTGGTGATAAGTCCCTCACACAGTCACAGAGTTCAGTGTATGAGCGCTGGTCATCCCAGATGCACACTGATCCAAAGTTCAAGTTACCACTGTAAGACATTTGTGGAATTGAGCAGTGTGCAGACCGTGAATAACTGTTTTAGCACACACCCGGCAAGATGTGTGGTCCGCAGAATGCCATCTAAAGCCCCCACTGTCTCTGGTGTGCCTGTGTGTGTGTGTGTGTGTGTGTGTGTGTGTATGTGCACATGAGCTTGTGTGTGAAAGTTTGTGTGTGGGAGCTTGTGTGTGTGTGTGGAAGGGGGGAGCTATATGTTTATGTACATGTCAGATTTTTGTATTTCATATGATTGTGTGCATGTGATTTTAAATGTGTGTGAATCTGTGTGCGTGTGTTCGTGTGAGCATGTGTGGGCATTTTCTGCGAAGGCTGTGCGACCGCCTGCTTGCATGTCAGCGCGGACACGCATGCGTTTACAAGACAACGGGGACATATGCAGTGTGGGACGATCATTTTATGGCCGTTCAGGAAGTTTGTCTTGGGATAATAGCTAAAGATGCACTGGGCCAAATGGAGACCACTGGACTGGAATGTTTCGGGAATGAGGACTATCCATGCTTGTCTGTCACCCCAGAACAGGTGGTGAGTGTGTGTATGTATGTGTGTGTGCGTGTGTGTGTGCGTTTGTGTGTGTGTGCACGCTATGCATTTGTGTGGACACCTGGACACCTCCATTTTGCATTACATGACATCTTACTTTTAGTTTAGTTGCTTCTTTTGGAAATACAACTCATGTATTGCATTTGCACAAACCATGCATTAAAGATGAGGACGATGATAATGCATTACAGACTCTCTTCTTTTTTCTCGCGTAGCCTTGAAGTGTTGGCTCAGCAGTGCTTGAGAAGCTTCCCAGTGGCCGTTCTGAATGTAAAGTACTTAATGCACTATTTTGCCCGGTGCCATGTGTTTTTCCCTCAGCCAAAGAACACAGACACTTTCATTTTCTCTCCCTCGAGCTGTCAGAGGCACCGAAAAACGTTCTGAGTGAGAACACGCGTACGCAACACACACACACACACACACACACACACCACGTATGTACAGTCAGTAATAACCCTACAGTGTGTCTATAAATGAGTTTTTTAATGCGAGGATTTGTGTGAGAGAGAGAGGGAGAGAGAGAGAGAGAGAGAGAGAGAGAGAGAGAGAGAGAGAGAGAGAGAGAGAGAGAGAGAGAGTAAATGCTAGTGTTAGTCTCAAATCATAGATTTCCTCCATAAGAGGGGCAAGACAGACCTCAGACGTCTTGTGGAAGAGACAAGTGGTGCATACATACACTGGCCTGAATGAAGTGTGGCGGTAGTCGAATCCAAGCACCACACCACTTATTGGCACACAAACATGTGAGATTTAAACAAGGGATAGGGACTAAGAGAAGAGGGAAAGAAAGAAAGAAAGAAAGAAAAAGAAGAAGAAAAAAGAAAGATATTGAAAGAGCTTTTGCTCTGGTCTCAGCGATGATTGCAGAAACACTTGGGAGAGGAGAGGAGTGGCAGACTAACCCCCCTCCCTCCACCACACACACACACACACACACACACACACACACACACACACACACACACACACACACACACACTCTTCCCCCCACCTGAGTGCCCTTGACAGAGAGGACCTCCGAGCACCGTGACATTACTCCATCAATCTGTATTTAAGACCAACATGCTGCCCCGGCTGTTGCTCCCTGGTTCAACTCTCCCTCTCTCTCTCTCTCTCCCTCACTCTCTCTCTTTCTCTCACCCACACACACACACGAACACACATTTAATTCCGTGATTCCCTACACACTTTGACTCCCTCCTGCTCGTTGCCACTTCTACACACACCCATTCTCTCTCTCTCTCCCACAGTCTTTGTCTGTGCACCTCTTATCTGACACCTGCAGCCAAATGTGCACCACAGCACACACACCCGAGCACCATGGCTGGCCCCAGAAGAGTCCGAGTCGGAGGAGGCGAGGCAGCCGCCGCTGCTTAAGAGGATCCATGTCCAACTCACCAGAGCACCACTGCCACAGTAGCCTGCCGTCGCCACCTCCGCTAAAGAGAGAGGGAGAAGCTCACGCAGTCTGTGATCTGTCCATGCTCTAGAATTAGAAGTGTGTGTGTGTGTGTGTGTGTGTGTGTGTGTGTGTGTGTGTGTGTGTGTGTGTGTTTGTGTGTCTGTTAAGACAGAGGAAAGTGGTCAAATAGAAGACACAACAATTCTTCCTGCTGTATATTTATGCAATGCTGTGTGTTTCTTTTTTTTTTACATGCTGTTTTTTTGGACATAGTTGAAGCCTGTTTAAAAAAACAGATCACGACCACTCAAAAAGACTACACAAAAGTTGTAGAAAGTAACATAAAATTTTGAAGATTAAAAACCAGGGCTTTGGCATTTACTCTTTCGTTTTCTTAACTTTTTGCTTTTTGTTTTTTTGCCCTCATCAGTCAAGATCATATTTCCAGTATTCAAAGGAAAGTGCTTAGTGCTTAGTCATTTACCCTGACATCTGTTTTGTTTTCAAATCTTGCACTGTACAATCTAAAATTAGTACATATATTATATGTTTATATTCATTGTGCTTATATTATGTAAACATATTTCTGTGTAAGTATGTGTATATAAACATATTTATTTGTAAGCAACATTGTGCCTGAGAATTTGTGTGTGTGTGTGTGTGTGTTAAAGCTGCGTTGAGATTTCATGACAAAATTTCTGAGGTTAACCCAGAGCAAAAGGTCATCCTATGAAAAACAAATAGAAAGTAAATGACATGTTTATTTAACTGGAGACACGACATCAACTTCTTTGACCTTTGACGCTCTCACAAAACACATGTACAGATTTCAGTCACTGGTCTGACATAATTAGGCTAATTCAAAAAGAAAGAACTACATGCTGTACACAACATAAACACACAATGTGTGTTTTGTTTTTTTTGTATCAACCACTTTACAGGCCGTTGGGTTGTCCATATAATCAGGGGCATGATGCACATCACTGTTGGGGAAGACAACGGTTTGAATTGGTTGTTTTTGTTGTCTGCATAGTCACTGCCATGTTCACCAGTCTGACTGTTTGGGTCTGTGTCTGGGTGCGGCCCACACACAACACACAGACACACACACAGACACACACACACACACCACAGCCACAGTAGTCTGTCGGGACAAAAGGCAGGGACCCAAAACCAGAGAGTGGGTCTTTTGTTGCATGCAGCTCCGGCCGGCTGAGAGATGTTAGCCCCGTAGAGATGAAGACATTGGCAGAGGGGGGCGTCCCTACCCTCCGCTTAACCCTGACGCGGCTCCCTCATTTGGGGCACAGAGAGAGTGGCGTCCGGGGAAGATCCAAGCCAACATCAGACAGAGCTAACAAGGATCAAGAATGTGAAGCTTGGACCATGACGGGAACACTTGTGACTGGGTAGAATGAAAAACATCAGTACAATTGCAACAAAATGGTGAGTCACTTATTTTATTTTTAGCCTGCTTCTTGTCCATCTGTCTGCTATAGAAATGCATGCAGTTAAAAATAATTCTTTGGATTCATGTACTGCACACATTTATGAGACACACATACTAGTGACAAAACATCAGCTCACAAATGGAACAAACAAATAACTATATTTCAACAGTTTCCCCCCTTTGTTTAAATTACAGTATTTTGAATTTGAGATCACATATGGCTTCAGATAATTTGTATTATAATAAATAATTACATAAATTAAAAACATAAATACTTACTTTTGTTGATATTAGTTGATGACCTGTTGTTACCTAACACAATATCTCTATGTGATTACCTAGAGCAAGGCACAAAGGAGTTGGCCTGCTCACAGGAGATGGAAGCCAGTGATCAGACTGTTACAGGAGGTCATTTAGTTTGGCTGCCACAGCACAGATACAGTAGGGTCTTCAGTCCGTAAGTAAATGACATCCATGGGTAAAGCTCAGATATTCTACTTCCTTTCAGACTAAAACAAAAATGAATTTATGCTGCACAGAGGATTAATTGCTACTGGACCACATCCTTATGTATTGTATTATTAAGAAATGGTATATTTAAGGTTTTCACAGTAATATTGTTTCAGTACTTTATGGACATGGAACATATTAAAATAATTAAATGATGCTAAAAGAAAAAATATATTAATAAAGAATTTGTGAAAAAATGTATCAACAATAAATCCTTGAGAATTGCTAAAGAAAAGTAATTAACATTGATTTGGAATTTATATAATGAATTAAGATCTTGCATCCAAAAACATTAAAAGGGACTTGTTTCATTAATACATATGCTATTTATTACAGTCCTAGTCTTCCCATTGTAAACCAAAACTCTGTCACACTGTGAAAGTCTGTTGTGAAATGCACTGGACATGTGTTTCCATTGGCAGCCAGAGAACAGACCCTCTACTCCACTCAGCCCGAGTGACCAAAGGGACGGCCACTGCTGTACACTCCACATTCGTATTCCACGTGTGACTTTGTCTCTTTGTCGTTCTCTCAGCCTTGTGTCTTTTAGTCTGTCAAGTCCACATGCTTGTCGCCAGTCTGGGACAAATTAGCTGAGATGACGGTGTCATCCGGCTCTGAGGCCTGTCCTCTCCTCTCTCTCTCTTTCTTTCTTTCTTTTTGTCTTGTGGCAAAGGAGCGTGGTGCTTTCTGGGGTAACAGAGACAAGCATGGTCTGTTCACTAACAATAAGCCAAAGGGGACCTCACCTCTACTCCACTGATGTCACTGCTTTTGGTGAGCCGCTAATGTGAATCTGGTTAAAAAGTGGGACGACAGCTCTCTGTGAAGCCACACATCTTTAACACATCATAATTCGTATTGTTTTCTGTTGTTCTTAGATGGCAGAAAATGGCCCCTGCTAGCAACAGAGTTGCAGTATGTGTGTTTACTGCACTGTAAGCTAGTTGACAAAAGATAGTTGTCTCTTGAATAAGTTTATAAACATAGACACTATATACATCACTTTGTGGTTACACTGTTATGGGTGCATAAGATTCTTTTAAAAGTAATTGTCTGGATTATATGTCAGTCATGGTCTGCAATGAATTTGATATTTGATTAAATGTATTCATATCATTGTAAAATGTTCCATTGCAAGTGGAACGAAGGAGGGTGCATTTATAAGTATTGTAAAAGCACACAAATCATGTGATGTAAGGAAAATCTCAGATTAAACCCTTACACTGAAGTGCTTTTGAGAATGGTGGTCGAAGCACTGTGTATGAATCATTCCCAGCGCTGAGACGAGAGCTGTGAAATTAAATGATCATTTGTCATCAATGCTTTCCTTTGAAATCGGATAACCTAGTCTTCTAACAGGTCCTTCACTCTAAAAGGAACGAGTGCAGACTTGAGACAGCACTCTCTCTCTATCTTGTTCGCTCTCAGCACCAAAACAATATTTCTGCAGTGACTGTCTTTCTTGAAATCAACAGTCTGTCTTGCTCTGTCAGGCACAAACCAAGATGGCCTTTGAGTGGGCGGGTCCATCTTCTTCCCCCCCCGGCATCCCATTGGATGGCTGGCGGAGGCGATGAAAGTGTGATTTTGACAGGACCCATCAGCTGCAGTTAATCATTGGCATGTGAGGCCTGGAGAAGTCACGTTCATGCGGGTGTCAGCCAAACATCTTTCCGTTTCAGAGGAGAGGAGAGAAAAGGAGGACAGAAGAAGGGAGAAGACTTGTGCATCCAGCCCTGAGTTTGCCTCACTCCCTCCATTCACAAAAAAATTCTTTCTTTCTTTTTGCATCTCTCTTTCTCTCTTTGTACCTGCTGAATGATTAATGTAGGCCATGTTCATGATTTTTTTTAAAAATGTAATTTTTGAAAGTTGAGAAAGATCTGGGGACAGATTAGTACTTTCATTCATCAGGAAGAACAAGACAGAAAACAAAAAAACCCCAAAATAAGTCAAATAAAAGACAAATGCACACACGAGGGACACGTCTGAACAGCAGCAGCTCCTGTGAACAGGCACCTGTTTTGACTCTGTTCCCTATCTGACTCTTGTCATGAGTGCCTGCGAGGAAGTGACTCAACAGTGGAGTAACATGTTCAAACACCCAAGCTGGTTCTGTTGCTCTGATCCCAGAATGATGTATCATACCACATGACAATGTGCAGCTCAGTGGAGTTTGGAGGTAATTACCTGTCATGTTGTTGTTATGTACTGGTGTGTGTGTATGTGTGTGCGTGTGTGTGCATGTATGCATGTGTGTGTGTGTGTGTGTGTGTGTAAAAAAGAGAGTATGTCTGTATGTGGGTGCATTTATGTGTGCAGTGTCAAAATCTGGTAAGTCTTTTATGTGTGTGTGTGTGTGTGTGTGTGCTTCTATCATAAAAAACCAATTGCTTAGGGGTGCCAAACAAATCACTAGCACCACGACAGTCGCCTTAGAGAAAACAAATCAAGGCCTTTGACTGTTAAAATGTTCAAGTGTTTTGTGTAAAAAGTTGTTTGTTGTTGAATGATCTATTTTCATGCCTTTAAAGGCAAAATAGATGGGTTAGATGTTACCAAGAAAATATGATGACTTTTTTTTTTTTCTTTCCACTCAGATCTTTATTCACTTGTCAATACAAGGGGATGTTATGAGTTAGAAATTTGGTTTGGAGGTCCTTTTCACTTCCTTATATGTACAAAAGGACCAACACACACACAAACACACACACACGCACACACACACCAAATCCTGCACAGAATCCTACACAGCTGATCTGACTCTATTCCATATACACAACCAAAACACAAACACACATCTACAGCCATTGACTGACTCACCCTATTCCCAATTCCCCTATTAATAAGTTGCCCTTAATCTGGCATGCTTATTTATTTACTCTGCTAACTGATAAGTGGGGGGGGCAGAGGGGAGGGGAGGGGTGGGGATGGAAGGGGGGGGGTGGAGGGAAAGCCAACCGATTGTTTTTCCATTATTACTGACACACATTAGACGACCATTCGATCATTAGCTCATTAGGGCCTTCAGTGTGCGGTCATTAACTCTAGCGCTGGCCCCTTCACAGTTTAGTCTCCTTTTCCTTGAGGGGTGAATAGTAAAACAAAGACCTCGAGACTACCCCAAAGGTTTGTGTTTGTGTGTGTGTGTGTGTGTGTGTGTGTGTTTGTGTGGTCCTTTGTATCACGGAGAGACAAAAGTAAGATTACACAAGAAACAAAATGAAAATACTGTATGTTTTCATGAACACATCATACTTTGGAAACTTGTCTGTTTTGAAGTGATAATTATGATTGTATTTGCCCATAATGGTCTTAAAAATATCCAGAATGCCTGTTCAAGGATCATGTTTTGCTTAAGAATGAACTACTACTCCTACTACTACTCCTAAAAATAACAACAAAAACAACAACTATAATATTATTATTATTATTATTATTAATAATAATAATAATAATAATAGTAATTGTTATTCTTTTTCTTCTTCTTCTTCTTCTTATTAGTTATGTGATATGCTCAATAATACGTTTGAGTTAATTCAATAAATTAAATAATCATGACTGTATATTTCTATGCATTCTATAAGTGTGCCATTGGTTTTGTGGATGCTGATTGGTTTGGCACCCCTTAACAATTGCATTTTATGACTCACAAATACAACACACACACACACACAAACACACACACACACAGACACACACACACACACAAACACAAATTTCACCAGCAGTGCCTAGTGACTGCGGGTCCAGTGATGCTGAAAAAGAGACATGCTTTATGCTTGGGCTGCTTGCACAGAAATGACAGCAGCCTGCGAGAAAGCAGCGCTGTTCCTCCTGCTCCTGGGAGACACCCCAGCAGCCACGGGCTCTTGCTTGTGAATGTTTGTAAAGGTAATCTCCATGGAATAGCAGCAGCACTTCTCAGGAACAAGGGGGGTGAGAGAAAGAGGGAGAGAGAGAGAGTGGGCGTGTGTGCCTCTGCTTGCGTTTATTTTTGTATGTATTGAGTGTTAGTGTATGTGTGTGCATTAACTCAGGTAAGTCTTTTGAGAGTTTGTGTGTGTGTGTGTGAGAGAGAGAGAGAGAGAGAGAGAGAGAAAGAGAGAGCAAAAGACAGTGTGTGCATGTTTGTGCTGCGTGTGTGTGTTTGTCAACTGAAGCATAAAGATGTATCCACACTTGTACATAACATATGGGGATAAGAGGTGTGTGTATGTGTGTGTGTGTGTGTGTATGTCTTCATGTATGTGTGTATATATGGAGTATATGTGTATGTGTGTACTTGTATGTGTATGTTTTGCCTTTGTGCCTTTGTGTATGTTTATAGTGTTTTTTTTTCTATATGTGCCCATGTGGTGTGTGTATGTTTGCTAGCAGGCATGTGAGTATTTCTTTGCTACGTGTTTATTTTGTATTTTACACGTCTGTCCTTGTATATTTATTGATAATGTCTGTGGTATATGTATGTAAGTGTGTGTCTGTTTGTGTGTGTTTGAGCACTAATGTCTATGCGTGTGCTTGCTATATATTTGCCTGTATATGTGTGTGTGTGTGTGTGTGTGTGTATGTGTGTGTGTTTGCCGGTGGTAGAGTATGTAAAGTAACACAATGTAAGAACACACACACACACACTCACACACCACGTGCTAGTGCACTGCCTCCCCATTCTGGTGGGCTGTGGAAACACAGATGTTTCGGGAGCGGCACTCACGGACACGGAGGCGTGCTCTCAACTCCCCCGCCAGATGTGTGCACAGCCCCGACGCTTCGCCTGCGCTAACTCGCCTTTCTCCCTCTTCTGCGGGAAATGAGCAATGGCCCACCGCGTAGCCGTCAATGGCTGATTCCAAATCAGTTCTAGACTGATGTTTCACTATCAACTATACCAGGCCTGGAGCTGATCCAGAGTCAGTTTTGCTTCCAGACTTTTAAAGTCTTGTAAACGGCATGGAATCTGTTTGTGTCATGTGATTAGGTTGTTGTTTATTTGTCAAAGAAGAGCTAATTCTATTTTTCATTAGATCCAAATTTACAATATTTCCACATAACATATCAACATATGTGTAGGTCTGAGTTCTTGGAAAACTGACTATTCTCTCTCTGTCTTTTTTTGTAGTTTCCTTGACTGTATGTTATGGCATTATAAATGACAAAACAATATCCAACAAGAGGTTAATATAATGCAGAGAATCCAATCCAATCTAATCTACATAGACTTGATAATATTGCTATTAAATAAAGTATAATGTACTAGTGCAATTATTAAATCATATATAATCAGATATAATACACTGATCAGTAGTATGGTTCAATTGTTTTCATTGTGTGATGGGGCAAAATTTCATTGGCATTTCAAAGGACTGACCTTTTTTACATTAGTCGTGTACCAATTACCTGGACATTATCAACTCAGTAACAAACTCATTGATTTCACCACAATGAGAAAAGTGAAATCTGATGTCCAAATCAATATGAATTCTTTCCTTCTCCTATCAATCAATTTGTGGTGAAAACCATCAAAAATCTCATTTGTACATAATTAATCATTTATAACCATCTATGGCCAATTGACTTTTTGATCAGCAAAATGGATTACATTTGTTTTCTTGCACACTTTTAGTTGTTGCTTGTCTCATAAATGTTCATGAGTTCAAGTTATGTTCCCTCAAATGTTTTGGGTATGTGTGTGTTTGTCCACCTGGGTGGTGTGTGTGTGTGTGTCCTGTTGGTATTTTCATAAGTGTGTAAGTAGGTCTTCCTGTCCATGTGCATGTGTGTGGGAGTGTGTGTGTGTGTGTGTGTGTGTGTGCACTTGCCTGTGACTATCAGACTGTAAGTCAAGGTATTTCTTCCATGGAGTGTCCTGACAGTCATGTTCTGATGTGAGTGAATGTGAGTGCCAGCACTGGACACTGAGTACTGACAGTGAGAGAGTTGGAGTGAGAGAGAAATCTGTTGTGCTTTCAAAAAAATATTTTTGTGTGTGTGTGTGTCTGCGCACATGTGAATGTGTGCATGTGTGTGTGTGTGACTGTGTGGGAGTGAAATCTGCTGTGCCTTTGACTAAAAAGCGATTGTGTGATGTGTGTGGCATGTGTATGTGTGTGTTTGTGTGTGTGCATGCATGCATGTGTGTGCCTGTGTGTGTGAGTGTGTGAGGGAGAGAGAATGAGCATGTGTGGGTCTGTGTGGCATGGGGATACATCTGCGTTAGCTTAACCCATTGGGAGTGGATCCCAGCAGGTAGCCCCTGCGCCGGACTGGGTCAGCACAAATCATCTGGACAGGCGGGAGCGTGAAATCTTTCCAGGCCAGGACGCAGAGGCCTCTCTCCCCAGACCCAAGCCCCAGCTTCGCCGCTGCCCTCTCAGCCTGGCTTGCCTGAGCCTGGGCCTATGTGCGGAGTGCCTCCACCTCCAACCCTGCACTTGCTTTGACACAGTGGTATGTGCGGCTGCAATGAGGGTCAGGGTAGTTGAGGGGTTTGGGGGGGGGGGTTCAGGGTTGAGGAGAAAGAGAATGGGGGTGAATGGGAGGTTGGTCTGGAAATGGGGGGGCAGGGTTGGAGTTCAGGTGCAGTACCCCAGCCCAGTATTTGTGTGTGTGTGTGTGTGTTTGTGTGTGTGAGAGAGAGAGAGAGAAAGTGAGTGAGTGAGTTGAGTGAGGGGGTGGACAGAGTGTGTGTGTGGTGCCTCTGTGTGCGTGTCTGCATGTGTGTGGTGCTTGTGTGTGTGTCTGTGTGTGTGTATCTGTGGACATGCATGCGTGTGGTACTTGTGCGTGTCTGTGAGTGTGTGTAAGAGGAGACCAGAGACGGGAAATCCTGTCTACTGAGACTCACACGAACTACCCTGAATGAACCGTGACCAATCGGATCCTTAAGCACACACTCTGATCACACACACACACACACACACATACACACACACACACGGACACACAATTTCTCTCTAGTGGTGGAGCAGCAGATGCTGCAGGGGAGTATGAAGTATGACGGCACAATCTGGTTGGATTCCTTGATTTAGAGACACAATGCATTCATTTCAAGCATTGTGTAAGTTGTCCACAAACAGTAGGCCAACAACTGGCTCTCTCACTGCAAACTAGCATTAGCTGGCTTTCAATATCAGTCGAACGGACCTCCACGCTTCAACCTACTGCTCTCAGTGCAAGGGACCCTCATCAATTTCAGTAAGTGTGGGTCTGGCCAGTCGCTCATGCCGTAGCTGATAGAGATAGTGCTATCTTTTGGCCAGGCGGTGGATGGCTTAAGGACCTAATGGGAGACAGGTGTGCCTCTGTGTTAGCATTGAGTCCTCAAGTGGAAAATTGGGTGCAAAGTCAAACCACATGGAGGGACAAGAGCCAGGAGAGGTGCGACCGAAGCGCGAAAAGAGGCCATTTTGAATTCAGAGCACCCCCTTTGCCTGAAAACAACAGCTCTATTGGCTTTTGTTCTGTGAGGATAGTGTTTGACATTTCTGTTCTGTTCTGTTGTAAAAGTGTTTGTGATATACGCAGTGGAATACATTGTTTTTTTACTTCACATTTTGTTGTTAGCTCATATGTCTGAGAAAGTCTGAGTATTATGGCAAATCCATTCAGAGGTATGTCTTGCTTCATGGCTATGCTGAAATAGCTTGAACTTGAAACCTCATTGGTCTCCATGCCGGGGCCAACAATGTGTTGTTTATTGGCCAAAAGCCGGTTGTAAGTGACAAAGTGCCAAAAAGAGTTATCAATTCCAAATTATTCTCAACCACCACCCACAGTAGTAAATAATGCCACGACACAGAGAATTGCAGAATTATGTCATCAAATCTAAACACTTCCAGACCCTCTTTTTGTGATCCTAATCTCCATGACTCAACACTATTCCTATGCAGTGATGTAGTGGATCAGAGAAACAACTCTGTTTTCACTTTTCACATTTTATCACGTAATAAGGCTTAAGTGAGAGTACTCACATACAAGGTCAACAATCATGTGACTTCACTTTCATCTTTTTACTCAATTTTAGGTTTTGCGGTGTGCGTCTCACAAGGCATTATACATCAACCAAAGATACAGAAAAGATAGTAAAGTATGGTTAAATATGATAGCTATGTGGAAAGTTTACTGTATTTTTTTTAAACCATCCCATCGGTAGGTCTCATTAAGCCATTATAACATGCTAGACTGCCAACAGTTTTGTTGACACAAATAATAAATATGTTTCTCATCTGACATTAGTTTTGATGCTGAGGCTTTTCCTTCCCTCAACGAGTGTTAGAAAACAGACACGCAGTGTTTTTTTTTTTCCCCGCTCAACAATTTCACATTTGTCTGACTGAGCATCATCCCTGGCAAACAGGCTTCAACAGTTCATGCCCAGAGCAAATTGCCCTGGACGAAACGTGAATCCAACAAGAGGGCAGCTCTGGCTCGTTAGCAAATCTATGTCTTGAATCGCTTAAACCGGCAGAACCGACGTGCCTGTCAGTCGCTCCATATGATATCAGAGTTGGACTCGTCACTGGGGATGTCATGGATAGCAATGACACAGATATACAAACACACACACACACACACACACACTCACAGGGCTCTCATCCACACACACACACACACACACAATCGGACAGACACACACAGACATGACGCATCCATTGGCACATGCAAAACTCTCCACACATGCTCAAAATCAGTGAAGCTTAATTGTTGTGTCAAGTAAGGTATTTTATATCAACTTTAAACACACAACCAGACACACACACACAGTAGACACACACACGCAGTAGTCACATACAGTACAACACACACATTATTCACTCACAAACACACAAATGTACACACACCCTCCCATACACCCACACACCCACCCACCCACACAGCCCTACGGGAGTGCTGTGCCATTGCAGGTTAATGTCAGTGACGGGCAGCTTCAGAAGACAGAGAAAATCTGGGTTACAGACGTGCACTGTATTCATCAAGAGGGATTATCAGCTGACCTCCTCAAACCCAAACACACATATCCCACACACACACACACACATACATGCAGCTAATGAACTGGTGAAAGATGCTCATGAGTAGCTAACCACCCTGCAGATCACAAACAGATGAGACCTGGCACATCGCCCAGGTGATAGCTCCCAAGAATTGCCACAGCAAGCCGTCTCCACTGCAGGAGACATGTAAACCTGGGTGGCAGTGTGTGTGTGTATGTGGGTCCCATATCCAGACCGTACTCAGCTACCCTCCACACCCCTATCCTCTGGCCTTGTCTCCTACATATAAACTCACAAAAAGTTTTCATATTACATCTCAGGCACATATGAGGCTTTTGGGAAAATACGACCAAACCATTAGGTGATGTTTTTTTTGTGATGGGTGCCCTGGAATGTGCTGGAAAGCATCCTGGCACTGAAACAAGTCCTTGTGCTCCTTCGTTGGCTTTTGGTATTAGCCGTTGTGAATCGATGCAGATTTCTTGGCGGCTGGAGCATGCAAACTGTCATGGATTTTCATGTTGTCACCCTGTTCATAACATTTTTTATTCCTGCTTCATGACGGAGGTTGTTGGGAGAGAGAAGGATTGTTTTTTCTGTGACAGTTGGGTGTCAGGGAGGCGTCGCCCCGAATTTCTCCGTGCTTAATTATAAGTTGGCTGAGGCGTAGATTTATATAGCCCTCAGCTGATCAACAACAGCTAGTTATGCCGTGATGAACTTCTCCGCAGAGGAACGAAATGGGGGAATGGGAGGATGCAACTTTCTAAACATCAGAGACAGGGGCCCCCAGATTAACACATAAGGCATAAACACATAAATGCTTTTGACACAAAATGGCTGAATGTGGCGTAATTATCAGCCCTCGCTCACACCAGTCGCAGAGAAATCTCTCTTGCTCTCGCCAACTTTAACTTGTGACTAACAGCTCTGTTGGTTCCTCCTCATCTTGACAGAGACAAAGAAAAGGGGGGGTGTCAAAGTTAAAGACAGATGAACATATTTCAAGGAGTTTGAGATTCTAGTGGGATTTTAGCTGCAGGGCAATTTTAGCACCGGTTTAAGGGGGGGTTATGTATACATAGAATAGTTGTAATGATAGGCGAGCGGGAGGGGGGGGGGGTGTTGGGGGGGGGCTCCACATAGTTAGCATCTGGGTTCCGTATGCCGACGTTTTTGAGGGAGTGACTTCAGGGATTGAAGATGAGCATGAAAGGATATTACGAGGAGCCCTTCCCAAATCCAGAAATCTGCTCCAAATTAGGCCGCAAGCAATATCAATTTAAACAGGCTGCCTCTCCCCTTCTCTGAGTTCACGACTTCCTTGGCAAACAGGGCCAAGTCAGGAGGAGAAGAGGAGCAGAAATCATTAAAGTCGCACGCTGATGGATGAAACATGGCACTTATGCTAATTCTCTCTGCCTTGGCAGCCTCGTCCCCCCACATTTCTCTGCCTTGCCCAGACTGTGCGTGTGGAATGTTTGGTTGTGGAAAAGATTTCTATCCTTTTTTTCTTTTCTTTTTGCTTTTCTTTCTCTCTCTCTCTCTCTCTTTCTTTGTCATGTTACAAAGATGTTTTAGGGACGAAAAAAGAACAAGAAGAAAAGGAAGAAGAAGAAGAAGAAGAAGAAGAAGAAGCAAAACCATCCCAGGCTTGACTCTTCAGAAACCCTCAGAATTACAGGATTGGTGATAGGGGCTGGGGACGTGGAATTACAGTGTCAGAGCAGAGATGGATTATTGGGATGGACGTTTTGCTATATTTGTCGGTGGCGGCTTCAGTGACAGTTGTGTCGCAGTTCTTGAGTTCTTATTTTAGTGAGGCAAGAAGAAGGCATGTCGTGAAAAGCGTGACTGAGTCAAACTTGTGGCGACGACATTGTGGCAGGTTGGTCATGGGCCTCCAGAGGTTGTCTGTCAAAAGTCAAATGCAAAGCCTGTAGTCAGCGAGGTCGCCTCACCAAAGCTCAGTTCCTAACATGGCACAAAACAAGCCAGTGAACGTGAAGTACGATACAGACGTTATCAAACCTTGGATGAATAAAGTCAAAACCGCTGCTTATAAACAGACTTTGAAGTTTATAATGCACAAGCACATCTAGCCAAAACACACTATCTCTCTCTCTCTGTCAAACACACACACACACACACACAAACTCAGAGTCAATTTAAAGAGGGAGAATGAGAGAGAGCACACAAACACTGTCTGTCTGTTCCAAATATCCACATGTCTGACTCCCAGACAAGAGTGGCAGATAAAATTGCATGCACATGCAGAAGAGCCAAGTTTGCTTAATTTGAAGGCTCTCAAGGGTCAAGGATTTCTTCTTTGGTCCTGGCATCAGAGCAGAGACGCAGCGAACATCTTTATCTTCTCCTCTCCCACAAAAGATCCCCCAAAAAAAACAAAACAAAAGAGAGAAAACAACAGCCTGGTGAAATTATTGATATTAAAAGTGAGATGCCGCTTTTCCTCTCTTGCATACACATCTGTACCCTGAATGCCTACAAATGTGAGTGTAACTTTCATTCTCTCTCTCCCTCCCTCCCTCTCTCTCTCTCCCTCTTTCAGTGCTGGCATAAGAAAATAATAAGTGGAGTCGAATTTGTGTCAGCACAGCTCAGGAAAATAAGATATCATGTCTTGCTGTCTGCCCGATGTCAGCTACTCAGATTCAAAGCCGAATGCCTCAGCCCAAGCAGACAGTAATGGAGGCTGCCAGAGGCAGAGGTTCAGCCAAGGTTCAGATGTCTAGAACCACTAAACAGCTCTCTTTCTTATGGATGGCTTCAAATGGGGCCGAGGGACAATCCCATCCGCCTAAGAGCTGCACGACTTCTCACCCACACGTAGGAATATATATATATATATATAAATTTTTTTTTTGCCCACTGCCACGGCCTGTGTGTTTCCCAATTCGATAGTTTGTGTGTGTGTGCGTGCGCGTGTGATTTTTCAGTGTGGTGTGTAAGTGCTTTGGCATACTTCTGTGTCAGACTGACAGAAACCTAACCCCATTCTCGTGCTATCAGTGACTCCACTCTCGTGCCACTAAAAATTCATGGTATTTTTTCTTTTGTAATTTGCTGCCAATCTAGTGAGAGTGTGATTATATTTCTAACGTTGCCAGGCCAATTTCTTCTAAAGCCCAGAGAACTACTTGCTGGTGTTGCACTGAGCAGCTCTCAACAGTGTGAATGGGTTGATTGATCTGTATCTGCTGTAACCTGAGCTTTGCTGCGATCCCATCGATTTGCAACCACTGGAAGGCTGTGGGGATAATAAAGCTATTTATCATCCAGTTGGAGCCTGAAAGACAGAGAGAGAGAAAGAGTCACGGCATGAGTCTTAAGAAATAGCTTTTCACCTTAAGGGGCCTATATACAGTAGGAAAGAGCCAGTTTCAGTTTCATTTGTAACAAGGACACCACACACACACACACACACACACACACACAGTGAGGAAAATACAAAGATAATTTTCAGATGTTTTGCTCTATACATCCTAATTGTTTTTTGCTGAGTATGGTAGTTTTAAAGCCCACCTTGGTCTTCAAAATAGACATCTCATGAAGCTAAAAAGTGACAAAGGAAGATCATTCTTGGGCTTTTAATGCATTTCCTCAGTCAAGTAGATTTACTATCTATATATTTAGTTTTAGTTATTATTTTTAGGGTCTAATTGAGGGACCATACCTAATTGGTATATTTAATTAAATTAAACTTTACAGGGCTCAGTAATATAAAATCACTTAATGATAATAAAACGCATTTATAGGTAAAATTTTATAGGGTCTATGCAAGAGCCCATACAAAATTATTGGACATGTTCCAAAATCATCTGCTCTTCAAAGAGGGAAAGAAATAATAATTGGTTAGAATTTAGCGAGAATGATATGGATGTCTTCATCATGTGCTGATATTGTATGTATTGATAGTCACTCACTCTTCCCCTCTCTGTTTGTCAAGCTCCATAAGAGCATTTCCAAGTTTCAGTTTGGGCTCACAGTATCCCTCCTTTTCAGTACATTTACAGGTGGGATTGTTTTAACATGTGTTGGACCACCAAAGCCTTTTCACCTTTTGATTGCAAAGCAAGGACGAAAGAACAAAAAAAGGTGAAGAACTCACTGCACAATGCTCTTGCCAGTCTCACACAAAATCACAACCAGGCACGCCATGCTGAGGAAAAAAAAAAAACGTACAGCAAACACTGGGAACCAGGACCTCTCGCGAGGAGGTGAGTATGTTGGCCGCCCTGGTACAGAGAGGCCTTCCCAGCAGGCTTTGGTTGCGCAAAAACCACTACAGAGACATCCCACTGCACAAGACCCCCGTTGCTCAATCCCCTAAACATGCTTTCAATTTACCCAAATCAAACGCATGTCAATAAAAACAACATATCAGTGTCCATATTGATACCATTACAGGAGGGTTAAGGGAAAAGCCTGGCCGCCTTAATATTTGGCCGAGATTATATTTAGCGGATCTGTTCGCTTCGCATTCTCTGCTATATATTACAAAGATAGATATGCCATGTTCGATGTCAGATCAAATAAACCACAGTAATACCTTAGAAAGCTGTGCCCTGACATCTGTGCTCTCGGGCCGCACTCAAAGAAATGTTTTGCTCATTTGCCTCCAAAAGAAGGAAGAAAAAAAATATCAGGCCAGCAGACTGAATTCCATCCTATGGCTGTTTTTTATCGAAAAGTTGTGCAAGATTTTTTTTTTTTTCTCTCTCGCTCTCTCTCTGACTCTCTTTTTTAAAGAGAGGCAGTCATCAGATTGCATGGATGTGAAGGGGTGAGACTACATTCATGGGCCATGCAAAACCAAACACAACCATTGTAACTGGTAACATAATTTGTTCGACAAGTAAAAAAAAAATGCTTGCTTAAAATAAGCAACACTTCACCGTGGCAGCCATGGAAGGTGTTCATTGGTGAAAGATCAAGTTGCAAGTAGCAGCTTGATTACCCTCTTAGCCTCAGGTCTTTTTGCCACTCTCTGTTTTATCTGAAGGCAAAGCTTCAAAATAGCTTTACAATGTCAACAATGTTCAGTCATCTGCTCTCTAAGTTATTTATTAGTAGCCAAGATGCACTCTCTATGCAGCTGATGGAAAAACCAGTGATGGTACATCGGTAAAACTCCAGCATCAGGCTGATGTGGTCCAGCGGCCTAAGCCTTGATTAATATATCATTAGAGTCCAGGAGCGATTAAGGACTTCTACTAAAAGCTTATGTTGCACGGAGTGCCACGGCTCGGATGACACTCATCCCTGGTAAAGTAATATGAGGGGATCCTTCATCGCCAGTGGGTCACCAGCAGCACTGGAGATGTCCAGCTTTCAGCAAATCCCCTAAAGCTATTTGGCTGCCTAAGTGGATATGGTCGTCTTCTAATGGCCTGCTCGCTCTCTCACTTCAGCGACATCGCACACACAGACACACACACCCACACACTTGTGTCTGTCTTCATTCAGCATGTCTCTTGGCTATGCCTCTCTGGGGGACTCTTCGTCCTTCGCCAAGAGCCTTCATTTAACCCGGGGGACAAATGACTGGAGTGGATGGTGAGAAATCTGTGCCACCCCACACCACTTTCATAACAGAGCACACATACTACACTCAAGCCTCTGATTGATAAACAAGCCAAGCAAGCGCTGGTTATCTGACTATAGCTGGCTGCAGTTTATTTCTGTCCTTGAGTGATGTTGTGGTATGAATGTTATCATCTCTTGTTATGACATATTAATTATTGCCACTCTGTACTTACCAAGCGGTGATTAGGTGTTAATTGCTTATTGTTGTAATATTGTAATGGATTCCTTTGTGCATCTGCCCATTTCTTTATGCAATCAGAGGTTAATTCATGTTTAATGAGGTGGGACTTTCAATGCAATATGTACAATATTGCACATGAATATTAAATACTAATAGATTTGCAGAGAATGTTTAATGTAACAAATTAAAAGTCATGTTCATTGTTGTTGAGTCTTCATGATGTATACAGGGTCTAAAAACTATTTAAAGCACTTATGTAACACAAGGGCTGTCACTCTTTTTATATCTGCATCAAGTGTTTTTTGGACCTTTAAAGGGCAGGTCTATTGGAGCCAAATGAAAAGCATGGATATGCTCCTTTGGACCTTAGGCTATTTTCAGGGTAATTGCACTACTTTACTTTGAAGCTTTTATCAGTCATTATAAGGGCCATCTACACATGCTACACATTTTTTCAGGACAGTTTAGGCTAAAATATTGCAAATTTGATATGATGCAGCCGTTCAAAGGGTTAATATGACCCAAATCATGAGACAGGCAATCTCCTTCCAATGACATCTGATGATAAATGAACACTGGTGTATGTAACAGAATTACCCCATTAATATGTCTTCACAATGCCACACTCTTCATTCTCTCACCTAGTTTCTACAATCCTCCTCTCTTTCTGTCACCACCAAATCCTGGCCTGTGCAAAGATGAGTTGTTCACATTACTGCATCTACCATCGACTCCTTCACCTCTCTCACAAGAAGAAATCTCCTCAGACATTACAAGTTCTACAGTGGCTTGGGTCTGTGTTAGTGTTAGGCCCCGGACAGCAGACCCCTAAGTTGTCTTGCTCTCATATCCCTTCCGTCTGGGCCTGAGCGACGACGATGCAACGCAAAGCAACGCGCAGGAGATCTGGCTTCTATAAAGATATTGTATAAGATTACAACTAAATCAGTTTTGTGGCTTTTGCTGGGAAAACTTATGAAGTCCTAAAAAGTGGGTCTGTTATGAGTGGGCCCAGCAGGTTGGGGTTCAGGGACCGGCAGACACAGGGAGTGAAACATAATCTGCGCGTCTGCGATCCTCCGAATAATAATGTACTGACATGGAGGAATGATAACATGATAACTCATGGAGACATCCCAGAAAACCTCTGTAGGTGCGCGACCCAGGCATTGTGAAAGAAGGCATTTATCTGATCTAACTTCCTTTAATTCAAATGGCACAGATTTTGTGATGCATAAAATATGAGCACATCCTATATGATTTAAAAAGTGCTTTGTGCATGTGCCATTGTTGAGTTCTGGTCTCTGAAACACAATAAAAAGTATATATACGTATATAAAAAAGAGTTATTAAATCACTTATGAATTGTGGGTAGTTAGAGACCTAGCTGCTCTCCACCAATGGTTCACTCTGGATCACTTTCTGGAGTTCTGAAGTTCCCACTGGAAGTTTGCCCCATCAATCACATGCTGACACCAGATTTTCATTAACCATTCCCTGTGTGCCAGGGTCAAGTGAATAAGTTTGCAGTTAACACACTACAGTGAGGTATTGCATATATTTAGTCTAGCTTCCTAAGGTCCTCTGGGGATCACAGATCAAAGTCTAGGAAAAAAAGTGGGAAGCCAAAAGCAACAATTAAATATCCCCTTGATCACAGCGTCATGCCTGCTTATTGAGTTTGGACGTCAGCTGTAGGTCAAAATCAATCCGGCATGCGTTGCACTGTGAAAAGACTGTTGAGTGTTACCCTTCTGGGGAACAGATTTAAAAGTGTCAGGGAAGCCTTAGCTGCTTGCATATATGTGGCCAGATTAGCCATCATCACCCCTAACACCACAACCACCACCAGCTCTACCTCCCGTGACAACACCAAACCAGTGGTGTGGGAGTACAGGTCATGCTAACTGTGCATGGAGCAGGGGAAAAATGGACTGCAGAGCATTTGGTGCAAGAGCAGGGCTGTCAGACAGATACTGCAAGGCTATCAGCACATCATGTTTAAGCTGCACAGGAACAGGGCACCCATTGCCCCACCCCAGGGGTTTTGACCTTGGTCTGTGCGATTGCTGCGATTTTTTCACCTGTCAGCTGAAATGGGTGGCTTTGAAGAACTTGTGCACTGGTACCATAGAAAAGAAGGTTAAAATACACTTAGATTTGTGGGCGAAGTGAAACTAAATGTATATTATTAAGTGATAAAATGGATCCTTTATATTAGGTAATGTGAAACACATGTCTGGAGCAGGACATCTGATGTAATAGTAACATGCACATGCCGCATTGTGATATTACCAGATATCTACATAGACACATTCATGACCACATATTTGGTGTATTTTCATTATAAAAACAAGTAATTCTCATAAGGACATAGTGATTCTTTACATTGCAATATCATATGACCATTCCCTAGTGGCTTTCAAATTCACCCTACTATTGCAGGGAAGATCAAGTGCAAAATTAAACTCGCACAAAAAACTCAGAGGGACACCACATCCACTAAAGCAGTCTTTCCAGCTCTGTCATATCTGCGCACCATAACTCACAACCCTTCCTGACCCGAGGCCACAGATCTTCCTTTCACAATGCATTGTGTGCTGTACCTGTTCTGACAAATATTCATTAGTGTGAGACATAGGGGGTGCCCGGGGCTGGCCAGAGCTATAACTCACTACCCATGGGATCCTTTAGTGATTTCATATTCACAGGCTATACTTATCCACAGCTGGTACAAATCAGCCCAGTCCTACAGCCCTCAGTGCTAAAGCTAAGTGCTATGCTATCTGTGCCAGGCTAAACAGCTCTGTAGTCTCTGAAGACTCCAAGATAACAGCACTTAGTCTTTTGGTTAACCAGTTTAGAGATGTCACGAATTACCAGAACCGCCCCCTAACCCAACACTCCCCACCCCACACCCCAACACCTTGCCCTAAATGGAAAACCTTTTGCCTCTCACAAAATTATTTCAACCCTTCAAACCTCAGCCAGTCAGCCGCTTTTTCAGGTATCAGAGGAAAAGATAGTACTATGTATATCAGCAGAAGTCAGGTTAATGTGACGTGGCTGTGACTGCCGAGTCAGGGATATATTTGTTCATACTAATGACTTTTCCTGTATCATGTGACAGGCTCAAAAGGACATGCATTTAGCATGGGAGCCTGCAAACATAAGAGGGATATGCTAGCCTGTTAGCACAACTGAGTCTATGCTCTGCCTCTCTTTGCTATTCCTCTTTCCTCATTTTTTGTCTCTCCCTCTCTTCCTTGCTTTATTCCTACTGTGTTTGCCCCCTCTGTCTCTCTCTTTCTCTCACTCTCTTATCTTTGGGTGAAGTGATACTTGGTTGATTGGAGATGAGATGGAGCATTGTGGGAATGCATTTCCCGAGTGTCATCAGCACGCCACAGTGATGTATCTCTGCTGTTTCGAACAAAAACAGGGGGAAAAAATGACAGATAAAAAACACCCCGGCTAGCTCTCTTCCAGCAACACTCTCAACTCCCCTGATAAAGCTTTTTACCTGCAAAAATGATTAATTAGTGAAAGTGGGACAGTCATCATTTAAGTATTTCCTTGGTTTCTCAGAGAGGAGAAGTGGAATCAGACTTGGGTGATAGAGGGGTAGAAGTGGTAACCAGAAAAGGGAATGCTTGCTGGAGGTCACTAGACATCTGAGCATCTTATTCAAATTCGTTTGGCTGCTTATTTGTTTGTTGGAATATCTGTCACAGTCTTTCCCTCAAGCGGTCTTTCTCATGTGGCATATCTGGTTCAGTCAAAGGGATTATCTGGAGTGAATGGACCCGTAGCCCTGTTGTTTCACATCGCCGTGCTGTCTGTAGGTATGAGAATGTTGGTACAAAATAGACTAAATAGCGAAACAGCAGCCATGATGGTAAGGAAGTTTAATTTTCCTGTGCCCCGATCGGATAGCGCTAGCTGGCATTTCGCAAATTCGGTCTAATACGTTGCCTTCGTTCTTATACCTAGGGCACTTGGCAGCCTCAAAAAACAGGGATATGGTCTGATTGACTCAGAATTTTTCGTTTTAGGCTGGTTTCTGTTTGATGGGTGATATGTGTGTGTACTAGCTGTTATATCAGGTAAGCAAACACCTCAACACCTCAAGGGAGTACTGGATGCTCATTAATTTAGACGTTTTATGCATTCACAGTGAATTCACAGTGAAAACACACGAGACCTCATTCTGCAACACAACACCTCCATCAGTGGAAAAAGTTAATGGATACTAATGATGATGTTGACAACATACAAATATGTTCAACATCGATTTAAATTTTACATAATACATGAAATGGTGAAAATCTACATCTAAACATACCTAATAGTCATACTTCTGCTGAGTGTGCACAAGCATGATGCTGCAGTAGGCTATCTGGTAGGGTTGGGGTGAGGGTGGAATGTAAGTATAGATAGAGGGGGGTGTGGTCATCCAGCTCATCGCTCACCCCTTATCTGGAGAGCCCTGTCAGAGCAGGACCTCGGCCTTCCTGGTGCCACCCTAATGAGGGGGCCATTCGTGCCCCCCCCACCTCAAGGTCATGTTCCCCCCTGTGCTCCATCATCCTCTACAAGCCAGTGATGGGCCGGACTGACAGCTTACAGTGGCCCACGTGAAATTATAGGAAGAGGACGGGGGTCGGCCTTCCTCTGCAGAGGAAGGCAATGTAGTTCAATGACAGTGTGGCAGGCGATGCTAAGTAAGGAAGTCTGTGTTGCATCCATGAGCTGTCCAATAGCTTGCAATTAGGAGAAATTACACAGGATGACTTGACCCAATTGGATCATCTCTCTCTTGGAAAAAAAAATGGAAAAAAGAAGAAATGGCGTGGCGTCAGCTCATAATTGCACTCAAGTGAGGAGGCGCGTCTGTGTCGGCGACAGGCAGCAATGGCTGCTTTGGTCTCGCACAGGCACTTGGCGCTTACCAGAGAAAAGGCACTGCTTCATGAGCCAGTGGTCTGCGAGATGGTGTCGAGACACAGATGCTATCTGCTTGCTTGGCTGCCTACTTATCTGCTTTCCGCAATCAGAGACTATATCTCTTGTGGCAAGAGGGGGCTACGTATATGTCATCTATAATTCATGGAGGGTAATCTGATGTGGAAAAAAAACAACTCCACCATTTTTTGGAATGTGTATATCAGAGAATGTTCTGGATTGTAATTGATATTTTATTTTAAAATTGGAAGAGACAATTGAGACCAAAAAAAAGAGACGAAAATCAAGAGAAAATAATCCGTTTGATGAGAAGACAGACACTGTTCTGGAAGTGTGTGTGATGTTCCACTGGCATCCTTCTGCTGAAATACCTCACACTATCACCATTGTAAACCACACTGTTTCCTTTGGAACATAATATAACATTGAACTGTCATGATATGGTGAGCTACCTTTGTCACCAAGGAATTCATCCCAACTCAGTAGACTTTGTCATGTAATATATGCACTAAAATGTAACGTTACCACAGGAAAATATAGTGTCTTCTGAAAGGAATCATTTCCTTCCCTGAGAACTGAAATAACAGAGCTGGAAAAGTCTTATTGCATGCTGTTATCCTTTTTGTCTAAATAGCTGTTACTCTTCCTCCAACTGTCAATGATTTGTAGCTTGTTCTGTGTAAGAGAGAGAGGCGCATTTTGTAAAGGGTGTATGACCTTTCACCGCAGTGTAGATAAGAACATAGCCTGCAGCTCACCTGTCCAGGTGTAACTGATTGCACTCTGACTTACCTGGGCAACTAATTATACATCGTTTAGCACAGATAGTGACAGATTTTATCTTGACAGGGGAAGCTCCAGCTTCCATCATCTTCTGTTTGAATCCCTGCAGCCCCGAACCTCAGTCAAACAAAACCCCAGCGTCTAGACCAACAGGCAACATTTTGACACTGCTGGCAGACATCCCTTGGCAAAAGTGGAGGACTTTTTCTTGACTAAATGTGTATGTCAGACAAGCAAGCGTCAGGCTTTTCATTTTCTCTCTTTCTAAACATGGCTACATAAGTATCGCTCTGGCAACCTTGTAGGGGGGCTGCCAAGACTTGACCATCCATTTTTGATGGGAAAAAAACATAAAGTTGAAGGAGAGTGAAGAACAAAAAAATACTGAACCAAAACCAAAGTCTGGTTTTTGTTTTGACATTAACTGGACCTCTTTCAAAAGTCGAGATTCAATTGCTAAATGCCATATGCAACACAGACACTGGAACGGCTTCACCTTTCAAACTCACGCAGTAACACAAGCCTCACAGTAACACTAACAAACACGCGTGTGACGGAGACAATACTTACACAGTAGCTGTAACAATATTTCCACGAGGCCGCGACCCACCAGCCAGCCACCTAACCAATCAGGCTTCGGTGTGTCATGCTTTTGCCAGTGTGTGCTGCGTGTGGCTTGCAGAGATCAAAGCGCTGTGAGCCGAGTGGGCATCTGCCACTGATTACCTCCGCATACAAATATTAGCCGGCGAGAGGGAGGTAGGCCTCCGCTCTCCTCTTGCCGACAGGCGCCCAGGGTGAGCTGTCTGTCTGTTGGGGAGGTGGGAGAGCTGCAACACGGCCCCAGCTAGTCATGTCTGGGAAAGTACAGGAGCGAACAGCTGGAGGAGGTGAAGGCCCATGGACTTCAAGCCCCTAAAACTCCATAGCAAGCAACTGAAGTAAAGGTTAAGATGCACTAAAGAAATTTCAACCTTGATGCCTGAATGCTGAACAGGATTTATTTTAATTAAATTATTGATATATCATGAGTTGATGTCCTTTCATTACTTTTCCCATTTGTCTGACCTTTGGGAAGTATGAGGAAACCCTTGATATTTGAGGGCTTGGATAACATTCTGACCAATACAGCTCCATTCAAATGGATTTTACTTTAAAGGAGAAATCCAGTGTGAATCAATCCAGAACCCTGTTGTTCTAGGTCACCGAGTGCATAGACATAGATTTGATACAACATAGACATGGGCAACATAGTGAACAATGGCAGTTAATGCTGACTGAATAGGGTGCAGTAACTTACTTTCAGTTTCATTTTCCTATGCCCATTTCAGTGAATGTTTGCTGTCAGTTTGTCATTCGGTCTATGTTGTATAACATTTTCTAGTTCTTTTCCTTACGACGCATGGTGACCTGGAACAACAAGGCTACCGTATTTCTCCTCTAATATCAGATTACTGTGAGGTTTGATTCACCCCTAGGACATTATGATTATCAGACAGGGTAGCTACTATACTGTATCTAACCATATTTGAAGTCAATGTACTAAGCAGTTTACTTCCTGTGAGGACTGTTATGTCTTTTACTAGCAGGCACTGTGAGAGTGAATAGAGGAGATTCCACAGTGTCACACATAAGACCACATATTCATTTCAAGCTGGTCTGTTTTTGCTGTAAGCCCCATGCAGCGAGACTGTCATCTCATGGCTAAATTAACAGGCCTTTCAGATTTCTTTTGCACCCACGGACGAGGCTCTTACTCTACCTTTGTCTTTAGCCATAAGGTGTGCGTGGGCGTCCTGATACCATGGGAAAGAAAAGGCTGTGTGCTACAGTGGGACAACAATCCCCCAGCGCTTTATAGAGAGAGGGCAGCCTCTGAGCTTAGTGTTCTGATCTGGAGCTCGAGGCCTGGAGACATTTACAGGGCCTCCCCTAAGCCTCTGTACAGAAGCATTAAGGCTTGAGAGAGAGGAAGAGGACATCTTAATATAGAGAGGGATTTTCTTAGTTATGTCAAGACATTTGCATTCACTTTTATGATGGTGAGGTTCTGTGAAAGCATAGGATATAATTATTACAGGTCTCTTACCTTTTTGAGGATACACTTTTAATATATTTTAATAACTGAATAACAGAATTATAATTTTTATATATTTATATAAAAACAGTAGTAGTCTGTAACTTTAGAGTGGGATAACTGATCGTAGATTGTGCTTATTTCTAACACTGTCATACGCCATAGGCTCAGCATAACTTGTATCCATATTTTGCTCAGGTATTCACCTGTATTAGAACGTTGACCTGTATCAGTATGTTGACCTGTATCAGTATGTTGACCTGTATCAGTATGTTGACCTGTATTAGTACGTTGACTTGTATTAGTATGTTGACCTGTATTAGTATGTTGACCTGTATTAGTACGTTGACCTGTATCAGTATGTTGACCTGTATTAGTATGTTGACCTGTATTAGTACGTTGACCTGTATCAGTATGTTGACCTGTATTAGTATGTTGACCTGTATCAGTATGTTGACCTGTATTAGTATGTTGACCTGTATTAGTACGTTGACCTGTATCAGTATGTTGACCTGTATTAGTATGTTGACCTGTATCAGTATGTTGACCTGTATTAGTATGTTGACCTGTATTAGTACGTTGACCTGTATCAGTATGTTGACCTGTATTAGTATGTTGACCTACGTTGACCTCAGTATGTTGACCTGTTGATGTTGACCTGTATTAGTATGTTGACCTGTATCAGTATGTTGACCTGTATTAGTATGTTGACCTGTATTAGTACGTTGACCTGTATCAGTATGTTGACCTGTATTAGTATGTTGACCTGTATCAGTATGTTGACCTGTATTAGTATGTTGACCTGTATCAGTATGTTGACCTGTATTAGTATGTTGACCTGTATCAGTAATCCAAATTGTGCTCCATTTCTTTATTTTTAAAGAATTCACATCTGTATCACAGCAACTTTTTCATGATCATATCTGACACTCTCCACTTCACCACACCCATCATTATTTTCCTTTTTTCATTTCAATTTTCTGTTCCACTGCCTGTCCTTTCATTTTTTCACCTCTTTCCTCGGGGGAATGGAAGGATGAGTGGCGTTAGTTTAATGTGCCGGAGGCCAAAAGAGTTAATAGTGACATCTGCAAGGCTTTTAAAAGGCAGCACGCAGGGGCCAAAAATAATGTTATAGAGGTGGGCCCCCCTTAAATCTGAAGGAATCAGCTGCAAGACAAATGTGGGATTTATTCTACATAGGGGCTCTTATGGACATTACGGTGTTTCCACTACACGACACTAGGCATGGTTCTTCACATGTGCCTGCAGTAGAGCCGAGAGCAGCAAAGTCAGCCTGCAGGTTTGGGTGTCTCGAGGGGGGACCAGGTGGGCTGGGGTCTCACGCAGAGAGATACAGGTGAGGTTTTGTGATAGTGTTCGACCGGAGGTGGTCTCAGGTCTACATTACAGCCCAGCTTATGGGCGCTGACACGAAACGTTATGAAAAATTAAATGGCTCGTATTTTGACACCTGACAATAATTCCCTTGTCCGCTGTGGCCCCAGGATTATGAGCTGGCATAAATGAAAGACAGACGCGTGGTGGTATTGTGTGGCGTCTAGGTGAGCCTCGCAAAGGAATTCCTTACAGCACCTTGCCACCTTAACTAAATTGTAGCCAACTGCCAGCTTTTTGCTGTTCTTGCTCCACATAACATATCATCCCTCCAAAACCCCAATAGTGCTTCCAGAACAAATGCACCTTGTAAAAAACAATTCATCTTCCTCCAAGAAATGGAATGATCCCTCCACCAGCACCGGAGTAGGGAAGAATTTCTTTAAGGGCCATGTTTCAATGCCTTACTGCATTTCAGAAAAAAAATGTGTGTGGAAAAAAAACTGAATTATAAATAAAATGTAACGATGCCATTACCATGCAACACACTAACCCCATCCCCCACCCCCTTCTTTTTTTTCACCCACTATTTTTCTCTCTTCCGTTGTGTGCAGCTCCTCACCTTTCTATTTGAATAATGAATTATAATCACATTAGGTCTCCAGGCTCTCGCTCCGGAAAAGTAAAAAGCTATTATCCAGTTGTCAGCTCCTCCGAGCCGCTCGGGAGAAGATGGAGCAATGATGCTGACACACACATACACACTGGCACGTATTACTGTCGGCTGCACTTTCAGCTTGAGGAACAGAAAATTACCAGGCAATTGAAGAAGTCTGCACAGCGTTGGAGCCTGGCTGCAATAATAACCAATTTAAGCGCGGCTGCCGTTATTGTTTTTACTGTTCCTATATGAGATTGAGTCATGAAGAGCTGCAAGGCCAGCCTATCAACTGCTAATCCTGCAGATCTTAGCATATGTTAACCCCAGATAGCGGTCAGTGGAGAGTAGCATGTTAAAATACTGATCAGTGTATTTGTGTGTATGTATCTGCGTTTTTTTTTCTACTTCCACATGTGAGATTGTGTGTGTGTGTGTGGGTTTTGGCAGTACATGTGTTTTAAACTGCATCACCATTATAAGGCAACATCACTTGAGCTTCCCTACATCAGTGGGAAGCTCAGAATCTGCTTCTCATCTGTGCGTCTTTCCCGCTCTCACACAGTTGTACATATTTAGGACAAGTCTGCAGAGTATTACACGTCAACTGCAAGTTAGAGCTTTCAAAGAGGAAGCCTCCATAGCCTCGAAGCAACTGCGCCTGTTCCTCATGGGGCTTCAGTGTGCCTAAGAGGCATGTTCAACGTGCTGTAAATTGAGCAACCCCTGGATAAGTATGGGGATGAAATGGCTTGACAGTAATGATTTCATCTGTGCACAGAAATCAGCTGCATTCAAATAAACGTCCCAAGCCCACGCATGTCACCATCTCACTTAGCGTTGCAGCGCATCTCGCATGTATGGAAACATGAGACGCCAATGGAGTTACGGCATGATGGCGCTCGTAAAAAACGGATAGAGGAGGGGGAAAAAAGGCTCTCGATCGGGTTACATCTGGCGTCAGTTGATTTAGCTCCGGAGTCGCTCTTCCTAATTAATACAACATGGACAATACCTGACCGATGGCCTTCTGTGAGCCTCATTATTGAAATGTCTGTCCGATGAAGACATTGGCACTGACACTCAATCCTACACAAGGGACGAGAGGTCACACGTAAATGGCAGAGGAGAGAAGGAGAGAGATAGAGAGGGAGAGAGAGGCTGGGGGCAGGTGGAAAACTCAAAAATAAAAACAGTTTAATATGAATGTAATAACGCCGGGAATGCAGTTTGGGCGATGATTAAGTGAGTGCCCTGTAAAGACTATTTTAGGACGGACGGACACTTGCAGACAGATATTTAATCTGTCCGCCAGTACATTTACTGGGCTCGGCTGGCCGTGTCGAGGCGGCAAAGGCAGGATGGCTGACTGGGGAGCGAGCTGTCTGTCTCCGGTTGAGAGTGTTTCGCATGGACTCAGGCCATCACTCACTCCTGACAAGTGAATTTGAGGGAGAGCTGGACGAGAAAGAACCCCACCCCAGCCATGTCACTACCACCCCTGATACCTCCAGCACCACTTCCCTCACAGAAAATATCATGTCAGGCGCAACCATGATCACAGCTCATGTGTATTGAAACAAAGTGGTGTTCAACTCACTGAGTTGATTTCATTGTTAGTGCAAACTGGAACTATGGGGTTTATAACCTAAATGTTCACATGCAGTCACCCACATATATACACACACACTCTGATTCTCTGTATCTCTCCCTCTCTCTCTCCCTCTCTCATATACACACAACAATAGTGATGGTTAGTGTCTGATTCATTGAAACACTACCGAGTTAGAACCAGAGGGGCAATTTCACAGTTATCATGAGGGAAGACCTTGAGGTGAGAAGCCCCACTGACTCCCACACAGGTACATACTCAAACAGGCACACACACACACACAACGTGCACGCACACACACACAGACCATTGCCCAGAGAGATGTAAGTCATTGAGGCGATTTCACAGTTGTCGTTGAAAACAACCTTGAGGTTGAAACCTACTTCTGGGTCAAAAAAATGTGCTAGGTAAGATTGTGGACAAATTGTGGCATAGTTTTGCTCTCTGAGCACTGCACCGGTAACCAGATTCATAGGGACCTTTGCCTGGAGACCTGGAAACCCACCGGAAATACACTAACTGGCCCAATGCTAGTCTATAAAACCAGGGCTGAGTAAATGAAAGTAAATCTCTCTGTTTGACGGTGGATGAAATTCAAACTAGATATAAATTGCAGAAAAGATTGTCCTTTTGTATGTCAATATGCAAGCAGGAAATTATTTTAATTTTATGCTAATCTTCTAGCGCTGTCTTTGCTAGTCTGCATAACCAATAAAAGCTCACTGGCATCATAGTTTTAATTACACGTGGTGGTAATTTTCATGCCAAGCTATCCTCGCTAACTGATCCAGGCTAATCAGTGTGCTGTGGTGCTCGAGTTCCACTTAGTTTGGATTGTAATTTTCATTAATGTCGGGGTGCCCATTCCATCCTTATTGGCACTGTGGTATTCCTGCATTGTTCTGCGTTCAGAAGTCATTTTAATAGAAGCAGTTTTAATAGAATCGGCTCCCGACATCGTGCTGAGCTGACCTTTTTTCTTTCCTTTTCTCTTCTCTTCCCTGGCTTTCTTTATTTTGCACCTATTTAGGTGGCTGTCGAAAGCTAATTTCACTGCAGCGCCCCAAGTGACTGCTATCACACACCCCTGGCAGGGCTGTCTATAATTACTGCATGCAAATGACATTTGCCTTTTGTGTGCATGTGCGTGTGTGCACGTGTGTGTGTGTGTGTGTGTGTGTGTGTGTGTGTGTGTGCGCATGTGGAAAGGATGGCTTCAGATGAGCCCCTGCTTTATCACTCGCCACACACACATCTGTGACAGTGGAAGGAGCCAAGCACACATGCTTGCACACACACACATACACACACACACACACACAAACACACACATACTCGTGGTCAAACAGACTTAGGTGAATTTAAAGGACATTGACATGGCCCAGGTGCAAATTCATTCACACATCCTATTTGCTCATACATACAAGCACATACATAAGGACAGACAAAATGCAAGCAATCACACACAGATATCTATAGCGGCTTGGACAGCTCTGCTAGAAACACAAACAAAAACACACACATCTGTGGCTGGAGGTACATGTACACATCCTAGGTGAGCATTCACACACACACACACACACACACCATTAGATCTATAGACATTGGCAGATGCAGAGGTCAGCCCTAAACAGACGCTTAATATGTCAGCATACATAGAGACAAGCATAGACACATATGGTTGAAGGATGAGTAACCACCTCGCTTGAATGTCACTGACACATACAAATGATGCTACATTCATTTAATGATGGACACACACATCAGATATACACACACCATGTAGACACCCGTCACACTGACACTTTCATTCATCCTCATTCATTCACTGGACATCCACTAATCTGTGTTTTTCTGATTGTCTTTGTCCTCTCTTTAAAATCCAAAAAGACACACATACACAGAGATGCAGAGAGAGAGAGAGAGAGAAAGACAGAAAGACCAAGGGAGTCACCGCCAACCCAAATGGCGCACAGACCGAACTTGACCGAACAATTCTTTGACACATCCCCGTGACATAGGTTATGTTTGCCAGCTGGTGGGAACAGGTGTACTGCGAGTTTGCCATCAAATGGCAATGTGTACTTGGCTCCTTCCCAACAAGCTGGAATGGAAAAGCTGTTTTCCTCCGTGCTTGGCCTGCTCCAGTGATTGGCCACTAACAGGAAGGGGGGGATGGGGTGGTGCTGGAGAGGTGGTTGTGGCCATGGAGTGGTGGAGGGGGGGGTTGGGGCGTGCAGTGAAGCAGGTTTGGCGAAACGTGTTTGTGTCATCTGCAACAATGCCTCCTTGCTCTCCCTGGTGGCTCTTTGTTCGGCTCGCCGCCTTGCTGCCATGGATAGCCAGGCTTTGCCCGGTCGAGTAGCCTGGATGGACAGACATAATACATCCAGGGGAGGAAGAGAGAAAGAGGGAGGGAAAGAGAGAAGAAAAAGAAGAAGTGAGGGAGAGTCTTCTCTCTTCATCTAACACTTCTCCAGAACTCTGTAACCACCCAACACTGTGTAACCCAATTACTGCTCACCTCTTTATTGAATCTAACGCTCCGTAATAAAGTCTCACAAATCATTCAATCGCTGGTGTTGGTCCCTTTCCTCTCCTTGCCTCTCCTCCTTTTTTCCTTTTACATCCAACAAATGAGCTGGCCAGGCAATGAATATGGGGAAAAAAAATCTCCTTCCATAATTACAGCGGGGCGGGAAAAAAAGAAAAGAAAACAAACATCAAATCCAATAATTTCAGCACGATGCTTTGTGATCACAACTCGTCCTTCCCTGTTTGTGGAGACGGAGGCAGCGGTAATTGCAGTCGACCCTCTGGTTATTACAACAAAAAGTCACAAACAGCGGCAGTTAGCAAAGACAAATGGTCGACGTTAGCAGGAGGGAAATTAGCTTTTTTGGAGGCGTTGGCTGTCTGACGGCATCTCCGCGGTGCGGCCATTTATCCAGGCCGCCAAGGGAATTGATTTATTTATTCCACTGTAAACTCACATATGCGAGCAATGAAAGGAGAATGAGAGAGAAAGTAAAGATTTGTGTGTGTGTGTGTGTGTGTGTGTGTACATGTGTGCATGCATGTGTGTTGACCTGTCTCTCTTTGTATGTATCTATATATGTACGCATTTATCTGTTAGCATGTCTGAGTCCACATGAAGGGCATCAGTGCGTGCACATGTGTGTGTGTGTGTGTAAGTCACTGGAATAGAGGTCAATTATTCAGAAAAGAAAGCTGTGGTCTTGATGAGGTGAGTGGCAGCCCCTTGTGTTTCCCATACTATGACTAATGAAAGAACATCCTGCACGTATTATCTCACCTGTCAGACTCAGACCTCCTCCCATATTAATAGGGATGTACGGCCTCTCTCTTTTTTATTATCTACGGCCCCCCCTCCTCACACACACACACACACACACACACACACACACCCACACAGACCTCTCTCAAACACAAATCTGCTCCCTCTCACACTGAGCACTCAACACTCACTCACAACCTCCGTTATATATCTGATAGCAAGATAACGCATTGTCGGCTGTTGCCATGCAAATGGGGTCCTCTTGAGAACTTAATGAGAGCATTAATTTAATAAGCAGCCATAACTGCTTAAGATAAAAGGGTTGGGGATTTGGTGTCGCTTGTTAAGGTAAGAGGGTGGGTGTAGAAAAGGGATTACACTCAGGCCAATAAACATTGTAATGCATCGCGAAGCTCAACAATATCAGACTACAGCAGCCAGATTATAAAAGCTTATATCATCAGTGCATGGGAAAGCATAGTTTTATTTGTGTTATTTGTTTACTGTGTATACTGCAGGCTAATGTGATGATGATGATAATGTTGGATAATGATGATTCACTTTATTGTCAGTCAGAGACTGAAATTGTCTTTGCGTCCCTGGGTGGCTCATTTAAGACATATAACATTATATGACGATTACACTATATAAATACATAAATAAAGTCCAAGACAACAAATACACAAATATGTGAAATCATTTAATTAAAACAAAGTAAAGTTATATTAAGACAAGTGATCAAGTATATTGTCATTAGAGATGCTGAAAGTATCTAATGAACTACATTGAATAGAATATATAGTTAAAAACACAAATTTTACTACTACTTATAACATACTGTCACTCATTCCACTGACTACTAATAATGGACATTGTTATGCTGACTTTTGTAATGGAGAGCTCTGAGAGATTTAGACATATGGCTTCTTCATTGCGGCAGCTCCTCCTCAAATCTCAGGCCAGGGATCATTACATCAATGTCATTACATCCATGTCATCCTCCAGGGAGGAATACTTGACAACATGTACCCTTATTTCGCATATTTGGGGGGGTTCATGGGAAAGTGGAATTTTCTCTCCCTCCTTCCCTCCCTTTCTCCTGTCTTTCTCTCTCTTTTTCTGACTCTCTCGCTCTCTCTCTTGTGCTGTCCAACTCCATCTGCTGTGTCCGCTGCATTCCCTCTTGCTCTGATCATGAAGAGCAGGAAGTGACATCGCTAACCTTGGGAGACACTTGAAAGGAAAGTCTTTATATTGTTCAGCAGGGATATGAGTTCGAGTCATCTTCCCATTTCTGCTAGAATATCTTTCAGCCATTTTTGGACGGCATATGCACACAGACGTGAACTTGAGACATGGCCGACAGCCTACACGTGGTGGTCTGGAAAGAATATATAATGACCGCATGTGTCCACAGCCTCTTAGAAAGATTTTATTTCTTTGAATTTATGTTTTTTTTGTTTGTATGGGCCATGTATATTTACTATATGTATGTATGTGTGTACGTATGTATGTGTGCATGTATGTATATATGTATGTTTTTATACAGTATGTATGTACTGTATGTACGTATGTATGTATGTATATTTGTTTATATGTACTGTGTGTATATAGAGAGTATTTGTGTATGTGTTTGCATTTGTACATGTGACAAGTGCAATGTAAACACAAAAATGCGCACAAATTCAATTGATGAGCAAGTGCACCTAATTGACTTCCCAGCACTCTCCTGGTCCTCCCCTCAGCCTGTGCTTCAGGTAGCCACAGTGCATAGACAACCCCACAGACATGGGCAGTGGCTCTGATGGCCAATCTCCGGTCATTCATTTGTTCATAACGATTTCGGAACATGGCCACTAATAGGGCATTATGGGGGCCCCGGCATCCCCTGACAGAAGATTTATGTCCGCCGCGATGACATCAGCTCCGGGAGGACCTGATAAAAGAACACTTATATTGGAGGGAGCAGGATGATGAACGAGCTACAATTCCACCAACTCACCTCATTACCGACTACGGGGCTCTGGCCATTTGGCTAATGTAGCGAGTCATTGTGTGCCCAGGGACCAGGGCTGGGGGTGGTGGGTAGTGGTGGTGAGGTTCTGGGGACGGGAGGGGGGGGCAAGTTGCAGGTTGGAAATTAATGACACACAAAATCTATGATATGGAGGTTTGACCCTGCATAATATGAGCACATAGGATTAACCTTGCTTGTCAGATGCGACTATTGTTACCCCCCCTTGATGCTGTTGCGAGTAAACACGCGGCTGAAAAGAGATATTCATAAGAACCATACCTGGGTTTATGATTTATTCCATGGGCTGAGGATAAGCGCTGTATTAGGATTAAGGGATTGGAGGAGCTTGAACTTTAATAAATCATAAAAGCATAGCCGAAGGAAGGGCAGTGGTGGGTGTTAGACGGGGTGGGGGTTTGATGTGAGAAGGAATGGGACATGGAAGTGATTTAAAGAAGAGGAATAAGCACTGAGAGCCAGTGATGGCAGCGAATTCAAATGAAGGAGCCGCAATCATCTGAGATGAGTAGAAAGGGCAGGTGTGTGAATGTTGAGGCAGGAGACAGCAGAGTGTTCCCTTCTCTGTCAGCAATGTTGTGCTCCAATTACATGATAAAATTCACTTTGAATACCAGAAGTTTATTATTTTTCCCCCCAGAGTTCATACCTGAGTTTATATCACCTATTCTTCATAAAAAGTTGTGAAGTTGTGGCACAGACTTTGGAAGTAAAGTAAAAAAAAGTAATAAAATAAATAAAATGTCTCGTTTCTATTTTAATCAACTGAGACTTCGAAGGCAAGGAGTCAGTTGGATGAGCTGGCTGTTGGCACAACCTGGCACACTTCAAATACCAACTGGTAGCACACAGAGAGGCAAAGAGAGGCGTTCTTGTTCAGACGGAGGCCATTCTTAACGGTCTCTAACCATGCAGAAAATTATTCAACAAGCCACCTAAGCACTCCGGCGTGGATGGAGGCAGCTGTGGTGCAAAAGTCTGTCATTGGAGCTTTATGAGAGAGGAATCTGTGCTTATGATTAGCGACTGGTTCTCCCTGTATTTTTGTTTTTGGTTGTTTTCTCCCTCCCCTTCTCCCTTTCATTTTGACTTTTCTTTGGGTGATCCAATATTCATTAAAATGGGATTTCGGCACATTAGCAGAGAAAGTAGTCCCTGGAGACTGTGTTTGCTTTTCAGCCCTGCGCCTATAATTCTCCCAGACATCCCTAGTGGAGAGGAGGAGGTAGGGGGGTGGAGGGTGGGAGGGACTGCACTCACTAAGGGTTTATTACTCTACACCAGCTGCACTCCTTTTTGCCTCTATAAAAGGTAATTGCATCCAATAGTAACAAGCTAATTGATTGCTAATTAGATAGATCAGCACTCCACGAGGTGTCAGGGAGGTGACGAATGGAGACAAGCAGTCATGTGACCTGACTGGAGGGAGAGCAGTGGTGGTGGTGGTGGTGTTGGGGGTGCTGTGTGTGTGTGTTTTTTGTGTGTGTGTATGGGGTATACTCACTACTCAAGCATAGGGGAAAGGTTTGGGAGTTGTGTGTGTGGGGATGAAGGGGGTGGTATTGGTGGCAAGAGGAGGGGTTTGTGTGTGTGTGTGTGTGGAGGGGGGTGTGAGGTGCCCTGAGTGACACTGCGAATCAAATCCAATCGGGGGGTGGCCCCTGCAAAGGGGCCAGCGTGCAAACATGACGGATTCAATGATGATTGTCAGAGAGGAAATGAGAATTGAATGGCAGGGGGTCTGTGGAGGTTTGGGAGGGGAGAGGAGAGGAGGGGCGCCGGCTCTGTCCCCACAGCCCAAGCGACAGTCTCTGCCTCGCATGGGACTTTCACATGCAAATGCAGCCAGTATGTGTCTCTCCTGCTGGAGACAGACATCATCCTGCTTAGGACTGTAAGGGGCTAACAACAATAATAATAATAATTGTAATGTTTTTTTTTTCTTTAGTAATGCATTTATTTTTTTCTCTACACCTAAATTAAAAACACTAGACCTGTATGTGAGAGCAGTTTACCATTATCATGAAATTATTCTTACTTGTGAAAGAATAAATATAAACACAGAATAAAATAATAATAATAATAATAATAATAATAATAATAATAATAATAATAATAATAACACATTTTCCACAGAGTTTCATACTTTCATACCTCATAACAAGGGCCCTCAGGGCACGTTGCCTCCTTGCTTAGTTTTCCATGGTGGCTGTTGTTCCCCTATGGAGGAAGTAAACGTGTGAAAGCAGCCAGGCATCTAGATTATGTGGGCCATCCTCTGCAGTCTCCTCAGGATGCTGGGAGATCTATGGATCTAAGGTAAACGTGTGAAATCATTCAGGCGGACGAGCGAGGTGTTTAAGCTTTCAATTGAATTGACCTAAAGCTCAATTCCTACGGACAGTCACCATGGTTTGTTGGGAAGAAAAGGGGATGGGGCTGCCGCTCGTATTTGCCAGCTAAATTGAATGAGGCCGTTAACCTCTCTATTTTGTTGTGATTGAATTGTTGCTGAATCACCCTGTCCCAGTGGCCTGGCCATCCTCTTTGACATTTATTCGGTCGCCAGTGACGTCGTCTGAATGCTGAACATGTGCACACAGGCCGGTGAGATTGCCAAGAGGCTTTGGGAGAAGTTCTAAATGCTGCCGGGAAATCTCTAAAGCACCTTCGAGGGAGCACCAGATGACAACACATGATTGCTTCAACACGGCTAACTTCAAATGAGAAAACAGGCACACCACTCAAAAAAAGTAAACGGTCTCAGAATTGAATGTCTAATTCAACAACATTTAAATGAAATAGAGTCAATAGGAATTCAATTTGTTGTGTTATTTTGAACAAGTAATTGTCATTCATTTGTTCATTTTGCTAAACTGCTATTCTTTGGGCTGTTGATATTGGGTTGTTGTGGAGGATACACTAGGCACTGTACAGGATATTTTTGCAGGTCTTCCCGAGCCACAGAGATCAGACAATACCAATGGATAATCCCATTGATTATGCAGACATGATTGAGGTGTTGCCATGGAGACACATTGTTGGCAGGCAGACAAGGCTGCCACCCCCTACCCCACCCCAACAAATTCACTCACACACACACACACATACACACACACACACACACACACACACACACACACACACACACACACACACACACACACATTTGCCTGGTCAGAACTGGGCAACGAAGAGGGTCATGAGAAACAGAAAAATAGTTTAGTTGCTTTTGTGATTTTCAGATGACATCATTTATTTTTTGTTTCTTTTTATGTCTTTTCTCTCTTTTTTTGAAAGACTGATCTGTCTGATCTCAGTTTCTCTGGCAGTGATGTGTGTGTGTGTGTGTGTTTTCAGCAGTTACAGTCTTTGTTCGGCTATTTCGCTAAACACTGCCTGGATCTTCTTTTCCCAGAGCTATTGGCCAGATTGGCTTTCTTCACAAACGCAAGGAGAGAAGCCTCATCAGAGCTCGGGTTGCACATTACAGGGCCAGGCAGAAAACCAGCTGCTGCCAAATACCCTCTTCTCTCTTGTCATCAATTTATTATTTTATTTCACATTTTTTTTTGGTTCTTGAAATATATATTTATATTATTCTTTTAAAGTGGTCTCTACAACGTCGCCAGAAAGTGAATACCTGACTGGGTCATGAGAATTCACAAGCCACAAGACAGTCAGAAAGTCATGCTAAAGAGACACGGAGAGAGAGAGAGAGAGAGAGAGATTGGATGGGAGGGGACAGCAGCACAGAAAAGACAGATAGATAAATAGATAGAGAGAGAGAGATTGGGTGGGAGGGGACAGCAGCACAGAATAGATAGGTAGATAGATAAATAGATAGATAGAGAGAGGGAGAGAGAGAGAGAGAGAGAGAGAGAGACGGTGCTGGGCTGCCTGTGGGGAGCTCTTTGGCATTAGTGTGTGATTATCATGGAGTGAAGCACAGGAGTCAGTGGGCTTTAGGCACTGATCTCTATGACACACTGCTGCACCCTGCAGCCCTGTGGGTTGGGGGGGAAGGGGGGGTTAACACACAGGGAGAGAGCCTGTGTATGTGTGTGTGGGGAGATGACGTCTGCATATGTTTTGGGTGTATGGTGTGTGTAGTATGAGCATGTCTGTTGGTGTGTATGTGTGAGACAGAGAGCAAAAGAGAGTTTAGGCGGCGAGGAGATGTGTGTGTGCTTCTATCTCCCTAGTGGGATGAGGATGAGGGGGTGAGAGTGGGAGGGAGGGGGCAGTTGGTTGGTGGTTGGTGTGGTGGTGGTGGTCGGTGGGGGGGCCAAAAAAGTAGAGAGGCACTATTGAGTTACAGTTCCCGTTGGCATGCAGCGTGCCCATTCTACGCATGCTGCCACGTCGCAGTGGGTGGCACAGTCGCCACAGTTGTTTGGGGATTTACGACCCATGGGTCAAAGGTTTATTGGAATGAACTAGTTAGTACATGTCTAAAATTGGGCTGTGACCCTGCCACCTGCCTGGCGCTGAAGATAGGACACCGGAGCATAGAGTGGAGTAGAGGGAGCAGAGAAGAGCGGAGGAGAGCGAGGTGAGGCGGAGCAGGGCAGCGGGCCCCCAATGAGTCCCCTCTTTATGATGAAAGCTGGAGCTCCTGTGCAAATCCTTCCCCATTCACGCCTGCACCCATATGTGTTTGTTTCTTAGCACACGCTAGTGCTGTCAGAAAGGGGAGAGAGCCATGCTGGGCGTGGGGTGGGGGGGTTAGAATGTGTTTGTGTGTGTGTGTGTGTGTGTGTGTGTGTGTGTGTGTGTGTGTGTGTGTGTGTGGTGGCTAGGGGTGGGGGGTGGTGGGTTTGGGTTAGTGGCCAAAGCACCTGTCTCTGAGTCAGTGTGTGTGGTTGGGGGGTGGGGTCCTCACTCTCACTCCCGAAGGAGTTCTTGTGCATTTATTACTCCCAGCATAAGAAATACAAAAGTGCAAATCAGATAATTTGTTTTGATACATTTATTATTAATAAAATTTTAATGAATGAATTTCATCTTAAATATGCATACACTGTATGTTTTCTTAGTATTCTTTGTTTTCTATGTTTTCTTTATTTATTGAACAGTAGAGTTTTCTTGTCAGATTTAGGTATCATTATGTACTTCATGTATTTTCTATGTATGTGTTTTTGTATTTCTGGGGTCCAGTTTGTCATGTGGTCTACTCCAACTTTCACAGGCCACACTTGACTTGAATAACAAAGACTCCAAGACACTAAGTTCTTGCACTTTCCATGAGATGACATGACAGAAACGGGCTCTATCCAAACACCCCCCCTTCTCTTCTCCTTCTCTTCTCCTCCTCTCTTCTCTCTCCCTCTCTTCCTCCCCTCCCCATGCAAAAGACATTCAGTGGAACATTGCTGTCTAGACTCCACACATGAGAGGTTTTGAAGCTATACGTCCTTGGCTCTTCTTCACCATTGTTCTGTCTCTAGGCCCACAGATCCATTCTCACCGTCTCCACCCCATTGTTGCTGGACAATGGATGGCCTCGGTCGCTTCCTAAACTTGTAGGGGCACAGTGAGACCCCCTCCGTCCGACCGGCAGGATGGCCTTCCCAGACCAGTCATGCCAATCAGGAGTTCAAACGCCTCTGAATATTCCCCCTTCTCACCCCGGAATTTTCCTCTCCCTCCCGTTCCCCACACCATGGTTCCCCCATTCCCAGCCCCTCTCCAAAAGAGCAAGGCCTTGTCCAAGACGTGTCAGTCAAAACACATGGTAAGGGGGGGATCAAGTTTCACCCCACCCCCACCCCCAGACTCCCAATTCTCCACAATCACTACCACGCCGCCTCTTACGTGTGTGTGCACACACACTCACACTTGACCCCACATCGTTAGGTGGGTGTGTTGGACTGCCGCACTGACCGCTGTTGTTTGAGCACACACAACACACACACACAAACACACACACACACACACACACACACACACACACACACACACATACACACAAGCAGACATAATGAACCAAGGTGACAATCAGTGGTGATGATCTTATAGTTTCTTTGATGTGTGCAGCTGCCGAGTGCTGTTTAAAAGGCTCTATTCAAAGTGTCAGTCTGCTAGATGGCAGCTCTGAAGCGTGAGCGGTGAAATCTGGAGTTCATGTTATGATAAGGCTGACGAGTTTGGACTGTTTTATAAATGTCTCATACGAGTGTGTTTTGTGTGGTTCTCCTTAAGACACACACACACACACACTTTCACCCACAACCTTCTTTCTTTTTTTCTTTCTTTCTTTCTTTCTTTCTCACCCTCTCTCTCTTCTGTGTATGTATCTACCTATCTATTCAGTTATCTTTTTGATTTCATCCTCTATCTTTCTGTCTCTCTCTCTCTCTCTCCCTGACACACACACACACACATCCTCTCCTCCTCCTTTCTTCTCTGTTTCCATATTCCCCTCTCTTTCTCTTGGGCTCATTCTATCTACAACCACCTCCACCCACACACACACACACACACACACACACACACACACACACACACACACATACACACACACACACACCCTCCTTATCACTCTCAAATGACTACATCTCCTCTCCTCTGAGGAGGTTAGCCTGCTACAGTAATTTATTCAAGAGCCTGCACAAAGAGCGGGGCACACAATAACGTGCTCACAATGAAAATGTTAATTTCCTTATTATCATCCCCCTTAATTATTTGTTGTGGCTGATAATTGCAGTCAGCGCTCCCTGATATCAGCAATAACCTTCTGCCTGAGTTGTCTAGAGGGCTTGTTGAGTCGGGCTCCCCAAGCACTCCCCTTTATTAAGACAATGGAGGCAGTACACAAATAACCTTTATGATGCTGCCTCCTTCTTCGCCACACTCCAAAAAAAGGAATAAATATTATAGATTAATTAATCCACTTTGATTATAATTTAATCACATGTTTCTCCAGAGGCCGCCGAAGCACTTCTCGCACAGACTCGTGATCCACTTTGCAGCCCTGGCGTTTAGTCATGGGAGGGCTTTTAGCATTGCCTGGATGTGTTAGCATGTCTGTCAGGTTTGTGCAGTGCGCGTGTGTGTGTGTTTTCATCGCTGTTTAACGTAGAGTGTAAGTGTATGACACAGCACAAATGTCGTTAGGTACAGATGCAGACTTAATCATATCTTTGGGGCGGTTTTGTTGCCTTCTAATGAAATTTTCCATAGCTTTTTCATTTTTTAAAATTAAAAACCTGTGGAAATTACTAGAAATTACGGTTATAATTATAATCCAGAATATTTTTGTTTCATTTAACAACATATCCATACTGAAACATGTCCTACAAGATGCTATTTATGCACATATACAGATGTTAATAATTGGTCATTTTTTAAATTTTAACATTTAACCATGAAAGAATTTGTCATATAATAATTTAACCATAATATTTATTCAGCATGTTTTTTTTATAAATTCAAACTGCCTTTTTCATCCATAACATCCAAAAAATTATTCCTCTAGCACACTACATTACTCCATGTTAGCGGGTAAAGTGTCCTGCTCTGCAAATCTAGGCATCTCAGTGTTCCAGCAGCATGAGAGAAGAGCTGTCTCAAAGGCAAGCCATGGGCCCTGCCATGAGGCCCCCTCATCCCTCTAGCCAGCACAAGAAGCAGAGAAACACATGCTCCGAAACCTGAGCTTCAGTCCAGTCAAAACACCCATTTCACATCTATTCCCAGCTGGGCCACTGAGTCCATAAACATCTCTGCCCAGCTAACTCGCCACAGTCGCCCCCAGGCCACGGCTGCCATGTTTGTTTTTTGCTTAAGTCGCCTTTCGTCACGGCAAACGCTCAGGATTACACCACACAAGGGCCATGGTCACCACCGCCACCCGACGCTGGAGAGGTGTTCTCAACTGCAGTGGTAGCACAAGGACATTCCTCAGACACTTCTCTCTCCTTTTTTTCTTTGTCTTTCTCTTTCTCTCTCCCTCACATACACATACACACACACATCACATATCACACACTCTCACACATGTTTACATGTGTAGTTAAGTATTTATCTTTCACCCTTGTCAAAGTAATTTATATATATATATATATATATATATATATATATATATATACACACACATACATATTCCAATAATGTAATATCAAAATCAATTGTGATTTATTTTCTTTTTGTTTCATGTAGTTCATCTGGTAGGTGTTTCTGTACATGTGTTTGTTTGTTTGTGTGGTGAGAGTGAATATGTATGCGTGTGTATGTGTGTGTGCATGTTTGTGTGTGTGTGTGCATGTGTGACAGTCAGACAGAGAGAGAGAGACCCCATGGCCGTGCTGCGCTCCTAATTTAAGCCAGGCCTGGCCATGGTGTCCAGCTGGTGGCCTGTCCACCAGTGTGGGCCGCGTTCCGACGGTAAACACGCATTCCAGCCCTCGCCCTCTGATCACTGCCAGTAACCCGAGCCCAGCCTACAGGTGCAGCGTGCAAGGTGTCTGTCTGTCTCTTTTTCCCTCTCTCTCTTTCTCTTCTCTGTCTTCTTTTTGTTTCTCTCTCTCTCTTTCTCTCTATCTTTCTCTCACCCTATTTTCCTCTATCTGAGACTATTACTCCATCTCTCACTCTTTATTTCCCTTTTCTCTCTCTCCTTTTCTCTCTTTTTCTTTTTTACTCCTTCTCTTCCGCTTGTTCCCCTCTGCCTCTTTGCCTATACATCACAGCAGCCTCTCACAAGTGGAAGCACAAGCGTTTCCCTGCTCCTTGGCATTCTCAGCATTCCGACGCTCCTTTCCTGGTGTGTGTGTCCAGCACAGGGGCCGCAGGGCCAGGGCCACAACACTAGTGCTAGGGCTAGCAGCAGTAGCAGCAGCAGCAGAAGCCCAAGCATGAGCAGCTCTGGGGGCCTAATTGGTTTTCCTACCTCCCACGTGGGGAACAGGTGGCTGGGCCGCTGGGACAGTTTAAGACCCGCCATGTGAAGCAGCCACGTTGGAGGGCTGTGCCTGACCTCTGAACCCCTGACCCCACCACGGCACCTGCACCAGCAGCTCTGGAATAAGTTTGACCATTACCTGGTGTCAGGAAGGCTGTGTGTGTGTGCGGGGGGAGCGGGGGTGGATTTCACAGCTACTGGTTGACTCTTTTTCTCTCTCTCAAGGGGTCTCCACAGAGCACACACACACACGCCAAAAAAACGCCATGCTACACATCTCTGCATGCTAGTGCAAGCTAGTGTTTCTACTACTGTGCTGGAAGTTTCTATCTTTAGCAGTGGAGATGACATGTCATCATTTGTACACACAGTAAACATGATCAGAACATACACAAACACATGAAAAAAATAATTCCCACTATTATCACCAATGACTGTCTGTGTAATGATATGACCATAATCAAATCAGATCTTTAATTGTATTTGTGCTTGCTGTATCCCAGATAATACGAGGTAATGACATACAACTGTTTACTCACTTACAGATTTGTCAGGAAATCTACAACATAATAATTTCCTAAGTACCACAGATGTTTTTTTTTTATTACATTCATTCATTATTAATAGGCCTTGATTCATTTTAATTTTGTATCAGAATACAGGAATAAGAATGCTTTCCTCAATGGAGAAGCTATTTACACACCAAAAAAGACCACACTAACATAAACACAGAGAGAGAGAGAGAGAGAGGATGTAAAAGATGAAGATGAAGATGAAGAAGATGAACGCTGCTACAAACATGCATCCATGTCGTGCCCTTATTAATTAATAAAAAATAACATCTACATTAAGTTGAGCATTTCTGTGGCAAACAGTAATTGCTCCAGATATTTTGTACTGATTGCAATATATACCATGACATCCTACAGTGGACCAGCTAATTAGATTGTACTCGGCAGGATTAGCACAACGTGAACATTGACCTCGGGCATGCAATTACAAGCACTTACAGATATGCATGAGCAAACTAAAGAATATACACATAGCCCATGCAGCAAGCCTTACATGATGTCTACATTCCACTTAACCCACATGATTCATTGCAGAATGGGGTATTGATAACGGATGAACTATGCTAATTAGCTCTGAATGACAAATACATACTCATTTAAAAAAGGTACTTATTTATAGAAAATAGAGGATGTGGCTGAAACCATGCAAAATATATGGTTTAGGTTATTTGTATGTGGTTGTTTTTGTGTGTGTGAGGAATGGCAAGTGGGCACGTTGTACAGCTTGAAACTGCAAAATGATAGTCATTTAATGCAAATGTATGCAGAGTCTATACATAGCCTACTTATATGTTACAGCTTACTATTCAGCCAGATGGGAACTACATGTAAACATGAGACGTGAGACAAGGGAACAGAGAACAGAGTTGCTGGAGTCAGAGAAAGGATAAGATCCTGTTTTCCTGCTTAAGGGTTTCTGAAATACTGGATTTAAGGAGACCTTGTGGACTGAGCTGGAACATCTCCATAATGATCCTTCAGGTCAGTGTGCACTGAGAGAGGCTGGATTAAAATCATAAGCCTTTTCACTTCCAACCCCCCTCTATAGAAACATGCCAAAATAGACGCCCCATGCAGAGCAACCTTTGTCATCTTTTATATCTTAGAGACACAGTCAGAAAGACAGCCCCCCCACACACACACACAAACATTAGATGTACCATCTCTCTCTTCCTCTCTAACACACACACACACACACACACACACAACCAAGCTGTGGTCCTACCAAGTCCCAAGTCCCTCCATGCTCCGACAGGCCGTTTGTCTCAGCCAGGACAGATGCCGTGCCTGGGTGTGTTTCTGCTTCAGTAGGATGATGGGGTCCCCACCCCTCACACACACACACACACACACACACACACACACACACACACACACACACACACACACACGTCCCTCTGCTTTTGTCAACGTGGCTGCCCTGGCGCTTTAATTGAATAGAAATCCTGTGATAGATGGCAGCTTAGTGACACTCGTCCCCATTTCTCCTTAATTAGAGACTGATCGGGGGGCACAGGGCAAGGCCCCCATGGGATTAACAGCCAGCACTATCAAAGGGGTCACCACCATCAACACCCCTTGACACACACACACACACACAAATCACAGGAAATGTGAAGCGGAAATTAGCGTTGTGTTCTGTCATTTCAGTCCCAGTTGATTTGGCCAGCTCCTGCCTGCTGGCTGCTCTGCTCTGAAGGAGTTGCTGAGGTCCATTTCCTTTTTTTGTCTGTGGAACAGTAGGGGGTCTGAGCTGGATATGGGAGCTAAGGGTCTGTTAGGCTGTTTTGGATGAGCTCAGCCACAAGATAGTATATTTTAAACATCTGTTAAAATATCTATGAGCTTTATAAAGCTCATAGATATTTTAACAGATGTATATATATATATATATATATATATATATATATATATATATATATTTATTGTATATATATATATTTTATGTTGTTGTTTTTGTTTGTGTGTGTGTATGTATTATATATATAAAATGCAGAGTAATACATGTAGAGTAACAAACACAATAAATATAATAAAAATGTTTTTTGTCTCCAAATCCATTCCAATTTAAAGGACATGTAAGAGAAGGTGGTTTTGGGACAGTAGGATGCCTCCTCTAGTCTTACTACTTCAAAGGATACATGCATATAATTGTTTGTGTGTGTATGTGTGAGTGTGTGTGCCTCACAAACACTCCTTAACTTCCCCTAAGTTGCCCCCCTCCTCACATACACACACCCTCCACTCTGGGTAGATAAAGAGTCCTACTGATCGTTTCTTCCTCCCTGTCCTCATTTCCTCTCCAGCCTCCTTCATCTGTGTGCAACAGCCGACCTTTGACCCACGCAAGATTTCATGGATTAGGCCCCCTCTTTATGTGGTGATCCCAACAGCTAATCCCAAACACCCCCAAGATACCCACCCTCTCCCCACCCCAACAAACCCACCGCCACTTTCACTTCATGTTAAATAGACCCCCCACCACCACCTCCTCCCCCTCTGATTTAACCTCTTGTGCTACTCCATGCAGTGGCGGCCAACCTTTACCTAAGGATTGGAGGGGATTCTCCGTGGTGCACCAGCTCAAACATATGGAGGGGAGGGGGGAGTACACGCACAGGGAGGACCAGGGGGGTGGGTTAAACGGCATGTTTGCCCCTCTTAGATCACTTAGCTCACCTTTAATGAGAAGAGACCCCCTTCCAGGATCTTAGGGAGAGGAGACCCAGGGGGGGCAAACGCTACTATGTATTCATGGTGGATGTTTAACCAGCAGACTAACTGGATTAGTAGATCCTGTGTGGAGGTTGCCTCACAGCTTCTAAAAGCCCCCGATGAGAACCGTGGCTTTATTCCCAGCTAAAATAGGACCGCCACTTAGGGAATGTCTCCAGGGCTAAATGCTGCTGTTCGGGGTTTTTTTTTTTTTTTTTGGTCTCTTTACCCGTACAGACAATGTGGCATGTCCACATGCTTTTTAAATGTTTGGCCCCTGAAACACCACTTTAGAAGAGACAAAAAGAGTCTATTACAGCAGACCATCCAGAGTACTTTCAGAATTTCCAAGACTTTTTTTCCCTTCCACATATTTTAAACGTCTTGTTCTGTTTCCCTCTCAGTGTTTTTAGAGAAGAGAAGAAATATCTCAAATTTCCTTGGTTAAAGGGGAAGGGGAAAAAAGATGTTCTCACCTAATTTGTTTTAAATGAGGATTAGGGAACTAGAGGGGAAACAATTACAACACATCAGTACAGATTCAAACAGGAGCTTTAATACAAACTGCAGCGGGGAAAAAAGAGGATTCAACTTTATATAGACACATTGATCTGAGCAGGAAACTCAGTCTAGAGCTGAAGAGAGAGAATCATGGTTACCTGTCTGGCTAGGAGGAGGAAGAAGAGGAGGAGGAGGAGGGATGCTGAATACATCAGTGTCAGATGGCTCCTGATGATGACATAAGGGTGTGTGAGTGACAGTCCCAGCCACAGAAGCCACACTCAGTGGAAAACGGCTAAGTGGCTAAATGTCATGTTGGACCCACTCACAAAGTAATGAGGAAAACACACCACTTACACACGCACGCACACGGACACACACACACACACACTTCATAACAGTAAGAATGCTCAGGGAGAGTAATGATATGTGCACTCTCAAAAACTGATTCAAGGATTTTCTGTTAGTAGAAGGGTTTATATTTATATGTACAAAACTTACAAGTGTTGTACACTGAGTAATGAGTAAAATAATTTCAATCATACATGACTACTTAAATCAGGCTCTAAGTTATGCAAATGATAGCTATCCATGTGCCCTGGACTGTTATAACTTGTGTACTACACAGTAGACAATTGTTTACAAAGTCTAATATACAATGACAAAAAAACATATAAAGAAACTTTACACTTTTTTGAAAAAAAAAACACACTCATCAATTTCACCAGACAATATTCTTTACACACCATGGACATCACTGTCCCAGTGTCACAGCTGACCTTTCAAATGCAAACCGAATTGCATTGCCATCCAAACCCGGGTAATGCAAACAGCGTGTACACGATTACACAACATCTGACTGCTGTTTTTCATAACCTTTTCAACTGATCTGCAAATGCAGCGTCACAGCAGAATGCTTGTGCTGATTATGGCCTCCTATCCACAGAGGACTTCAGCTTGACTGATAACTAGCTGTGCGTGCGGATGAAATGGAATTATCTCCATGAAAGACACCCGTCCCCACGGTCTCCTCCTCTTCATTACTTCATTAGGAAATGACTCTATTGTCTAGTGACCGCGTGTGGTTAGGATACCAAATCACTTATTTCTAAAGGGCTATTTCAGCCAGCCTATGGGAGCCTGAAGCCGTGTGTGTGATGGATTCCAATGCACCAGTGACAGTCTCAACAGGTCAGAGGTCCTCAGATGATTCATAGGCTGAGCACACAATTACTGTATTCAGTTCGTCTGGCACATTGTGATATCAACATGGTCATTAAGACAAGTGTCTTATTGAAACATAGCAATGGTTATTGTGGGAAGGTCTTTTTATATGTTAATTACTGTACTTAACTGCTTTTTGAACAGTGGGTGTATTTATATCTGTGTATGTACATATACCATGAAACCATAATACCATGCCACAATAGGTTTGTTTTTTTAAAGATGTTTAAAATTAAAAGAGGAAAAACATGTAAGGAATGCCATGTGAATCCAAGTATTTCAATAAGGTTCTTGAACTACTTATGAAGATCTTGCTGAGAGCAGGACAATATATGTTCACAGTGGATATAGGATTCATGGGAGGTGTGCCAGGTTCATACATCACAAGGATGTGCATGAGACACACCCCTCTATCATATCGAGTAAAATGTAAGAGGCTGAGACTAATAGTGGGTGGGGGTGGGGGGTGTACTCAGCCCCAAACTCGGCACAGGACATCCATATCTGCCATGGAAGATAAATGCCTTCTGGACGGCACGATCTGATGTGAGCCCCGAAAATTACAATGTACTCCTAGGCAGGGGTTGGGGGGCAGATGGGGTTGGGTGTGGGGGGTTGGGTCATTGGGGGGCACGAAGAGCCGCTCTGAAAAAACAAAGATCATCTGAGCGGCCCCTGTGTGATTTTCCCATCACAGTAATGAAACTTGAGCATCTCCAGCGCCGGGGCTCCGTGCAGCGATCCCAGGGCCCACGTCCAGCATGCCAACATCAAAGGTGGAAGTCCTGTGGCCCATCCGCTGCCTGGCCCCGCGTGCTCCCTTCGATGGGGCATTAAATGATTGCCTTTTTGGCCCCAGCATTTCTGTTGTTTTTTTTTTCTATGTGTTTTGCCTTTGTGCACATGTGGGGTTTGAGTGAAGCAGCGCTGCCATGAAGACAAGGCACTTTGGAATGACTTTTGGAATGCATCAAAGATGCTGCATGCAGTGCTGTGTAACTGACGAGGGCAAGTGCCACATGCAGGTTAAAGATGTATAAACTCTTTGCAGCATGCATGCGTCTCAGCAAAACCAAACATGTGTGTCTTTCATAAACTACGAGGCACGGGAGACACAAAGCCATTTTTAGACATTTGCATTCAAAAATCAGTGGGGGTGGCTGCACTGGAAAATCTGAGTTATGATTTCATACCCAAAATGCATCTGGGCTTGTTTGGGTGGCCAAGGCGTCCCACTGTCTTTTTCTCATATGGACGGATTTGGATGTGTAACAGAACAAATCAAAGAGAATCACTTTAATTGAAGCCGACACCCAAAAGATGCACTGGAGAGGAGAAGAAGCTATTTTTTTCAGCAAATGTCAGAAACCCAATACAATCGGCACAGAACGTGGTATTTGCCAAGACTCAAGCAGGGCTCGAAGTATTCTCGCTTTCTCTCGCTATTTCCCCCTGTCGTTCAGGCATTTTCCGAGTAGATAATATATCATATCTGTGAGTCGGCACTCAGGTCTCCAGTGGACGCTGAGAGCCTACTAAAACAGGCTCCGCTTTGCCGAGATGGGTAAAGCACCTTACACTATATCACTCAAGAAATCAGTGTGCTCCCCTGAGATATAGCAAGCTCTCACTGAAGATGTGAGAGAGGAGGGGATGTCCATATTTCAGACTTAACCAGGTATCTCTACCCTCACCCCTCTCCCACATTCTCTCTCTCTCACATACACATACACACACACACACAGAATAAAAGAACAAACTGAAATGTTAAACCTTCATCAAAAAATTCAGGCTGGCAGCACAGTATGTATGGAGACACTATATCCTGTATATGTGAGCAGTGCAGGATTAGGCTGGGCCTGTGCTCAATCCCTGAGAGTGGATTCAGGGGACAGTAGACAGTCAGAGGCGATAGTGAGGCCATCGCGTAGTGATGAAGCCCAGACTGCACAATGCCTCCTCCATCCTTGACGCAGAGCCCCCAAATGCATTGCAATAGGGTGGGAAGACTTTGAGTGATTATGGACCCCTACTTGCAAAGCTCACAATAAATCAATGGACCAAGTGTATGACTTTGTAAGGCCACATTTTCCCCACATTTTTACTCTGCACAAACACATCTGGTTTATTTTTATTTTTTTATTTTTAGTCCTTATTCAGATATTAAAATTAAGGCCCATGTCTAGTTAGTCTAGTTATTGTAGTGATTGAAAATAAAAAGTGTTTACATTCAGTGTGTGTGAGAAATGTGACCTAAAATGTATTTAAAAGCTGACAGAAATAAGATGTGGATCGTGCTCTCACTCACCGACAACTCAAACCACAACTGGCACAATAATGAGAGCCGGGTGCAGAATAGAAAATTATGTGATATACATTCAAAACTACTACCTTTCTTCCTTTGGGGACACAGCATTCCCAGGCATACATCTGCATTCAATCTGTGTAGCAATGCACATCATTAAGTAAGATGAATGTAGACAGAACTATAAAAGTCTACAATGTATTGAGCTGTATAACATATTAGTAAAAACAAAAATGAGAGATGATTTTTCACCATTAATGAGTTGATGTTGAAGTCTTTGTTGTAGTAACAACGCTGGCATTCCATCAAGTTCTCTTGATTGTAAAATGGGGGTGTTTTGTAATGGCAGTTTCACAAACAACACAACCCTTTCTCTCCTCTCATGTTTGGAAAAAGAACAGTTTACTCTGTGAAAAATAAGAGTGACCAACCTTGTGAGGAATACTGCTGTCTATCTTAATGGCCTTCAGAGCTCATAAAATGCTTGCACTGTGAGGACAAACATTAACAAACAGGATATGTCATCCTGGTCTATCCCACAGAACAATAGGACACATTGTGGTTTTGAAATCATCCTGAGGATGGCATATGCGTCAACTACAGCAGAGCATGCAGGGAATCTGAAATGAATCGTCCAGTCATTCATGTTCCTGGCAAAAGATTTAGTCTCTGCCTCTGGCGTTTTCTTGGATGTCAGGATTGTTGGTTTATCTGAGGGATTTTAGTTTGACCGTGTGAAGCTCTAGGTGTTTGAAATGTGAGGTGGGATCCCGTAGAATGAGAAGGTGTGAGATAAAGACTGTTGCCGGTAGACTCATGACATCCAGTGATTGGTGATATGTCTGTGTTGTCACTCGGATCACATTACAAAAGCCTGAATCACTTTAAAAGAAATACTCAAGATTTGATGATACTATGCAGAAGCTAATGTTACAACAACAAACAACGTGTTACACAACAATCATTTGCTTAATGAGTGTAAAATATGTTTCGATGAGGGTCCTGAAGAGACAACATAACAGTCTGTAACACTGGCAGGCATTTGAGATTTGACTTCACCGATGAAATAGAGGTCAAATGGCATCAATTCCTATGCATTGCCTTTGATTGGAGGTTTGCATGCTCTTTCTCTCTCTCTCCCTCCTCAGCTCAACCGCAGATGATTTGATGTGATGAGAGAGGGAAAATAAAGGAAAGGACATTAGATGGGGTGATAGACAGAGACAAAGAGAGAGATGGAGAGATAGAGAAAAAGAAAGAAAGACAAGCAGTAATAAAGTTACAGCATTACTCTTTCGATTGAGAGCATCTGGATCTCTTCCAGCGCTGGTCTCTTATGATGTTCAAATTTGCTGGCAAACACCGCATTCAAACAGAGACAGACTCCAAAATAGTCCCACATGCACCAAACATCTCTGGGGCTACTATAAATGATATAAAACTCAAACGGGGCTTCCCCAAAACAGGGCTTAGGTCTGGGAGATTACGTGGGGACAGGACAATGCATATCCACCCACAGATGGCCCAATGAAGAAGCACAGCACAAAATGTTGCTTTGTCACCGGCAAAACGTCCCCCCGGCGCTGTCCAGCGCTGCATAGAGCCTGGTGAAGCCACAAAATGGAGTGATATAAAAAGTTACCCTATGTCTCTTTTTCACGGAGTGGGTTCTGCACTCATTGTCACAAACACACACACACACACACACACACATACACACACACACACATACACACACACACACACACACAGGCATGAACAAAAATGTGCAAGAATGCAGAAATCCACATCACAAACACACCACAATTGGCAGTTTTGTCACCGCTGAGGTTTCGGCCATGTTTCCCCCATTCTGCAGACTGGGACAAGACACTGCGAGGTGGAATGCAGGCGAAAGCAACACGTCCCAGTGCGTCCCCACTTAAACATCATGTTTTTTTTTTTTCAAAGTGAGATTGATACACTATTTTTCCAATTGCAGCAAAAAAAAATTGTTTAGACTCCTTGGGTGTGTTTTTACGGGCTGTCTCTGTGAAATTTGTGTAGGATGTTACTGATCTTCAAGCCCTTCCAGTGAGTAAACAAGTCCCTGAGCACAGGGCAGGGAACTCCACAGAGATACAGATGATTCTGTGGGTAGGGAATGCATTGACAGCCGCTGAAACTGGAAGGGGTGCAATCTGCCCTTGAATATACACCCATGTGCTTTAAAAGGCATACTTAGGCTATATGAATGAAAGGCAGTGCTATATTTCTGATATTTCACTTCCCTCAAGGGCACCATTGCTTTTACAAAATAACTGGCATTGGAATTACATTGCAACTCAAACCTTCATTGTTAATTCAATTGACATTTTATCAATAGGTCAGTGGGTCTCAGATTTGGTTAGTAAATTTTATGGCTAATACACACACACACACACACACACACACACACACACACACACACACACACACAGACACACACACACACACACACACACACATACAGACAGACACTAAATGTTCACTACATGTCCTGAGAGAAAAACAGACACCTTTAACAACCTATATTCCTAAATGTAAAAGTATAAAGTAAAAAATTATCCAGTTTTATTTTTGGGGGGAAAATCAAAAGCCAGGACCACTGTCAGCAGTGCTCATGCTAACAACCTCCTTCCTCCCCTGTCGGGGGAAGCTTGTGAAATCTGAAGAGACGCTAGCATGCTAACAGGCCCTTGAGAAGTGGCACTGATAGGCAGTTGTTAGCTCCCGTCACTCGGAGAAGCGTGTGTGCACCCGAGGGCTACATGGCAGGATCAGGCAGATCCCTATCCCTATCAATATGATATCAGTTGCTGCTAAGCCTGTTTTGACACATTAAATCAGACATGCCGTATGTCAGTGTCTACAATAGCCCACACAGCCTGGTCGGGTGTCTGCCTGATGTCCAAATGAGACAAGGAGCAGGAGCAGGTACTCTCTCCCTCTACCTCTGTCTCTTTCTCTCTGGCAAGCCAATGGCCTCTTGATTTAGTAGTGTTAAGTAAGCACACTTGGCAAGGGGTGAGGTGGAGAGATTGAGAGAGAGAGAGAAAGAGATATAGAGATACAGAGAAAGGGAGTGAGAGAATACTTGTCAGAGAAGTAGATTTAAAGCAGAGGAGACAAAGTGAGAGAAAGTGAGGGAGAGAAGGAACCGGAGATAAATAAGACACAAGGTTGGGGTGAAAAAAAGAAAGGAGAAGAGAAACAAAGAGATGAGGGAGGAGAGGAGGGAGAGGTTGACGTCATGGCCTTCAGATTAAGTCCTGGGATTTGTAGCTTTGTGTAACATGTCAGTAAAGTCCCTACGCTGATCATTTAAATGCAGACCTGGTCAATAGATAGAGGGAGAAACAAACACAAGTGCAAAAGGTCAATCTGTAACGTTATTGAAGAATTAGCCATACAATGACAGACAGAAAGAAGTGCATAGAAGGAGGACGAGAAAGAGAACGTGTGACCTTGCACCATATTACTGTAGTCCCACTTCAAAATAAAATCACACTCTTTGTCCTAACCTACACCACTCCCAATAGTTAGATTCTCAGTAGAGAAATTTGTGTGACATTGCATTTGAGAACCTCAGATATAGTCTGGCAATGGAAGTAAAAGAACTTTTACACCAAGGTTGGATTTTTTTCTCTCTTTTTCTTTTTCTTTTTCTTTTCCAGCCACTCATTTTAGATGGGAAAAAATAGTTATGATCACGATACAGTTAGTTCCCGCACTTGGCGACACAGTAATCTTCTGGTAAGTGTAAAATAATTAAAACCCATATGTACATATGAAATATGTCCCATATAGCAAAGTGAATGCAAAGAGATGCAAAAAAGGCCAAGTCAGTAATAGAGGACATTTTAAAAGCAAGGCTAAATCACATTAAATTAAAAGACACTTGATAAAAAGAGCTCTTACAGGGCTCTACTAATGTGCATGCATTGGCAGATCCAGGGATTTCAAGTCTTAAATCTCCGTATGATGTAGGCTTTCAGCAGAGTTGACTGTCAGTGTGGTTTTCAAAAGAGTTTCTTCAGTAACATAGGCTGTTGAAAGATTAGAGGGATAATTATGGACTGAAATATTTCCTCAGAAGTGAAATTATTCTGAATGAGGGGTGTAATCTGACACCTCCTCTATGTGGCCCTTGTGGCCTGACAGCTGAATATCATAAAGGCTGTCACGGATGCATGGTACAAGTGTTTCAATCATGAGGTGATAAGCAAAGGACAAATGTTCTCATCTAAAGAAAACAAGACTGAATGTACGACTTGACACTATGTAAAAAGGAATCTCAGCATGATCTACAGGTCATCAGTAAATGGCATATTTTTCATGTAAGGCTAGACTTTAAACTTTTTTGCCACATTATCAGTGAATCAAATACATATTAGAATTGAACAGAGGTATTGGTTTCTTTGAAAACGTGATATCTTCAGACTTATTTCAAATAACTGATACATTCTCTTTGATATTATGAATAATTTTTTATTTCCTCACAAAGTTGAGGAACAAACTGAGATGACAGCTGCAATAACTTTGAGCCACCTCAGGTTTTACTGATAGTGTTGAAAGTTCTTTCCTTGAGTTACTGATGTTTCACACGTAAGATTGGCAAACTGATAAACACTGACTCTCTGACCTAAAATACCACAGCAATGCAGTCCAGTACTTCAAAAGCAGGTCAGAAACAAATGCTACTTTTATCCTTGTGTGTTTTTTTTCTGGTCCATCTCCGTCACATTTCTTGCAAAGCAGCGATATGAATCTCTACGGCACAAGCAGATGAGGGGAGGTACACCTGATATCACACCTTGTGTGAACCATATTTGGAAACAGATCATGAGTGGTCTTTCAAACACTAGCTTTTCACTTTCTTCTAAAAGGACCAGAGAACCTTCAGAGCTGAAAGGGCTGGCGAATGACCCCGTATCCCCTTCTCTGCTGGGGTCTGTTAGGCAGTACTGGGGCAGTTATTGGTAGATGGGGGATGCAGGGGGAGGGGGGCATTTTTAGGAGGGGAGTTTGGTTTGGGGTTGTCACAGCAGAGGGTGACATGTGGAGGACTTGTACAGTAAATTCTGGCCATTCTACACCGTGGCTCAATATGGCTAGCAGACATACGACTGTAAAATGTGACTCTTGCAGTATCTCTCACGGTAAAATTAAAAATAGACAGGAGATGGCTGCCGTGGCGAGTGTGGAACTTGTGCCAGCGTGAATTTATAAATGAATTCTGTGAGGTTTATTGGGGACAGAGTGGCTTGCATTACTGGGGTATGATTGCAACTGCTGAAAGGCCAACATTATGTTATTAAAATTGTGCTTAGTTTATATGTCTACAAGAGCAGCTTCAGAGACAAAGACACACAGAAACACATACAAACACACACACACACACACACAAACACACACACACACACACACACACACACACACACACACACACACATATACACACAGATTTAACTTAATAGGGAGCAGCATACACAACCGGCCTGCCTACAACCTGCAAACAGTCAAATGTCAGCCACATCATGCCAACACATCTTTACACACACACACATGCAGACACAATAACATTCTCATACACACACACTCACACATACACACATTGACAGGGATGTTCCCTGCTTTCAGAGCAGTCTCTAGTAATGGCAGCTGTATGTGAGTGGGGCCGGTGGGTTGGTGGGCCGGTGGTCTTTCCCAAATCAAACTTTAATGATGGGCTGGGGGCCAGACAGAGGAAGCAGTGGGAGCAGGAGCACAGCGCTGATGATGATGATGATGAGACAAATGTCAGGCACAGTTTGGTCCACGTGGTTCCTATGACATCCCACCCACTCTCTACCGCGGCACTCACACACACTGGCACAGGTAAGGAACAGCACAGACACACATGTGCGCACACACACACACACGCACATGCACACACACAGAGTACAAATAGAAATGGGTACAGTTCCAACATTATGTAATTATATTAGACCAAACAACAAAGAATTATTTCCAGAACGGGAAATCATTAGGAGTCATATGAAAAGAGCTACAAACAATTCTGACATATTTGATAACTGATGTCTTAGTGTAAATGTGTGTGCGTGTGTGTGTATGTGTATGTGTGTGTGTGTGTGTGTACATGCTCACATGTGTGTCCATGAGTATGTGTATTTGTGTGTACAAAGCATTTAGCTGCAGCACCAGCTGAGTAGAGTACATCTTGATCAGGCTGTCAGTGATCAGTGTCTGCCCATCTCCCTAAAGAGCTCCGTCAGCTCGCCTCCATATTTCACCAGCAGCCGCTCTGGGACACATAGACAGGAGACACCAGCGATGCTGCTGCCGCTCCCCGCCGCACATGATGGTATTTAAAGCATGAGTCACATGACCAATGGCACACGCAGTCTCACTGACTGTCCTTACGTTACAATTACATTACGTTATGCCCTCATTGTATTTCTTTTTTATTCAAATTGGCACAAACTGCACAGGCCAGAGTGTACTTAACATATGTGACAAAATTAAATCATTGGGACTGGAATAAAGTGCCAATATATATAATAGCTATAATTGCGATTGAAATTTATTGCGCATAAAGTGTAGTTTCAGTTTTATGTGTAATGAGTGGTCATCAGTGGTCCATGAATAATGGAATGTAAGAATGGATTCAATATTTAACTTCATTCGTGTCTTATAGACCACCTTGTTTAGAATATTAATCCAACACAAAATATTTGCATTTCATTTAATATCTTTTGCAAAAAGATGTTCGTCAGTTGACTAAGTCTAAATAAACCAAGTAACTTCTCTAGTTTATATTGACTAGTGACACCAGTGGAACAAAAATGATGGTTAGAGGGTAAGGTCCTGCGATAACTTACTAGGTGTACATGCCTGTGGTCACATGTCACCTCTGCCCCTGTTTATTCTAAGGATAGCTCACTCTGTCTACAGCAAACCATTCAGTGTGATTCGAACTCCTCTGACATCCCACACTGCCAACAGCTCATCTATTGGCCCCCTCAAGAGGTCCTTCAAAGGCACCTTCCCACCCACCCTCCCATCCTCCACAACCCCAAGGGGACACAAACATCTCCAAACCCCAAGATTCCACCTCCCAGTGCTCCCACTCGTCTTTGCAGTGATCCCTCCACTCATCCCTCCTTCCCATCGTTCCGTCTGCCTCCTGATCCAGGCCTTCCTGCCTCTTTCTTGCTCCCCTCCTCTCCTCTCCTCTCATCTCTCAGCAGTTCATTAGCCATGCATCTGAGCCCAGGCCGCACCACAGCACGCTCCTGTAATTAAGTGAATCATCTACTGGCAGACAGTCCTATATGCTTCCCAAGGCAGTTGTTCACTGGCATTGTGGTGTGAGTGTGTGTGTGTGTGTGTGTGTAGGGGGGGGGGTGTTGTAGGAGAGAAGCACGAGCTGACAAAATGAGCTTTGCCCTCTGTACATAGATAATGAGGCGAGCGTCTGACAGGTGTGTCGTGATTAGGGGAAGTTTTTCTCTGCTGCACTCTCTCGCTCTCTCTCTCTCTCTCGCCCGCTTGTTCGTTCACTCATTCTCCCGGCTCGGCCCTCCCTCGGTAAACACACTCATCAGTGCGGGCCCTTCCCCCGGAGAGAGAGAGGGAGAGCATGTTTGACATTATTAATTGGCTTTGCTGCATAAGGAGTCAAGGAGATGAAAAGGTTTATCAAGCTGAAATAATTAATTTTTGCCCCTGAAATTCGCTGACAGTTCAGTTCTTCTCAAGAAAGACCACTTTAATTTTTTTTTTCTTTTTTCGTTTCGCTTCCCCTGCCCCCTTCTCTCAATCCACGAATAAGTTTTTTTTTCCTCTTTCAAAAGGGTGGAGACATATTAGTGGTGAGAAAATGTAATTTTTTTTTTGAAACACAATTAAATGAAATTTAATTAACTTGAACCTGTAGAAAGGGAAAGGTTAGTTTTATCTCTTGGCCTTCACAAAGGCCTCAGATTACTGCCTCACATTATGTGTCTAGTGCAGCGTAGACTTTATTCCAATTAATTCAAAATTAAAGCAAAATTATGTACTTTGATAAAAGGAAAGCTGTGACACAGTAGTTTTAATCACCTCCTGCTATCAATGGCTTCTGTGCCCTCATAATTGGTTTAATTAATGGCTCTTGAAAAATATCTGTGTGTTAAGCAGCAAAGTTAGAAAAAGCACCTGAACTTAGACAATGGCTCTGCTCTCGACCGACTAGTGGAAAGAGAAGAAGAGTTGAAAGGGTATAGGCCACAGAACCAACAGAATGACATCACTGCCTGGGCGTGGTTGGCTTATGGAAGACTGACTGCAGTCATCCTCTACAAATTAAATAAGGCATATACCTCAATGATTTATTTTTTTAAGGGTCCTACATAACAGGCCACTGGCATTCTAGAAAGTGTGGGGGGGTTGGCAAACTCAAATCTGGCCTAGGGCGGCAAAATAGGCCACAGCTGTCCCTGCTACCTGATTTTGTATGTTTTCAGCCTGACTAATAGCCGTCAGCTCTGCCATTAACTGCCCAAGGAGCAGATTCTTTTTTATGCAGGGTTCAGGAGATAACCACTTCTGCATGTGTGAATTTACTTTTCAGTGGTTAATCCTTAATGTGTAAGTCACTTGAGATGAACACTTCTTTCTAATCAGTGCTTCCCAATGTTGTGACTGTTGTGTACCCCCTGAAACACTCTGTGCCCTGCTGAGTACCCTCTGCATCCATTGCTCTAACAATATTTCTGCATAAATATTGCTGCATACAAAAAGGGAGCTTTTTAATAATCTTATAATAGTAATGTAGTGGCTATTTTGCTATATTGGGGATGGTCTAAGTGTAAACTTTTCCCACATTATCTTTGTGCTGGTGAGAGCTGGACCCATTCACAGATTAATTTTGCTTACCCCTTAGAATTGATCTAAGTACCACTGCTCTAACTGAATGAATGTACATGTACTAATTATTCATCAGAAATTATATACATATATATATTCAAACATTCAAACAATATATTCAAACATTCGTCAACTCTGGCCATAATATAATGTATGGTAATATGCACATAGGCACATAATGCATCTTGATAAATGCTCATAATTCAGGTATTTTTGTGCACCTAAAATCTGTGCTTGGAACATGGAAACTCAAGCTGGTCTGATCTATGTGTGTTCACTGATGGCAGGACCTGATGAGAGTAAGTAGCGTGCAGGAGGGAGAGTTGCATCAATAGCAACCTGCAGCTAGCCGCACAACACGCCCCACACACACCGCTATTGACCTGCCTCTCTTAATCAAATCACACTGACGAGCGCTACAGGGAGGAGGCAGTGGAAGCCTGCTCGCCCACACATACGCACAGACGTACACACACACGCACAATCAAACACGATGGGTAAGCAGATACACACTAGTATACATACACAAACACGCAAGCAAAAAGATCATTACACATTGCATACTGACATATATACACACACATACACTTAGATGCGTGCACACACACCTACACAGTATGTGTATAAAGGTGGACATGCCAAAAGATAACATACAGCCACAGTCATGAATACACCTTATTCCACACTGCTCTCCACACACACACACACACACACACACAGACGTGATTACCCAGCATGAGGCAGCCAGGGCCAGGTGGCCTATAGCCCTGCTCTGCTTGAGCCATATTGTCTTCCACCTCAGCCTCCACCTCCACCTGGATTGACTCATCATGCTGGATAATGAGACTGCATCAAGTCCTGCCTTCCTGCGCAGCGTCCTGGCCCAACATGGTGGCAGGGCCTGTCGCTTTCATTCTGACACTATCTGGGCAGGATAATGAGCAAATGTTAAGAGGACTTTAAAGGGCACAGTATTTGAACAGAGCTACGCTTGATATCCAGACAGTGATATCACTATGACATTATGTTGGTTTCCAATGTGTCAGTTTTTTTTCTTACCATTTTACCCATCCAATGTAATACAACTTTAATATAGCAGCTAATCGATATAGCATTGCTATTGCTCTGGTATAGGGTGTAGTCTTTGTCTAGCATTGTCATTGTTCAGTCTTAGGAGGGTATAGCAGACTAAGCTAAACAGGGACCATTTTTCATGCCTTTGCAATGTACTTTTTCAGCAAAATGGCTAGCACTAATGCTAATTTGTACGTTAGTAGAGAGATGCTTTGTTCGCAAGATGGCATCCACAGCTCAAGAACCACTCTACCTGAACATTAGCTCCACGGTCTCTATTCCACTACCCTGTGCAGTTGAAGGCTAATGCATGTGACAACCCAGGAGACTGACAGACGGTTCAATAAAGCTGTTGTGAAACTGGACCCTTACAGGATATGTGAAACATTCTATTCAGATGTCCCACATTAAACCAGTTGTCACGAAACATGACTTAACTCCTTCCATGACATATTGTGACAGTTTATTAGTGAGGACATAGTTACAGTGTGGAATTCCAGGGTAGGTGCTCCTTTGGAGTATGATAAAATTGTAAACAGCCATGTGTCCTCCCTTAACCCTTAAACAGTCATTTGTTATCCCTTCTTGAAAGATTATTTCAAAGATTTGTCAAAGCATTGTCATTAATCTTAATTAGGGCAATAAGATGTTATGAATGTACATATTATATATGTGTATGTAAATGTAGGATTAAATGTTCTCGTATTATGCTTATAAGGGGACAACCAAATCTAGCCACTGTAGCTTTGTGTGTCCAAAGCACAACACAGGCAGACGCTGAAGCTGTCAATGTGGCTGACACTAGGCCTTGTCTTTTCACTTCTCCCTGTTTAATAACCTCCCTGCCCGACTTCCCCAGATATCCCTCTCCACCCCCCTCTCCCTTCGCCCCTCAGAGGCAGCTCCAGGGCTTCCTCATGCATCTTGCATCCCTGCGTAATATGGCCGATATGAAAAGGTGGGAATAATAGAGATAAGTGCAGGCCTGCAGCCGAGTCTCCTCTGATGGATACGCTCCATGCTTCACTACACATGTATGGGGCTCTCATATTAAAACAAATCCCGAGACTTCGCACCACAAGCTCCCGGCCTCTTCAGGGGGTCTTAGGTGTGACATGGCGGTGGGGCGGCGGAGGCTGGCAGTGGTGCTGGTTGGCAGCAGCCATGGTGTAGCTCACAGCCCCTCAGCTTTGTCAATATTCTCTGCTGTCCTCCTCTCCTTCATAAAGGCATTATTAGATATGCTGTCTTGTGACTAATAACTCCCAAACTGAATGAATGAATGAATGAATGAATGAATGAATGACAACAAAGCATAATAGTCGTCAGCTGAAATTACAATAACACCACGTATCAATGCAGCATGCGTACTGAAATCATGATCTGTAATCTTTGAGTGGTTGTGTCACATTGTGACATTTTTTTTGTTTGTTTGTTTTTTTGAGCAGAGGTTACAGAAGTCAAAAAAGCATGGGGAGGTACTTGCATGCAAATAAAGCAACAAGTATGGCAGGGATTAAATCCTTAATTTGAACCCACCCTACCCACAAGCCAAATAATATCAACATCAACATCAGTGAGAAGTTCTTTAAAGCAACTCATTTGATAATGAATAAACTACATTGTTTATCACAATGAATGGTAGAAAATTATCAATCATGTATGGAGCAATGTAACCAAATTAAGGATGTCGTCAGTGCTGCCCCAAGAAATGATGGAGCTTCTTCCGCAATTTGACGGAATTACTGCTGGGAGACTATTCCGGAACAACTCATTAATGTAGGGAGCATTCTCGTTGGCTTGGTGCACAAACACACAGCTGTAGCTTCCAAAACCACAAGTGACACCGCTGCCTCAATTAAGACTAATTATTTTCTTTTTGAATATGCAAAATAGAAGTAATTAAAGCGCTTGACATCAACATGCCACACAATCTGTTTCCCATAAGAGTAGAGCAGGGCTGGGCGCTATCGCTACATGCTGTAACATATTATTGTTTCCACATATTATGCTCCGATGATCATAGAAATATCATCATTTTCAGCTGTGGAACAACAACAGCATGTTTTGGTGTGATACAGGCAGGACCATATTTCAAACGTATCAGGAAAAGAAAGAAAGCTTTGCTTTCCTAGGGGTACTCATGAATAGGGCTCTTATATGCAGAAAAGCAGATGCATGAATTTGTGTGAGCCCACTTTGTATTATTGTGTAACAAATATGTCTGTGTCATTCTGCAAGAAATTTTAAATCTCTATATAAATCCCAAAACTTATTTTTAACAAGGTTTCTAATTAATAAGCTAAATCAGTCTAGCAAGAGAATGTATCTGAAAAGCATACTTATGTTCACAAAAGACTTACTACACAGGGCGAATATTCATTGTCAGGAACAGAGTTCTGTGTCTTTTTGCCACTGGAAGATGCAGTAAATGTCTGACTTAAGCCCAAACAGCTGATGTATACCACCCACAAAATGGCAGCTTCCCAAGAGCACCTCTTCGTTAATGTTATGTCATGGTCATTTTTTAAGGGCACAGATAGCTGCCTAGTGGAGCTGGCCACACTATTCCGACACGCGGACATTCCGTCCTCGTGTTGTAATATCCCAGCATCTGCGTCCAAGGGGGGGGTCCTTATTTCCAAGAGATCACAGAGGTCCCTCAGCAGCCTTTTGTGATAAATACTAAACAGACAGCAGATAAATGAACGAGAGCAATGACTCCAATTATGGCACCCACAGTACCAGCCGCTAGCTCTTTAGCATTTAGAGAATATGGTGCTCAGTCTGGAGAGGTATGATATGTGAGTGGGAGTCCCTAGGGGTAGTTGGTGGACACGTCTATGGTCAGTCAGCTGGTATTCTCCACTGAGGGGGAGTTGTTGTTGTCTGTGTGTGTGTGTGTGTGTGCTGGGGGGGAGGGGGGTATCCTCCACGTCCCTCTGGTCTTCCCTCTCCTCTGGGACCAGCCTTTATCACCTCAGCCTGCTCAATGAAAAGCTGTAATTAATTTAAATAGATTGGTCATTTTGAGGAATACAAAGGAGGGGAAAGAACAGAGAGGAGAGGAGGAGGGCTGGCTTGGAGGAGGAGGGAGGATGGGGGGGGGGGGGGGGTGGAGAAGTGGGCTTGCAGGAACAGTTGGTGTCCTGACTTTCCTCATCTGCAACTTTCAATAGACGGTGCAGTCTTGCATGGCACCCCTAATGTCCCCTCAGTCCATTATTTACATTTATGACCATGGGTGTGAAGGGACTCTCACACACTTAGGCTCTCTGCATCAACACACACACACACACACACCACCATACCACAAAAACATACACACAAAAATCACATCAAATAACCTTTGTGTACACAGAGAATAGAAACAACCATTAAAACATAAAATCACCACTCTATAGTCTAAAATTACACTATCCTCAAAGAGAGTACAATATCAGACAAACAATTGGCTATCTACATTTAGAATATAGATAGTTGCAGATCTGAAGGACTTGTAGAATTGACAGATCTCTGATCCAAATTGATTATTGATTAGAGAAGGTATTCAAACAGACAGCCAGGTCAATTCCAGATGGCAGATTAATTCTTCAGTGCTTAGAGGACATACACTAAACTATAGGCTTAAATCTCTAGGTGTGCTTCTGATAGATATATTTGTTCAGCTTTGAACGCATAATAGTCTTCGTTCTTTGTCAAGAACTGCACCATTCAGGTAATGCCTAAGGGTGTTTTCTCAAGGTTTGCAATGCTGAATGCTCAGGGGGTCCCATGCATTTATTTATAATCACATGTATCTATATAAATGTCTGTCTTCCCTCTCTGCTTAACCAGTAAAAAAATTAGACACCTCAGTTACATGTCATAGAATCATAGAATCATTAAATTACTGTATGATCATATTCTTATAATCTCAGATAGGATTCCCCCTCCTCTCTCTCATCCTGAGGCTCTTTTGAATATGTATAGATGACCGGTCATAAGGAGCAGGCAGGGAACAAGCGTGTAAACAACAGGACTAGATGTTGTGAGCGTAATCTCTGACTGCTTCATTGATGTAAAATGGCGGCTGGGGCAAAGGGGGCCCGAGTGGCTTATATCATGAGCACCGTCGGATGAGAGGGAGAAGGGGCGAGGGCAAGAGTGAGGCGAGCCCCGGACAGGCCTGATCCATTCATCCGGAAGACAGGAACCCATCCCTCTGTCAGTCACAGAAGCTGGCCCGCCCCCTCCAGGCAGATAGCGCTCCACCCTTAGCCCTCTGGCCTGTCAATCAAATTATAGCTGTCATCCTGTCGCATTATACAAAGCTGTTATTAGGATGGGGAGGTATTTATATGCGTCAATTTTTTCCCCCCTCGGAGATAGATGCATTTTTCTGGATAATCTCTGAATATGTTGTGTCTTTAATTATAGTATTATATTTTTTGTCATGTGTTTGCTGACACTTCATTAAACAAAGAAATAATATATCATTAATATACCTAAAATAAATTAATAACAAAATAATTTAAAATACTGTTTTTGGATATTGATTTAACTTTTTTCATTTGTTTATAGTCAAGAATAGAGTAATAATATATTGGGTATACAAAATATTCATAATGATTTAATGTTTGCATGTATTATTTTAATGCATTAGCTATATTGCATTTTTATATTAGAAAAGAAAGATTTTTTACAATAAAAAATCTGCATGTTGTAATTTGCCTGTGATTTGTGATGAAATAGCTGCCGTGGCTTTGCCTCCCTGGTGTTCTAACATGCGTGGATAGATATATTCTTCACTGGATCTTCTTGCATTCTATAAATCCACTGGATAGGCTTAACCTCTGCTAGGAGCCAGGGGTCCATTACTGGTCCAGGGCCTGTCGGCTCTGGATGTTTTTAGCAGATTGTCTGTGCTTGGACCCTCAGGAGTGAAGTCAGTGTTGGTGGTATACTGCTTTCACAGTTATAAATTGCATTCTTTCTGCTTCTTTTACAAATTAGAAGCAGAGGCGCCCCCCACCCCCCTCTCTTTCGCTCTGCCTCTCCTTTTTCTTTTTTTCCCTTTTTTCTCTCTCCAGTGTCGGGCAAGCAGGCGTTGATTTGCAGCGTGGTGAACAGGCTGAGGGAGCACAGTGGAGGATAAACTGTGGAAGAGCACGTTCTAGTGGTTTGAGGGTGCACAGCAGCGTGAGAGCGAGCCTTTTTCTGCTCACCCACACTGAATGTGGCCGGCGCTGGCTGGATTGCTGAGAGAGAGGGGAAAGGGGGCTCCCTGCCTGCATCCCTGTCTCCTCTCCTCTCCAGTCCTTTCCACTGGGCTCTGAGCTCTCTTATGTTCAGCCAGCCTCAGCCCTAGTCCAGCATGTCGGCTCGAGAAGGTTTGTGTTCAAAAAAAAAAAAAGAGGTGAGAATGTGGCTATACAGGAGAATATTTGTGTGTGTATTTGTGTGTAGAGAGAGACCATAGGCATGTACTGTATATATAGAATATGCGTGTGTATGTGTGTGTGTGTGTGTGTGTGTGTGTGTATTTGGGGCTATCTTTGGGTTAGACAACAGACTATAGGGTGCACTCCTAATGCATGTGCTCTCAAGAGATCCACAGTGGTAAATTTGGCTTCTCTTCTATCATTGTCCCATTTGTGAATGATGGTTATATTTTAAGTGTTAAATGTTGATGGCTTTCCTCATATGACTGAATTTTTACTATATTTTTACAACATATTGCCACAGCATACTTGTCCCAGAGATGTATATATGTTAAATTCTAAAAACTACAAACTTGAATAAGTTAGTCTGTTTTCATGTCATTTATTTGCTTTACAGAACACAGTGAAATAAACTCAAACTGGATTTTTCTCAACCGATCATTGTAAAAATGAGAAACCCATAAATAAATAATGGAACAGATCTACTCCCTATATACACTTTTGTGGTCTTTACTGGATATCCTCTAAAACCTCCTGTCTCTCATTTGTTCCTTAAATACTTTGGTGACTCACAGATTGGGGACATGTTTTTCTCCAACCTGTCAGGGCCCTCAGCTGTCCCCAAACGACCCCTCAGAGAAAGCCAGGTCTCCCAACAATGGCCGTCCAACAAAGAGGACAAATCGATTGAGTGTCTGTGTCCACCCTTGTTCAGCCGCTCACCCCATCTATCATGTCTTGTTGGGAGCAGGGGGTCCTGATTTGGGACCCTGCACAACGAGGAGTCCACTGGGAAAGCTCGTCAGATTCCCTGGGAAGCCCCTGCAAAAGCACAATTAGGTGGGTTTTGTTTTTTCGCTGCAAGCAGCCTTTGTCCCACAGCGTTGGCCACCACTGGGGGTGTTTTTGAGCTTTCCGGGGGTGCTGGTGGAGTCAGAGGAGTCTTCAGCTCTCATCATTCATAGAGAGAAAGAGACTCTTGTCACATGACTGACATGCACTATCCCCTCCCATTCTAAATCTCAGGACAGCAAACACTGACCACCCCCTCTTGAGGCTTGGCTCTCCAACCCATGGAAGAAGAGAAAGATCCTTCCCTTGGTGGAGATAGGGCCTCTTCCAGAAGCTCCATCACAGGGCCCACCTGAAGACCTTTCCATTGGACAAAACCAGCTCTTCCAAATGGAGAGCCTTGGTAACTGGTCTAAGACACCCAGCAGCCTCTTCAGATGTAAAGGTCTCTCAGGGGATGGAGAGCACTTCACTTGGAAATTTGCAGCGCAAAAGAGCCACTTCATTTGTGAATGTGTGCTAAGTGGATTAGTAATTGACCTGGCTCAATCCGTCTGAGAGTGTGGTACTGATTTTCCAATACTCTCAGAGTGCTCCCAGTTCACATAGTATTACTATGTTATAACTTACGTGCTTAATAGGATAAATGCAAAGTTAAGCATTTCTTTGTGAGATATTTCAACACTAACAAAACATAAACAAGTCATAAAATCATGACAAAATCATTACTATGCAGAAATCTCTACAGACAATAAATACCCCTAAAATACAAACAATATGTAACATTATGAATGACTGAAATAAGACAGAGTAATAACATGGTTTGGAAACTGCCAAAGTCCAAATGTCAATGTTCTTTTGCTATTAAAATTCCACGACAATGACAGTAGACCCTGTCTATACTTGTGTCTTCATTCTCTCCAAAAAGCAGCAGTAATCTCTGGACATGCGGCATGTCCATCTTCTAATGAATGGTGTCCAGGACAGTGATCCAAAAATAATATGGAGGGGTCACTCACTGCGGCACAGCGAAGCTTGGAGGAGGGTTTTAATACGGTTGACATCATTTAATATTCTCACCAGGAGCCCTGAAACGGATCCATCAGAACAGGGCCTGTTTCACCCGGGCACCAGTGCCAACAGACCAGTCTGTTTAGAGACCCAACTGAGATCCCATGTTTGCGTCATGGTCACTGTGATTAAAAGCTAACAAAAAGTATACACAGTATATTAAAAAACAAGAACAGAATGGTGTGTAGGTACAATGCAGGCTAATAGATGCTACAATTTAGCGCTGTCACCATTTAATACTTTGGAAAGCCCAATATGATGATGATGATGATGATCATCATGATGATGATGGGATAGCTGTGTTGGGAGCGTGCTATTGCATTTTAGAGCTTCCTAGAAAGCCGAATCTGATGATGATGATGATGATGATGATGATGATGATGCTAGCAGTGTTGAAAGTGTGCTATTGGAAGCTTATACACAGACATCAGTCACCAGTTTCACTGGATCAGGATGAGGAACCCCACTTTTTTTCCCCCTCATTATTTTTTTTTACTTCCCTTTTCATTCACATGCTCAACCAAACACCCTTCATCTGTCCTTGATCATTCATTAAGACAAAGAGATGCAATATGACAGCATGGAAGGACATGGGTCCTATTTGCAAGCTTTGTTTTTGGTGTGTGCTGGGAGGTGGTTAATGTGAAATGACCAACCAATTCAGGGCTTTGCTAAAATTAGTGCATTTGAGAGGGAAAGCGCGAAATTAGAATGAAATCTATTGTATTATTCTTGATGGGAGTTGTCTATATATCACAAGCCACCACCTTCATCAAAGAGGAAAGCCTTGTTAATTTCCACCTGAAGGACCTCAGTTGGCATCCCATGTGGGGCGCTGGATGAGTGGACGGTGACATTCACGGGGTCAGTCGGACACGTTGGCCATGGTGGCGTGTTGCGAGGGATTGGCACGTCGGCTGGCGGAATCCTCCTCCCCCACACGGCCCCTGCGACCCACCGCCGCTCTGCCAAGCTGTTGCCGCCGTCGCTTCCATTTCCAGGTCACAACCCTCAGCGGCACCGGCATTATTGGGGCACGACGTGGTGCTCCACCCTCCCCCCAACCACAGACACACACACACTCACAACCCACACATACAAACGCACACTATTGTCCACAGGGTAAAGCCTGGCAACAGGGGCACAGCACTGCCCTGGCAACCATCTGCCCTCCCTACTCGTCGGCCTCAGCTCCGTCCAGACATGTGGCGACACGTCAGCACCCCAAGACCATCACAGTGACACCAAATTCAGGGCGCACAGGAGGAGTGAGGTGGACAGGAACAGGGGAACAGGGGGAATGGAGCTAGTGAAAGGGAAGAAATGGAGACAATAAAATGGTGAACGTGAAGGTCAGAAAAGGGAGGGAATATGGAGGGGGAGAGTCTATGAATGGGGTTATAATAATTGTGAATTGTCTGCATGTGTGTTTGTGTGTGTGTGTGGGGGGGTGCCAGCATGTCTGCAGATCGAAGCTGGTGCACCTCCCGCAGTCACCCCCACCACCACCACCACCACCTCCTTCACCAGCACCCCACCCCTACCTCCCCATCTCCAGTCTTCCTGTCTCCTTACCCCCATCATCCCTCCAGCCCCCCACCGCCACCCATCTCATTTCCACTCCTCTCTTTTGGGTCAGTCCATTATGATGCTTCATTTGTTTATTTGGAGGTAAAGAGGACATGCGCATGGGGAGAAACACAGCACACAAACACACACCCAAAAGAGCAAATAACAACAAAGCTGTTGTTAGTGCCACAACACCTCTGACTAAACAACAATGGAAAATAATACATTTTTTGGAAATTCACTGTAGTCTGAATGATACCATTCTAAAATGTCTGTTTCCAATGTTTAAATCAACATGCTTATGCAGTACTACCATTTCCAGCATTGTACTAAGATTCAGTGTGTTTTTCGATAAAATGACTACATATTTAATTTACAATAAGGTCCATAGGTCATAATGTGTTGTTATTGACATCCTCATGAATAAAAACAGGGCCAAGGGTAAACATCTGTCATAACAATAGGGTGGTAGAACTTTGGACGACTTCTGAAGAAGTTTCTCAAACATGCCTGTCTTATTGTTTCCTTGCCATCCCAGCACTCTCATTAGCATTGTGTCTGTGCGGCTATCTTTGGGTCAGACGACTGGCCACAGAGTGCACTTCCGATAGGCCTGCCGTCTCTAAAGACCCACGCCGGCAAATTTGTCTCCTGTGCTATCATTGTCCCCATTTGCAAATCATACAAAGCCAGATGGAATATTTAAGCAGTGAAGTCATTGTACCTTTAGACTCAGGGGTGTAGAGTGAATGTGTCTGTGTGTCACTTTGTGTGTGTGTGTGAGTGTGTGTGTGTGTAATAGAGGGTGACAGGTTGCGCCAACGGCTCCCCTGTGGGTGACAGTTGAAAGGTGAGGCCGTGTGAGGAGACTGGCAGGCTGCTTCCCTACGCCACATAAGGGGGAGTCGGGCACAATAGCGTATCACACACAGATACATCTTCCCTCACGGACAGTCCGGCCTTATCGAGACAGAACAGGGGGACACTGGGGTGGAGACACTTTGGTCCCGAGACGTCTTTTTTAACATGCAAACGTCAGCCTATTGTCTTCAGAAACCTCTCACACAAACACACACACACACACACACACACACACACACACAGGTCTGCAGAATGGAGTGGACAGGTCATGATGGAGCTGCATTTGATCAGTCTTTGCTTCCCCTTTCGGCTTAAACTGTGTTGCTTCTCTTTCAACACCATTTAGATGTTAACTGGTTGTTCTGCCCTGGCCAAGACAAATTGACAAACATCAGGGAGGACATTTGTTGACTGCAGAGCCATGGGACAAAAAAAACCTCTCACTAACATGTTGACATGGGGCCACTTATTTAAAATGAGGAAATGTATGAGTATGAAAGAATGGAGCTTGTGGCCTTTGAGGTTTAAATCTTAATACATAAACAGCACTGACATGCTAATTTTATATTAACACCCTCAAAGTTGTGTCAATAGACCTTGACTATTTACGCGTGGATCTGAACATCCCTTGTTATGATAAATCAATCTGATCTATTTTAAGGAATACTTAGACAGGTTTCCAGCTGCTGACTTAGCCTATGTTCTGACAACAGGCTCGAAGGCTAATGTACAGGTCCTAAAATGCAGCCATTTAAAATAGGAGTACACAAACAATATGAAAGCCATATTACTGTAAGTACTGACAGTAATGACTCTGTGTAAATTGTGGGCCAGCTAAAGACTGTGAATGTTCACGTACATCTAACCACTGGGCCTAGCTTGTATTGTGTGACAGCAGCAAGAGCAGGATCATTTCTCTCTCTCTCACACACACACACACACACAATAGAAAACTTAACAATAAATGAACATCACAAGGGTAATTAGAGAGAATGCAGCCTTGTTTGTTTCTTTTCCAGAGTCGTTTACTGACAGCAACGCTGATGAGGGAGCCAAACAGGAAACCCATAAATGGAAAGGCGGAGAAGAAGAAAGGAAGAGAGAGAGAGAGAGAGAGATAGATGGAGGAGACTTCAGTAAGTGAGAATGTGTGTCTAAGTGTAAAATGGAGAGAGAGAGAGAGGGAGGGAATATGTGTAAATGTGAGAGATGAGATGAGGAAAAAACAGGAAAAGGGTGGATCTGAGAAAGAGTGTGTCTTTGAGAAAAAGAGAGAGAGCAAAAGGAAGACAGGGAGGGAGGAGGATAAGCAAGGCATAGACAGAAAGCAGGAAGAAAAAAATAGGGAGAGTGAGGAAGGCAGGATGATCACAGAGGTAGATCAGAGAAAGAGAGGAGAGAGGGAGAAGGAGACAGAGAGGTGTGAGACAGGGATGATGAGGAGGGGATCACTCATTCAAGCACCACAACCCCTCCTCCCCCTCTTCCCAAGTCTGTGGACCACACTGCTCCTCAGAGGGAGACGCTTCCCGAGCCGCTGAGGCAGATGGGAAAGGAGTGAGTGAGTCAACATGGGATGAGAGGGCCAGTGGAGGTTGTGAGGGAGGGATGGAGAGATGGAGGGAGGGGGGTGGTCACTGAAAGGAAAAAGAGGACAGACCTCAACAAGTTCCTACCACCCAGACTCGTTCCACAGGCCAGTTTATGGACTCCAGAAGTCAAGCCGGACCCTCGGGGACTCAGGGGTGAGCAAACAAGGTGGCTGTAGTGTGTGTGTGTGTGTGTGTGTGTCTGCGTGTGTGTGTGTGAGAGAGAGAGAGAGAGTTTATGAGTGAATATACGTGTCTATGTATTTGAGATGGATGGATGGAGTGTGGGGGGTGGCAGTGTACACACAGAGACACACACACACGCATCATGCACATACACACACACACAAAGATATGATGAATGTAGCAGATGAAAATGAGGGGAGGAAAGTGGCAGCATGCCAAGTCTCTTTCACCCCGGTGGTGTGCTTTCAAAGAGCAAGGGAGGGGGGGGGGTGGTGGTGGAAAGGGCCTCTTAGAGGGAAAGGAGGTGTGGGGTGGAGGGGGGCAGGGGGTGTGGGGGTGTGCACAGAGGAAAGCCGAATTCACCATGACCACCGGCAGATGCTCCGGCCTCGTCCTGCTCCGCTCTTTTCTCTGTTCTCCCCCTCTCTGTCTCCCCTCTTCCTCTCTCTTTGTCTCCCACACTCCCCTTCTCCACGGGGGCGACCTATGAGCGCTCTGTCTGCAACGGAAAACCAACACTAATCTTTTACTGATTGTCTGCGCTACACGCCGAGAGTTGTGCATCGTGGGTAAAAAGAGAGAGGGAGAGAAAAAAGGACAGTTATCTCCAAGGTAACAAGTCAAAGGACATGGCTGTCAAGTGATTCCTCTGCCTTTAATTGTTTTTTTTTTTTTTTAAGTTAGGGCTTTTCCTTTTTGTGAGTCACTGTTCTATTTATGGTGAACTGTTTATGGTGTGAATATCTACAGCAGTTAAGCATTTAACATGCACACACATGTTCAAATTTATATTTTTGAACAACGCATAAAGTATGCAATATGTAAGTAAATAACACAACTGTAAATACCATTTTCACAGCAAATAATTATGACAAATAACACATAACTATGGGAATATTTCTGGTAACTATTTCATGTTAGTTTGCTTGGTGTAGTGGGAAAAAAGTCACAGGCACAATTAGACAAAATGGCATTAGGGTGCACCAACAATTCAGGAAAGGTCAGCCGCTGAGTCGGCTAGGATGGGACAATTGTCTGGTCCTTTCTCTGCCATTTGCCCTCCAAGTGTGTGTGTGGGTATGTGTGTGTATGTGTGTGAGTATGTGCACCCCACTGTTAATCTGGACATTCCAGTCATCTTTGGAACACACAATTTGAACACACATATTGTTCAGAATTCCTTTCAGAGATGAAAGAAGATAATTTCTGAAGATTATGGATGTTGTTTTGATTCACCTTTGAATTAGGACAGCACATTGCATAGCAATACTGATGCCGTTAACTATATTTTGATGTGGGTTGAAAGTTGAAAAGTATGTGTACATAAGTAGAATTGTTAAAAGGGTTGATTAAATTGGTATCCTGGGTCAGTGGTGCATATTATGTGCATGTATGTAAACTAGACGTAGCGATCATGTCTAATAATAAAAACCAAAGGCTGGGGAGCCACCTAAGCTGTGCTATCCCATGTCACCTTGCCTCATATGGTCAATGGCTGACACCAGTGGCCGTGTATGGAGAAGATTTAGAGGGCCGAGCTTGGAGCCTTTTCTCCCTCAGCACTTAGCACCTCTGTCAACTGGCGCCTTCCACTTTCATCTCATTCAGGCCCCCGGCTTGACTAAAAAGCTCTTAGTGCTGCTGTACGCCGGCCAGCACAGACACTCCTCATAGTTGCTTTTTCCCGGTGAAAAATTAAGCTCTCAGAAAAAAACAGGGCGATAAAATGGCTGCCCCGCACTCCAAGATGCTGCTGAATTAATTATTGTGGGTGGTGCAGGATTTATTACAAGTGTGCCGCTCGGAGATAGCGGGATTCGTCTAAGGAATTTGTCAGTCACGGCTCTCCTCGAACTCAAGAAAGAGATGTTGCCCTTGTTCAGTTTTTAGGGTCTCTTATTAATTAAAAAATGCCAGTTATCTGGCCAACAGGCTAGAGAGGCAAAGAGAGAGTCATTACAAAATGCTCATCTTTATCTTACAGGCATCATATTAGGAAACATGACTTCATTCACAGGGCGCTTTGTGGAAGAGGGTACTGCCGTGCTCTTGCCAGCATTGTTTAATTAAATGTCCATCCTGCTTATGGGAAATTGCATTTGATTTTTCCCTACTTATGTCTTTCTCTCTGTCTTCATATTCAGTGCCTGGGGCCATAGTTAACAAATATATTGGAGTGTATTTTCTGTATTAAAATGAACAGGGAACTTTTGTTGCATTTCTTATTATACTGAAATTAAGTTGCAGTGAGATTTAGTTTTGTACAATTTCCAAGAACTTGTCAAGGCTAGAAATGAGAGCATAAAATCAAACCAGGAATTAAAATGGTTTGCAATGAATAAACTGAAATGCTTTAGTTGTTATATAAGTTTATATGTAAGTTTTTTTACATAATTATGCATTCCCACATACATATTACAAAATTACCAAAAAAAATATTTTTGCTTAAACAGATACAGAACATTCATCTGTGAACTGACAAAAAGTTTCTTAAGTGCTTTTGAACATTCTTTTTCTCTGTTGGCACAAATTTGTACTTTGCAGTTCCTATACACAGTGCAAATGCAAGGTCCAAGTCCATGGATAAGTAACAAGCTCACTCTCAGTGAGTTCATGTGTGGAAGTTTAGTACTGAGGAAGGCATGTTCATACTTTTATCATGAATAAAAGGTATCACGTGGACCTGATGAAATTATATTAGAGTGACTACTAGAAATCATGTAATCTTCTCACACTTTTCTTTTAGAAGGTTAGAGGACGAAGCGTGAACCCGTTAGTAATTTAATTTGTAACTGCTGTGAACATGAGAGTCAAATTAACCCATGTGATGACCTGACCATCATTTCAGTGATGCAAACTCCCAGCATGAAATAAGGAGCAGTATGTGTAGTATCTGCATTCTCATGGGTACTCACGGCCCATAGTTTTATGTTTAAACAACTGTTTAAGAGCTTCAAGTTTCTCACAATAATGAATCATGAGAGGATTACTATTAAAACGAAAGAAAGAGGTACAGTGAAATCTGTCATGTGAATGTGAGAATTTAGGACCTGTTGAGAAATGGAAAGTGTCACTGGGTTAAATGTATAGCTTGTATTTGCTAATATTGTTTGAAGAAGGCTCTCTCCCAAAACACATGCGCCTCTACACTACAGATGGACACAACAGGCATGACGGGAGTCTTCCATCAATCACCTGCTATGACTAAGTCGGCTTGCGAGGGAGACCAATCAATTTCTTTAAGGAGGGAGACCAGATCAACACTAATTATGCAGTGTAACCATGGCCGTACTTGGAGCCAAACAAGCCTGGCTCCACTCACCACTAATGCTAAAAACATATGACAGCCTGTGCCCCCCACACATCGCCTATCAGTAATACCCAGAGGCAAATACGTGCTATAAATGAGAAGTGCATCTCAGTGTGTGTGTGTGTGTGTATATGTGTGTGTGAGAGAGAGTGAGTGTTATGGGGGTGGAGGGGGTTACTGACACCTGGCCAGAAGTAATCTTTATCAAGGGTGAGGTGTGAAAGTCAGTTTCCACCTCATCCTCAGGAGAGTACCGACTGTGCATGACTCATCACAGAGGTATTACAGCAACGCACACACACACACACACGCACACACACACACACGCACACACACACACACACACTCTCACTAGGTGAACACCCAAGTAAACAGGGAATTAACACACTCAGTCTCTCATTCACACACACAGATAGACAGGCACATACACATATGTGCACGCACACACACATACACACACACACACACACACACACACACACATATACACAAAGACATGATGAAATTGCCAGGGTTGGATTGAGAGGGGAAAGTACAACTGTACAAAAATAGAGATGAGAAATTCTTTCAGCATCAAATAATTCTGTGAATTGAAACTTCTCTATTGCTGTGTAAGCTGTTTCTGTTCCTGAGCCAAACACAAGACCTTATATGACACATCCAGAGCATTAGAGACAGACATACAGACAGGGAGAAAGAAGAGAGAAAGAGGGATTTTCTGATAGGTAGAGCTGAAAGGTATGGGTGGAGGTAAAAGAGTCCTATTGCACGTGCAAAAAAAAAAAAATCATTTCCTGTGCTATAGCGCCCAAATAATATCAGGCAGAAAAAACCTGGAGCCCAGATAGCCGATACCCCTCGTTACATTGATAACCATTTGTTCATTTCCTGACAACAACAAAAAAGCGTATAAGTCCTCAGAAATGAAATGGGATGTTTTTTTTTCTTTCCATTTTTTTCTCTCTCTTGGGTTCTTCCCTGGCAGACTAGGTCTATTTCATCAGCAATGTGCACCGGGAATGATAATCATTGCATCAGTTATTATAGGGGTATTTGTTCCGAGTGGCGAGAGCTCCCGGTTGCTGGTGTAACATCTACGGGCCCTGAAAATTCTCCCACTTTTGTATCACGCCCTCTCTCTCTCTCTCTGACTCTCTCTCCCCCTCCCTCTCACTCTCTCTATCCCTCTCTCTGCCCCTCTCTATCTCTCTCCCCTTGGCGGTGGTGGATTTGCATTTTAATGGAAGCAGTTTATAGACTCCTCCGCACATTCGTGGCACCACAAGTGCCATCATTAAGTGAGCTAAGCCGGATTAGTGGTGATGCTGAGGTCAGATAACCCGCAACAGAGGGGAGCGGAGCGGGCGCCCGAGCCCTTTCCTGCTGGATTAGACAGCCGAGGAGGCCGGCTGTGACTCCAAGGCTCTGCCACCACTGCTCACAAGTCAAATGGGGTCTAGGGGTTAGGTGGGTTTGATTTTATTTCTCTGCCTATGTGTGTATGTGTGTGTGTATGTGTGTGTGTGTGTGTGTGTGTGTGTGTGTGTGTGTGTGTGTGTGTGTGTGTGTGTGTGTGTGTGTGTGTGTGTGTGTGTGTGTGTGTGTGTGTGTGTATACAGTATGTGTATTCACCAGATACCCAGATACCATTTAATATAATGTGTGTGCAAGTGTGTGCATGCAGGACAGATGTGTTTCTGAATTTTTTTTTTTAAATAGTATGGGTGTGTGTATGGGTGTGTGCATGTTTATGAGAAAAATAGTGGACTTCTTTGGTATGTATACTGTATGTTTGTGTGTCTGTTTAAGACCAAATTAGTAGACCTCTTTGGTAAGTTCATGTATGTGTTAATGTGTGTGTGTGTGTGTTTGTGTGTGTGTGTGTGTGTGCGTGCGTGAAACACTGAAGCATGGATCATGTTTCTAACACACACCCTAATTTTAAGTCAAGCATGTTTCTTGTTTTCATTTTCCTGCTGGGACAGATGATTTGGCAAATAACAGACACCCATGCAGTGCGGTGCTGATCCAAGAAGAAGTCAGCGCACAGATATCAAAAATACCCTGCAATGTACATCTCACTCATCTAGCCTCTGTCTAAATCAGGAAATGGGTCTCATGTGAGCACTCACCAGCTGCAACCTCACAGTGCTGAAAGAAGTTCCGAGTGTATTTACACAAACACTAACACACTTGCACATACATGACACACACACACACACACACTGTAGATAAAAACGCAGACAGAGAATCATTGTAACCTCTATTTATTTATTTTTTATTTTTTTTTATTTTAATTGTGTGTAATAATAAAGTCCTGTGGACAAGCATCAAAATGTTCATTTATGTAAAAAAAAAAATCATTTTCATTGCAGTTTTCCCCATTATAAATTTTAAAACTAAGATAAATTAATATTTTTATTCATTTAAGTCCTCATAAACTGTTGCTTTCAAAGCTTGCTGAGGACATCCTTTCCTGATCTGCTCTGTATGAGCCTAAATAGCATGCAAAGACAACAAAGCATGAGCTGTTTACACCAGTTAGACTACAAATGGCCATTCTCTGTCCATGACTATAGACATTCACTTGTACACAAAGTTATCCTTTGGCAATGCCTAGGGAAAAGAAAAAAATATGCATCACATCTTGTTTATCAAATGTTGTATGCACGTTAGGCATGTAAAAAACTATTCCACAGGTACTTTACACTTCTCACATAACTTCCTAGTTCCTAGTAGGCATAATATGGATAGACATGAAAAGTACCCAGTAATATTAGTACAGTAATAAGTACCCAGTAATATTAGTACCCTCTACCCCATCATTTTTAGTGAGTAAGCAAGAGCTATAGAAAGTTAAGAGAGAAGAGCAGATTTCCAAAGACCTTCTTTACTTCCTTCCAAAATCCTTCAACGATGTGGATCAAAGGCAAGGCATAGAGAAGGCTAAGTAGTGGAATTGCGCACACATATTCATCCCAGCCAAATGTTTTGGTCTCCACTGAGCACACAAGGTATTTGCCTGCATTGCCAGATAAGACAGCTTTAAAGGTATCAGCAGCATTTGAAGGAGCTAACCTTTCATGCCACAACAATAGTACAAATATAATGTAAACACTGTCTTTCTCTTTAGAACAACCATACTGATAAAATGCATTCAAAGTGACTGGGGAGAGGGAACTGTGTGTGTGTGTGTGTGTGTGCTGGGCGGGGGCTGAACTGTGCACTAGTTACTAAAATGACAGTGTTGTTTGAGATGTACTTTTGGGCGTAGGTTGTAATTGGGGGTGTCAAAGTCAGCTCTTTACAGTGGAGATGGCAATGGTCGTCAAGTTCATGAATTTAACACAGCATGGCTGGGCTTCGTCGCACCTGGACGAAATGAGACGAGAGGAGAGGACAGGAGATGAGCAGTCCTGTCACTCAGGGCCCACCAGCCCGTGGAAGGTCACACACTGCTGGGCTTGCAAAGAAGAGATTATGCATTGTGCGATCAAACCAGAATACACATTTGTGTATGGTGTGTGTGTGTGTACACATTTGAGTGTGTGTGTGTTCAACTATCTATGCAAATGTTTGTGTGTGTGTGTGTGTATGTGTGTGCACGTACACATATAAGTGAGGATGACGGCACAGGCGGGTTTTAAGACATGCTGAAATGCAGAATTGCTGTCTAAGTCAGCATGCTCGCAGTGCCAGGTGTTGGAGGCTTGTGTAAATTGCTTTGCTGTATTGAGGCTGGTGGAGGAATCACTGCATCAAAGCCAAGCACTGGTGTTTCAAGGAGGAATTGATTAAAGCCATTGTATGTTTTTATATGAGATGTGTTATATCTTTAATTAAACTTCAGGTAGCAGGAGAGTAACTGCACTGGTTTCCCTCAGTGGATTTGCCTCTCATAATCGCTCCCGACCCACAATAGAATAAAAAAAGGCTTGCGGCAAAAACAGGACCCCCCGATATGGAAGCAAGCTTGGAAGCTACGATAATATTATTTACAAGGTAACATGCAATGAAATGTTCAGCTGTGCTCAACTCATTTAAAATACAGAATCACGTTAAAGATTGTTAGTGAATAAACAACACAGAAATATGAGGAAACAACATCCAGAATTCTGGTCTTGGAGCAAAACAAAAACATAACACAATTCTGGTAAAATTAAGCAAAGAGGTATAAAAACAAATTAAAATCAATAGAATAATGTTCTTTTCAATACCTGATTAATGGTCTATCCCAACATAATAAATCAGACTTGAAAACTTTCCATACATATTTACCCCAAACTCCGACTCATTTAAGAACCCCCCTGGCTATTTCCCATTAAGCTGATATGGGCACGATTCCTAGCTCTCCTCCTAATTGTGTGTAGCTCAAAAGCCATTTTCTGTTAGAGTGCACAAATCCATTACATTTGCTACCTCAACAGCGATAATGTGATAGAATTAATGCGTGAAAAAAAGAGAAAGACGAAAAAAATGACTCTCTGACTCGGACAAGAAGGGGGCAGTGTGTGTGTGTGTGTGTTCTTCGTGAAAGCAGACGTTGATTGATCATCCACAGCGTTGCCACCGTCTCACCCCTTCCTTAGCCATGTTAGCGATAGCGTCTGCGATGCAGTTTATGAATAAGAGCATGGGGCTAATAAACCACTTGTGTTTGTCAGTGGGAGCGATGTGGACTGGAGGTAGTCAGGAGTAGAGAGGAGAGGAGAGGAGAGGAGAGGATTGTTGAGGTGGTGAGGGCCTGGCTGAGGGCTTGATACAGATAAAGCCTGACACCTCACTGCGAGCGGACGTTGTACCCAGATGGATATGAAGGCGCCCCTATCAGCAGGGTAGAGAAGAGAAGGGGGGACCAGGAGGGGGTAGTGGGTTGCTATGTGTGTGTGTGTGCGTGTGTGTGTGTATGTGTGTGCAAAGGGGGGATCAGATTGGCAGTGCAGGCCTCCTCCCGAGTGTCATCTTGCACTAATAACCCTTTGGGCTGTCTGCTTGCCCTCCCCCCACTCTGCCGCTTTCTCTCTCTCTCTCTCCCTTCTCTCTGTCCCCCTCTCTCTCTTTCTCTCTCCCTTTCTCTCTCTATCTCATTAGGCTCTTATCTCTGGCCTGGCGTTCATCGGGTTTATCTTTTTAATTATGTTGCTTCCCACCTTTGGGGGGTGCCTGGGTGTGTATATGTGTATGTGTCTGTAAAGGCTGGACTGGCTGGAGTGGTGTAGCTAGTGAGATTGTGTGTGTGTGTGTGTGTGTGCTGAGAAGTAGGATGTCCCTTATGAGCAAGGGTATCCTGATCTCTATTCAACCCAGTATCAGTCAGAGGCCAACCTCTCACCCGCCGCCTTGTCAGCACAGAGAGGAGGAGGAGGAGGTGTGTGTGTGTGTGTGTGTGTGTGTTGGGGGTTGGGGGTCACCTTTGTGTTTCCGGGATCCTCAGAGAGGTGCAGCAGGCATCTCCACTCCTCCAGACCCCGAGATAAAACTCCCCTGGCTCAACCTCCTCATTTTCAGCCTCTACACAGAGGCCAAGCCAACGCTTGTCCCCTCAAACCAAACCTTCCTCTCTGTCAAACAAATACACACACACACACACATACACACACACACACACACACACACACACACACACACACACACATCCACTCACATACACATGGCTGCCTCCTCGGTCTTATCGGGGTCCCAGCACATGGCCATATCTGTTTTTTTAATCCTATCTAACCTGGGTGGGAGCCCCTTGACAGACCAACATATTGGGTCACGGCCTGCGATGGCCTGGCCAAACATGTCTGAGCCGCACCGCAGGATCAGTCCAAGAAATGACACATAAAAAGGCCTGACATTTATCTAAGTCTTATTAGACAGAGCAGAACTCAATCCGGTGATTTTGTGTGCAGAACATGCAGACATTTTGTAACATGTAACATTTTGAAATACACTGAAACCAGGAAAACGTGTGTGGTTTGAAATTTAATTAGTGGGAAGCTAGGCCATCTTTAATATGAACTTATAGTAACCATTGGCAACAGGTGCCTTGAGACTTTTTAATAGTATAATATAAATATATAAAATTATAAGATGCTGCAAAGGTTTGTTGTTATTATTGCAGCCAAAAGTGCCTGAGGGACCTAATAAATGGTAATAGAAAAAGTGGTTATTTTCTAGTTTCTATACATCTCTAAAAATAGAAATCCCACCCAATATCATGTATCTGATGTGAACTGAATTTTCTATTCATGTTTGAAATGTGGTATTTGTTTTTGAATGAAAGTGCAGTGTGGCATTTTGTGGAAATGTTCTACAAATGGTATTAATGAAATCTGAACTCCTTGTGGGACTTAATAAATCTGAATTATATTGATTATTAAGAGACCATTTTTAGCTGAGAGATTTTATTGCATGATTTACAAAAGTGCTTGTCTTAGGCCAACATTACATCCTGTCTGCACTGAAACCTTTCATCTATATATTGGGTCCTATCAGCCATTTGGAGATGAAAAGGTATACCAGATCCATTTTCTCCACAGCACATTCCTTTGAATCAAAGGCAAAAACTACACTTCAATGATTATCTGAGATGCCAAATATCAAATAAGATAACTTGAAGTACATTTATTTGGTCTGACAATAAATTTTCACACGTGTGATAAGTCTGTTTCTGGACACCATTCCCATAACCAACCAGTGAGAAAGTCTGGATTAAAAGCATTCATTTGTTTGCATTGTAGTGCTCTAGACTGTACTGAACTACGTTATTCACAATACAAGTGAAATGCTATATATAGCAGATAATGGTAAATGTAAATGGACTGCATTTCTATAGCACTTTTCTACTCCTATGAGCACTCAAAGCGCTTTACAGTGTATGCCTCACATTCACCCATTCACACACATGCAATCAACTCAAGACGAGTTGATGTTCTGAATGCAAGTTATTCACATCTGTATGTCAGATGGAGTGGAGGCAGGTAGGTTGGAGTACAAGACAAGTAAAGGACAATGTATTGTGGGACTTAAAATACCTCACTACAGAAAGGTTTTGTGCATCAGATTCAGGTATTCTATTCGCAGAGTGATAAGAAGACCTGAATTTGAAGCACAACACCTTTTTCCATTGACAACAGTTATTATTAATTTATTTCTGACTTCTAAACATTGCAAAGGCCCATTTAAAGTCAGTGGGAAAGGATAGGCCCCTGGCACTCACTTTAGTCAAGGATAGGCCCCTGGCACTCACTGGCACTTCTGTAACCCCCTGACCACCTGTAAAGCCAGTCAGATTACTGACTCAGTCAGAGGCTGGGTTTGAGCTGTGTATCAGAAGTCACAAATATGTCAATACACACACACACACACACACACACCACATACACTTGGATACTTTTGCATACAGTCATCAACACATGTAAAGCGAAGAAGCACACATGCGGTACACCCCCTATACATCTGTCACTGACATACTCTGAGAAATATGTGAGGACACCAGCAGAAATGCTGCCCCACACACATCCCAAACCGTGTCTCCGAGAGCACGTCGGCCTCTTGCAACTGAAACATTTTGAAAATCTCTCAGCAAGTGACGTGACTACCACCAGGACTTGCCATCGTTTGAACACGCCTGACACCCAAATCCTAAGTGGCCAAGCCCTCACTCTCACCTCTTAAGCCTCAACTATGGACAAAAGCCTCCATACCCAAATTTCATACTCCCATAAATAATGCCCCGTTTCTCTGAATAGCCGAGAATCTTGCTGACATTACTGAGGGGGTGTGTTCACAGACCGAAGCTTACTGCTTGGTGCCAGTAGGTTTTAAGAGGCTACAGGGTACTCAAGTCATGCCGCCTTTTAAGTTACTTTTTGCATGGCGTCATTGGCTCTGTCTGCCGTCCAGTTCTGGACATGACTGTCAAGAGTTTGATAGATGGAAGGGACAGATGGACAGAGAGACTGACAGATGGAAAGACATTTTAATTGTCCTTTGTGAATGTGTTCATGGAAGCACATGTGCATGGTGACGGTAGTTCTGGAATGACTGAGAGGCTTACCTGACCTGAGTTGTTTTGGTACGTGTGAAAATACAGTCTCTGAAATATTAAAAGTATGAGAGGGAGCTATAGTATTTTAACAGTTATTTCAACAACTTTGCCACTTGTCATATGTGTGTCCTGACATTTAAGACAGACACTCAGTACCAAGGCAAACTGAATGGGAGTAGCTGCATATATAAAACCACTTTAAATCACTTTTAAATTAGGAGTGTTAAAAATGTTTTTTCATCTGGCGTCATCCCAACAGTTTTTTTTTAACAAATGATAACATAAATAATAATAACCAATAATAATAAGAAGAAGCATTAATATTTCACTTATAAATCACCAAAATATTGTGTAAACAACTCACGTTATAAGTTATCTAAATAATATCAGTAGCTGTTTATATGACTTTTTACCATGGAACACTGGACAACTGACTTACCACATTAAACATGATTTGTTGCCGTCAAAAGTTTAAAGATCCATAATGTAATTGACTAGCATGGTGGTATTGCATTACTTCTTGTGAGTTACTCGCCATAATGCATATGCCATGACAACGCAAAACGAGCATCAGTGTAGGACGTAAGCAGGGATGAGTTATCGCCTGTGGACATCTCCAGCCCTCTCTATATGGTGTGTCTGGTCTGCTGTTGCGAAGCAGCTGACCAGAAATGTGTGTGTGTGTGTGTGTGTGTGTGTCGGGGAGTGTGGATGAATGTGTGTGTGTGAGAGAGAGAGAGAGTGAGACAGATAGGCTGCTGGCAGTCAGCTTGGCGGCAGCGGCGACTTCTGAGGGCTGGCCACAGTTGTTAAGGGTTAAACTCCTGTAAACGGTGTTGACTGGAGATCAGTGGGGAGAGGAGAAGGAGGAGGAGGAGGAGGATGAGAATCAAATCATGGGTGGGAGGACTGGGAGGTATGGGGGGGCACCATTTCGACCCCAACATGTTGGGACTCCCCATCCCACCCCACTGCCAGCATTACCACACTCCAGAACCTACCAACCCCCCCCACCCCCTCCTCACCAGCCCATCTCATTGGCCCTCCTAACCCAGACGTAATGACCCGGTGTCCATGACATGGGGCCGGGCCCCCACGCGTACAATATGGCACTTTAATGAACCTAATCTCAGCCGCCATCTCCAGCCGCATCTCCGAGGCAGAAAATTAATGAGGAGAAGTTAAATGACCCCCTTTCATGTGTACAAAATTGGTTTTTCGAAGGATTAAGGGATTAGCAGGCCGCGTTAAGTCCTCCAAGAACGTCCATGCCCCGACACCCAAATATTCATTACACAAGACACAAAAGGAGGGTCCGAGCGACGGCTAACAACGGCACCCCCCGACTCCCACCCCCCCAGCCACCACCACCCCCCCACACACACACCTCCTAATCATTATCAACCAGGAGCCACTGATCCTTTGCTCTGCTCCTCACATCTCCCTTCCCTTTTCCTGCCATTATCTTGGACATTAGCATGAGATAAGCTGCCTCCGATCCACGCGAAAAAAAAAAGACGGGGAGAAAGAAAAAGACAGAGAGAGAGATAGAGAGAGAGAAAAGGGGTGAAATTTATGTATGAGTGCTATTGTTTCTGAGGCCAAGCGTGGTCCCGAGGCTCAGATGTCCGCGCGCCAAGGCCCCTTACGCGTGGAGGGGCTGCGGGGCTCAGCCACTATCAATCGGCCATGATGCTAATAATGCAGCTATCTAAGCGATACAAAGCCTAATGATTTCCTGATGGCTGGTGGTTTTAAGGTGCAAGTTAAAGGGGGGTCTTGAGCTGTCTACATTTTCTTAGAACAATAAATCCTTGGGTTGGGAGGCAGCGAGGCAGGCGCTCTGGATCAGCTTATGAGGAGGAAGGGACCTTTGTGGAGGGTCTTCTTTTCCATGGAAAAACTGTCCTTTGGAAAGTTTTGAAAAAGGAATTAATTGCAGGTGATTGAGCACATATCTGGCTGTGCCCTTTTTCACTCAGCAGGTGGTAGCTTGGAGGCTGACAGCAAGGGAAGACAGGGAGTACTTAAGCAGTGTAACCCAGACACACAAACACACACACACACACACACACACACACACACACACACACACACACAAACTTCAACAAGCTCTGTTTCGTGTGGGTCTGTGAGTGTTACACAAGCACACACATTTGTCTGTGTTTATGTGTGTGTGTATATGTTTTGGTGCTGGCGTGCATGTGTGTGTGTGTGTGTGTGCATACAAGTGCATGTGTGGCTGTGTCTGATTTGATGGGAAAGAAGGGAGAGAAACAAAAGGCCCTGGCCTAACGAGAGCAACATTGATGTGGGCCTTCAGTGGACCGTCCGTCTGGCAACCGCTAAGCGCCGCTGACATTCAAACCCACAAAATATTTTTGTGCCATTCCTTAAAGGTCAACAGCAGGGGCAAGACCAAGCATCACAATAGGAGCACATGAAAAGCAAACAAACATCTGCTTCTATGTCCCTACAGTTGGACTGCCTTATTTGGGAAAATAATCTGTTTGCCAGAGAATTATCCCACAAAGTTTCACATAATTAAAAACACCAAGCAAACCTCCTGAATAGCCAAGTAATATAATACATATTTAATCTTAAAGTTATGATTATTCCTCCAAGTCCCATGAGCAGGAGTCCATATTATGACAGCATTATCAAAATAGAGCTTCAGATTATCGCCGCGGGGATTTTCAAGAATCTGGCAACCGTTCTTTACAGCAGCTACTGAATGGGATGAATTGTGAGCTCTGCATCCCTTGTTTAACTGTCAGTGTCCGTTGCCAGTGAAAGACCCATTATTAGCAAGACTTTTTTCCCCTCTACATGGGGACTTTTCAGGCAACTCTGTTTTCATATTTATGTGGTGGTGTGGTAATATCCTTGGTGAATGAGTGATCATGTTTAGTTGAGATGAACTGAAGATTTATGAATATTCAATGAAAGCCATCTTTAATGTTTTGTCAGGCCTCAGAATAAATGGCTCTTTTTGAGAAGCTGTTGTAATGAGCCAACATTCTCAAATGATTTTTATTAAAACGGTCTAGCATTGCAAATGACTCTTTGATTGATTCAATAAATATATGCTGGGTGAATGTTGTGGTCAAGATTTTAGAAGTTCACCAAATGTCTGCCCTTCAAAAAGATATTTATTATTGTAAATTTAGTCATTTATTTCTATTCCAAATAGCATCAGAATTTAGCTCATGTGGTAAATAATCCCACTCTTCACTCCCTCTTATACAGAAGATTTTAAAACTGTCTCAACTGTGGTCTTAACTCTCTGCAGCTTTCATGGGCAAATCTCACTGACTATGTACAAGCATGTGAACAGAGCAGACTGAGGTGTGTATCTTGCTCTCGTCTTTGTTTGGCCCACACAAATACTCTTTCTTCCGATGGCAAGAGTGGATCTTTTCTGTATGCCAAAACATTTTTTTTATCCTGCCTGTCCTCTTTCTCTCACATACTCTCTATTCCTGCCTCCCAACCAAGTCAATTTATCTCTCCGTCTTATTATTAAAAAATTGTTTAACCACAGTTACACCACAGTTCCTTCACTTGCCCTCTATTCTGTCACAAGGTCAAGGTCACATGATGTCCACTTCCTGAGTGTACCATTGGCACAATTAAGCTATGAGAGTTCTGATATGACTAACCTCCAATTCTCATTCCACTTCATGCCTCCATCCATTCTCTCCCTCTCTCTCTCTCTCTCTCTCTCTCACACACACACACACACAGACACACACACACACACACACACAAACACACTCACTGCCTAACCCTGCTATTCTCTTGTTCCAACATACCTAGGCTTCATTAGCTTAATAATGACTCTCCATTAATGAGAGCACGATCAATTGCATTTACATTCTCTGGCGCCCCCTCATTACGAGCAGTCCTGAGCAGGTGATTAGAAACAGAGCAGAAGCAGAAAGGTGAGTGTGTGTGTGTGTGTGTGTGTGTGTGTGTGTGTGTGTGTGTGTGTGTGTGTGTGTGTGTGTGTGTGCGTGTGTGTGTGTGTGTGTGCGTGTATGTGTGTGTGGAGGGGTGGAATAGTGGAAAAGAGAAGGTGGTGACAGATCCAGTTGTTCCTCCGGCTGGTTCTCCATGTTCCCCCAGTGGTTCCTCTTAGAGGAAGGGAAATGCAAGAAGGTGCCAAATGTCTCAAACTATCATGATGGAGATTGCTGGGTCCTTTAAAATGCAGTGGTGAATGACTCCACGGCAGGTTTGGCATGCTCTTATTATTTGGATTATTCTGTGTGTATTCTATATGTATTTTGTTTTCATGTTTTTCTTTTTATGCATTTGATGTGGATTTTAGAATGTACTGAATATTTGCTAAATACATGCTATGTTCATCGAGGTTCATATAATAACATTTCTCTTTTCACACACTTTGAAGAGGTAGTTGTTTTATTTGACTGGTAAATATTTAAATAAATCCATGACAAAAGGGAAATTAAAGGAATTAAATGGGCACATGTACCACTTACTAAACATAAACCACACTTTGAATAAGTAGTGCTCAAACTAGATTTTGATGCCATATTGAATCTACATGAAGGGAATATTCATGATTCTGTATGCAGGATACTGAATAGATGGCCGTGACATTCAGTTCAAAGCCCCACAGCCACTGGCAGCCAACACACACACACACACAGTTTTTGGACAGAGCTATATCCACATAATCCCATTACAGACTACAGACCAGTGCCTTTTTTTCAAGAGACAAGAGTTGGACCTTGACATGGGAGAGCGATAGAGAGCGAGAGAGAGCAAGAGAGAGAGAGAGATGTTGAGCATGGGTGCAGAGAGCACTCGATCTATGGTTCAAATTATCCTCTTAGGTCCTGCTCTCTCTCTCTCTCTCTATTTTTTTTTTTTTTTGATGTGTCTCTGAGACAGCCGCGTCTGCTGGAGATCCATGAGTGAAGCATCCTAGAGGTTATGAGAATGTCAACACTGCAAATCACGGTGTAATGACAATCCCATATGCTCTCTGGAGCAAAATCTCTCTCTCTTTCCCTAACTCTCTCTCTCTCAGTCTGTCTGTTGGTTTCCTTCACTTGTTCTTCCGCACTACTTCTATCTGTCAGATCCGTCCATTTTTCGATTTCAGTTCCTTAATCCCAATGTCTCTCATATTTTTATTCCATTTCACTCAAGTCTTATCCTCAGTCTTTCTCTTTCTATCTCTGCCTCCCTCTCTCTTTCTCCCTGGATCTCTGTCACCCTAGTTTTCTATGCCAAAGCGTAATAAATGCATTGTCTTTTGGCTACCCAATTTGAGTTCAACCTGCTCTGTTATTGGACAGACCCACTCCATGTATGTTTGGCTTTGGTCACACCACTCCTTCTGCTTAGATGCAACAAATATATGCACGTCTTCATAGAACACACTGTATCCCAAACTCTGGTAGCCGCAAGGAAATGCATCATACTGTAGAAAAAAGCACAGAGTGTGTGAGCTTTAAGTCTGGATATGGTCATATGACTATCTATTCAAATATCAGCTACAGCTGTCAACCTTTGCTTGCATGACCAGAAAAAGAAACATAAATTCTGGTCTTGTTTGGGGCAATGTGTTCCCTGTCCCATGCTCAAGTGTGCATGCACGCACACACACATACACACACACACACACACACAAATCCTCTCTCTCTCTGTCTGTCTCTCTCTCCTGAAACTCTATTAGAACAAATATATATAATAGTACAAAATAGTTAAGCAAGTCTGTCAATTCCCTTGAAAACTCAAAGCACACATCAATCAAGACATAATAAAATATTTTTCAACACCAGGCAACAGGCTTCATTTGGAAATCGTTTCTTTACGTATCTTTTATTAGGTCCATTAAAGCTCTCTTCCAGTAAGTCAGTTTTGCTTTTGTTTTTATTTATTTATTTGGTTGTTTTCTACATCTCTAGAGAGACATTTTCAGCCTCCCCTGCTGAGATTTTTCATTTGGTCTCTCTTTTAAAAAAGGAGTGGAAAAAAGTGTTAAAGTGATGTTTTTTCCCATCTTATATGTGTTTTTTAGAAGCATCTGCTAGCGTGCTAATCCAGTGAGCTAGAAGTCTGCTGGGAGGTGGAGAGCAACCATGCACCAGCACCCAAAGCCCTCATGTGTGACTAGGAGTGTTGCTCCTTCAAACCCACTTTTCACTTCCAGGAGAGATGTTAATGAAGGAAAGGCCAAATATAAACTTTTTTAAAAGTGTCTTTCTCTTTTTCATCTTTGAAGGATATTTATTTTAATGTTTAAAGACCTCAAATAGAAAAACACAGAATTCTAAGGGTGAACAGTCTTATATACAACATATAAGGTGCAGTCATATATACAACATAAATAAATTGTTATTGTTGGGCCTGTGTATTGTGTTATATCTTATCTGTAAACTCCTGAGATAGAAGTAGACTGTCTTAATAATCTTAATAATGCTAGAACATGGGCTGTGTGGCTTATTACAGCAGGTTTAAGAACATGCAGACATGAATGGAAATCATAGATTGCAATGAACGTGCTAGTTATTTTAATTTTGGGCCTTGCACATTTTTCTGTCCCACAATTCCTTTGGGTACCCTGAAGAGAGACAGAAATGCAGATACAACTTTGTTTTTGTGTTGTTGCTGGGACAGGAGCCGTTATTTAACTTGTTTAGAGAGGCCTTGAGTAGCAGGTCACAGACACTCATAAAGGAGACCCTGAGGAGGAAACCTGCTTTTAACGGCCCTCTCTTTCTTTCACCTGTGCTGTACTTGACAAAAACAATAGTAAAAGGTATTTGCAATAAGCTTTATAAAAGTGTTTATTTTTACTTCGACAAAAAATATTGAAACAATATTTATGTTAACATCAGTGAAAAGCTTTTTCATTGCATGGGTTTATCTTCTGATCAAATTTAGTTTGTAGCAAAAAAAACGGATGTACACAAATTTGTGGAAATTCATTTCCACTGAAAGCCTGCTGCCAACAGCATCCCAGAGTTTTCTAACCATGGATTGTTTCACCCATCAGAAAATAAATAAGTTTTTAAAACAATTGAGTTGATCTGAACTGGTGTTTGAAGTTGTTTCAGTTTCATAGGCTGCTTCAGGACACAACGTAAATTGTGCAAAATATGTACAGTTTTGTTATATTATAACTAAACTAAAAAACATATATTCATAATTTTAAAAAAATATAATTCTCAGGTTTTAAAACCATTAAAAGACATAAAATGAGTAGATTATGTGAATAATAAATATTATTTCTGGGTTATATATGCTAATGTCTCTCAACTCTGTAGGCTACATTTAATTAAAACTTGAATTAACAAATACAAATCATATTTACAATTCTGCTGAACATTTTTTTTCTTTTAAATATAAACAGTTATTAGCCAGACCTTTTTATATAAAGACAGCTATTAGCCAGACCATAGAGCACTGAACACATTTGTTTTGTTCACCTCATTGTTATTCAGTGTCAGTATACATTACAGAGCTTCAACACAACACATTCAGTTGCTATGGAGCTTTCCAGCTTGCATGTTAAATCGGCAGGAACAAATTCTTGCACATTTGACTTACCTAAACATTTCATTTGGTCTGCTGGTGCAGCTCTGAATGACTCCAGCCTCTCCCTGAGCTTGCAGGCAGACGGCGCATTAGTCTGCCTTCGCCCCTCGCCAGCGGGGCTTTGATGGATCCCCATCCACCAGTGGCCTTGTGCCACCTTCTGGCGGGTGTAGAATAGCACACAACAACACAGCTGAGGCTGCACCCCCATTCCACCAGCACAGGGTCCATTTTACAAGCAAGCTAATGCGAGGTAACAGTAACAGTAAGAGTGGAGGGGGGTTTCCTGACCATCTCTTAAGAGAGCGACTAAACATGATTGCTTTGTTTTTATAGCGATGTATGTTCTTTGATTTATTTGAAACAGCAGAGAAAGCAGATGTGACTGAAGTTAATTGGTGAATAACAATCTATTGAAAGATTAAATATGTATATTTACTCTTAAAGCACATCTACAGTAACATTTGACTTATCACTGCACTAGAAACATCCTTTCATCAATTCTATAGGCACAATATAGGCACAGAAAATAATAGTGTTTAAAGTTTAAAGGCAACATAGTGTGACATTTTCAACCTAGCAGAAAATAATGTAATCATTTTGGTAGCTGTGTGCAGGTCCAAGCAGGTGTATTTCAAACACTGGTCAATGGTGACTGAAATCCTAATCAGTGTTAAATGAGCCTGCCCTGCATTAGCTCTATGACTCATTAGCTGGGCTCTGCAAGTGTGCTTAAATCTGGCATTTTAATTACCAGCCCCGGCAAACCAAGCCACATTGAATTTATCGCATCCTCTAGGTCTCTCTCTCAGACCGCAGAGTGTTGTTTGGCCTAGCCGCAGCTCCGCGGCCGAATTAGAGGCTGTCTTCTAGCCCCCAGCACCCCCGCCTCTCTCACCCCACCACAAACCCCCCACCCACCCCTGCCTACTTCTCTTGGCTAACGATTGGAGCTACCTTGACACCCTAATAGACTGCTTTTTCTCCAGGAGCCCGATTGAGCCGAGGCACTGGAGCAAAAATCATTAGGTAAGCAAGATAATCAAAACCAAATCAGGCATTATCCCCCAGCGTACATCTGTGTACTCTGGCTGTGGACGAGACGGACAATCTCCACCACAATCCACTCCGCTCTTCTCACTTCTCTCTCTCTCTCTGTCTCTTTCTCTCTCTCTCTCTCTTTATCTCTCTTCTCCTCTTCTCTATCTGCACCCGTACTTTTTTTTTTATTATTGTACATCCCCCTTCATTCTCCCACTCAGTGAATTCTCGGTGCCCCCTGTCACATTCCCCCAATATTCATTTCTGCACGTAAAAGAGATGCTGACTTTGCAGGCGCTCAATCTCGCCAGAGAATATGACCCCTTCGGAGAAACCAGGGCCATGCAATCGGAGCCACGGAACTATGTTATCACCATTATTAGGGGGCTTTAAACAGTAGCTGGGAGTGTGGAGACACCCGGCGAAATTGGAGGCTTATTGTGATTGATGGGTTCCTATTAGGGCTTGTGTGTTATCTCTCAGCGGCTAAGGGGTGGGGTGAGGAGAGGAGAGGAGGGGAGGAGAGGGGAGGGGGTGGCAGGGTGTGGGGGTGTGAGGGAGCAGGCACTGAGTTGTAACACAACAGATTACCTGAGACTCCGGGCTCCCGAAGGATGTTTAAATAAAACATAGAGCACCTTCTCTCTCTCTCTCACTCACTCTCACTCTGTTCTATTCTCCTTGGTCCCTCTTGCGCACTCTCTTTCTCTCTCTCCACTTGTTTCTCTCTCGTTCTTTCTCCTTCTCTTTTGCTCTCCTCTTCACTCTCTCTCTCTTTTTTTGTCCTACACAGCGAGGATGCTCATTTTCTTGCACACCCCATTTTGTGTCAGGTGCGATTTCCCGAGCCTCGCCACTCAATAAACTGACAAAGCATTCATATTCCACCTCCATCCCCCATAACCCCTACCCTTCTCTTTGTGGTAAAAGAGGTATGCCTCACTGAGGCACTGTTGAAGGTGCAACAAGAGAGGAATCACATTATGTTCCAAGGTGCTCCACTCTTCTTTTTTCCCCCCTCTCTCTCTCCTCTCCTTTCTACCGTTCTCTCTTTCAGCCGTGCGGTGCCAAAATGATGGATTGTGAGTCGCAAACTGGGTGTCCGGCATTACCCAATAAATGACTTTGGCCCCTACTGCCAGACCTTGGCCAGACAGAAATCAATATTTCACCATTAAAATCTATCAAAGAAGAGTTAAAGCCTGCAGCTGTCCACGCCGCCTTTTTGCACGCGTTGAACATTAAAGCCGACACTTGTAGTACATGAGTAATCAATATATAGTGGTTCACAGATCATTTGTGGTCACCTCTCTCGTCGTGATGGATGCCTCGAGTGGTTGTGATTCATTTTGTCACCCCATTAAACCTGATTCTGTCGACTTCTCCCTTGATTTCATTTGGGGGATCATTCTTCACACTCCATGAGAAGCTGAAATGGGAGCACGAGAGAGAAGGAGAGAAAGACACAGAGGGAAAGAGAGAGAGAAAGTGAGAGAGAGCGAGAGAGAGAGAAGAGAGAGTGGCACAGCTACCACCCAATTTCCTTATTCCAATAAGTGACATAGAGATTTTGCGTCCTGTCGGGTGTGAAGAGCCCCTGTGAGGCAGGACAAACATACTTAGGGAGAGTTACTCTCTGCATGACATATGCACAAGGTGTGAAGTGACCTGTGCGCGTGAATACATCTACCTACTCTCCCGGAGACGAGTGAGCATAACCTCTATGCCCCCTGCTACAGCGCCCCCCCCCACTCACCCACCAACTCCACACACACACACACTCTCTCTCTCATACACACACACACACACACACACACAGAGACACTGCACGTACCCCATCACCACAGTGTTTTTTTTCTAACCACACAATATCCTCCTTTTACTGCCAGCGGGCAGAGATATGTGATCAAACACTCAAAGAGAAGCCGGGACCCTGCTGGGCTGCGTGAAAAAACACTAACTCCGCAGGGGTGGAGGAACACCTCTGACCTTGTGTAGATGCAGAGCATCCCACACTTCAATGTTTATTCATACCCATTTTCATAATTAGTATATGCTAATAGGCAGCTAATTAATTATGTGGAATTAATTGATATATTCCGTGCACTCATACAAACAGGCATATATTAAATATTTTAAAGAAATATCTCAAAAACTTGATATACCAAACTTTCAAGTTTAACTATCACATGAAGGACTCTTAATCGAATTTAAGGTCAAGAGTCCACTTTGGAACATTGGATATTGGAGGACCTTTTTCTCCATAGTTTTTATTTTACTATACCACCATTGGAATACAATGAGAAAGCAACAGAACATTTAGCAGAATAATCTAATGCTTTAGTCTGTCTCACTCTCTCCTGACCTGACGTTACAGCGTTCCTTTTAAACAGTCCAACAGTTAGCACAACTCCAGCAGCCAGTCAGCAGGTAACTCAAAAAATGGACTGCATTAGCTTTAGCTTTTAATATTTCTAAGCAAATGATCACACTATGTGTTCATGTAAACTAAATGTCATGTTATCTATGTATTGGACACCATAAACTATCAATGGCTAAAATTAAATATTTAAACTAAAATGCTAACTAATATGCTTTGCAAAAACTTTCCAAGTTGCCTAATAACAAATTCTATCTCTTTAAAACAAATGACAATGAGAAATATTAATGTGATTTAATCTATTGCAAAATTTCACAGAAACTAATCCACAAAAATGCATGTCTTAAGCAATCACCACTGATGTGTGCAAACACCATTCTTTCATACATCTAAATGATCAGACTGCATGCTCTTATCTTACAAATTCATTTCCACACAAGAGCAAAGGCAGTTTCAATGTGAATTGTACTTGTTTGTTTAACTTTGAACTTTCTAACTATCTAGTTAGTTTATTACCAATGTTTTATTGCAAGCAAGTTCAGAGTTTTGTACTGTATGTGAATTATATGTGTTTGTGTATCTTTCAATTGATGTTTTTTAAAATCTACTTTATGTGTGTTTAATTTTACCCCTTCAAGGGCAGCTCTCTCTCTCTCTCTCCCTCTCTGTCTCAGTGCGTGGTTGGCGGTAGGCCCAGGAACACACAGTGAATGGTGCTGCGCTCTCTGGCTCCGCTACAACAAACAGCTGCTGGAGTTGTTGTTGTCCTGCTCACACCCTCCCCATATGCTGGCCCTCACCTGCTGGGGGGAGGATTATTAGGTACAACCCTTATTAAAACTGGATTTGTCTAGCCTCCTGCGAGAGCGTGAGCAGGAACCTGTTTGTGTATGCATACACACACACACACACACACACCTGTGCAAATGCAAGCACACACACATGCACAAACCACAAACACAGCCAACGAGAATCTGACAAAGCTGTCATTGTCCTTACAGACACAATACAAGCACACCCACCCTCAAAAGCACTGAAACTCACATCCACAACTACGTAAATTTGAGTAATCAACACCTGTGAAAGGAGAGTCTCTTGCAAGCTCTTTTTTGAATTCTTGCATACAATTACACATGCATATCCCACCAAACCCTCATCACCTAATCAATGTCTACCAACCAACATGTGCACTCTTTCACACACACACACACACACACACACACAAAGCTAACTTGACACTGATTAATTAACAAAAAACTGTCTCATTTAAAGTGCTCTCACCAGACTTTGGTTGCAGTTTATGTTTACACATACCCCCTCACATATGATACACTGATGGACACACAAAACCACCCACTCATTTTTGCTCTTGTATCTAAAGGTGACTTTAGGGTAGTTCTGTGCTTAGGTGTGCCATTGCTTCTTTCTCTCTTTCTTTTTTTCCCTTTTGTGTGTGTGTGTGTGTGTGTGTGTGCGCGTGTGTGCGTGTGTGCTTGTTTTTGTTGGGCCCAATTACTATTATTGGTAAATCAAATGGAGTAATGAAACATTGGACCCTTGTTTCCATAGCCAAGGAGTCCAGCACCAATTAAAAAATGTGGTCCTTCACTATGTGTCAACATAGAAAAATGTGCTAAATGCGTGTAAGGTAGGGAAATTACTGTGTACATGCATTTGTGTGTGTGTGTTACATTTACATTGTTACATTTAAGTGTGTCTTGATTGCCTTGATCTTGTGTCTAGATCTCACCATTTGGTCAAATGATAGATTTGTTGTTGTATTGTTCTATTCTCCCTATTGTCCCATTCAGGCCAAGTTAATGATTTAAGCAGATGTAAATTCAACCCAAAATGTCGCTCTACAGGGGGGATAATTAGTTGTGTGTGTTTTCCAAAACAAATCTGAGACTGAGTTTCTCTGCATTAGCCAGACCTAACAAGTACAAAGTGTCATGCCATTGTCTTAGTTTTCTTGTGTGTGTGTGTGTGTTTGCATTTATCTTTCGAATGACACATAAACTTAATAGCCTAATATTAACAATGCATCCTCATGACATTTTCAACATATCTCATAGAACATTAAAAGATTTACATTTACATTGCACTGTAGTTATCATGTAATTATAATTGCAATGCAATAATCTTAACTGTTTCTAAAACCATGAGTTCTGCCCATGAAATTGTTGTGATATAATAAAATTATCTCAGTGTGTGTGTGTTTATGTGTGTGAGCACATGAATGTGTGTATGTGTTCTGAACAGGATTCAGTTCTGCAGTGAAATGTCCAACTCAATCTTAGCCTTTCGTCAGCAAATACTGTACACAGAATGTGAACACCTGTTTGTTCTATCCTGAAACATGGCAAAGGGCTTTTTGAGAAGAAGCCTTGTGGTCAGTGCATTCCTGCCCTTGGAGTGTGACACCTTTTGCCAACAGAAACATCTCAACTATCTTCACAAAAACATTCTTGCTTTTTACTAGCTGATTCCCATTGGCTTTTTGACCTGTTTGCACTGTAAGCCATAACTGAGGGCCTTTGCAATATTCCAAAGATTCTCTTGGCCAGCAGGCCTGTTTGAGAATAGGTTTGACAATTAAAGCTCTGTGTGCTTGTGAGCTGGCACAGCTTCAGCAGTTGTGTGTGCTCTCCAGTCAGATGCACCCCAAAGCCTCTTGCTATCTCTGATGGCACCTGCATGTGGGGGATGCCAATAGAATTTAGGTTATTTTAAGCTTCTTTCAAACACTGCATGAAGGTCATGTTTGTCTGTAATTTGGAGTGCACTGTTCTCTAATACTTTGTGTTGTTGAGAAATACATCCATTCATGGGCCAAAAAGCTGTGGTGGTCATCTAGAAAGATTAATCAATCAACAGATCAATCAATTAACAGATGAGTCTAGAGCAGAACAACCAAAACAATCTATTTTCTATCTATCTAGTCGATATATAAAGTAGTTATGCGTGTCACGACATTACCAACTCCAGAACTGTGAACCTGGTCTCAAATTAACATGTGAGTAATTAATTGTTTATTCTTTTAAACAGAGCACATCGCACAACATAATGCATTCAGCCAGTGACTGTACCAGACAGTGGAACAAATAGATGCATCCCTCGAACCCTTTGACATTTTACACTGTTTAGGGGGTGGAGGTGAGGGGTGGGGGGAGTGTGCACGTGGCGCTAGACACAAAGAGGGAGTCAGGCCCATTATTAATCTTGATTACGTGTCGGAGAGATGCGTGCTGTGGCACCGCCGGCCGTATTAATCAACATTAGCGCAGCCGACAGTCGCCTCTACTGTGCTTGTGCTGAGTCATGCCAGCAGGGAACACTCTGCATCACTGTGCTTGCTGGGTTGTGCTCAAGTCCTTTAAAACCCCCTTCAGCGCTCAATGGTGAATATAATTAACTGTGTTAGTGGGTCTGCACAGATCAGTCTCTCCAGTACTCAACTGAAATACGTTGGTTGTGGCACAGCATCAATAAAGCATCATGTTAAAGGACAAATCAGTTTGTTTTTAGGTCTATGTTGCATCAAATTTTCTTTTTTTCCAACAGAGAGCATTCAGTGAGCTTGAACAACAGTAACACAGTAACTTTCTTTCAGTTTTATTTTGCTACGCCCCATTCACTTAACGTTAGTTATCAGTTTGTTTTTTTGTCTATGTTGCATAACATTTTCTTTTTTCTAACAGACAGCATTCAGTGAACTTAAACAACAGAACTATTGACTGATTCACACCAAATTTGACTGATTCACACCAAATTTCTTGTTTACGCTCTATCAACTGAACATGGAGCAAACCACTTTTATAAAAGCAAAAGAGAGATTGCACTCTGTTAACAACTACTCTATAAGTTCTATAAGTTCACAAAATAGTCTCACAGACTTTGAGTCTCCAGTTGTACAGCACACACTATTATAACATCTCAATCCCATTGGTCTGATTAACCAACATGTAGACTGAATATGAGAGGGCTCACAGAGGGCAGTGCGGTCGCTGGTGGCAGACCGTGTGATGCCAGCTGGAGCACTATCAGCAAAGGTAGCGAAGCGTTCCGCTCTGGGTGGGACAGGGTGATAAGTGTAAATATTAATGTCATTTAAATTAATCCACTTAGCTGACATTTCACTAGCTTTCCCTTGTTGGAGCAGATATTTGCATAATCCAATGTCAAAGAGCACAGTTTCCACCACACAGACTAGCAAAGTGAGTGAGAGAAAATGAGAGAACCAGAGAGAGAGAAGTGTGTTTGTGTGTTTGGTGTTTGGTGTGTGTGTGTGTGTGTGTGTGTCGGGGTCTGAAGGAGATTCAGTGCTCATTCAAATTTGTAAGCCGAATGACAATACTAAAGACTGGCGTTAGGCCTATACAGCAAAGACCTGAACACAGTTACAGCCAGTGCTCTGAGTTGTGTTAGGACAATGGTTTTCATGCATCAGAACTGTAATTTTACAACAAATTAAAATTCCACCAAGTTCCACAGAGGGGACAAGAAAAAGTAACCAAGCAATTTTGAGAAAAACATAATGGGTGAAAAAAGCAAGAAAATGACATTAACCTGCCAAACTGCCCCTAATTCCTCCTCTACAGAGGTATACAGTAGGCCACCACAGACTGCAGAGGGCACAGCCTTAAATGGGTCTCTGTGGGCCTATGAACCCCCACCCCTCCAGCAGGAGGGCCCCTGTAGGGCTGGCTGTGACTGTAACTGTGGGAGGTCTGGCTGGGAGCTCCTGGAGCTCCAGTCACATTCCTCACGCAAGTGTTTGGCATCAGCAAGGGTCCTCGCGCTGCAGCGCGGATTAGGCCTCCGACAGGAAGATTTCCTCGTCCAGCCCGTGCATTCGCTCAGACAGAGAGACCAGCTGAGCTTGAGCACTGGGGTGGAGTAGACAGGGGGTCTCTCACTCTGCTCTCTCACATCTGCATGATTGACTGACCTTAACATACTATGGTGATGCAGTGCTTTTCCAACAGCTTGTTGGTTCTATGACAAGATTGGCAAATGTGGAATTAGGTTTTTTTCAGACACAGAATAATGGATGCATTTTCAATATAAATGGTATATAGAAACTTACTTTCATGAGGTACAAATATATCACAATGGCCAGTGATACAGAAAGTCATAACAAACCAGACTTTATTATGTGATAAATATCAACAAATGAATGATAAATTATTTTAAAGACTTTTTTGCCCACAACAATTTCTAAGTTCACCTACATGTCCATGTAATGCAGTGCACTAAAAGACTTGAGTTTCTCAAATCCAAACTGGCAGTAGAGTTAGTCAGTGAAACCTGTCCACTTAATCCATGAGTACAACTGCATCTGCCCTAACTAAGGTGTTTCCTCCAAACAGAGCTTGAATCGCCCCTCTAAGACAGGAGGTCCAATAGCTCTTTCTCCTCAGCTCTATATGACTGTATCTTTTGCATCTAGCATAAGTGCTGACACACACACACACACACACATTTCATCTAGCCATCCAGTTCTTGCCCCCCACTGAAACAAGCAGATCGGAATCAGACCACCAAACGTGCTGTAGCCCTGTCAAACATCTCGTAAAGATTAGCTTCAGTCCCTCCCTCACTCGACTGATGTGGACAGTTGTTGGCAATGCACATACCGTGTTAACAACATGGCAGCTTGAAAACTCTGTCTCTCTGACACACACACACGTACATGAAGAGAGTTGTGCTATTGTCTATTGGTGCTTTCTCCATGTTAACTGGTGTAACAATATCTTTAGGTTTAATAGGACAAGTTGGTGAAAGGCCGTTGTGGAGCAGAAGAGAGGGAGATGGCAGAAGGGGGATGCCTGTAGATGCTGCACTACTCTAGGCTTGAGGATGGACATGTGGGTGGGTGGATGGGTTGAAGGGGTGAGAGGGCGTAGGAGGGTTGATTGGTTGGTGTTTTTTTTTTCTTCTTTCCGTTTGTCTGGATGGTGAAGAGATGGTTTCCAGCTGTCTTGGGGTTGACAGGTGCACGTTTGGGAAAGGCTTTCCACAGTGGATCAGAGCAGTTGGTCCCGCTCTGCACCCCAAGGCCTCCAAACAACCAACCACCAAACACACACAAACACACACAAACACACACACACAGACTAATATATAGACAGTGCACCCTCTCTCTCCACACACACACACACACACACACACACACACACTCATATACAAAATGCTCTTGACGGCCCAAGAGTCCAAACAGAGCCCTCGTTGTTGACGCCACAGAGGGAATAAAAAGTATGGAGGCAGAGCTGTCTGCAGACTATACAATGGAAGTGACATCCAGAGCAGCTTTCAACACTCCAAACTCACATCTTGGTTTCCCACAAACAAGACTCCAGTTTGGAAATAAAGAAAGCATTGATATATTGGAGAGTAACACTCACAGTTTTAATAAGTTGTATTCTAAATACATCTTTTTCAGTAGAACAGTTTTTATAGTACATTTTCACAGTTGAGTTGAAACCTCACAGTCAATATCCGTTCTGTAGACACAAGCTAACATTCCCAAGCTTGAAAATTGGCCTTTTCTATTTAAAAAAGAAAAAACTGAGACAACTTCAATATGATATCTACTGACCAAGTCATGAAGTTTAAAGCCAAGCACTATATGCAAAATGAACACTAAAAACACTAGTTTGTGGCCAAAGTGATCTTAACTCCATTTTATTTTCTTCAGCAAACCTTACAGCAATGGTGGAATTATAAGCCTTATTATGAGTCTGTTTTGGGGGCAGGAAAGAGAGGAGAAAATTGCAGGCCATAGTATCCTATCAGGAAGTCAGGTTGGTTTGGTGCCGCAGACTCCATGCCGTGTTCCCACAAATGACTCCGTATATTACCTCCCTAGCGTGCTACTGAGGGGAAAGCGAGTAAATACAGTCTCAGCTGCTTCCTCCAATCTCTCCTCTGTCTGTGTTACTGCACCGGGCCTTGTGTTTTCTGTGCAATCGATGACACACAGGCCCAATCGGGCCGAAACGCTTCCATCATCGCGCCGTGACTCCAGCGCCATGTCAGCTGCCTTCCTGCGCCGTCTTTGAGAAATCGTCTATTTCACACCCCATAAAGTATTTCTTCCTGCAAAAATACATGGATTAAGTCTGCTCTGCCCCTGTCCCCAAATACTCCAAATCGGCCCGGACCTGCGGCAAATTCGACCTTTACAAGCCATGCAATGCCTGTAAAAAAAAATCCACAGCGTGGTGGTACACTTTCAAAAAGGAATTATTTTTATGGAGCCTGTCATAAACTGTATTTGGCTCAGGGCATTGTATTAATGCTTTATTGTAAACATATTAAATTGGTTTTACACTTGATAGTCTTCTTTGATATGCCAAGAGCGGAATAGGTCAGGGCTGATACTAGTAAGGCGAGGCAAGTGAGTAGATGTCTTTGCCAGCTCTGTGTTGGCAGGAAAGGACAGTCCAATGCATTTGTAAAATCCAGTGAGATGTTCTGCACCTCAATCAAAAGCTGCAATATGTCTTTGACAAGGGTGTCATCTCTAATGCAACACTTGTAATCCTGCATAGGCAACAACACATACTGCTCGAGGATATAATAAAATCTTGCTTCCTTTTTTTAAAGACGAAGGAAGTGGTGTGAAAAAAATGCAACCCAGAACAGAGATTTCCATAATCCACTTTGATTCCATTTAGTTCCATAACTTAAGCCTATTAGGGGGCCGTGCTGCAGCAAATCAATGTGTTGAGTGAGCAGTCATGAAGCACTTGAAAACAGCCACAATAGTGACTGACGTGGATTTGAGCCTAGTGCTGTTTCCCTCTGTCTAAGGTACACTGTAGGAGATGGCAGCAGAATCAGAGGGAAGCCGTGGCAGGCTGACAGTAAACCCTAATCACTCGGAGCGCTTCCCTCAAGATGACCCGTCAGGCTGAAAAGAAAGAGGGGGCTCAATCTTTTACGCCACTGAGGGCTTACAGATATTTACAACCTGACACCTTTTGTAAATGGTGGTTTTAGTGAAAACTGCGAAATATCCTTACACGCTCATTTTCTGCAGGGGGTATGGGTAGTCCTTTTCAGGACCGGGGCACTCTCTATTTAGAGTGTCCATGAGAAGGAAGAAAGATATACAAAAGGACTGTGTAATCTACAGTGTAACATATGGTATATTACCAATAATAATAGCAAGACTGAAAGTCATATAAAACAGCTGACTTACTGCAATTAAATTATAAATGGCTGGTTTACCAGAAAAGGACTGCACCCAGGGCAAGACTAATGGGTCTAGTGAATTTAATTACAATTAATAAGCATTTGGTGGCTAAAGAACCATTAAAAATTAAGAATCTTGATTCAAACTAAATTTTGACATTTAAATATCATTAATGGCTATAAGGAACTTAATCTAACTTAGCCTGTGCAACCATGGAAAACCCTTCAAAATTATAATTAAGTGTAATTCCTTCCCTGCTTATGAAAATCTAATCACCTCACTTGTGGCGGATGGATAGATTGTTGTCTTTGCCTATGAGCACTTTATCTCTTCGTAATGGCATAGCTGCTTGTAAATTAATTTAAAGGCTGCCAGCCACCTTGCCTGCCCTTATCAGTTAATGTGAATGTTGGGGTAAGCATTTTCTATCAGGGAATGGGGGAATCAAAACAAAAAGAATAGATAAATAGAATGGGCTGAGACAGAAGAGGAGGGAGAAAGAGTGTGTTAAGGAGCTTGGGGTTGGAGGTGGTTTGATGTTGGGGTTAGTGTGTGTGTGTGTGTGTGTGTGTGTGTGTGTTGAGGGGGGGGGGGGTTGTGGTGCAGAGAAGAGGAGCTCTTTTAAGTGTCATCGAGTCTCGCAGGAGGGCCCCTGGACTGTAAGCGAATCCGCGCATGCAGGCACTCGATTCATCATCCTCCCAGCGAGGGCCAATATCAAGGGTCCTCCTGTTATCAGCACTATTTGTCCCGGTGTCACAACCCTGGAATAAATCTCTGGCTGAGGGTCCTCGTTAAAGGCACCTCCCCCCACCCATTACAACACAGTGGCTCCCATATGATCGCTGGCTCAACCCCGCCGACCTCTCACTTGTTTCTAATTAACCCTTCAACCCTTGCATGTAAGCCCAATTCCCTGCTGGCAATAAAAGCCCAGCCCAAGGCACCACCAGTGTCAGAGACCCGCTTGACAAATTGGGACAGACGTTGACAAATTGTTGTGAAAACACTCTGAGATGGGGACACCGTTTAGCAATGCTGCTTCAAAACAGTGTGCAGTAAATTATTGGGTTTTAAAGAGATATAATTGATGGCTAATAGTTTGTTATTTTGTCCGAAGAGAAAAGCTCTTAGCTTTATGATAAGTGTGATATAGGAAACTATATATATATATAAAAATACAGAATTGTGTGTAGACAATTGTGAGTAAAATGAGTTCTGAATCTGAAAAAGATTAGACAGACACATAAAGATGGACACACTAATATTATTTGTATCATTTCCAGCCTCAAGGTTACATTATAATGAATGAGGTGAAGCGAAGTGTATTCACTTGTGAAAGGATAGAACACATAGCTTTAGCTCCAAAATAAAACTCTGCACAAGCCAGTTTTTTGTTAGTGTCATGTCTTTTTGGGGCCCTGAAACGAGCAAGCCCACCTAAACATTGTTCCTCTCCTGCTGTTCTACGCTACTCAATACAAGGTAAGGAGGAGAGGAGCCTGTGCGTGCCCCCAATCCCATGGTGCAAGGACAGATCAAGAAATCCCTCTAAGTGCCTGTGACAAGTTGTGGAGGTGTGCTAAGTATCTGCCGGGGGATAGCAGCGGCAAGCAGCAGGGGAGGCAGCGGAGGGGAAAAGACAGGCCCAAATTAATAGAGAAATATGAGTAATAGGCCCATCTCTCTGTGGGCCTCTCTGGGGGGAAAGCCAAATGTATGCATGAACCTGCCGCCGCTGCTGCTGCTGCTGCCACTGCCGTCGCTGCCTTTTCATGGCCGTCCTCCTCTTCCCGCCTACTCCACCGCAGAGGAGATGGGATCCGGGGGTGGGGGTGGGGGTCGGAGATGGCAGGCTACAGCCGTCTGGTGACTGGTTGGAAAACTGCTTGTTAAGAGGCAGGTGGATGTGAGTGTCTGTGTGTGTGTGTGTGTGTGTGTGTGTGTGTGTTTGGGTTGGCCGGGGGTTGGGGCAGGGGGGGGTGGGATTGGTTGGGGTAGAAGTGGCCGTACCTGGTGTTTGTGAGATCAGGAGGCATTTGTAAGAATGATTAAGAAGTAACAGGCAAACACCGCTTTGGTGTGTGTGATTGTGTGTGTGTGTGTGTCTTTGTGTTTGTGTGAGTGCAGTGGTTACTATTGTGTGTGTCTGGAGATGTGTGTGTGTGTATATGTTTGTAAACATGTCTGCAGTGCACTCATGAAAGTGTGTATGAGTATGTGTGTCTATGTGTCTGTGTGCCCTCCGCTGGCATATCCCTTGAACGGTGATGTATTGTGTGTGCACCGAAGCCAAGCTTTAAGGCTCGCCAAACGAAAACAAACACAAAATCACCTCACACACACACACACACACACACACACACACACACAGATGTCCTTTAAGGCAGGCCGCTCGACTCAAGTGACAAAACACAGTCATTAGGATGCGGCGACTGAATAAAGCTGGCTGTACTTCAGCCCCCCACCCTTCTCCACCCCCCACCCCAGAGACAATGCAGGTTTGTACAAAGCACCGTATAATGGGACAGAGTAACATGCATCATCCTTTGTGAGTCATTCTGCTGAGCTGCAAGGCTCGCCCACAAACAGCAATCCACAGTCATTAGAGGGAGGTAATGGCTTTGACTTCAGCAGCACCGTCTCTGCTGGACTCCAAAGAGGCATCTCTTTAGTGAACCACGGGCACCGCGCTGGGCTAGAAATAAACCACTCAAGCTGTAAATACATTAAAATGATTCTGTTTATTTTAGATGCTGAAATTTTGTGTGTATCACTGCGCCACTGGTTTACAGCATCAGCACACACACATAAATACACACACACAAACACACACAGGCATGGCTCAGAAGCCCTGGCAACATTGCACCATCTAGTGCCTCTCCTTTGAAGCAGCCAAAAGAGCGTAAAGAGCTCAATCTCTTCTATAAGAACCCAGAAGACAAAATCCCATTAGAGGGAAACAGTACTTCAGAATGAGACTTTGAAGTCTGCATTGTTTGTTTTTGTTTTTTTCCAGGCACAAACTTGTTGTTGGAGTACACTCTGAAAAAGCACTATACATTTGTGCTCAGATATGTTGAGGTGAACTGAAGAATAAGCCATAGATTTGTTTACTTACACTCGGTACCAAAAACAGACGCCTTTATCACAAAAAAATGTGTCGATGTCTGAGTATTTCATCCAGTGCTATGGCAGAAGGAAAGAGTATGAACATATTTATATGGGCCAGGGAAGAATTCAGTGCTGGAAATACCAGAAACCATATTTTTGGGTTCAACTCAAACTCAAAGCTTTATTGGAAATGAAGAGGCCATGTTGCCAAAATAAAGCTCAGCGAATAGACATCTGGGTCTGGATAACTTAACTTCAACTTCAATATGAAATGTGGATGTGGCATCCAAGCAAAGCAATATCCCCAAACCCAAATGGAATGTTTGAAAACCGCCATGATCTGATGTTCTCACAGGAAAGACAACATCTCAGGCCACAGCCGTAGGCTCTCGAAATGGAACTGTATGGATTATTCCTTCTTCATGTGCTGGCGATTGCGTCTCCTGATTTTTACAACACCGTCGAGCCCCAGTCGGCTCCACTCCGCACCCTGCGAACCACACCTCTTAGTCACTACAAAGACAATGTATTTCTCTGTGGAGGAGTTCTACCCGCATGGACTTTTTAATGGCCCTTAATTGAACGAGGGAAGGAGGAGGAGGGGGAGAGGAAGGAGGAGGAGGAAGCAGCACCGGGCGCCGAAGAGAGCCATTCCCATTGGCTGGCGCCGTGCGCAGCTCTCGGCTAGCTCGGCCTGTCAGTGTTAATCAAGTCTCATCTCTTAACACTGGCTGCAGTTATCAATGGGGTGAAGATTAATATTCCGGGCGAAACAGATGATAAATCATTTGTACATAATTAGTGCTCGGCAAGGTTACAGCTGACACGAATTTTTATCTTAATTATGGGGGAAATTTGTTCCATTAATTTAATTTGGCTTGCACGAATGAGTCGACACCTAACAAAGTTAATCTTACACCTGTCAGGGGCTGCCTGCTTGCCTGCCTGCGGAATGGTCCTGGCTGGGGCTCGATCTGCCGGCAGCGGGAGAAAATGGCCGCCCCTTGCAGCTGGCATTGCTTTATGAGAGGCACTATAAAAAGGAGGGAGGAAGAACAACGGGGGAGGCTGAATGGGATGATTGTGTAAAACAGAATTCGGGCTTGTCTGCCTGCTGGAGGAGTAAGTGTGTGTGTGTGTGTGTGTGCATATGTCTGTAGTGTATGGCTGTGTGAGGGAGAAAGACAGACAGAGAGGTAGGCTTTATCAACACACATAGAGTGTGCATGGTAGCAAAGTGCAGCAAGCAGTAAGCACAGCCTCACAAGTGATCAAAATGTACGTCGCCCTGCATTAACCAGACATAAAAACACAATACAACAACACAGCCCATGCTTGCTTTCCTCCAAGAAACCGTGTCCATGGGTGAAACTCATTCCCCCTTTCCCACATTTATACCCCCTCCCCTCCCCTTTCTTCATACACTCTCTACATCACTGGCAGATCCTCCAGCACACCGTATGTGGTGATGGATAGAATAAGACAATCTGTAGTTGAGGGGCAAATGAACTCCGTTGTGTGGGGGGGAGTCAGTGGGTATGACAGTGTTGTATGCCCCCCCTCCCCCTTCTTTTTTCTGTGGTAGTGTCGTGATTATTACCTAGAGAGGCAGACACCTCATTCCCCTACCAAGGGAAGCGGCAAAGCACTCAACAAGGCCTCTGTCATGGCTAGGTGCATCACATAATTATTGTCACGTGATCTTGCAGGAGATGGCGGCTGCTGAACTAGCTCTGGTTCCCTGAATAGTGCATTTTGTCTGTCTGTCTGTCTCTCTCTCTCTCTCTCTCTCTCTTTCTCCTGCTTTGTTTGTTGTGCACGCCACAAATGCTTCCAAACAGGCCATGTTCAAAACAGCGCGATAATTAAATACACCCATAGCTTACATTGTATATCTTGAAATATTATATATCAAGTCCATAAAATTAAGATATAAAATAATAACATGTGAAATGTATGTGAAATAAATTTGTAAAGTGTCCCATTCTGCTTTACTAAATTAGTCATTTTACTGTAGGTCAATGTCAGGTGTTGAGATTATGACACACATAAACAATAATAAATACTCTTACTGTATACTGTTGCGGTTAAAATATTGCACATTTTTACTATTATACAATAATACTTTTATCAATGCCTGCTGTATATAAATAGCCCCTACATTGTCAGATCTCTGGAATGATATCGTCAGTTGAGAGCTTCTTTCCCATCTCTTGGAAAGAGATATTGATCTTTGATTTGCAGATTCGCCTGCACTGATAACACCATAGCCAGTACATGGAAAAGTGACTCTGGAGCGCTGGTCTGTAAACCAACCCACTCATCAGGAGGGAGGGGATGAGAGAAATTAGGGCAGTAAATTGGAGTTGATATTAAGGTGTGATAATTACCTGACTAAAGATTGTTGGAGATCAGAAAAGGAGGGAGCGAGATGGAGAGAAAGCGAGAGAGAGAGAGCAGCACGTAAAACAGAAAGCCCTAATCAAATTCAAGTGCGGCATCTCAGTCATTCAAACTGGCAACTCTATTACCTACCATGATTCATAGTCCATTATGGGCTTCTCCATTTTAATAGAATGTCTGTCTGCTGTAATACAGACGCATCAGGCCAAGAGAGTATTTGTCACGTGAACGGTTCCACCTGGAGACCAGCTTAACCTCCTCGGTCCGAACAGACAGTCTCAGCATAGAGCTGCAATCTAATAGCTTAGGTCAGGCTGGCCGCCTGAGAGAGATGGACACGTAGGCCTCCGTAATCACTTTTATAGGAGTGATGGTGAGGATGATATCAGTGATTATGCTCATCAGGGTAGTGGTGAAGGTTGTAAATTGACATAGATTAATTCAGATTCTGATAAATGTTACTAAATATAGAGAAATAGAGGACAATGTCAGTGTTGATGTTTTTTTTTTGCGGCAATGAGAAGATTTATATATTTTTAAAAAAAGATTTGTTCTGATTAGTGTGATAGAGAGTGAGCTGACCTGAGATGATCCTCCTTTGATGTCAACAGTGATGCAGCCATTTGCTCAGAGAGATGAGCCAAGCATGATAAAGACAGAGGGCTGATCCACTCCAGTGCATCACATGATGCTTTCCTGTGACAACAACCAGACAAAAACAGCTCAGATCACAGAGTGTTAGAAAAGGAAATGCCTTCTTTGTCTTCTTGCCTTCTAAATGTTCTAAGGACTCAAATGTATCTAAAATTATTACATTCAACTTGGACATTATATTTTTAAAAACATGGACAGGTTGTGGAGCAATGAGCCATTTGGAGACTACTGCACATATAAAAAAGATAATCTTCATATGAGAGGATAGGAGATCATGCTGCTGTTGCCATTTTCCCTTTGGTATGATGGCTCCTTTTCTAAAAGTTGTGCATTTGTGCAATTTGTATTTACCAATATCCAATGTCATAGTTTTGTCTCTTTACACCATCACCTTTGTGTTTGCTGTAGGGGGGGTCCCTGCACTGTCAAGGTCTTTAAGACAATTTCAAATGCAATTGGTACTACATTAATAAGGATGCCCTGAATTAAAAGATTTCAATTTTTATTTATCAATCACAGTCACTGAACACTGTGTGAATTGGACACTTGGTAGGATGCATATAGGGCTGATTTGGCATGGACATAAGAGACCCCTTGTGGTGAACTGACAAAGGGAGAGGGCAGCTGAACTGAGACAGAGCCTCCATATTCTCAAACAGATACTGACCCCTGCTGGACAAAAGAGAAGAAAAAAAGTCATTTCTCACCTAAAACTGAGATCCATGGTAAATTCCATTCAAGAAAATACGGTTACCACTTAGGGTTGCTGAACTATTATTATACAGCCTTTGGCCAAACCACAGCCATGGGTATGTCCACTAACAGCCCCACTCCCACATGTGTTATAATGCTTTAATGTAATGCAGTACAACTGAGAGACGTGACAGACATACAGTATGCCGTATATTATATGCATCTTAGAAAAATATACATATGCCAATGTCACATGACAAACTGGTGAACATGGACCCCACTTACAGGATTGGGAGATGGCATGGCCTTCAGTCTACTTAGCTGCTTTCCATTCCTTTCTTTTAATTAAGTTACTAAATTACAAACAGAAAGCATACACACAGTAGAAGACGACTTCAAGGAATGTTTAATATGTTTAATACACACTATTATCATAATTCATTTTGTGTCTGAAGTAAATTAGTCTGAGTATATCTTCCTCTCTTCAAAGAACAGCTTCATTGTTCTCACCCATCATCTGGCTCCCCTCTCTCACCCCCCACCCCTCCAGCCTGGCGACTATCAGGCGGCCATTTTGTTTGCTCTGATTGCGGAGGTGGCAGATGCAGCCTGGGGGCCAGGCCAGACGGAGGAAGTGTTGCTATCCCCATCCCTGGTGCCCGGCCTGCTCATTAGGCTGCCAGTCTGTCGTGCAGACAGGGGCACAGATGGTAGCGAAAGTGCCACTGCCCCCTGAATAGATGCCGGCCGCTCGCTGGCAGCCAGGTGTGAAGTTGTTTATAGCTGACCATAAGCCTGGACCTGGGGAGCACTAGGGCTAGACGCAGAGATTCTCCAGCACTGAGAGGCATGGCTTACAAATAAGCAAACGGGCTCGGGCAATTAGTGAGACATTAATTAGTCATTACTGGGACTGCAGCGGAGTTTTGTTGGCGAGGTGTTGCCAACGTGGGTGGTGAGAGAATAGAAGTTTCCGAGGTAGTGATTATATGCTTGAATCATTCCATTACAGTGGCTGCAATTCTTCTGGGCAAATGTCCTCTGTTCTGCTCACGAAACAACCATATCAGGTACAGGACTTGGGTATGGGTTTAAAAACAATTGATATACCTGTAAGAGCTTTAACTGTAGGATATTAAATGCCTCAACAACCTATTTTGTCTAAGGCTGTGTAGGTCAAGTAGGCCTCTTACAATTATGAGAAATGAGAAGCTTCTCTTACAGTCATTCTGTTAAAATCATATAAAACATTATCTTGGCCATTCCTTATGTAGATGAAAGCAAATGAAAGCCCTAGGCTAAAATAATAGAAAGCTAATGTGCAATATGCCATGGCATGTACGGGACACTGCCATAACTAAAGACAGCTGAGCAGAAGTTCAACAGCTGGGTGGCACCTCAGTCACAGCTTGACAACAGCCTGCTTTTAGACAGCAAGCCAAAACATCACACACAAACACATAGACACACACACACACAAACACACACATAGCTCTGCCACGAAACCTCTGCAGCAATCACGTCCCCTCGAAATGTCTGCACATTCGTCTGTGCCAACAGCCTGACACCTGGTCGGACGAAACACGACGTGCTGCTGCTGCTGCTGTTGCTGCTGCTCTGGATCAGCGGGGTTTGCCAGAACATGTCTGAGATGCCAACAGCATGCGTTCTGTTCGAGTCATATGGCTCCCGCCAGGTGTTCCCTCAATGTGTTTCACGTGGCCATGACAAGAGCACAAGGCACTGAAGAGTTAACCATTTTGAGTAGAGTGTGTCAGTACAGACATAGATTCTTCTGGAAAATGTCTGCTGTTCTATACCTCACCGATAGCTGTTTGCTTGGAGAGAATTGTTGTGTTAATGAAAAGCCAAAGTTCTATCATGAATGCTATCGACTATGCACCACACAGACATTTCATGTATACTACATTTAATAAGATACTATATTTAATAGTGGATATATTTTGGTACAACATTAAATCATCACCAACAACAACATCAAATTGTGGCATCTAGGAGAAATGTTTGGTGTGTGCATATTGTGTGTGCGTGTCAAAACAAAGCAATAAGCTAACCCCCACATTGTAAACATAAGACAAATTCATTCATAACACAAAACCAAAACAGATCCCAGTTTAGCCCTGAACTTCAGGACAAGCACTCTGCCAGAAGTGCCTCAGTGTGACCCCTGAGAGCCATTTTCAGCCATTGAACCCAAACGTGACCCAGGTCACGCACCACCCTCAGTGCACAGCCACTGCAGTCTTGTCAGGGTAACAGGTGCCCTGGTAACACAGTATAGCAGCACTGTGCACCTAGAGGTTATGACCTCCCCTCACCCCCTCCCCCTCCTCCTCCTCCTCCACTCCCACCTCCCACCACTCTCTCTCTCTCTCTCTGTCTATCTCTCTCTGTCGCTCTCTGGGTCTCAGAGCTCTGAAGGCAGCTGGGCTAGTAGTCTCAAGCCCAGATGTGCCTGTGAGGTATTAGTAGTGGGTCATGCTCTGGAATTCACTGCAAATCTCCCCCATCCTTCACTGCCACGGTGGCTTGCAGACCCCCCAAGAGTCTGGCACAACAGGCACACACACACACACACACACGCACAAGTGCAAACACATGCACCTCACTTGACATGCATCTTTATAATGTGACTATGTATGGACTGGACTGGAACTAAATGTTTGCCAGTTTTGGCATGTAAGCATGTGTCTGTGTTTATCTACAAAATATCTGTCACCTTATGTCACAGAACAAGTGGATGTCTGTACGTACTGTATGCTTTATGTTGGTCTATATGTGTGTGTGTGTGTGTGTGTGTGTGTGTGTGTGTGTGTGTGTGTTTGTGCCAAGTCCAGCACCACTGGCCAATGCGGGCTTCCCTTGTCCCTCTGAGCCTCCCATGTAACAAAACACTAAACCAAGCAGTTGACGAAAAAGAGCTATTATTGGCACTGCAGTATTGAAATGGGTTGTGTAGATAAAACTGAACAGTATGATAGTTTATTCTGTTAAAGAACCAGATCCTCATGGTACCCCAAGCAGCTTTTACTGGTTTTACAGGTTCTACTGTCTACTTTCAATATGGCCTTTTATATTATGGTTACATGCTTTATTTTATTAACCCTAAACTGGGCTTGTTGCAGTGATCATCTCTAGTCATTATGGCAATGTACAATCATTTAAAAAAAAATAATATAGGCCAGGGGTTCTCAAACTTTATTGGGCCGGGGACCCCTCAGGGAGCAGAAAATTTTCCAAGGACCCCTCAAAATCACAACACAAATTTAACCATACATCTTTATATCCATTTGTTCTGTTAGTTAGATGCCATTTTGTAGTAAACATTTACATGGACTGAAGTTCTGCCTCATCATTTTAATCTAATCTAATCCTCTCAGTCAGTCCTCCACCAAGATTGCTGTATTCCACTGACAACTGGTTTCCTGAAGATGGATTGCCCTTAAAATCCTTTTTTTTCCCCCCGAGCGGATATCGCCCCTGACGTTCTCTATTCACCTATGAATAGTCATAACCTGTGTATGGGAAACTGGCCTTGCACTCCTCATAGGTTCTCTCTCAGTAAGGACAGCTCGTTTCCCTGGTGCCTACTCACTTTGGAGGAGGAGAACCCAGTCCTTACAGTATACTGACCACACATCATCAAAGCAGATTGAATGATGTAAATCTAAACTCCTCTTGCTTCCTGTGCGGCTCTCTGAAAGCCGGCACACTCATCTGGGAGGTCACCAGGGTCAAGGGTGCATGAGTGGGACGTCATTTAGCACCGATAAAGGGCCTGTGCTGATGTGTTCCGTTTGCACAACCAGGTGGGAGAGGACTGTGACAGCAGGCTGAAATTGATGGGATGTCACTAATCGGCTGCAGCTGTTCGCACATATGGTTTTCCATACCCACGCTTCCATTTGAGAGAGAGACAGAGAGAGAGAGAGAGAGAGAATTAGCTTGATATTGGATGGAAAGCAGAGACAGAGGAATCAAAAAAGCGTCCCAGGTCTTCTGTTGTATAGGCGTCAAATTGATAAAATGGGATAAGTAATAACTATCCTGAGGAACAGAAAGTGTCCAAGTAAGAGTCTATTATGCTTACAAAGGAAGGGCCATGAATAGATAGTTGTGCTTTGAGTCACATCATCAATCAAGTGGAAAGCATGTGTAGACATACACAATGTTTCTGCATCACATGCAATCAAATACCACATCATTAATTCCACTGTTTTTTTGGAAGGCTGTTGTCTGTTTCTGAACAAAAAAGCATTTCATGTCTCAGCATTCAACCCTATGTAGTGATGTGTAAATATGATGCCTGCCTCACAAATGCTTTTGAGGAGATTTATAGCACTGTTAACAAGCTCAGCGCACTGTTGGACCATCCCGTATGCATCAAAATCAAGCCCTGGGCATGGGCTTGTAAAAAGAAGTGAACCATAACATAAAAGTGAAAAGAATTGACTCTGGTAGACTACTGAAATTTGCACATGATGAGAAAACAAGATGGACTGGGAAGAGAACATTCAAAAGAATAGGAGCCCTCTGTTCTTACCCCTGGTCTTTCTCTCTTTCTGCAGGTGCTATTTAGTTGTTGACGGATAAAAGCCTTTTACTGACGACAGAGAAGATGGACAGCTTGACAGAAACCCCATCAGCTGGGACGGAATTGAACACCGCTCCACAAAGCTGTAGTACTTGTTAAGCAGCCCTGCACACAGCCATCATCAGCTGACAAGAGTCTGTGTGCAGTTGCTTATGGGAAGGGCCTGATCAGAATACAAGTCACTATTCTTAAAGCACCTTCCCTGTATTTCATCTGTCTGCCTTCCCTGTATTGCATCGGTTGCAATTGTTTGGTCATCTGAAATGAGCCGAAACAAGTTGAATGCCTGTTAAAGATCATTGCTTACTTAAAGAAGCACCATGCAATTGATTAATGCCTAAAATCTCATAGTCCCTGAAATAAATACATATTTCTAACATTTTTTTTAACTGCTCATGGCCTTGAAATGGCTTGTAGGCTATGTATGTTGACTCCCTAATATCCGTCTAATATCCGATGCCCCTGACCCAGTACATAATGTAGCATGCTGAACATTATCAGATATTATCAGCACTATCAAACGTATACACATTTTGCGTTGTATGTAAATTTATACATATTGACCTTTAGCTTCTTTTTTTTTCAATGTGTTGTAGCTTGAATGTTATCCTCTTCTATAAGTCGCTTTGGATAAAAGTGTCTGCCAAATGCATAAATATAAATGTTCTTATCACCACTTTCTACTTTCTATTTCCAGGCCATCCACTTGGATCCACTGAAAATGTCATTCTAGCTCAAAAGTTTTGTCATTTTCGCCTTTTGTGGCATTTTAGGTGTACAAAAATATACTTTTTCAAAGAGAGTAAAAATGACACCCCTGTGTTTCCATGTGGACAAGCAAAAAGGGAAACAGGTGGAAAGAATGACAACACAGTCCAAACCCGACCCCTAATCTTTATGGTGTACCCATTCACAGGAGTGCATAAAAAGTACCAGAGGTAAAATGTTGCGAAACAGCCCTGTTCCATCTGCCTGGGTTTGGAGCGGTTGCCAAGAACAGGTGTTGGTGTGCAAGTCTGGAGGCTGGGTGGTATAGGTTGTCCCAGCAGTGGAGGTACGGTCTCATTGCTCTGTCTGTAGCATTCCTCTGAGTCCTCCCACTCTCTGGAGATAGCAGGCCTGGGCTCAAACAGATGGAACCACATATGAAGAGATGAATGTTTTTGTTTTTTGTTTTTTAAAAACAATGCAAGATTTTGTAACTCTAAAAAAAGAAAAAGGAAAAAGAGTGCATCCCTTAATATTCTAACTCTTTTATTTCTATTCATTGAACAAGAAGATGCACATTTTGGGTGATACAGTGATGGAGTATTCATATCCAAATTTAATGTCAATTTAATTACCTTATTAGTAATTAAATTCTGCAAGCACAATTCTATTCTGCAGTCTATGATTTACTGCTTCTATTCACTGATTCTGCCATACCATTAAATTGCCAGTAACTGAACTTCTATAAAGCTAAAAAAACACTAAAGTGTAAAACCTAAACTCTTTTTACTATTAAAAATATAGCCTATGCGTAGACCTATTGAATTCAGCGTTATCGCTTTCAACACTCCCTCTGTTCACTGGCCCGCACATCTCAGAGACGGTGTGAACCTCCGCCTACAAACAGATTCCTGAAGCCATGGTGAAACTAAGTGAGAAATTGAGTGGAAGCACTATGCAGCACTACCCTGGCTATCATGATAAGTCATCATGAGATTAATTAATAAAAGATAAACTAAGGAAAGTAATGCAGTTTTTTCAGCTTCCCACAGACACTGTGGCAGTAAGTTATCAAGGAGGTCTGACAATCAGACCTTCAAGATTACACTAAGGCACACTGATTCAAAATGGTTAATAACATTGCTGTACAGCACAATAATTCTGATTGCATCCACTGAAACAGCACATTTATCTGTAACAGAAGCATTAATAGATGCTAAAGTTTGTCTGTTCATTTAGGCATTTTTTGGCTTTTGGCGTACTTGGAGTCTGCATCAAGGGACATGGTCCGAGCCACAAAATTAGAATAAATTCAGATTAAGTTATTAAACTATTATAGTAAACCTTTTATTATTTTGTAATTTTTTTACTTGTTTCCAAACCTAGAGTTTATTATTTACTTACTTTTTAATTTATGTATTAATTAATGTATAAACTGAATATAACAAAATATATTTTGACTGTGATTGCGCATTTGTTAGGATGCAGGCAAATATTCTTTCTTCTCCAATTACCGACTTGGTCAATCTTGGTAAATCCAGGCTTGACAAGGGAGGTGTTGTTGGTGCTGTCTTCCTTAATTTTAAAAATGCTCTGACACAGATGGAATCTTCCTTAGGCCCTGTTTACACATATCTAGATATTTCTATAAAAACAAAAGATTTCATTCCAATAGTCTAGTCTCATTCCAGTGTTGCCTTATGCCTTTGGGTAATTATTTAACTACTGACTTAGTCTTATAACTAACAACAGTTTTTTGTGTGTTTGTGTAGAAAAATAATTTTCTCTACATCTCTAGATATGTGGACAGGTGAAGAATTTTGGCCTCATACCCCTAAGGGGAACAGGTTAAACAGCAAAAACGATATTTTCTAAAAGCTTAAAAGCTACCCCCAAATTGACACATTGATTTTCATGGGGTTGAAATAGGTCGATCCATCCCAGAATTCTGAATGTTGACATTCACATTCAACATCGCCAGAGATTTAAAAGTGAAGGATGAATGGTATATTGTATGCTACCCTGTCTTCTGATGTTAAATTATGTATTCAACTTTGACTGATTTAAAAAAAACTCAAATGCATATTGGCCTGCAACCTAATTAGGGTGCACCGCGGCCTGAGACCTGTAGCCTAAAGGCATCTCACAGTAGCATGCTGCAACAGCGAATAATCAACCAAGGCAGTTGTAGTTAAGATCATTGAATACTGACCCCTCAACTGTCCTTGAAATTCATCCAACGGCGCTTGAACAGAGTTGCTTTTAGGCACACGTGTTTGACCAAGACAGATTCTTTAACACTTGAGGGCGCCCATGGTCTACCCCTCTCATTTTTATCTCATATACGGCTCTGGCTTTACCTTGAATTTTGTGTCTAAGGTTAGGGTAGTAGGGTCGTGGCTCTGGCTTTGTAGCCTAAATTGCAAACATACTAGTTGTCAAGTTAAAAAAAAAAACAACAACTGCAAAACAAGTTAACTTTTGAACAGATTCCTAGTGAAACTTGCCGTCTCTGCTCAACAGCGAGAAAGGCTCCAAAAAGACATTACTAGAAGATAACCGAAACAGACTAATGACTACGTTACTTGCTTCCAGACCCAACTATTCGAATAACAAGAAATGGAGCCGATGTTGTTGGTCCTACTCACTGTCAGCTTTCTGCTGGATGGAGTTCAGAGAAGTTTTGCTGATAAAGGTGAGAATGTCTAATCATATTTGGCCGTTGTATAGGTATCTGGATGTAAGAGAACCACACAGTGGTTGTTCTGTCTTGGGGCAAATGATTTTTCATTCATCTCAAAAAGGTTAGCGGCGGGCTAACGGCCAGCTAGCGTTAACGTCGTTTGTATGGTGGTCCTATCTTCTAACCTTACTGGACTAAATGTATCTGTAATCTCTTGCCTGTAATGACATTAACAGGACGGTTTACGTAGTAGGCCTATTACAGATAGTTAACAACAAGAGACGATGGCGTGTTTAACCACAAGTATTGTTCAAGATACAGTCGGTTATTGATTAAACCGTGCTAACAAACCATTCGCAAAGTTTTGGATACTTGTGTGTGGTTGTCATCATTACCTGTTTTAAAAGAGTAGCGATAGGGTTAACTTATTAAGACTGGTGTTTAACTTTATTTACTTCTGAATAGCTTTGAGAGCTTGATCTAGTCTGACGTTAAAGGTTCAGACAAAAAGGGGTATTGACTTCATTTATGTATTTCAGGGGTTAATACCATTTTCCCCAGAGAGCAGATTTCAGACAGTTGTAACATTATACAATGCCAAACTTACACAAATAGTCTCATTTACAGGTAAACGATGGAAGAAGCAGCTGGACCAGATAGAGGAAGCTGTACGAAACTACAAACCATGCAGTCAACATAACTGCAGCTGCCACCTCGGGTAGGCTATAGCTAATTACTAAAAATACAGTTCCCATGGGACATCACAGAATTTTAATAAATCTATTCCAGACATGGAATTTAATAATTTTGCGGGCAATGTCAGGGAATATCAGGGAATTTTGTTAGTTTAGTCATGAAAATCCAGTTTGTATTTCCACAACATTTGGTTGGTAGTTTGTCTGGTAAGGCTGGGGTTTTTTTAAAGCCCACTATCCCTTTTGTCGTAGGAAATGTCTCCTTTCTACCATACTCCTGGAAAGGCAAACTATGCAGCTGAAAACCTCTGATTGACTGGTACAGATTGATACCTTTTTCTGCTTAGTATCCAGGCAGTATAATGTACAATTGTTTATACAGGAGGTCATGGAAATCTTGTTTTTAATCAGAGAGAATCATGGAAAAGTCAGGGAATTTTAAGTTTGTGTTAGAGTGGGAACTCTGAATATACAGTACTGGAATTAGTTATTACATATTTCTTGATGATCATATATTTTACACCTCACTTTAGTAGAATGCAGCCAAATGATCAGACAAATACAAAACCTCAGATTCTGGTTAGGCTTGTCTTAGGCATCTTTGTGAAGTGGAAGATGGTGGTGGGAATAAATGTCCCGTGGTGGCTTAAGACTGAAATTGAGTAGCTATATTTTGTGTAGCGGACTTTTGTACTGTACTTGATATAGTTTGGACTATGAAATGGCGGTGGTGGCATAGTGGTTAAGGAACCTGGCTAGCATGCAAGTAGCCTGGAAAATTGTGGGTTCAAATCCTGGCTGCCACCGTTGTGCCCTTGAGCAAAGCACTTACCACCTAAGGTGCTCTAAGGGAGACTATCAATTGATAGTTGACAAATGTAAGTCACTTTGGATAAAAGCGTCTGCTAAATGCATAAATGTAAATGTAAAACAAAATGAATTTAACAACAAACATAAATATGAGACATTTTACATTCTGTGTAAGTTACTTTTTACAGGTCTTGGTTAACAAATGTATATGTTTGTGGATGTGAATGACAGAGTCCAAAAGACAGATCTCAAGCCATTTCGCTCTGGGATATCAGAGTCTCTCATGATGGAGACAGTTCGCCGAGGAGTTGGTACACACTACCAGATCATCAACCACAAGCTGTACAGAGAACAGAATTGCATGTTCCCTGCCAGGTGTGTGTGTGTATATGTGTGTGTATATATAAAATATGTGTGTGTGTGGTGTACTTGTTTTGCCAATTCTTGGCAATCCAATGAAAGGGCACTTAGAATAAATTGGATTAAGTGGGCACTCCAATGTAAAGCACATGGTGAGTAGGCATGGTGCTAAAGAAGGGATAGATACACACTTGTGTGTGGTGTGTGTGTGTGAGTTTGTGATAATCTTTTAATTTGTTTTTATTTACTGCAGTGATCTTTAAGATCATGCTACTTGCTGCTTGCAAAAGTGAATCTATATGTGCACCACATCAATTTGTAGACACATGAAGGAGTGCATTAAAGCAGTTTTTCCCTGTTCTAGATGCAGTGGAGTGGAGCACTTCATTCTGCAGGTGATTGACAGGCTTCCCGACATGGAGATGGTGATCAATGTGCGAGACTACCCACAGGTGCCCCACTGGGCCCAGCCACCATTCCCTGTTCTGTCTTTCAGCAAGGTCAGTACAATATAGAGGAGTCCGTATCTAGTGGTAAATACATTTCATTCAGGGCTTGGCTCAGAACCCCCCCCCCCCACCACCACACACACACACACACACACACACACTTGAAAGAGAGAGTGGAGAGTGGAGAAGTATTCGACTAATCGCTTTGTTTTTTTGGACACTGGCCAGACACCAGACTACCAGGACATCATGTACCCTGCCTGGACCTTCTGGGAAGGAGGCCCTGCTGTGTGGCCCATCTATCCCACTGGACTCGGCCGATGGGACCTCATGAGAGGCGACCTGCAGAAGTAAGACGACAGTCACAGTATACAAATTGTGTGAGGGCTGGAAAATAACATTCATTCAGTATTCAGTATTCTCAGCATGAAGAGGGACCACTCCTGGGGATATATTGGAGGAGTCCTTTAGAGATCCCTAGAGAAGACTCCCGTTTTCTCTGTTTGGTTCATAAACACGTTTTTGTTTGGTGCTTCTCAGATCAGCTGCGCAGTGGCCATGGAAAAAGAAACACTCCAAGGGATTCTTCAGAGGCTCAAGGTTAGTTTAAAGTCAGCAGCTTCACAATGCCATGTTATTTAACCTGTCCTCTTATTACACTACAATAGTAGAATTAAATCATCATTGCTATCTTGCCCATAGCTTGTTTGCAATTTAAGCTTTGTTCCTGATGCAAACAGTGAGTAAATGAGCTATGCATGCTAAGTGCTTTCACTAGGTTAAAGAACATCTCTACCCACATCCAGAACCAGTGCTGAGCGGGACCCTCTAATCCTGCTCTCCAGAGGGCAGCCAGAGCTGGTAGATGCTGAGTACACCAAGAACCAGGCCTGGAAGTCAGAGAAGGTTAGTAGAGAGAGTCACTGCCACTTGTTCCACTTGTGTGCCTATTTGTAGTTCATATGCAGCACCTTTCACATTTATTAGCTGAGTAAATGAGTTTGACAATTAAACCTTGATTTACAATGAAAACAATGATCAAAAATCCAAACTTGAGGGGAAGCAGACTTTACTAGAGATGGCAGCAAATGTGGATAGAGCAGTAGGTAGGACTATGAAGTGATATGCCAACAACAGATCTTAATGTTGTTATTCTGAGTTATAGTGTAATCTGTTAATTGATCTAAATGTTATATATCCTGACAATAAATGGACACATTAAGTGTGGCAGATCTTTTTCTTTACTCAAGAAAATATTTGTAAATGACACTTGGTCTATTCTTATGCAGGACACTCTTGGGAGACCACCTGCTAAGGAGATTTCCCTGGTCAACCACTGTGGATACAAGTAAGACTTGGAAATACAAGGGCATGCTAGTTTGCAACTGTTACACATCAATTGGCTACATAAATGAGTGGCAGTTGGTATAAGAAGGAATAAGGGCCTTGAAGGTGTGCAGAGTTAATTAAGTCATTACTTGAGTGTATTTGGACAAAGGCAGCTGTGTAAGGGCTGGTTTCCTGTCCATGGATTAAGTCCACAACTGAATGGTCATTTTCAATAGATCTTCATTGAATTTCTTCTTTAGACTAAGACCAAATCTTTGTATGAGAAGCCCATAGTGTTCAGCAGTATGTAAGTAGAATGTATGAAAGTTATTTATACAGCTCTGGTATACAGCTCTGGCAAGTAAAAACACAGCTAGTAAATGGATGTAAACAAACACAGTGGGTGATCTCAGTCTTTGTTCTGCAGATATCTGTTTAATTTCCGTGGCGTGGCAGCCAGCTTCCGGCTGAAGCACCTCTTTCTGTGTGGCTCGCTGGTTTTCCATGTTGGGGAGGAGTGGCAGGAATTCTTTTACCCACAGCTTCACCCGTGGGTGCACTACATCCCTGTCAAACAAGACCTGTCTGATGTCAGGTAACCTTTTCAGTGACTGTAGAGCTCACATTTACAATGTAAAGGTTTTTGAGATTATCTTTTGTTCTGAGACCAATGCAAACACTCAACTTTACCCTGGTTAGATTTATGCTATGCACACCACAGCACATGATACTGATTTAATGGCTAGTTCACCTTTATTGTAAGATATGGCTACTGGCAAAACAACGTGACAGATACAGTAAAATACAGTAACAAAGTAAAATCTCACTGCCTGATACCGATCTACTGTAGGGATTTGCTGCAGTTTGTAAAGGAGAATGACAAACTGGCTGAGGACATTGCCAAGAGGTAACCTTTTTTTGTAATCTGAAATATTGTAGACAGTTTCAAGCATTATCAGAAGGATTATCAAGGTCTGTGCCCTCTGTAAACCACCCAACTCCCTTCTCTCTCTGTGTCCCTTTAGAGGTGAACGCTTCATCCTGGATCATCTACGGATGCAGGACATCTCCTGCTACTGGGAGCAACTGCTCAGCCAGTTTGCCCAGCTGCTACAGTATCAGCCTACCAGGCGATCCAACTACAATCAGATCACCTACAGGCCCAGCCACGGTGAACTCTGACCCTGCTAGACCCGACACTCAACATGCGTGAGGCCCCATCCTCTTCTTGATCATTAGGTTGCTCAAACCATTTTCTCTTTTTCCTCCTCCTCTATGCTTCACCAGGGCAGCTTATGCTGAATGGCCGTTATTTGTTCAGCTTTAAACAGCACATTTGATATGCAGATCAACATTTCATCCCATCCAAAAGCCCGTCCTGTATGAACAACACAGAGGTGGGTGATGTCAGGCGGTTGGCTTGGTTGAAAAGTGACTTTTACCGTTAGTTGAATAATGAAATAATGCATCAGTGGACTTTTGTTTACATGGATAGGTCATGTAGTTCTTGAGACTATAGTCATACCTGAGATGTGAGGCCTGTTGAGAAGGAGCCCTTTTTGTTCAGCAACAGGATGCACTGCTAGAGCTTAGGTTCTCCTGTCAGGAAGTGAATATGAATGTGTCTCCTAGCAATGAGCAAGAATTTCATAGTTCTAAACCTGGGACCTGTGAACAGCAAACTAGAGAATGTCTTAAAACAAGAACATGGGTTCTGGCTGAAACATTTGCTCTACCAAAAAAAAAAGAAATAAAAGATTGGGCCTCATTCAAGTTTTTCTTTTCTTAAACTACACTTAGTTTGCAAGAAAATGTTGTATTCACCCATACAGGTTTTTAAATGGACAACAAATTTAATAGAATTCTTAGGAAGATATTGGTAAATGAGGCCCATTGTCATACGGACATTATCAGCAAGGTACATACCCACATGAACAAAATGATGAAATGAAGCGTGAGACACGTCAAGCTTTAAACTGAAGTGTTTCTCATGCCTTCAGCCTTCCCAGTGCTTTGCCTTTAGACCATCAGCCAAAAGTGCACATGGGATGATTCCCTTAATGGCAGCACATCTCTTACTGTCATTTTGTTCACTAATTCATTAATGTGACCGTTAATACATTGATATATTAAGATGTAGTGTACACACACCGGGCTGACTTTAGAGAAACTACTAGAATACCAACTAGCTACTGCTGCTGGCTCTGTTGCTGGTCACAATCAGGCAGAGGTCTGCCAATTTCGACAGAGCTGCACATACCACTCAGATTTAGATCTCAGACACTCAGCAATGGGCCTGACGTCTGACCGATGTTCACAAAATGACCCTCTCTTTTTGGTCTATTCACAATTCTTCAAAACACCAGTGAGTTCGGGATGTTTAAAATAAAGTCTGTTCTTAAACATCAGGTTTTTAAACATTAGTGGTATTACAGACATTTTAATGTTGTTGTATGATGGACATTATATATCTTTCAGATCATTCAACCACCCAGCACATTTTATACACACACATGAATGTACACAAGCACAGGGGTATTTCTGGGTAGTCTTGGCCAATCTGTTAATAGAGATTCAATATAAAAACAGTGCTAATGCAGTAATGATTGGAGCACAAAGTCATTTTTGCAGACACTAGTCTACAACTCCCAGATACTATTTTGTTAATTCCTCAAAGTGCCAAGAGACACTACTTACTGTAGTGCTACTGCTCTGATATGATACAGCAACAGTGTGTGGACAGCGATGCTGCTAACATTAAGCTTGTCATGATTCTGTTGCCACCAGTAAAGCCCATGAGTTTCATAATGCCTCCTCTGTATACTGTTGTTATTTGATTTGTTATCTCAATTTGTAAAGACCTTTAATGGACCACATTGGTACAAGGTTGCTGTGGTGCTGAATGTCCATTGAGAACAACTTTAGTGTACTATGCAGTATGTACTGAATCTTAAGACATATCTGAAAACTTTGCCACACAATACCTGGCCTTGACTATAGTGATTGTTATCATAAGCGTGTTCTATCTGTATATTAGTAATGTGATATCATGATACATGCCATATAGTGAGAGAAAGGAGATGTCAAATCTAAATTTCCTCTCTTACTGTGCAGGGCAGCATATTTTTCTATTTTGTATTTAAACCAGTTTTTTTCTGTGATTGAAATTTAATTCATTCATTCTCTGTTTAGAACCAGTGCTTTTCTGTACAATAAAATGTTATTTAGTAGATTGTGTTTTTGTTTCAATTACTCATATGGTGGTTTTCTTCCCTCTGTTCCAAAAGATGTATCAAGCCAAGTTGTTCATAGAGGATGATAAGAATACCTTCATTCATAGTGCCCATTGGTTTTGTTCAAATCTACTGTATGTGCACACTTAGCAGTTTATTATTTTGTTTATCTGAAACAACCATTGTGACTTTTGTCAAACATCTTTCCTATGGACACCTATGTTGTTCAAACACATCCTGAAGTTAGCAATATGCAAACCAGCTGCTGGGCTTTCTCCCTCTTGCAATACCACATTGTACTTTATGTGGTTGCTGTAGATACAGTGGAACTTAATAGAAAAGTTCATTGAAGCCCAATAGAATTCCACATATACCTCCTTTAAAGACTAGAAAAGCTATTTGTATATTGAGAACAACAGCAGTCTTTACAGGGCAGGAATAGATTAATGAACATCTGTCTGTTTCAGTGAAGTGTCAATTAACACAAGTGCTGGCATGCTCCAAACCCCCACCCTCAAATCTCTCTCTCTCTCTCTGTCTGTGAGAGATAATTCATTTTGTCCAAAGTTGATGGAGGGCTGGTGTAAATCCCTGCTGATTTCTGTAATTATCTGCCCCATATTTCTCAGTGGCACACTCAGTATTTTTAGCCTTAAAGTGAAATGGCATGGGAGAAGTGAGAGGTTGTGCACAAATTTCTGATCTTCTGAAGCTTTTGTCCTCAGTCGAGAGAGGAGTGAACCAGAAGAGAGCTAGGGAGTTGGGACAGTGAGGGAAGAGGTAAAAAGAAAATAAATTGTATAACTAAATTAGAGAATTTTAATCTAGGCTACAGAAACCTTGGTCTTGGTCATCCCTGCACTAGCACTGGAGAAGCATGCTGTCTCTGTGGATGATCTCTGTCACTTGCGTGGGACTCGGCTCTCTGTGCGCCGGGAAGGGGGGCTTGGAGTTCCCCAGCTTTGATGGGAAGGACCGCGTGCTCAACATCAACAAGCGCAACTACAAGAAGGCCCTGAAGAAGCATGACATGCTCTGCGTGCTCTACCACGAGCCGCTGTCTGCTGATAAGGGCCTCCAGAAACAGTTCCACATGACTGAGATGGTCCTGGAGGTGAGCTGGGGAGACAGAGAGGGGACATTAAAGGGGGCATGTGAGGGGATTCCTACAGGCAACATGACTAGAGTATACACTGGCACTAGGACAGGCTTAGTGCTTTGATTACAGTTTCTGTTTTAGGGGGTTTTGAGGACATGTTGACGGCCACAGGAATTTGTAGCATTGTGTTTTTTAAGATAAGGCTATTTTAGATGGATGTATAGAGCATACTGCTAGCATCTCTTATTATTATCCACAGTAATGTGATGATGCCTATGAATGCAGATATTTGGGATCCTAGTAGGATATATTAAGGCGTGTTAACAGGTGTTTCAGGGGATTATGATGTAACCCACATATGTGCTTTCATTGCTTTTAATGAGTAGTGGAGCCCTAAAACTGGGGCATCTATTCAGTGTCACCTGTGATGGCTCCAGTGACTATACTGGTACTGAATTATTTGAATAAATGGGCTATGTAAGACTCTATCACTCCCTGTCCCCTTTGTGATGCTCTGCTGTCCAGTGTACATTGTGACCTGGTAGTAATTGAGGGGGCTGGGTCAATAATGCTACAACTATCTCTCCATTCAGTTAGCTGCCCAGGTCCTGGAGGACAGAGATATTGGATTTGGGCTGGTTGACTCTCGAAAGGATGCTAAAGTAGCCAGAAAACTAGGTAATACCTCACAACAAATGATTGCATTTCCTCCCTTGCGGGGTATTGATTGAAGCTATTTGATAAAATAACTTGTCTTGTTGTATGGGGTCTCACAGGACTAGAAGAAGAAGGCAGCATCTACATATTTAAAGATGATCGCCTCATTGAGTTTGATGGAGAACTATCAGCTGATACTCTGGTGGAGTTCCTGCTGGATGTGAGTCTTCAGTATCACACAGAACATGTTGTAGCCCTGATGTACATTTCACTCTAGGGTTTACTGACTTCAGGAACTGTTTGATAACCATCTCTACTCTATATCCTCAATACTATAATTCTAAACTTCAAATCAGCAGTTTGACTGCATTAAAACATGGATGGCTGTTTACTGCCCTCTGCTGGGCATAATACATGTCCACATCTGTGTACCTCTGTGCATTTATTTTAACCATGCTGATTTTCTCCTTGTCTGTGGTTTGTGGTCTGTGTGGCTGTTTGTTGTCTTTGCAGCTTCTGGAGGACCCAGTGGAGCTCATCAGTAACTCCAGGGAGCAGCGAGCCTTTGAGCGTATGGAAGGGCAAACTCGCCTCATTGGCTACTTTAAGGGGGAAGAGTCAGAACGTGAGTCAGTAGCTACTGTAGAAAAATGTCTAATTGCTGTTGAAAGGGGATTGGGGAGGTTGTTGAATGATTTATCCTATTAGGTAACAAAGTAGCCTACTAATAGAATTATATTACAATGATGGCCCATTCCCAGATGTGTATAGAACCTACATTTAAACACTAGGGAATGTTTTCCATTTCTGTTTGTTCCTGTGTAACAGGAGGACAGAGTCAAAAAAATTCAGACTGGGCCAGTGAATCCCAGTGATGTTCCCCTTGAGTGCCCAGTCTATGCAAAGCTAAATCCCTGAACAACACACCATTCTAAAATAGCACTCACTGTTCATCCCCTACAAGAGCAGTTAAAGATTCTCATTTTTTCGCAGGAAACTGCACTTGTATGGCGGTGCTTTGCCTAAAGATATAATTTACTGTTATTATTTTAAGTTTCTCTCTCTCTCTCTCTCTGTCAGATTATAAAGCCTTCCTTGAGGCAGCTGAGCAGTTTCAGCCCTACATCAAGTTCTTTGCCACTTTTGATAAAGCTGTAAGTTAATCTTGACCCTCAGTTATATTGCCTAAAGTTTTGTTCATGTTCAGAGAGGTGCATGTCAAAGCCAGGATTCGGTCTAGTCTTTTATTTTGTCTCTTTTTCTGTTTCAGGTTGCAAAGCACCTGACTCTAAAGATGAATGAGATTGACTTTTATGAGCCATTTATGGAGGAACCAGTCACTATTCCTGGAAGACCCAACTCTGAAACTGAAATTGTTGATTTTGTTCACACACACAGAAGGTATAGTCAGTACACTCGGCCAATTTGCAAGAATAACAGAAAATTGTATAACTATGATAAGTATTAGTGTCCGCAAGACCCCACTCTTGCCATACTGATTTTTTCTGAATTTTCTACAGGCCAACTCTGAGAAAGTTACGCTCTGATGATATGTTTGAGACCTGGGTAAGACAAAACATTAATATGAGGAGGTTAATTTATGTTTTTGTAAAGAAATAAAACAATTATAGACCATTCGATTAGGACTGCCATTGGATGCCTGTCGTCCAGGTTGGGGTAAGGTAATATTAACATGGAAAAATATGTCTGCATTTACACCTTTTGGATGTAGGATTATCCACCATTCTGCAGCAAACTGATATAATAGAGTTTTTCATTCTTCCTGAACAGGAGGATGACATGGATGGGATACACATAGTTGCATTCGCTGAGGAAGAAGATCCAGGTCGGCTGATCTGAAACACTGTGTTTGTTGATTATATAACTTGTATATTTCACTGTGAGTTGTGACTTTTCCGTGTGTCACCTCCAAGATGGCTATGAGTTCCTGGAAATCCTGAAGGAGGTCGCTAGAGACAACACCAATAACCCTGACCTGAGCATTGTATGGATTGATCCTGATGACTTCCCTCTCGTAAGACTTCACTACGTTCAACTGATGAGTTGTCTCAGAGAATATAGATTTTTTTTACATTGTATGAAACTGTGAAATTCCATTTTTCTTTCATGCAGCTGACTACATATTGGGAGAAGACCTTCAAAGTGGACCTTTTCAGACCACAGATTGGTGTGGTAAATGTGACTGATGTGAGTCCCTTTGTCGTATCAGCATGCATACGATTTATTTGGTCAATCAACTATTTGAGAACTCACTCATGCAGTTATTATAACAGACAAGGTATCAGGGTGGATTTGCCTGTTAAACCCTTGCGCTTGTCAGTATTGTCAAAACCTTTGTTCTACTTTTCCAGTTTTTATAAAGATGAGAAGATGTCCCTGAGGCCTTCAAATTTACAACAGAGTCATTGGCTTTGAGACATGCTGTTTATTGACGCGCTTGTCCTTCTCTGTTAGGCGGACAGTGTGTGGTTGGATATCGCCAGCGATGAAGCTTTGCCATCAGCAGAGGCCCTGGAAGACTGGATAGAGGATGTGCTTTCTGGGAAGATCAACACAGAGGATGATGATGATGAAGCAGGCCGTGAGGGGGATGATGGGGAGGAAGATTATGAGGAAGAAGATGATGAGGATGAGGATGCGGATGATGCAGATGATGACAATGACTGAATGTTATGATAGTTTGGAAGTGTGAATGCACTGTTCAGCACATTCAAAGGAATTTAATTTGAAGTGTTTCATTTGAGTAAGGTGTCATGATATTCAAAATAGATGAGTTATCTGTTTATGCTACATTATGAAGAAATAAAACTTGACCAAATACTGTATACTTTATTCTTATTTCAGACACATGAGGTAATAAGAAATAGGGTTATCTGATAGGCATGTAGGCCTACAGCTCCTCTAGAAACGCATTCCTGTTTTGTGTAATCCATCTACCATTTTTATATGTCTCTTAGTGGCATAACCAGACTCAGGTACCCACTCTACTTTGGATGATTGAAGAACGGTTCGATTGTGTCTAAATAGGCGTAGGATTTTCTTTACTATGCTGAGAAATAGTATTCTCTCAATCAGTTTATATGCTACATCTTCTGGCGTAGTAGACATTTACACATGATGGGAAACGCCCACTCTCAGCCACGGTAGTAAACATCTCCACGTGGTCTTCAGGGATATCACATGACTCCCCCCGAAACAGGAAGTAGCGGAAAAAGGCAAAAATTGGGTATGGCGATGATGACAGTTATCACTACTAATAACTTTTGAAAAATAATATTCTAACTTTTTCAAGTTAATGTGCACAGTCCTGTGTGTAAATGTTTACTGTGCCTCTCTGTATGTCGCTGTGGTAACTGCACTAGGCTATATATCGAAAAACACAGTTGTACTTTCGTTATTTTGGGTGTCAAGGATTTTACAGCAATGGTGTCGCTGATATGTACTTTACAAGACCACCGAGATGACGTGAACTGGTGTACCTTTTCAGCCAACTTGCTGGCTACTTGTTCAGTGGATAAGACAATTCGTGTTTATTCCACCCGAGACTTCAGCGAGCTCCCCTTCTCTCCTCTGTCGGGCCATGGCTACGTGGTGCACTGTTGTTCCTTCAGTCCCTGCGGACAGTACCTGGCTTCCTGCTCCACAGATGCTACCACGGTGATCTGGCTGATGGACAGCGGCGAAATAGAGGCCGTTTTGGAACACCCCGGTAGAAGCCCTGTTAGGGTGTGCACCTTCTCGCCAGACTCCGTGCACCTGGTCTCCGGAGCGTCTGATGGCACCTTGGCACTCTGGGATTTCACATCCGGATCATTGCTGAGGTCTGTCTAAACATAACTAAGAAAGTCTAAGATACAATTTAAAATACTGCTTTGTGTGCGTTATGCACGAAATTGATATGTGTGCGTTCTACATTTTGCCAGTGAATAGGCATGCTAAGAGGAAGCGTGAGTAGCTTAAAATGGTGATAAATCGGTATGGTGATATATCAGTATTTATTTGTCAACTCAAAAATACACGTAGACTACACCACAGACTGGATGCCATTTCAGTACAGTTTCTTCCTATTGAAATAGGACGGGTGGAGTGACTGACACCACTATGGTGGCCTGCGCCTTCAGCCCCTGTGGACAGCTGTTTGTCAGTGGCTCCACATATGGAGACCTTAGAGTGTGGAACCTGGAGCTGAAGCAGCTCCACGCTGAGAAGAACGCCCACGACCTCGGTGTCACCTGCTGCCAATTTGCCCCGCAGATGCACAAAGGTAAGCTGTCACACATGTTCCAGACTCCAGAAAATCACTTTACATCATAACCTAAACCTGACTATGTTTAATGTTGTTATTGTTGCATTGCGGCTTGTCAGTTATTTAGGTCATGTAAAAAGTAAAATGACTAAAGTCTGTCAACACCTTGTTACAACTGGCTTGTTGGCTAACTACAAGATACACTCAGATCAGTGGCCAGCCTCGACTCTGGGTGACAGTCAGAAATATGTAGTGAGGTTAGGTTAAGAAACCCCCTCAACATTGGCACATTTGCCACACATAGCTGAAGATATTTTGCAAAATCGATGTATTAACTGTGTTTAATAGTTTGGAAAATACATTATTTGCCACTGGACGGCAGAATGGTCGGCATGAAATTCTACATGAAATCCAGTATTTCACTGGAATGTAATTTTAAGGAAAACACAAAATGTGCCTGAGAAGTGGTTCAGAATGTTCTGGCCTCTTTGTACATAAAAAAGAAAAAAATATTTACGATTCTGTTTTGCAATACCACATCCACCGACTACCTTTCTCTGTTATCTTGGGCCCTGAGCCCCTAATAGGTCACTGAATGAGGGAGCCAGTGTGCACTAGGCTACTGCCTCACCACACTTGGGGATATTAATAAGACCTGGACGGACTCTGCTGAGTTCACCCAGGAGTCTCCTGAAAAATGAAAGGGGAGAAAAATGTCTGTTGGCCATAAATAGGCAGCAGAGCAGGAGGAATTCAGCCAACTTATTTTTAGCTGTGTTTTTAATAGAGAGGCTCCTGTCAGAGGAGTGACCATTTGACTTTCTGTGTGCAAGATTCTCTCTTTCTTTCTCTCTCTCTCTCTCTCCCTCTCTCCCTCTGGCTCTCTTTCTTTCTCCCTCTCTCCCAGAGGCATTGAATGTTGCATGTGTTCTAATGGCACATTAATGTGAAAGTGAGTTGCATGGTTTTATAAAAGAGTGTCATCTGTCTTTCTTTCTCTCTTTTTCTCACTCTCTCACTTTTCTTCCTCCCCTCTCAAACTACAGCTCTCTTTCTCAAACACACTGTGTGATTTTCTGCTTTGGTTTTCAGCTTTTGAACTCATACCTGTGCTAGAAATAAAGTATGCAGCAGTCAAATGTTAGCTGTAAATATCCTGAACAAACTCCTGAAGTACTACAGTCAAGTAGCATGGTGATAATGACATCATTGTGTTGTGCAACAGGTGAAAGTGAACCCTTTGCAATGAGTAAAGAATGGGGAATACAGCTTAGGCACCTTTATGATTACAAGCACTGTGCGTCTCCCTCTCTCTTCCCCAGAAAATGGAGGTAGTAATGTGGTCCAGTTCCGCCTGGCCTCCTGTGGTCAGGACAGCCTACTTAAGATCTGGATACTCTCTTACATTCCATTCAAAGGTAGACTACCAGTGCTCTGTAGATTTAGCTCTGATATGTGCTTTTTCTTCTAAGAGGGTTCTTTATGTTGGCAAATTACTGTGTGCTATGACTGCAATTCGTAACTGATAGTGATATAGTGTTATAATGTTAATGTTATAGTGTTATAACTTATGTTAGGCTGATGTATGTAGCATGTTAACTTGTTTATAAAGGCTATACTGTATGTATGGTTTGTCTAGTGGTGTGTCTAGGTGTGTAATGTTATCCTAACTGCTTTGCCAGGCTGTAAGATGCAGCTGCTGCACACTCTCACTGGTCAGACAGCTCCCGTGCTCTCCTGCAGTTTCTCAGCAGACGGACAGATGCTAGTGTCTGGGTCAGTGGTCACACACACACACACACACACACACACAGTGTTGTAGTACTCAAGTCCAGTCTCTGATCCAAGACTGGTTTAAAGACCATTTTCTGCTTTCTTGTTCTTGTCCTGGACTCTAAATAAAGAATAATACTGTCTTGCCTTGGTCTCGGCCCACAGTGGGAGGAGAAGGGCTTGTAATTCAAGATCACGAGAAGTTTGTTTTTCTATTTTTAACAGATGTTTTGTATATTAATACTCAGAAAATACCCATTATTCAAATCAATTTACACATCAATCACAGAGCGAAGACATGAGCAAGCAGCCCGCAATCATAATCACATCCAGTTGAGTCCAGAGGCATTTTGATAGGCATCCATTGATCTAAGGGTTGTGGTCAGACTTAGATCTTGAGATTTGGGTCTGGAATTCCAGGCAATGAGTAAAAAGTAGAAGAAAAAGTAGATACAACTAGCAGACTGCTCCAATAAACAATCCCCAGTCTAGTTTATAGAACTGTGTGCCTATTGAATATTAACTGGGATGATACTAAATCATGGTTATGAAAACAGACTTTTTATGGTCTTTGTCTCGACTCCTCAAAGACTTGGTCTTGACTACATTTAAAAACCAATGATCACGGTCTCGAGTCTGTCTTGACCCTTCAAAGACTCAATCTTGACTCGGCCTCAACATAAGTGGTCTCATCCCCATCACTGTCACAAATACACACACACACACATAACAAAATTTCTCATCTCCATATTACCAATATACATTAACTTTATGAGAGACTAGGGGCAGGGTAGCATAGCGGTCAAGGAACCTGGCTAGCAAGTTGCTCTAGATGAGACTGGCCCTGAACAATTGATAGTTGACAAAAAATGTAAGTCGCTTTGGATAAAAGCGTCTGCTAAATGCATAAATGTAAATGACTAATACTTTAATTAATTGATGCCCAATGCATAATATAATATAATATAATATAAAACTTAAAATATGCTGCACATGTGCTATCTAGCCACTAGGTGGTGTGTGTATTCCACTGTATACTGAGAAGCTATGACATCTAGATGTCTCTTGTACCCGTAAAGTTAAGAGAGCAAATGTGTCATATTTTCTTAGTATTAATATTTTAATATTTTTAATATTTGTCATTTTCTCTCTGTAGGTCAGTTGATAAGACTGTCACGGTGTATGAGGCTGTAAGTCTTTGTTTGTGTTTGTGTGGTTTTATTCCTTATTCTATATTTCCACAAGCATATGCTGGGCCATGCAAAACCTTTGCATACCTTGATCCTTGATACATAGGGTAGATTTTGTGGATTTAACAAACAGTAGGACTACAGAAATGTCTAGCATTAGCAATGATGCTTGTAAGAAAGTTCTTTGTCCACAGCTCTTCTTCCTGTGTGTTCCCTCACAGAGCCAAGGTACCCTACTATACACCCTGAGCCAGCATGAGAGGTGAGGAACTGCTATTCTCTGTTTGTCATTCTCATGAGGCTCTCCTAAATGTTACTTCCACAACCAGCCTTTGAGACTTTATCATTGGCACACAACCCCAGTAACATTTCCTCTAGTACATGTGTGATAGCATCTGAAATTGAATTAGAATTCAGTCTTTTATGTCATGACCACAATAGAAGATATACAGTTGACACTGGCACAAGAAATGTTATTTGGGATTTGTGGCCCCCTACCAGTGTAGTACCTCTGTAATGTGCCTCACGTCCTGTCCCATGATCCTTTGCTGCGGTGCAGGTATGTGACAGCGTGTGCGTTCTCCCCCACGGCACCTCTCATTGCCACTGGCTCCATGGACAAAAGCGTCAATGTGTGGAGGGTGGAGGATGGCTGCACCATGCAGGGTGATTATTTATATAAATATACATAATAAATATACAGTATACACACACACACGCACATGTACACATACATAGAAAACATGCCCACATATAATATACATGCATGCGCAAACAATGCACAAGATTTGCGTGTCCTTTCTAAATAAATAGAACAGGCAGAATATGCTCGCACATTTAAGAGTGTCTTTCATTTATTGTAAAGAGCATATTATTCAAACACCTAATTGGGAAGTGTTGTTATGTGGAAAGATTGATACTAGTAATCAAATCAGCGTTACATGTCCTGATGTCATTGATTTTAATATGGACAATTATTTGTATTATTGTATTATAGTATTATTCACTGTGTTGTCAACATTAGACAGAGTAACTACAGGATTACTACTTGTATTAAAAGTATTTACACAAGTGTCATACATTAGATAAAGAAGGCAGTGTTTTTTAAATTCACCACATACACACACACACACACACACACACAGTGGCTCTGTATGGGCTAATCTCACTGTTTGTTTGCTCTCTCCTCTTTGCCCTTAAATACTCTGGGATATGAAGAAGCCAAAATCCTCCCTGGTGAGTGTGTGTCTGTGTGTGTGTCTGTGTCTGTCCTCTGCTGTTCTGGCTCATATCAAACTGACTTACATTAGGTTAGCCAAGGAGATGCTCATTACACAAAGGACACAAATCCTGCTGATATGAAAGGAGATTATTCTCACTGTGTCTGTGTGTATGTGTCTGTGTGTGTGTGTGTGTGTGTGCGTCCATGCGTGTGCGTACGTATGTGTGTCTTTATGTCGGGTTGGGGTGGCATTGAATAAGCAACTGTGTAGTGCACACAAACACACACACAAACACGTACACACACATATTGAGAATTACTCACACATGAACCCCCTCTCACCTCTCTGCAGTCTATTCCCTTTTCTTGGGGAAACGCTGCCTGCAGACAATTGAATTGACTTTTGCTTTTCTCTGACTGATTATGGATGCACCACCTGGGCCCCAGTCTCTTCCTCTATGGTAGACTCTCTGAACCCCCCCGCCCCCCACCCCCACCCCCCACCCCTTCGCTTCTTTCCTCTGGGGCTCGGGGAAGAAAAGGGGGAACTCATCTCAGTTCTCTTTCCTGGGTAAGATTGGATTGATAAAGATGAAACACATCCAGCACAGCCTCACTCTCGAGGTGAAGCACCCTAGCCCTCCCCGAATCACACACAAACACACACACACACAAACACAGACACACACACAAACACACACAGACACATAGACACACACAAAACAGGCCGCTGTGTGAGATTCAGTATTTTCTTAACACAAAATTCAAAGGCGTCTGCTTCTCTGAATATATTTGGAGTCTTTTTGGTTTGAGAGGCCCACCTACTGCTTCTCTACTCCTGCTCATCATGACCTTGAGTCTGATTAGTCAAGAGATGGCCATCGTTTCCCATGCTGCACTGCTGTAGTTTGTCTGAAGGACAAAGAGGTTATGCCAATGCAGAGTGGATTCAGATACCAAAAATAAAGAATCTCAAAAAGGAATCCTGTGACTCCTGTTAGCTTACTGTATTTGTTATAGCTGCTAATGTTCTTGTTTAGTGTGCTGTCTCTATGCTTATGTGTGACTTCTCTTTCTGTATGCCCAGGTGAAGAGGCTGCCTCATCTTGTAATGGTAAGTGAGGACTTTTAATTTGGATAGCACGGCATGACCTCACATTTTAGTCCCAATACTGCATATGGGTGGAGAGTCAATAGCGAGTCATAGTACATATGTCTAGTAGATGCACAGGAAGTGTCTTATGATGAGACTGAGCCAATGAGAGAAGAGAGGCTGTCAAAGTATTTGAACACTCATAATGGTGGTGGTGTGTGGTGTGGTAGGCTAATAGTAATGGGAATTGATGGGCTGGTAAGGTAGGCTTGATAGATCACATTCTCTCTCTAGCTGCATTAACATCAGTTTCCTCAGGAGTCAAGTCTCTAAGGCTCCCTAAGAAGGTGTTAGCCAAGGGCCTCATAAGGGTCAGGTTACTACTGTTTGAAACTGATTCAGGATCTGCCTGTATAACACACCTCTTATATCAGTTATTACACTATGGAGAGCCTCAGCCTCCTGGCGGATGCTTTACTTATTGAATCCAGACGTCAGTCTTGGAGAGTTTCTATCAATGAGATGTGATTTGCAGTGAGTGCATTAGGGTTATTAGGGTTAGGTTTCATCAGGGCATCATGGGAAAGGAAACAGAAAGCCCTTTTAGGAGGACCTGATTTCCGGCCAGTGGTTTCTTTTCAATCTGTCTGAACAAGAAATTGAAGTTTTAGTCATGAATATTCAAAGCAAAGACGCACAAAATAGCATGTCAGCAAACTCCTTGAATGTAACTTTGAAAGAGAGACAGTTGAGGATTTTAGAGGGAGCTGGTAAATAAGTGTGATGGATAACTCCAGAGAGATACCTGTCCGCTACTTAAAGGTTGATGGACAGTGTGAAAGACACACACACACACACACACCATGAATAAACACAAAATTCTAACCTCGAGCAGTCTCACATTTGTACACCCATAAAACAGTGACCATTACCCACCCCAAACACACACACACATTAAAATCTAAAGCTTTCAAAATCCTAAAAGCCTTCTTTCACACACACATAACAATCTGAAGAAGAGGCAGTGTGTTTTTTATCTTCTAACATTTGTTCCTCATCAGGAGACCCATTTTCTGAAGGAGCGAGGGAATAAAAGAGAAGCAGAATGATTGCAGTGACCTGCGGTGTCTCTGTGTGTAGATGACTTAATTATTATCATCATTAATGCACGCAAGAATGCCATGTGACACATAATTGAGTGTCTTGATGGCTGTGTACCTGAAGAGGAGGTTGATGGCTGCTAGTTATTACCTAGTCTAATTACTTGTATAACTGTACAGCATCTAAATTACAGCAGTTTAAAAAAAATTTCTCTTTAATCTTGTGTTTTTATACATGTGTAATCACCTTGAACCTTGATGCTTTTATCTACTTGCTCATTACTGACTGTACTGCTCTCACACGAGAGATGCCGCACAAACCTGCACTCCAGTTGAGGACTGCAGTTAAGAAGGCTGCATTTGACCATTCTTCAGTGTGTCCTTACAGGCCTGTACTGAGTTTCTGACTCTAAAAGACAGGCACTTGTTGTTTTGGCTCTTGCAGGTGGAAAGATGGGAGGTCACTCCAGTCTGATGCCAAGCGATTGGTCCGAAGATGATGTGTCGTCATGGTTGCGGGAGGAGGGTCTTGAAGTGCTGGTGGACATGTTTAAGGCCAATAACATTGATGGGTCTGAGCTTCTAGCCCTCACCAAAGATTCACTTGCTACAGATCTGAAAATAGGTATCGTACCACAAAACTCCCTTCAAAGCTTGTTAAGGTTTACATTACAGAAATAGACATGTGGATGCAGGTCACTAGATGTAAGAATGAAAATATAATTTAATTGCTAGAATAAAAATGACACAGAATGTTTCTGCTACATCCTTGGTTCACAGATCTAGTAATTTCTCCTCTTTCTCTCACCCTCTCTATTTCTGTCATCTACTTTCAGCATGTAAAAAAATACCAACTTTGTATATTACATGAGCAAAAGAATAACAGAATCCCCAGAATTCCACCAAATGTAAACACCAGCTTTACTCAACATTACATAAGGCATTACACATCCAGCCTGAGAGCAGCCTAGCGATTTTATGTGTTTCAAAGCAGCTTAGCGCCTTATGCCAGCATGCTAAGACCGCTAGGCCTTTACATAACGCCTCTGATAAACATCACTCTCCGACCAGAACCACTCACTTGCACACCAGCTCCCACCATAGCATAACAATGAAGGCGATGGATTAAAATCTGTCTGACAATGGCATGGGGGGTTGGGGGGTTAGCTTGTGGGTGGGAAGGTTATCGGGATTTATTGCTTGACTTGTCTTGTGGTGGTCTTGCTCAATGCCCACTCGCCCACACAATGAGTGTGTGTGTGTGTGTGTGTGTGTATTAGAGAGGGAGAGTTAGCAGACATTCATTCTCCTTTTAATTGTATAGCATAATGTACATTTGCATGTTTATGTTATTTTGCCCACAGAGTCTGTGGGTCTTAGAGGCAAAATCCTTCGAAAGATCGAGGAGCTGAAGATGGCGTCCATGTGCACGGGGGTCCCTGATGAGTACCTGTGTCCAATCACACGCGAGATCATGAAAGACCCCGTCATTGCTGCAGGTGGGTATCGTCCAGTCTGTTGGTTAGGTATGGGAGCCTCCAAATGGAACACCTCACCGTTTGAACTCAGGGGCTCCAAGCATCAGGTCTCTGAGTGAGCCATTCCTGTGGTTATGTCACTGTAAGCTGTTCTGGATAAGAGAGTTGGCAACAAGTAATATAATGACAACAGTGTGGAACATTCTGGTATTTCCCAACCCAACCAAAAGAGCAGACCAACCATCAACAAGTGGATGTTGGGTAACACTTTATTTGAAGTTGTCCACATAAGAGTGACATGAGCCTGTCATAAACACAACATGATATGTATTAAACATGAACATTAATCACACTTCATTAATGTTTATGACTGTTTATGAGTGTTTTTGTAATGTCTACATCCCAAACAGTGTCAACTTTACATTACAAAAACTGAATGACACTTAATGACAAGTCATAAGCATTAATGAGGTGTCATTAATGTTCATGATACCTGACACAGGCTTATGTCACTCTTATGGAGAGCCCTTCAAATAAAGTGTTACTGGATGATGTGAGGCTCAAAATTGAAAGTGACTTTGGTGAACAGTGCCTGCAAAAGTGTGAATTTATGCATGAGGTAAATGCATTTCCTGACTGCTCATTCTTTGGTATGATTGGGTTAATTATCAATTTATAAAGGCTTGGTGAGAGGGGAAGTATACTAGTATTTGGAATCCTTAATGTTATTTGTTTGACTAGGCTGATGATTTTACTGTTTACGCCTATTGCAGTGCTAGGGTTGGAAACGTTTCCCAATAGTATGTGTGCTACACCAGGCTAGAAGATAGCAGCTCTTAATGATAAGTTTAAATAACATAGTTGAGATGGTCCTGTGTAATTGAATAGGTGGATGCACTTCCTTTAGGTAGCATTTCCTTTAAAGAGCTTCCTGGGCTGTACTGACCACATACATGATACACGTAAAATAAATCACCCCACCAGCTATTTAAAGACACATCACTGACACTTATGTCAAAATTACCATTTCAATTCCCTTATGCTTCATGAACAAATTATAGTCTATTATGATAACCACTGCTGTGCTTTTCCTGCATGACCCCTGGCAGTTGGGTTGGCCCTTGTTATGTATTAATAATGTATAATTATGTAATGATGAGTGATATGTCATCCCAAAAATAGAGTTTTGAGATTTTATAGGCTCAGTTTTTAATGCCATGATGAATCAAAAATGCGGTACTGATTTCTGGTAGACGCGGCCGCCATGTTGCCAAAAGCCCATGCAAATGAAATAACAGATTTAAATCCCAGCCAAGGATGTCTGGTCCAGCATCACTTCCCTTTGCCACACATTGCCATTTGTTGCAAACATGTCCCAACTGCAGAGGTGTTAGGATGCCCTGTGCTTGCCAAGACAACATTCTGGAACATTCTCCCTTGATTCTAAGTTCTATCAATCTATATACACATAGGCCTAGTGTAAATCCAAATACCTTTGCCAAGCACAGTTCTGATTATGATTTTCCCTTATAAGATGGCTACTCGTATGAGCGGGAGGCCATCGAGAGCTGGATCCACACCAAGAACCGGAGCAGCCCAATGACTAACCTTCCCCTGCAAACCAGGCTGCTTACGCCCAACCACACCCTGAGGATGGCCATCTCCCGCTGGAGGACCAGCCACTGAGGCCTGCTGTGATTTAGCCATCATTAATCCTAGCATGGTCAGTCTTATGTGAGGAGAACAGGGAGGTGCATGGCTGCAGGTGTTTATCCTCGTCACACACAGCAGCAGTGCGTGGTCTTTGTCATTTCAAGAGTCTGTTTCATGCCATGTAACTCATAGGGAACATGATTTAAACACACTGACGCCCCCACTAGATCAGTGTGTTACAGTAGACATTGGCTTGCTAAACTGAAAGTGTATGCCAGAGATTTGCACACATTATATACTGAGCCTGTAATGTGCTGTGATTGGTGTGGTGTTAATTCACTGCCACTCTGGAAAATATTATCTGTGACTGAATCCTTGAAGTGAAACTTTGACGTGTAAGCTGTTAGAATGGTTCCAGGGACATTGATTTGTTCCCACAATGTGCAATGTGAACTGCTAATACGCTGTAGATATCTCACAGTGGAAAGGGGCAGTGATACCAGTATTTGCTAATACACAGTGCAACAAAACAGAAATTAAAATTAGCATGTTATACCGAGACAAAACAACTGAGGTTGATTTGAAATGAGTTTGTTGGTATTTAGAAACTTCATGAAAAGGGTGTCACTTTAAACTTGAGTTTGTGTGCTAAGAACTTGGCTTTGGGTTGTGTTGTGTTACGAAAGGTTTTGCCAAGTTAAACAAATTAACATTAGTTTGTATAAACGCACTGCCTTACACATACTGTGTAGAACAAATTCAAGCGCTGTGACTAAAAAACACAAAGAGCTTGGAAATAGCATATGGAAACATTCTTCTTTTCAGAGAGTGCAAAGTGTCCTTGTAAGCATTTCAGCATATCTATTACTGAGCTCTTAACCTCCACTTAACCTATTCTAAGCAAATCATCTTTTTTGTATTTTATATAAGGACATTTGTTATAACATGCATGTCATTTACATAAATGCATTATTCACATGGACTTTACAGCTTGCATTTTAAATACATTTAAGGAGGCTCATTATTTTGAATTCCTCTGCCTTATGAAGTGTCAATCATCTACTGATTGTTGTTGTACTAGATGCACTTTCCAGCAGGCTGCTTCACCACACTGAGCATATTACCACAGAAAATGTGTCAATCCATTCTATGACATTTGCATGTAAATATTCTGTTTCTTTGAACTAACAGCTGTGAAAGCTGTGTAGAGTATAATTACTCCATGACGTGGCATTTCAGTTAATCCTGGAAGTAAGATTACTGGCTTCATATCTGCTGTTTTTGCTTTGAATGTGTAAAGGTATGCTCACTTTATAGTTGACCATATTTCTTGCATCAGCTTGGCATCACTCTGCTGAAATACAGTTGCTATGAACAAGTATGGCAAATCAATCAGCAATAGCAAATAAAAAATGAAAACATGATGTGTCAGTAAGTTGATTTTGGTGTGAGTGGAAGTACTTGTGTGTGTGTGTGTGTGTTTATTAAGTAAAGTGAGGTGATAGTCAGCATGAGATAGAAGTGGGGTTTATTATAACTATAAGGTGGTGTTCAAGTACATTTAAGGGTTATCTTAAACATAGCTACTACAGCAGACAGTATACATGATGCATTACCATCAAATAACTCCCCACTCTGGATTATCAATCTGCAACTTTTTAAACTGCAACTCTGATGTGCGTAAATCCCAGGAGTCTTCATTAAAGCATTATAGTATATATACTTTTAAATAGGAAACATCTCTGTAATATAACCGCTGTGCAAAAATAACTAATATATATAAAATATATTGCTTTTACAATTGACAAAGCCATAGGCGCAGGAAATAAATAGACCAGATGGCAACAAGCAAGAAGTAGAGAATATGAGGCTATTTATACAATGTACAAAGGGGCCGTTCAGTATCATTGCCACCAGATACACGCACACACCACACATACACACACAGAGAAAAGCATTCTTACACATTAACACAGAGCAAACTGCATACAAATATATACAAGTTTTAAATATCCTTAGAGTACTAGAATGCCCATATAAATAGGACATTCATTTGGTAATACTAATTACTAAGATAAGAGTTTTAACTCTTAGACGGTTTCTTAAAATTCATAATAATAACATTTTATCATAATTTTGTTATTTTTGCTGTGGTAGGTTTCAGTGACTGTTTTATATTTAACTATTGCAGCAAAAGCCTTGTCACACTGTGAGAGGTGGCGTAGCCTAGTCCAGCGCTATACAGCTATTTTCTGTTCTTTGGACTGTAACAGACATCTCAGTGGATAAACCCCGTCTCAGTGGGTAAAGCCCATCTTCACTGTCAGAGCACTGAGCACTGCAGCTCTGAGATTTAGTAGCAATCATAAGCAACTTGGGAATTATATACAATGTAGTTCAACTGTGTTGATGTTTATAAGATCCAGAAACAGAAATATATTGACATTTGTTGTCCATTGTGAGGTATGTACACAGAAATACTGTATATCCATGTACAATTGTTCCATTTTTATGTCAACTGAAAGACGGTGAAGCTAATATTATCATATTGTCCAGGACGGTACTTAATTGCTTAAGGAATCCTGCTTTGGATTGGACCAAAAATAGTACTTAGAAATGCTGACTAGAAGTGAAGACAGATCAATCTAGAATGTAGATAATCTCAAGGTGTGTGACCAGCAAAGTTGGCAAATAGCCCCACGGTAGATCACACGTTGGATTCGATGAAGGAGCGTTTGGGCTTGATTGAGCTCATGTGGATGGGGTTGTCCCGGGCGAGGCTGGCCTGCTTCAGCTTGCTCTCATTGCCGTAGTGCTGCTGTAGGGCCAGGGCTGGGTGCATGTCTCCAGCACCGTGGGCGTGGGAGCCGTTGTGGAGCCCAGCCGCGAGCGGGTATGGATGCTCATGGTAAGTGCTTCCTGTTTGGGAGGATGGGTAGGCCAGGTCACAGTTCATGCCCGACGCCTGGCCGCCACCCGTCGTGTGCCCGATGTAGCTCTCGGCCGGGTAGCCGTGCCAGCTTCGCCCGTTTCCATGGTGCCGACTGGGTTGCTGAAGCTGCTGCTGCTGCTGTTGTTGCTGCTGTTGGAAACGGGCCGTCTTGTCCATGATGCCCATAAAGGGGCGTGGCTTGTGCTCGCCTGTGACGCCGCCGCAGCTGCCCTCTTGCCAGGGGATGCCGCCACTCTCGCTAGGGGAGACCGCCATCCTCTCCCCTGCAGTGCTCTTATTGCGCCCGCTGTCCGAGTGCACCCCACTGGACGCCAGGCTGCTGGAGGAGCTGGACATACGCACGTTCCCCCCGCCACAGTCCCCGTCCCGCGCACCGCACACACTCATCTCCAGACGCTCCGTTGCCCTGGCGACGCTGCCAGACGGTGGCATGCCATCAGCCAGGGAGGGGCAGCGGTAAGGCTTGCACTCGAGGGCCTCCTCGGAAGCCCCGGGGCCGATGTGGATGCAGGGCCCCGCTTTGAGCCCCGTGGGCAGGTGTCGGCTGGGCAGCGGGCTGGAGGACCCGCACTGCGGGGCGCTCTTCCCCCCAACTGACCCGCACCGGCCCCCGCTTTTGGCCCTCTGGCTCTGGCGTCGGGGGGCAGCAGGAGGGTCTGGTGGAGCGGGCCCGTGGGTGAGCGTGTCAGGCAGTGTGCGTGTTAGCGGGTAGCGCCCCTGCTGCTGCTGCTGCTGTTGTTTGCGCCACGCTTCTCGTTTCCTCCCGCGCTCCTCCCCTATCTGGCCATACACATTCTCCTCTTCCTCTTCCAGCTGCCGTCCCAGCAGGCCATGCTCCTCCTCCTCCTCGGCATCCTCTCCGTCTTCCCCTTCCTCCTCTCCCTCATTGTCCTCATCGTCGTCTTCTTCGTCTTCCTCCTGGTCAGACTCGTGCTTGAGTGGCAGTTGACCTTTGCCCCCTGGGCGCTGCAGCTGTCGGCATTCCTCCTCCACGCGGGCCAGTAGGCGGCTGATCTCTCGGTTGCTGGGGCAGAGGCGAGATGCCTCGTACAGGTCCGCCAGCGCCGCAGCAAACTGTCTGAAGGTGCACACAGAGAATGTGGTCAACACATTCAGCAGCAGAAAAGCACAGCAGCAGAAAGTTCCAAACACTTGAATAGATCTTCCCAATGTTAAGAGGTTAGACAATTTTTTCAAAACATTTTGCAAGTAGTCCATTAAAGTATTGAAAAAAATAACCAGTTAATTAAATTAGTAATTTAAAAAATAGAACATTTTATCTTCTCTTGTTTTGGCAAGTAGATTACGAATAGCATCATTAGTTTTATTATAAGTAAACAAATACCTGTACACAATGACCTTTCAATGACCTCACAAAGACCTTTCTGTTTTGAATCTGGGCCTTGTTCCCTGTCAGGACTTACTTTCCAACAATACGTTTTCCTGTTCATTACTAATAGATGGTACTGTATAGAACTCAGGCCTTGATGAGCGATGAGTGTTACCTGCTGCTTCTCTTGGCTCTTGCCCGGGCGTAGAAGGCCTCGTAGGACTTGGGCTTCAGCTCCAGGGCTTTGGTGGCAAACTCTTCTGCCATACCAAAGTCCTGCCCACACCAGATGAGACAAAAGAGTAGTCAGCGTACCACTAATTACTAGTCTGGATTAATTATCAGTCACTCTTGAACTCCATTTCTTTCTCTCACACAAAGACAGAATTCAGCAAATGGCAGTTTGAGAGAAATGTTATTCTTCTTCTCAAGTGGGACGTTTTGCAAGTGAGAGATATGAAATGTCTTTTTTTCCTCTCAAGAAAAAGATGTGTAATATCAGGGAGATGGAGTGTTGTTGTGTCTCAGGATGATTCAGTACTGTGAAAAGGGGAGGTCTGCATGCAGGCGCTAATGTGCTAGTGTGGGTGCCATGGGAGACAGCGCTAATGTGCTAATGTGGGTGCCATGGGAAACAGCTCTCCTCTCCTGCTTTCCCATCTGAACTTCTTACTACTTCATTGTGCTCTCCTTCAGCACTCCTCCTTAACTTTGACAACTGAACTTCTCATGTTTCTCATTCTCTCTCTCTCTCTCTCTCTGTCCATGTCCACAGGCTCATTCACCTTTTTATGTTTGCTTTTCCATTTGTCTTTCTCTTCCACACTGTTGAATGTTTTAACTTGTCACAGCAGAATGTCACCCTCTCTGACCTGTGTGCCATTTTCTTTCTCTCTTTCTCTCTGTCTCTCTCTCACACACACACACACACACACACACACGCATATTCATCTTTGTGAGCCTGGGTACAGGTACAGTGCCATATGACAGTTGTCAGAGGAGGGCAGAGTCCAGCTGAGAAGAGGAATGGAGCAGGGGGGAGGAAAGACGAGGGGAGAGGGGAAAAATGGAGAGGCCAGAGGGGTTCAGCAGTGGAGCTGTGAGCCGTGGCCACCCTGTCCATCACTCCCTCCAGTCTCTCTCCCTCCCTCTTTCTCTCTCTCTCTCTCTCTTTCTCTCCCTCTGCAGTCTTAATGACCAGACTGCGTCTGAGAGGTAGAGCCCGAGCCAAATGCCACACTCTCTTGCCCTGTCTGACATTTTCACTGAGCTGACGTGATTGGTCACGAGCCGTGGTCTTTCAGGGTGAAGACAGGACTGATGCCCAACTACCACTGTCCCCCACTCATCTGATTTTATTCTTTCCTTTTTCACCTCTTTCCATCTTTATTTTGACCCTGTCTACTATGGAGAAATAAGTACCCTATAGAACTATATGAATTAGAATGGAAGCCACTATATGTGTTTGACATATTGTGTGTGCCTATCTGGACAGTGTTTGTTTGTGTGTGCGCGTGTGTTTGTTTGTTTGTGTGTGTGTGTGAGTTTGAGTGACTTACATTGGTTTTGCGACGACAGCGGGACAGGTTGAGGTAGAGGGAGACCCGGAGCTCTCGGAAAGCCTTGAGGTCGTCGCCAAAGCCATCACGAGGAAACTTCCTCAGGGCATACTGATACCTCTGAGCAGCTTCTTTCATTTTCCCTTTCTGTGGAAGAGAGAACAGAGACACCAAGAAATCAAGTAATGAAGAGAAATGAACTATCATAACAGTCTAACTATAGACTGACAGTATTTATAACTTAACCATGTTCAGATTTCCCAAACCAGTAAACCAATCAGATGGATGACCCCTGGAGAGAGCAACTTAGAAGAAAAAACTGATGAAAAACCAAAATGGCAGTGGTGTGTGTGTGTGTGTGTGTGTATGTGTGTGTGTGTGTGTTTGTGTGTGCGTGTGTGTGTTAAGGTCAGCCAGTCTTTCATTAAAGGTGTCAGCCGAGCCGTCCCTCTCAGGCCCACTGTGTCAGCCACCTTATAGAGCAGGTTCCCTTCCTCCATCAGCTTCTGCAGCAGAATGATGAGGATGTCAGGCTTGGATGTGGCCATTGCCCAGGCTGCATTCCCTGGAGGGAGGAGAGAAAAGAACAAGGGATAGAGAGAGCGAGAGAGAGAAAAGGGAGGGCGCAAGAGAATGAGAGATGCCAAGAGAGAGAACGGAGCAAGATAGAGAGAGAGATTGCAGGACAGGATAGAAAAACAGAGATAAAGAAGGAGAGGCAGAAAGACAAGGACAGGGATGAGGAGAATAAAGAGAGAGAGAAAGAGATGAGAGTATGGGGAGAGGGGGGCAGAGGGAGGGAGGATAAGAGATCATATCTCTCAGCATTTGTCAAGACTGTGCCATGGATCTCCATGGAGGTGAGGTGTTAAAGAAGAGTAAAGGTCACCTAAATTCTGTACCTGATCGATCATACGGAGAGGTTCTGTAGCCTTGGGGAGGTGTTAGTGACAGCAGGAGAGACAGAGAGAGTGGAGGAGTTAGTGATTCAAAAAAGGAAAGAGAAAAACACTGCAACCATGAGGTGGGGGTGAGTCAAAGACACATAATCATACCATTCAAATAGGGCAAATCTCACTGTGAGTCAGAAATATATCAGGTGCTTGCAAAGAACCAAACCTCGCAGGCAGCGATATCAACAGGCAGGCCTACCATGCACTTTGAAACAGTGTTTCAGACTAGTGAAAACCTTAAATACTGAAACCAGAAAAGTAAGAGAGAATATAATTTCATGCACTAGTAACTGAAAATGGCACTGACCAGTCAGGTACAGATACAGCACCTATCTGTATATACAGACTTTTTTCCCTTTTTTTTAGTTTTATTAGTTTTGCTTCTCCCATATCTCATTCTGATTGTGCCATTCTATTCCGCTCGGTGTGTTAAATGAACAAAATAGTTTGACAGCCATCACCACTTCTGGTAGAACATCTGTTGGCACCAACACAGACACTGACAGAGTGACAGAGAGAGAATTTAATCTCTTCTGTTAATGTGACCTTGTTGACCTAGAGCCATAATAAAGTACCCCCACCCCCTCCAAAAATAGAAAAAAAACTAAGTATAGAAACAAACAAATAAAAAATAACTCTGATGGATAAACAAAGTGACAGTCACATATATCACCTGCGTCCCATTTCTACAGGGCCTTTAGTTCCACACACACACACACACACACACACACACACACACACACAGACAGACACACACATGTATCGAAGCCAAGCCGGTAGCTGGCCTGGTTTGGGGCCTGGAATTTAGGGCTCCCGATGAGCAAACCAGCACAGCAGCTTCTCTTTTTATTTTTTCCCCCCTCACAACCAGGAGCTTCAACAGAAGAACCTGATTCTGGATTTAGAGCATGGACTACCCCCTGAGAACGCTGTGCTGGCGTTCTGGATTCTAGAATGTGCTTGAGCAGTGTATGTGTGTGACAGTGACTTTGCGTAATAGTGTGTGTGTGTGTATGTGTGTGTGTGTGAGTGACTGAGAGAGAGAGAGAGACAGAGACACAGAGAGTGTGTGTAAATGTGTGTGGTGGGGAGCAAGAGAGAGAAAGCGAGCGAGCATTTGTGTGTGAGAAAGAGTGAGTGAGAGAGTCTGTGTGTATGTGTGTGTGAATGTGTGTGCGCGCGTGTGGCAGGTCTGTTCTGTGCCAGTGTGTTCTGTGTCAGACTGTTCTGGGTCGCTCTCTCTCTCTCACCCAGCTTGGCTCCCTTCTTGAGGAGGGTGACCACCACAGACGTGTTGCGGCTGCCGATGGCCCGGTCCAGGGGACGCATGCCACTGTAGTCCATATGCTCGATTACCGCACCACGCTCCACCAGGAAGTGCACCTGTAGGTCAAAGGAGGTCAAAGACTCAATAAAGATTACAAACATAATGGTGTCAGGTGTTACCACAAGGTGTGAGGTATGGCAAATTCAGGGTCAATTTCCTTCACTATAGCATGGAATAAATTGTACTTTTAAAAGATGAGTTTATATCTTATAGTCAGTATAGCACCAGGTAGAATGCATTGGTGATTATAAGACAGTGGCCTCGGAATGGCAGCTCAGTTGGATGATGACTCACAATCTCAGCATCGCCATAGAAAGCGGCCAGGTCAAGTGGGGTGCGTCCATTCTTATCAGTATGGTCAATGGCAGCGCCTCTTTCAACCAGTGACTGGACCACACTCCTGTGGCCCTTCAGACATGCCCAGCTTAGAGCGCTCAAGCCCTCCTTATCAACCACTGTTAGAGATGCTCCTACACACACACACACACACACACATCAGCTCGCACTGTCACATTTTGCACACACTTGTTATGCTCAAAAATGTTAAATTAAAAAGCGTGAAAGAATCCATTAAACCCATCACAACTTTTTTTGCTATGAGAATCTGGCCATTTGCAGTCTAGAAATCAGCAATTCAAATCAATACTATCGATGTTCACACTGGTCATACTCATTAAAGTTCCATTCTGATTCATGCCTTAATACCCACAATTCCACAGGGGGGACTCTAACCTTTATCAAGCAGGAAGTTTGCAGTGGCAAGGTGGCCCTCGCTGGCAGCCACCATCAGCAGAGAGCGTCCGTGTTTGTCGGTGGTGCTCACGTCAGCTCCATGCTGCAGCAACAGCTCCACCACCTGAGCCGGGGGAGGAGGAGAGGAAGAGGAAGGAGGAAGGAGAGAGCTGATGAGCCATTAAGATCATCCTTTACAGTCCCAATGCCTCTGGGCTGGCTGAAGCACAGTAGGCTCAGCACACGGATGGGTGTCAGCAAGACACAATCGTTTCCGAAATAGGTAGTGATGTTACTGAGTGTGGATTCCTCACTGATACAACTCTGTCTACATAAGAGTGACATAAGCCCGTCATTAACATGACATGACACATATCATAAACATTAATGACACCTCATTAATATTTATGACTGTTGTCATTAAGTTTCATTTGGTTTTTGTAATGTCTGCAAACAGTGTGAACTTTACATGTCAAAAACTTAATGACACAACAGTCATAAACATTAATAAATTGTCACTATGTTCATGATATGTATCATGTCATACCAATGACAGGCTCTTATGTAGAGACCTTCAAATAAAGTGTTACCATCAAGTCTTTCACTCCTTCAGAGCAGCAGACATGAGAAGGGCAGGATGCTATTTCAGTGTTTGTCGACTCAGCTAATTGGGCCATTTCGTCACAAGTTCATTGAAGAAATGTGTGTCAACCAAGTGTTAGTGTGCATGGGCACGTGGGTCCACCTTACCTGTGTGTGTCCGTATCTGACTGCGTTGAAAGTGGGTGACACCCCCCTGCGGTTGGGTTGTGTTACCATGGCCCCCTGCTCCAACAGGAAGGAACAGCCGTCCAGTTTGCCTCGGCCGGCGGCTGCAGAGAGCGCTAGGGATGAACAAAGAAGCTGGTCTCATAGTCTCATAGCTAACAGTCAAACAATTGAGTTTCATGTTTGAGACCCAGACCAGTGAGAAAGACTGCTGTAAACAGTAGCAGACAGCCTCCAAGAAAAACATTCACATTTCACCATAGTATGTCTCAACAGATACTAGTGTCAGTAGCAAAACTGGTGTCAAGGTCTGCTCTTATGATGTGCTCTCCACAACACTGCAGCTTTATGTAGGCTAGAGTGAGTGAAAAAGAAAAATGAACTTAGAGGGCCAAAATGTCTGTAGGACTGATTCTCCAGAGCTCTGAAATCAGCAACAACTTTGGTCCACATGACTACATTCCTCCTGGTATGTGGGTCTGAAACAAAACTCCTAAGTGTCTGTGGTTGCATAAACTATTGCAAACGTTACTGGATAGAGAAAGTAGTGCCTACTGAAACGTTTCTCATTCTGCACAGTGCTAAACCTACAGACACCTCTACGGCTTGTGTGACTACTTCTCCTGCCATTTCCAGTCAGCTGCTTGTCTCTCATGCGACCTGCAACCCGTTTTATTAAATGCGTCACTGATATTTTCCCATAAATCCCACCATGGCTTAACTGCTGCTGCTCAATCTGTGGAGTCAGCACCACGCATCAGCGCAGCGTGTCCTTGACCTTCACATCCCAGCACTGAATGACAGCCAAACACCAGAGGCGCTGACATTTACCAAAGCTGTAAATACAGGAATTCAACGCCTTGTGAAGCAAGCAAATGAATAAATAAATAACTACAAAATGAGGTAGAAGCTTTCCTCTGTCGTCATGCAGCCTGGCGGGCATTTGACCTTTGGGTCAGTGCTGGATCAGGCCAGTGGCAGATGGCGGTTTGTTTACACAAACCCCAACCGCTGAGTCAGAACCTCAGAATGGAGCAGAGCTGGGTTTGGTGTTCGGCACACAATGCAACGTGCCACATCCATGCCCGTTACAGCTTTCTTCTCTGCCGTTATTTATTTATTTATCTCCTAAAACCTCCAAATGAGCAAGTGTGAGAGCAGCCGGGATGAGTCTCCCATGTGAGACAGACAGAGTCACCTAACAGACGCAGTGATCATAAGGCAATACCACACATTGCAGCAGAGTTTACAGTTTTGCTTCTGCAACAGGACTGATGTTCATAACATTGATGCAGAACCAGAGTTACTACTGTACAAAAATATTAGCAAATATGCAATACATAAAAACACTGCACACACTGCAAACACTGGGAGAAACGCTTCCTATCATTGAGACTGGATTTACTTTATTCATTTTTGCTCAGAGGATGACTGCTATGAGGTGAAAAGATGAAAAGCCTAGTGATCGATATTATGAATCTTAAAATTACTTTTAATAGCTGTTTCCATGAACCCTGGAATATTTCTTACCAGTCTCTCCCCACAGAGAATCATATCCATCAATCTGCACTCTGAGGTCATCATCAGTTATGGCCAGCAAGCTCTTCACCACCTGTGCAACCAAAAACATCAATGTCAGCGATCATGACAATTATTTCACTCGAGAATTCCACCCTAATCTAAAATTGGCTTAGTCTATCTGACTGCATATTTACACTCTTCGTGTAGATTTTTAAAATGTTTGAGGTCTGTCTAGCTCCAAACTCCAAAACTATGATGAGAATAGATTATATTATTGTAGAGCTATAGACTTAAATGGCACTGTCATATGAATTAATAGTACGTTTTTGAGTTACTATGATGTAAATGCATTACTTATGAGTACTTATGCCTTGACAAATATATGGTGTCTTATTACATACTCTATAACATTGTAATAAGCATTGTAACCCACCGGGGTGTGTCCCATGCTGGAGGCTGCTATGAGGGCCTGTTGGAGGGCCTTGATCCGGAGGCCAGTGGGCTCCTGAGGGTCTGCTGTGGCCCAGGGCTGCTCCAGAAGGAACCTGATGATGTCAGTGTGGCCCCTGAGAGCAGCATGGACCAGCGCACATTGGCCACTCTTGTCCACATGCTCCACCTGGGGTGGCAGCACAGGAGTCAGGGTGTAAACAGTTAAACAGATCAGACTTGTGAGGAAATGGCCCAATTTAAACACACTCATGCACAAACATGAAGTTCCTACTACAAATGAAGCTCCTAGTCCATTCTTTATATATTTAGATGGTAAAAATTGTCAGCAAAAAGCGTGCATGCGTGCATGTGTGTGTGTGTATATGGCAGAAACCATCTGACATCCCACCTTGGCCCCCTTCTTGCAAAGCAGGGTGACCACCTCCAGATGTCCGGCAGCGGAGGCGAAACACAGTGGGGTCATGCCGTTCTCGGCCGGCCCATCCACAGGTGCCCCAAACTCCAGGAGAAGCGCTGTCATCTCCAGGTGGCCAAGGTGGGCCTGCACACACAGCACTGTGGAGCCGCCCTGCACCTCCGTGCGGTAGCACACGTTCGCCCCGCCCAGGATCAGCAGACGACTCACCTAGGAGAGGAGGGAGGTGTGGAAGATAGCACATAGTCAGATATGGTGTGTGTGTGTATTTTGACATATAGGCTGCCTATTTGTACCCCTGTGTTATAGTATATGCATATGTGCATGTATGCATATATATAATGGGTGAATCATGGGATGAAACATGGCTCAGATCTGGCTGAAAGCCTGGATAACAACCAACAAACCAGACCTCCCAAAATACAGTCATCTCTTAAGAAAACAAACAGGCAGGATGTGGAGAAGACGAGTGCAGGTTTGTGTGGGTGTAAATGGATGTGTGTTTTTAAGTAGTTTGTTTGTGAGTGTGTGTGTGTGAACAACTGTATTTGTGTATGTAATGTTTGTGCATGTGTATGTATGTGTGTGTGTGTGTGTGTGTGTGTGTGTGTGTGTGTGTGTGTGTGTGTGTGTGTGTGTGTTGTTTATCAGGACCATCTCCAGTCCTGCAATGATAAAGAGAGAAATATGGCCTCTCCTCCTGCATTTGGGAGCCCTGTTTGTATGGAAGCCATGCTCCTCTGACTCACATCTGATTGGATTAGCCTGCCTCTAATGAAAAAACTCTGAGGAAATGGACGGCCTTATTCAAGCCCCACGAGCACTCGCATCCTCTCTGCTGCTGACCTCAGAGACACACACGGTTGGGACGCATAAACAAACACACACACACACACAAGTTAATAATGCAAATTCACACACCCATGACCAGGTTGCACTGGAGCAGGTAGAGCTCAGACAGCGAGACGGGCACTACCTTCGAAGCCAATCAAACATTTTGAATATGACACCTCCCCTGCGGGACTACCAATCAAAATGCTTAACAGAGCAGTGGTAGCGGCTAAGCTAGCAGGTAGTAGCCTGATAAGCTGTAGGTTCGACTCTCAGCTTCCTCTGTTATGCCCTTGAAAAGGCATTTGACCTTGCCCTGGGGAATGCAAGTCGCTAAATGAACTGAAATTGAAATATTCAAATGTAATGGCAGTGTACCATTTTTTACCAATAAAGAAATAAATGGATGGATGGATGGATGGATGGATGGATGGATGGATGAATAAATGGATGAATAAATGAATGAAATGTCATATTTTGGACAATGCCAGATGTTAATACAGCATTGCCTACTCCAATCCTTAAAGCTGAACACTGCAATGGAGTAGCTAAACACACATATTCATACTCACATGCCAACAACTTTGTGACCCTTCAAGTGGAACAATTTCTCCTGCTTTGTCACATATGCATATGGAAGTAGCCTCTTCAATTTGCCATTACTACCAACTTTTGAAATGTCAGCGTCTTGTAGTCTAGACTAAAGCATCACACTAAGTCATGCAAGACTCATCCCCTGTTAAGAAACGGCAGGCGCTTACTGCCTCCTTCAAACATGGTTAAGTGATTGTACTGACAGTGACATATTGAAGGTGAAGGTAAATATAAATGATGTGATCTTTTTGTTGAAATGCCACAGGCATTAATTAATTTGAATTCCATCTCACAGCAAAGGGACGCATTATCAGATTCAGTATTCTTACCAGTCATTTAATGCAAGACTGCTCTGTTTATGAGCTAATTTTCTCCACAACAACACTACCCTTCTGATAAGTGCCTACAGTAATAAACTTAGGAGTAGTTGGGATCCAACTGAAATCTGCACAAAGTTTCTCTGCAGATTTCACCACTGAACCTCTGATATAGGAACCTTAAAGGACATTTCAAGGACACAGCAAGAGTGACAGCACCATGCAGTCATACTGCAGTGAAATTCCAACATGAGCAAGGCAACCTACCATATCAGATCAGAGTAACATTTCCACTGACAGATAATCAAGAATTGAAAGCAGGAGATAATACATTTGACATTCAGGCTCAAAGAAACAGGCACCTCTAGAGATTTTCTAATTGTCGAGGACCTTGTGGATTTTACTAAAGTGAGTAAGAGCTGTCTGTATCATTAATCATGTATTAGTCATTTTTGTAGCAAGTCTCTCTTGTGTGTGTCTGTGTCTGTGTGTGTGTGTGTGTGTGGTCTTGTTGTAAGGGTAAGGTTGTGGTCACCTTGACGTTGGGTGTGTAGAGGTTCCTGAGGGAGCCCAGGGCAGCAGAGAGGCCGTCAGTGCTATAGCTCACCCACAGAGCCTGCAGCACACTGGAGGACACACCCGTCTTTTTACTCAGGCCCTGAGAGAGAGAGGGAGAGAGAGAGAGCAAGAGAGAGGGAGAGGAAGAGAGAGAGAGAGGGTGAGAGAGAGAGAGAGAGGGTGTGTGTGTGAGAGAGAGAGAGAGAGAGAGAGAGAGAATGTGTGAGAAAGATGCCATGTGATTGGGAGAGAGATAGAAGGAGTGTGAGAGGAGGAGAGAGACAGAGAGAAAGAGAGAGAGAGGCCACGTGATTGAGAGAGAGATGAAAGGAGAGTGTGAGAGGGGGAGAGAGAGAGAGAGAGGGATGAAGAAGAGAGAAATAAGGAAGAGGGAGTTATAAATACACCGCCAGTGGGCTACACAGCTCTGCTCATGTCATTAGCCTCTAACCATATGCGCTATACGCCCTGGAAGTGGTCAGGAGGTTGGGCTTGACTACAGGCATATGGGCATGTGTGCGTGTGTAAAAAAGTAGGGAGAGCCCATATCTGTGGCTACCATCTATGTGTGTGTTCCCACATGACCTTGTATCTGTGTATGCATGCAAGCCTGTGTGTGTGTGCATATGTGTACCTTAAATATGTGTGCCTTAAGGATGTGGTGGCCCAGCTCCATGGTTTGCTGACGGTTGAGTTTGCCCTCCTGGCGAGACAGCATGAAGGCCATGAGGGCATGACCACTCCTGAGGAAGAACAAACATGGGTTAGGGGTCACATCATCATCATCATCATCGTTATTATTATTATTATCATCATTAGCGAGGTTGTCTTGAATCTAAATCTGCATCAACTCCTTCCTCTACTACAAATGCACCATAGGTGCTTTTTAGATCATCATTGCAAACATTGCTATGTGCCATGTTCACCCTTCTGTAATCTTCTGGATGGATGGATGGATAGATAGATAGATAGATAGATAGATAGATAGATAGATAGATAGATAGATAGATAGACAGACAGATACAAAGATAGATAGACAGACAGATAGATCATATTCCCACTGGGGGAAATATATGATGATGGTCATAACCTACTTGACCAGCCCCTCCCCTCCTCACCTGGGGTCACACAGGAAGTCAGTACTCTCGCCATCGGCCCTCCACACCAGCCACTCGCGGAAGGATGGGTGGCAGAACATCCGCGTGCGGTCCCGCCGCACCACCAAGAACGGCGCCAGTGTCTCCATGCACTGCTGGAAGTCGTCCCAGTCCAAGGAGCCCTGCACCTGCCCTGCGTTGAGCGCCCGGAACAGCTGCTCATCCGTGAGCGGGTGCAGCGAGGCCAATGCCACGCTCAGCACTGGTGCCACCCGCTGGAAGGCCGTTGTGCCCCCGCAGAAACGCAGGTTGCACTGGAGCAGGTAGAGCTCAGACAGCGAGACGGGCACCACCTTCGAAGCCAATCAAACATTTTGAATATGACACCTCCCCTGCGGGACAACCAATCAAAATGCTTAACAGGGCAATGGTAGCGGCTAAGCTAGCAGGTAGTAGCCTGATAAGCTGTAGGTTCGATTCTCAGCTTTCTCGGTTATGCCCTTGAAAAGGCATTTGACCTTGCCCTGGGGGAGTGGCTCTGAAGTACCACTAACTGATGAATGCAAGTCGCTAAATGAATTGAAATTGAAATATTAAAATGTAATGGCAGTGTACTATGTTTTACCAATAAAGAAATAGAACAGAAGGAAATAAAACAATTTCATCCAAATGGTCAAATGAATGAAAAGAATGCAAGGCTAAAGTTTTTTTTAACCTACCTTGAAGCTGGAGCTCTTGGTGACCAGGTGCCCACGCTCGAAAAGGTCCAACGCCAATTTCAGGTAGAGGAAGGAGCCCTGGCTGCGGCCGACCAGGTGAGTGGCCAGACGGGAGGTGGTAGAAGAGGAGGAGGTGGTAGGTGAGGGGTCGGAGCGGCTGTTGGGTGCCACGTTGGCAGCGATGGAGGGACTGGTGTCCATGCGCTGGAGCACGTAAGCGCTCAGGTCAGCAGCGAGGTCCTTGTTGCTGTGGACGTCATCCAGCGAGATCTTGGGGAAGTGCAGCAGACTGGTGACCTCCTGATGAGAGGGAACGAGGGGAAGATAAGAGATGGACAGAAAAGGCTGGGGAGTCACTTCAGTGTGCCCACAACCTATACTACATACACATACATACAAACACACACTCTTCTACTTACTCTCAAAATATTACAGCCCATCCGGCACACGCACACACACACGCATGCACAGGCACACAATTACACGCACACACGCAGACACACTTCTCTTATCTGAAGTCCTCTAAAAATCAATACATCATTATCCTTCAATCTCAGACACAGCAGGCTGACAAAGCAAGCTGGGATCAAAGCCCTCCTGCCTCACTCAGGTAAGATGAGAGCCCAGCCCCAAGAACAAAGGCACATGGAAAGAGGATTAAGGTGCAAAGATAAAGAGACAGGCAGAGATCAAGAAAAAGTCAGAGAGGTGCATATAACAATAGCTGAAATTTTAAGGGCAACCATATAGTTTGTGTGTGTATAAAAGAGGCATAAGAACAGTGGGCAAATAATATACAACTTACAAAGATACCTCTACAGTACAATTGTACACATTTCGCACAATCCTCATTTAAGCTTTGAGATCAATGTAGAAAAACAGCACAGACACCAGTGTGGCACTGCCGCCTCCCTCTCAGAGCCGTAATGGCCACCCATAATCAGCTGCAAATTAATGAGTGCCTGGGGCAGGCAACTGCCCTTGCGTCACACTTTAACCTGGCAGAGCCGTAAAGCATACTCATTACCCTATTACTGAATGGCAACCCAAAGCCACAGATCAATGCCTTAAGTTAAGTTATGGGCTAAGCAACAGACTAGAATAGAGGTCAAGCACAAAGAGCCTCCAGCCTTTATCCTGTGCTAAGCTACAGGCTACGGCAGTAGTAACAGTATAGGTTACAGTACTGAAAGGATGCAATTTCAGATATTAGCTAAACAGGTTAAACAGTCTATTGACAAACCATCAGACATATAGCCAAAATGTGTAGTATAGGACAATACTGACCTACGAATGACAAAACTAAGCTCAATTTAAAAAGTTGTTTATGAGTAGGCTATAGGCAAGTTATATCAGAATTGAGCTAAACAGCACTTTCATTTGAAAGTCTTTAAAATAAACACATAGTACATCTAGTTCAGTCAAATGTCATGTGTTCATATAGATCATTAGGATAAATGATTTTCTTCTGAGTGATTGTGTGTAGGACCCGGAGTGATCTCTCACCACGTGACTGATCCTGACAGTGACCACCAGCTTGAGCCAGGAGGGGAACCTGGAGATGACCTTGGTGAGGAAGGAGGCGATGGTGTCGCCGTAGTCCGGTTTGTGGAACTCGGCCTCGTTCAGGCCATCCACCAGGATGATGTAATCCTCCTCAGCGATCTTCCTCTCTGCATGATGAACAGACGAGGGAGTGAGTCAGAGAGACATCCTATGAAGGCTATTTGACATCAACAACACTTTGGTTTCCTGAGTTCTTGTACAACCTCCCTTTGGAGGCAGAAGTGTTTACATCACAAGTCTGCACCAATGAAACTCCAGCACCACACAAATCAGTGACATTCACACAGAATCATCTCTGAGTATGAGCTGTCTATAAGGATATGTGGAACTAAGGACTTAATGTGTTAATGTGTGTGTGTGTGTGTGTGTGTGTGTGTGTGTTGCCTACCTTTCCTGAGGTTGGCGAGTGGTTCCAGCACTCCCCGTCTGAATGCAGCCACGGGGTCCTGCACACAGGAGCGCAGGCTGAGGAGGCCCTGGAGCTGGGGCTCACGCAGGAGCAGCTCCCGGTAGGTGCCTAGCTGCGGCGAGCGGCACAGCAGTGCAGCCACACTGTGCACAAATTCAGGCACCAGGCAGGTGTAGGTGTTATCTGCCTGGCAGTAGTGGTAGGCCACCACCTGAGGGAAGAATATATGTTGCATTAGCAAAGTTAGCACTGCTGGACTTACCGCTTGCCATTAGAGATAACAATAATTAGAGCTACAGTGCTAACCTTTCACAATAGCATTAAATGTCAAGGCTAGCTTCGGTAGTAATATCCAGTTCCATTTGTTCTGGGAACAAACTATTCACCCTAAACAATTAAGCTTTTGTATGCTTGCGTGTCACTGTAGTGTAGAATATTATAATAACAATCAGGATTAATGACGCCATACCCACAGAGCACTGATATGTCACTGGACTTTGGCTGTTATGGAAATGTATCACAAGACAGGCCATCTGCTATTACCTGTTGATGCATGATGTCAGGCTTGTGATAGTAAAATACCAACTAAAAATATACCGTTATTTATCAGCTGTGATTTTAATGAAAGATATGTATTTCACCTATTTTTATTTTACATTTAATTTTCCTTCTCCTTACAACCGGCTGTGCTGATGCCCTGCGGCATCTACTGCTTGTGTTTTGGCGTCATTCAGCTGTTGTCCTGCATTCCAATAAACCTTTTGAATTTCAAATCTGACAGGGAGACAAAGGTACAGAACAGACTCTGAAAGAGCAAGTCTCTTTTCCAGAATATCTGTCAGCTTTTCAGATGAAGCGTCTCTGCTTGGTGCTGCGTTATGGCATTTCAAGTATGGATTTTGCCAGGCAAAGCCAGCCTTGCTTTGATTACATCATTCCCAGGGAGTTGGGAGTCAGTGGGGAAGAGAGGTTGAAGAGATGGCAGAGATGGAGATGAGGGATTTAAGGAAGGAGAGGAAGAGACAGATGGATGAAAGGAGTGAGAGGAGAAGAGGAGAAAAGAGGAAAGCAAGGAAAGGAAAACAAGAGGAGAGGCATAAAATGAGAGCGAGAAAGAGAGAAGACAGATTCAGGGAGGGAGAGACGGGGAAATGGAAGAAAAGAGACCATAAATAAGGGAACAAAACAGTCAAGGGAAGCAAAAAGAAATTTACAAAGACGAGAGAGAGAAGATAGCTGGAAAAATTATGATCAGGGTGACAGATGGAGAGTGGGGTGGCGGACTGAGAGAGATAGACCCAATACAAGCAGGTGGGTGGGAGGGAAGAAAAGTGTTTCAGCTTACAATTAAGCTCAGCCCTCTGTCTCATGTTCCAAACACACACACACACACCATCACGCAGACTGTTCATAGCTGAACACGACTCTCATTAAGATGCAGTCACTTCTTTTGACAATACAGAAGCAAGTAAAAGCCGTGCTGTTCAGAGTTAAACCCACTCAGTGATAATCGAAAATGGTTCACAAAAATGAAATGGGGAGCCAAGTCAAGTGTGAATCACTATGACTCTCCTAAGATGGATACTCCAATTATGGCTTTGTGGGGATAAAACAAATAAAAAGAAGCTAATGCACAAAGTGATCCCAGCTCCATCAACTGATTTAAAAGTCGTGTTCACTGTACATCACTATTAGGCTGTCTAGGGTGCATTCAAAGATGAACATCTGAAAGTTAAATACATTAAAGTGATAGTTTGGCATAATTGCAATAATAGCCCTGTTGTACAAGATTGGCAAGTGCTCTTGATAGGAACAGCACCAAATAGCGAACTGGCAGCTAACACTAACTGAATGGTACCGTAATGAAAGTGAGAGTGAGCTTATGGTGTCATTGAGTTAGCGTTAGCTGCATGTTCGCTAATCGGTCTATGTTGTTCCAAATTCTTTTGTTCTCCTTCCTATTGACAGCACTCAGTGGGCTTGGACAACAGGGCTATGATTGGAATGATGCCAAACTATCACTTACTTGAACACTAATCAACAACTTGGTGACAGTCCCTAAGGCTCAACACTGGGCTTTGTGCCTTGCTTTGGGGAACAAGCAGTTGGAGATGAACCCACAGTTTTCTCACAGCTGACTTCGAGCCCCAGTTCACCCGTCCCAAGTGGAAGTGTTTTATTTAAGAGGGTAAATATCAAATGACCCTTTTGGCTCCCTGTTGTTGTAGCTGTTAGTATGAAATATGTGTGGGAGAAGTCAATATGTCTGGGAGCAGATTAGGTACTTTCAAATGTTGGATAGTGAACACTGGAAGGTGGTTTTGGTTTTTGGTCTCCTTACTTTGCCTCATTTGTGTGTGTGTGTGTGTGTGTGTATGTGAGTGTGTGTACCTTGCTGGCTAATCGTTTGGCTGCCTCCTCTCGATGTCTCTGTAGTTCTGGAGTGCCCGGGCAACTGCTGCTCCTAAGGGGGGCACTGTGGGCGCTGCCAGAGGCAGAGGCCGCACCCTGATTGGATGAGTGACTGAGGGATGGAGCCCCACTGAGATTCCCACCTGAAATGATTGACAGGAGTCAATAACCTTGTCTCTGTGGCATATTTTGTATAGTGAACATTTTGCATTTACATTTATTTACATAAATACAGGTAGGAGCCAATTAAATGCATGTGTGCAGGTGCATATGTGTGTGTGTTATGCACAGTTCCTCACTCTTAGGCGATGCCCCAGGGCTGGTGGAGGCGATCTGTCTCATCCTGCCACCATGGCAACTGAGGGCAACCAGCCTGGACACGATAGCCGTCTTGCCGAAGCCCACGTTGCCCATGATGACTGCCCCGCGGCCCTTTCCTGTCTCGCCCTCTCCCCGCAGCCCGTCCTCCAGCTGCTGGAACAGCCAATCACGGCCCACAAATACTGTATCCATGGTAACACTGGGCACCTCAAATAGGAGTGGCTTCAGCATGATCTCAGCAGGCTTATAGGAAGTGAAGCGGGCTGAGAGAGAGAGAGAGAGAAACAGTCAAAAACACACTGGAAATACACATGTATAACACACACACACAAACACACACACATACTGTTTGTATTAATTATTAATACTTCAGACTCTCATTTCAGATATGTTGACCCAAGGTGAACACAATCATCCCAACAAGATTCTTATCCATATACACAAGTACTGGGTTATGTAGATTTCACATTGAAATTTTAAATAAGCGACACCCTTAAAAAAAACTCTTCCTCCTCATGAAAAAACAGCTTTTCAAATACATTATGTATTTTGGCTGGACCCTTGTTTTGACAATTTTTGCGATGAATATTATTTCCTTTTCATGAAATATACATTGTATAAAGAATAACTCCCTACATGGAATGCACATTTGTCTTAGTTGTTCAAAGACCTGTACCGTCTCAAAACCCAAACTTCATATGGCTCGAAGAAAAAGAAGAAGGAATTTATTGATCATGTCTTTTGCCAGAATCTCCTAAAAGAGGGATGTTGCCCTCGGAGACAAGAATGCAAACAGAATTCATAAAACCCTTTCATCAGCTTCTTTGCATTCCAAACAGATCTGCAAATATTGGCAGAGTGCTTAGCAACGCTCAGGAACAAATCAAGCAGTATTCCAATCTGCTTCAAAAGGGCATTTTTGCCTCTAATACATTACTGCCACAGGAATTCAATAACATGAGGTCAGGCATTCAGGCACAGGAAAGCAGCTTTGAGACTGAGATTTGCTTTTGTTAAAAGTAAAGGCATTCAAACTTACCACCTAATACAGTAATGCACAGGATCAATATACTATATTATGTAATGTAATAAATGGAATGATCTGTGAAACAAAACCTAATTTTCAGATTGCATAACAGGGAAGAGAATGTGTAGAAGCACATGTTGTGAATTCATAGTAGCACTGGCTACTTTATTACATTTATTTCAATGTGAGGACAGCAGCTACCGGATTCACTGCTTTAGGGGAGGTAGTTAAATAATGTAGGATTACTACACACTCTGATGTCTATCTCTCTCTCTCTCTCACTCATTCTCACACACACACACACACACACACACACAGATACACACACCTTTGCTGTCCTGGCTGCGGCCGCCAGTGTGTGAGCCATGCCAAGGTAGGCGCATGGAGGAGCGCTGGGGAGCATTCCTCTGCTCATCCAGATACACCAGATCCTCCAGCTTAGTGGAGCTTGTGGCTACAGACACAGACACACACACACACACACACACACACACACACACACACACGGATAAGAGTGAGCAGAGAGTGAGGAAAAGGTAGAAGAGAGCATCAGAGAGAAAAGGAAAGAAAGAGAGTGATAGAGAGAAAGAGAGAAGAAGAAGGGAGAGAGAAGAAAAAGAAGAAGAGAGAGAAGAAGAAGAAGAGGGAATGTAAGAGAGAGTGAGAGAGCGTGAGGAACAGTGGGGTAGAAAACACTGTGGTTAGATATTTCTACATTTTCAGTTTGGCTCTCATGAGAAGTACACAGATTTGATTGACATGAAGGGTAGATTGTCAATTATTTACAAGAGTGAAACAAACCCGACAGGAGTTTCACTCTTTTGTGTTAGACTATGCAGACACCCAGATGTGACCCTGGGCTCTTCATTAAGCACAACATCTCTGGAACTCCTCCATCCAAGGACACTTTATTCATTTACTGTATGAATGTAGAATAAATGTGAGGATTCGGGCATGGTGTGTGTGTGTGTAACCAAGCTGACGTGACCATGGTGATGTGTGAAGATACACATTTCCATACAGTGACACACAGTCAAATGCGTACATATACAATATTCATACATACACATACACACACTAACATACATGGTGGTAGGCTTCTTGAGTGACAATTACAAGAGAGAAATACTGCATGGCATTTGAAAAGCAATGCAGTAGAAACACAGACACACACACACACACACACGTGATTGTGTCCCCATCTGACCACACAGCATTCTTTCAGCACAGGAAGAGATTAGAATAATACAGATTTTCAGATGGAATGTACAAGCACTGCAGCGGACACGGACACGGACACACACACACACACACACACACACACACACACACACACACACACACTCTCCAACATGTACATTATTTACATAATCACACTTGGCAAAGTGAGGAAACTGCATGTAAGTGGTGTAAATTCAGGACCCATGAATCCCTCTGACAAGCGAGAAAGCAAGTCTGTTGTGTGAACAAATTCTCGTGCATTCTCTCTTCTTCCCTCTCTCTCTCTCTCCCTCTCTCTCTTCTCATTCAGTTACTTGGCCATTTATGCCTAGTCTCTGCACACACACACCCCACAACTGCTTTCCCCCACACACCCTCATCCGGTCTGTAATCTGGTCTGACTGAAATGCCATAATCTGCTCAAATCTGGCTTCAAGCAGGAGGAAAAATCCTGGGATGAGCATCATCCTCACGTTGCCCTCTGTGTGGTGTGTACAGTGCCAGGGGCAGGGGCAGCGGCAGCGGGGGGCAGGAGGAGTGAGGGAGCAGGATAGACAGAACCAAGAAGGGGAAAATAGGGAGAGAGAGAGAATAAACAAATGTAAAGAAAAGACAGAGAGAGAGACAGGCATGCACTAGTGTATGTGTATGAGAGAGAGAAAGAGAGAGATTCACTAGTGTATGTGTATGAGAGAGAGAAAGAGAGAGATTCACTAGTGTACGTGTGTGTGTGAGAGAGAGAGAAGAGTGAGAAAAAAGAGGGGGTGTCTTCATCTAGCTGTCATCTAACAAGATCAATTTAAATGGAAAAAAGAACACAGAACATATGAAAAAGATAACTGTGACACTATCCATTGTATGCTGTTCCACATGATTATTGAGCGGGGACTGTTTGTATTTGGGATTTTTAATCCCTCTCCAAACACCAGCCACAGGGTAGGGGCCTTAGCTCGGACCACAGGCTGAGTTCCAGAGAGGCCAGCCAGGCTTGGGCGAGGTGCCAGGTCCCTCTTGCATCACTGAGGTCCTGGAGAAATGCTCTGTGCCAGTCCCTAAACCCTCTTCAGGGACCAGGAAAATAGATTACAAACAAACACTGAATTCCTGGTGAAGAAAGGCCCCTTAATGACACATGTTGATGGATGATGGCGGGAGCATTTCTTGACAACTGGCTAATCATGTTGTTTTTTTTTCTCTCTTTTTCTCCTCCATGCTCTGTGACATTTCTGCATTGTGCCCACTTTCTCTCTACTGTATGGGATTTGAAGTAACCCATCACCCTCCCTACCCCACCAGTACCCTCATTATAAGTTGCTAAACCCTTACTCTATGTCAAAAAACTATTTAGCATGAAGGGCTTTGCTGACCATGGAAACCTAAACTTGCTTTGATGCCGGCTAATGCCAAGTATTGACGTGAAATCTACACATGGTACTTGCGGAGCTCTCGTTTTTTTAATGAAGTAAACATCTGTGGCCGGGCTTAATGCTACCTCACTCGCTACACTGGCAAATTGCATGAAGATTAAGGGTTCTCTTAGCTTAGTTAAAACAAGTTATTTGAGAAATCAGATCGAGCTCATTTAAGCATGCTGAGCCTGCAGTTATAGTGCAGCTGCCTTAAAAAAAGTCAAAGAAGCTCCGGCAGACCTGCATTAGTGTTTTTTTCTAAAAAATAATTTAAAAATATCAATAGAGTGACTATTACCAGCAGCATTGCTAATTGGAGTGGTTAATTCAATAGTCTTTAAGATATGCTTACTCTGAAGAGACAACGAAACAAACACACAAAACAAACAGCTTCTGAGTAGTACTTGATCACCTAGTTAATGGTGACCATGGTGGCCAAGGTTACATTCTCTACTGCAATGACTCTCACTTGCTAAATTCCAAATGGTTCTCTTGCACAGCCTCATCTCTTACACCGTTTCTCAGTATAACTGCACTTAAGACAGAAGCCTTCCATGTAAACTGTGTTGGCATCAATCTAGTTGACCAATCAGGAGTATGCCCAGACATGCGAGTCTGTATCCACGGCGACTGCCACATGATGGCAGATACAGATGCTCTACTCTGTCAACTCTCACACACCTGAGCAGCTACACATAGACAGGCAGGAGTCCCCTGAGGATCTCTCTCGCTCTCTCACCCTCCCTCTCTCTCTCTTGCTCTCTCTCCCTCTCTCTCACACACACACAACACACACACACACACGCACGCACACACACACACACACACGCACGCACGCACACACACACTGCTCTCTCTCTCTCACACACACACACGTGCACACACACACACACACACATGCATGCACACACACACTGCTCTCTCTCTCACATAAACACACATACAGCAAACACCCACATACACACCTCTGCAGAGGGCAGAGTGCATCTCTGCATCTGTTCGAAACATCCCTCGGCTGTCACTAGAGATGACAGCACACAGAGGCCGACATCAACAACACACAGATGCAGCCCAGCAGCAACACAGCTGGGAAAGGCAGGATAGGCAGACCAACAAAACAACCACAACAACAACAACAACAACAGCTACAATACTAAGAGCTTACCAGCAACTGAGTTTGGACGTGGCATCACCAGTGAACCACTGTGGTAGGCTGCCGATGTGGGTATGGGTGTTTCTGTGTGTGGGCCGGCAGGTGATGGTGCCGGTGGGGGTCTGGTGGATGGAGTGCTGCCATTTGTGGGGGCAGGGCTGCCCTCGGTGATCGGCGAGCAAGGAGTCGGTGGCAGGGCCGAGCCATGGTGGGCATTGGCACTGCCAGGGCCTGAGCCTGGGCCTGTGCCAGGGCAACTGCTGCTGTTGCCGCTGCTGGTGTCTCGGACACTCAGGCTGCCATCTTTACTCCACTCCAGACTGGAGCCACTCCGGTCTTCATTCTCTGACGAGCTGGTCACTGTTGCTGAGACAGAGAAAGACAGAGAGAGTGGAGAGAGAGATTTACATGGAAAAGGTGGCTAGATGACATGGATGGATGGAGGGCTGAACTGACAGACAGACAGACAGACAGACAGACAGATAGATAGATAGATTCCTCTACACTGAACCTAGATCAGTCACGTTTGATTGGACGGATGAGATTTGTGTTGGACTGGCTCTGTGTCAAACGCACACCAGCTGGGACATGTATCCATCAGCGGACCTCAACAAACAAGATGAGATTGGAAGAAAGAAACAGAACCACTCATTTTGGGAGCAAGAACTCTGCAAATGCAAAAGCAACACACACACACACACACACACAAATGAAGAAAGTTGCTCTGTAATTGTTCCTGCTTTATACATCATCACTTGATGTATTTTCCCTTGTATTGTATTGGTATGAAAGGAGGGGGTTAAGACTGCATCATTTCAAGGTATGCGATGCAGACGTCCTACTTCGAGGATCCCTTAGAGTCTGAACACAGAGGAACCAGGGAGGGTGACGCTGATGTCCTAGATTTGTCACCATAAATACAGAGCCCGTAGATACAGCCACGCCGCAGTGCAAAAGCTAGGCTTCTCAAACAGCAAAACAAAACACCCCCCTCCACATTAATTATAACTGCTGCCCAAATCTATCCTTTAACTCTCTCCACCCCACCCCCACCCCCAGATCCTCCTATGGTCTTTTGCAAAAGCCTTTTTTGTTCAAAGAAAGATGCAGGAATTAGCATTAGAGCTGCACTGAGCTAACTCCCGGTGCTGTCAGCGTCTCAGAACTCTCCTCCTGAAAAATCTCCTGTAAAGACCTGGTATCCCAGCAGGACGCCTGGTACTGCCCGCAGCTCTCTAACTAAATAGCACTTAGATGAGACCTGCTCTGGAGAAGGAGAAAGAGAGAGAGAGAGAGAGAGAGAGAGAGAGAGAGAGAGAGAGAGAAGGGAGAAGAAGAGAGAGAAAAGTAAAAGGAGCATTTTACCTGAGCTTCAAAAACAGGCTGTTTTAGCAGCTAGTCCTGCCTTTGCATAAGCACAGAGAATAATGATTATCCACATAGTGTCTCAGTGCAGTAAGGAGTAGAGGAAGGAGGACTAAGGCCTGGGGAGGAGGAATGCAGATACGCAGAGACTCACTGAGCTGTTCAGTGTTTCAAACATCTACCTGCTTACCCACAGCTGAGAGCCTCTTGTTGTGATTAGCACACATTTGAAAGATTAAAACAACTTTGTTTCCTCTCTCAGAAAGCTAGTTCAGAGTTTCTAAATCAAAGAGGATGGAAAGACATCTGCTTTCCATGTGCATCTGGATGTCTGGATGTGTATGGGATCATCTATCCCAAATCAAAGTTGGGAGAAAATCTCTGCTACTGCACCAACCAGACTCTGTACTGAGCATAAATCTCAGGATATTGCATAATCTCTACCAGTGTTAATACATTTCTTACAACTATTATGTTGTTTGCAAAGTCTCTTCAAATTAGTTTCCTTCACTTAGTTTGATCACAGAGGGGTGCTGTGTAGGAGACTCCCTATTGCTCAACCTTGGAACTCCTTATGTGTTTCTTCCAAACCAAAAGTAGAAATGATATGAAAGGCTAAATTAAGCAAGGACACAGCTAGGGACGCTCCTTGCAGATAAAAGGCCTGGCAGTGGATGAAAACACATCAAGATGGAGAGATGTTGAGGCTCTGTTTGTGTTGGAAACATGACCAGTGAGACTGACATTGCATAACAAGACAACCAACATTTCTAACTGTTTTTGGTTTAAGCCGATTTCAGAGTCACCAAAGGAAGCAAAAAATCATAACAGACTGTGTCAGAGGAACACAGATGGGAGGATTCACCAGTACGGTGCAGTATTTCACTCTGTGATGCCACATTTGAAAAGTGTGTGACTGAATTCATTGATAATGAACAAGACATTGCAATATAGCTAAGAAAATGTATCTGAATTAGTGACTGAATGTAACAATGACAGAAAAGTTATTAAGCTCCTGCTAGACTATATCTGTTCATGAACTGAAATTTTATACTGAATGTTATTGACTACTGTTTTCTGATCATAATCTTGACTGTTTGAAAATGGTATTTGGGGCTGAATGAATGAATAAATACAAAAAAAAAAAATACAAAAAAAACCTGCAATGGATTTCATGAAAGCAAGATCTCAACGGCCATGCAGTTGTAAAATGCTAAAAATGTAACATGGTGCATCATACAATGGTGTCCCAATCCACACAGCATAACACAGTTGAGAAAGCTCTCCCCATGTGCCTGGGCTGGCTCACCAATGATGCCGCTGTCCTTGCTCTCGAGGGTGGAGCTGGGAGAGGTGAGGGAGGTGCAGGCGGCTGGCTGGCCTGAGCTGGGCAGGGTGGAGCAGGGGCTGTCCGTGGTGCTTGGAGACGCTGTGCTGCTGGTCAGTGTGGAACACGGACTCACGCCCTGACTGGTCACTACACACTAATAGGGGTGATAGAGAGAGACAGACAGACAGAGAGAGAGAGAGAGGGAGATAGAACAATTGTGACTGAGATGTTTTTTAAGCAGCATTCAACACCATCTGAAACACATACTGTAATACACAAGTGACTGGTGACTAGAGAGACAAAGAGATAGAGGGGACAGGGAGAGAGGAGGGGAGAAAAAATGAAAGAAAGATAGTAAGAGTGATGGGGAAAGGGTTGAAGAGGAGGGGATGAGAGAGACCGAGGGACAGAAATAGAAAAAAGGAGTGAATAACTAGGGTCGCTTAGAAAAGCGGCTAACAAGACTCTCACACACACACTCTCAGACACACAGACACACAGACACACACAAGGAAGACCCTCTCGCCTCATTAGAATAGCCTGAGATTAATGCCTTGGCCAATGCATATGTATGCTGAGCTGGCCTTCCTCTGGGGGCTGTGGCTTAAGGGACTGACAGAACCATGGAGCAAAAAACAGGAAAGGAAAGAAGAGAGGTGAGGATGAAAGGAGAAAGAGGGTAAGACCAAGGGAGGGGAGAAGGCTGGGAAAACAGTAAAGAAAAGAAGAGGAAAACTAAAGAGAGGGAGGGAGGAGAGAAGTGCAAGGAAATAAGGAAAAGACATTTTTCCCCTTGATTTAATCAGAAAAGAATCTCTAGACTCCGTATAAGGGAAGAGCTTAAAATAAAACTAACCCCGCTGCCTGCCCTAGTTGAAAAATAATGGTTTCCAAAGTAAGCAACTTTAAAGCATGCACCCAACCCAGACTGGCACGAGCTTAGCCTGGCATGGGGTCGGCCCTGGAAGGGACCTAGGCTGGCACAGTGAGTGCGGGCACCCTTTTTTTTTAAACAAATACCTTTAGCATGGCAGTAAAGTGAAGAGAGACTCAATAGGAGGAATGTGCCTGGCTGGCAAAACAAGCAATGGAAACACAACGAGAGATCCAGCAGCAAATGGGTGAGTGCAAACCTAATGCCACACACACACACACACACATATAAAGCTGCATGCACATAAGCATTCATAATACTTTAGCAAGTGCCCCTCTGTCTTTATGGACCTTTGCTACTCTTCTATGTTATATGTTCTACATTACGTGGGTAAGAAAAATAGATGGAAAAAGCATGTAAGGACCTATTCTTTGTGAGTGCACATGTGGGGTTTTTGTGTGTTACACTGCACTAGTGCCCTTTCCAGAGTCCATTCAAACATCACACACACACCCACACACACACACACACACACACACACTACACTTCCAGACTCTGAGGTGACATCTCACTAGCCTGATATCTGAGGTGTGATTTGCCTCTGTCCAGCCACAGAGAAATGTCTGTCTGCCTGTCTGTCTGCATCTGTCTCACACACACACACACACACACACACACACACAATCCAGGTTCACTCAGAGATGTGATAAGAAGCTCTAGCTGCAGCAGAGGGCCCCCAGCTTCAGAGCCTTTGCTCAGACAGAGATGGATCTCCAGAACCCTGAGAGAGAAAAGCCTCTTAAGATCCCAGCAGATCCAAGCTCAAGATCCCTCAGCATGATGAGAGAGAGAGAGAGAGAGAGAGAGAGAGAGAGAGAGAGGGAGAGGGAGAGAGTAGAGAAGAAAAGAAAGAGTAAAGAAAGAGAGGGGAGGTAAAAGTAGAGGGACAGGATGAGACAAAATGAGAGAAAAGGAGATAAGAGGGGCTTAAAGGTAGGGAGAAACAGAGAAGATGAGAGAAAAGAAATAGAAGGATAGAGGGAGATAAAAGAGAGAGGAAAGTGTTGGAGAGGAGAGGATGAAGAAGGAGACAGCGCTCCAGTTTAAGGGTAACATTGGTGCCGAACTGACCTGGCCAAAAACTCTCAGAGGTTTGGAAATGAGGACAGCTACAGTGAAGAGAGTGTAAATGTTCTCTCTCTGGCTCACACACACACACAAACACACACACACACACACACACACACACACACACACACACACACACACACACACACACACAGGTGCAGAATATTCCCAAACTGTCAGGAAGTTTGGCTGCTATTCAAGGACACACTCCTTGGTTTGAAGCCAAAAATCATCCGCTTGTTGCCCCCCAGGGTGAGGTGAATTCGTCAAATAAAGCGTAACAAACTTCAAAACAGAAGTCAGAAAAACAAAACAGACAGAAAAACAATAATAAAAAACAAGCAGGCAGCAAAAACTAGCAGTTTCCATCGAATCTCTACCTCTTGCAGCATAACCACGCTTGCAGCATATCCACAAGACTGAAGAGGAATAGAAAGAAAAAGAAAGATGTAAGGTGTAAGCAAAAAACAGCAGCAACAAAAGAGAAGAGAAGAAATCAACACACAGTGGTGTTATCGCTCTTTCGTTATGCCTCATCCCCCTTTCCTTACCCTAACTGTTATTCTCTCTCACTTCCTCCTCATTTCTGCCTTATTCTTTCATTCTTTCTCCCCTTCTTTTCTCTCATTCATTCCCTCTAACTCCATCCTCTAACTCTGTCTTTCTCTCTACCTCCATCCCCCCCCCTTTCCATCGCAACAGCAGCTGTTGTGCTCGGGTGGGGTAAGGGAACGAGGGATGCATAGGGATAGGAGGAGGAGGGAGAGAAAGCGAGCAAACAGAGGATGAGTGATGGCTCAGTGACGTGTGTGTGTGTGTGTGTGTGTGTGTGTGTATGTGTGTGTACCTTCTTGAGGCTCCGGTCGTCCATGGGAACGCGTGGCGAGCCAGGGATGCGCTCTCCCAGCAGGAAACCCAAACGTGTCATGAGCTCCTGAGCCGCCAGGGAGGAGCAGGGCTCTGAGAGGGAGAGAGAGAGAGAGAGAGAGAGAGAAAGAGAAAGATGAAACAGTAGGAGAGGAGAGAGGGAGGTGGAGAGTGTGAAACAGAGGAAGAGAGAGACAGTTACATAAAGTCCAAATACACACAGGACTGATGTAGTCTAACTTGAACTGAATACCACACCTGAGCACCCCCTAAAAGTAAGCAATGTGCACTCACACACACAAACACACACACACACACATATAAAGACAAGCACAAATATATACACCTTCATAGCATAAACTCACCATCACAAGCTCAACGCACTGAAAATCCCAGCAGACACGCGGACACACACACACACCTTCTCAATCTTATATACTGCACATGTGGATAGTTCTGCACCCTTTCTTCTTCTGCTGTGCCTACATTTCCCCCTCTCTCTCTCCATCTTCTGGATCACACAGATGATGTGTGTGTGTGTGTGTGCGTGTGTGTCACAGCTTCTGAATGTGTGTGCATGTTATCTGTCAGCTACTAAGGCTTGCATGTGCAGCCCTGAGGGGGGTTTCTGCCTCTCTGAGAATTACTAGTGTGTAGACCTGTGACTACAGTGCTTCAGGCAGCAGCAGCTAAACCATCACTGGCTCACACACACACTCACTCAAAGCCAATACCTGGTCAGCATCAGCACCCACAGCTCTCACCTGCCATACAACTACTGGACTTCTCCAGACGTACTGAGACTACGTACACAGAAACACAGTTACAAACACACACACTAATGCACAAAGATGTGCCTGCGTGCACACGCGCACACACACACACACACACACACACACACACTCACACACACACCCACACACACACACACACACACAAACCAAGTAATAAGCAGAATGATGAATTTACACAATTACAGCATGTAAATGAGCCTAAGGGTTTCCTCTGGGGGAGGCCGGGGCAGAAGGCCATAACACATTACCATACTGCACTCTGTCAGCAGCAGCATCAGCACCCCTCCACCTCATCACCCCCTCTATCTATCCATTCACCACATCCATCCATCTCTTCATCTTCATCTCTCCATCCATATATCTATCTGCCATCTCACCATTTCTCTAGCTGTTTTGTTTCTGTTCACATCTAGGTGCCTCGCAGTCGGTTTCCTCTTATTTTTTGTCGTCGTTCTCTTTCTCTTGAGGATCTACATGCCTCTTTTGCAGGCTGTTGCACTGAGCTTTTAATAACGCATACATCAATCTCCTTATTTTTTCCTCAATACATTTCCACATCTGAATGATTTATGGGTCTTGTGGATCAGGTCAGGTTTTCAGTGCAAACACACACACACACACACACACACACACACGCACGCACACACAGAAGAGGAAGTTGGGTGAGATTTAAATAGGTATGAAACTGAGCAGGAGTGATCCACAGAGTAATGAATGTTTTATTGGCGTATATTAATGCTGAACCAATCAGAGCAGCTTGTGCCAATTCCCACGGCATCAATTATTCATCAGGAAACGCAGGCCGTTTAATTACGCCCAAATGTAAACAGCATTAGGAACCATTAAGAGCCACGCATGGGACTATGCACCAAAACATGGTTAGGTAACACCTTGAAACAGGTGAGCTTGGAGAGACTCAGGAGTATGTATGTAGATGAGCGAATGCATGTAGATATGTGTGTGTGACTGTGTGTGTGCGTCAGTGCACTCATCTGTGCATGTGTGTGTTTGTGTGTGTGTGTGTGTGTGTGTGTATATGTATGATGGATGGGATATGGATGTAAGGAGCGATATAGGGATCAGTGGATGGATGCATAAGAGGGAGGATAGATGGACAGAGAGACTGATGATAAGATGAAAGAATGATGGGGGAACACATGAATGGATGGTAGCCTTTGGAGAGAAGATAGATGGTTGGGACTACTTTGACCATGTGCAACTCAATGCACCTCTCACAGATATGGAATACATGTAACAGAACACACCAAAAATGTGCAAGGCCAGGGGTGTAGTGGCCATTGGGCGCGGAGGTACTGAGTCCCCCCACTTCTTGGAGCAGAGGCTATTTCTCACGTTTTTCATTTGAGGCATTCATTTAGAACATACTGCATACCCCCACTAAAAAAGGTCCTCATTATACCTCTGTGCAAGGCTGTGTTTGTGTGTGTACCCATGCATACCCAAGCGTGTGTATGTGTTTGAATGTGTGTGTGCATGTGTATGTGTGTGTGTGTATATGTATGTATGCATGCATGTGTGTGTGTGTGTGTGTCTAGGCCTACGCATATGAGCAACTTGATCTATAACCAAAATGTTGAGGGTGCTTGCTGCTTGGATGCCTGTATGTCGATGCTGACATTTCTCACTTGACAGCTAATGCCTGCAAGCAACCTGCCAAGCCCAAGCCAAAGCCAGCTCTTCCATCACTGGGTAAGTCATCTAAAAGTCTTGTGTCCTGTGTACCTGAAAACACTGCGACACACTACTGATGCAACCATCACTGTAAAATCAGCCTCCACATTGGGCTGACATCACATTACAGTGATATCACCACACTTAAACTCCTGGAAAGTTCAGTCTCAGAAGATTGAGACTGGACTCAATGCAGTCTGGAGGGAGGCCACACTTCTCACAGAGGAGGCAAACAGCAGTTCTTACTGTTTTATAAGGAAGTGTGATGATACTGTTACATAATTTAAAATTTTCTACTAAAAACAATCTGTATTGGCTTTGGTGTTTGGTGCAGCGGGGTGGAGTCTGTTGTTTGTGTATAATCATCCTCTGGTGTATGTGTGTGTTTCTGTCATGTCAGCATTTTGTGTTCCTACTGTGTAATGTTGGCACTTTCTTGTTTGTATTTTGTCTGCACTGGTTGTCTGTGTTATGTCTGTGTTTGTGTCCTGTGTGTCTGTATCCGTGTCTGTGCCTTTGCCATGGTTTTATGCTATTGGTTGCCGCCTGGATCTGTCCCATTTGTGAGAGGTTTATAAAGAATAAAGCCTGCAGATCAAAATGAGTAAGTGCTTGTTTGGGGAGATGGAGAGGTATTAAAAGAGATGTCATAATTCACCACCTGCACATAATTCAGCCTGTGACATATCTATCCCTTTCATCTCTCTCTCTCTCTCAGACACACAGACACATACACACACACACTCTCTCTCTCTCTCTCTCTCTTTCTTTCTCTCTCACTCAGACACACACACACTCTATCTCTCTCTTTCTCACACACATACACATATACATTTTCTCCTTCCCATCATTCCCCTCTTTCTTTGTCTCTCTGACACACACACTATCCTTGAATTTCACCCCCCCCTCCTCCTCCCCCCTGCTGCTGTCACTTGATTGCTCATTTTGTCACCTCACTCTGCCTCTGTAGTTTTCCCTCTGTGGAGCTCCAGTCTATTTGCATGCTAAAGAGATCCCTGCCATTCGCTGCATTGCCACTGCCGGTCTCTCTCTCTCTCTCTCTCTCTCTCTCTCTCTCCACCCCTTCCTCTTTCTTGTGAGTCACAGAATGAAGGGAAGAAAACCCTGCACCCTAGCCCTTCTATACATTCCAGCTCTACATACTAGACAGCAGGTATGTGTGTGTGTGTGTGTGTGTGTGTGTGTGTGTGTGTGTGTGTCTGGCTATTACGATACCATTGCTGCTAACACACAAGGCATCTACACTCAACAACTGAGCAGCTAGCATGCATGCCACGCCTGTGGGGTGGGGACACCAATACACGGCCACCCACTGCATCTGTTACATACACACTCCGCATCTGTAATGCTTGGTCATCTGCAATAAATCTACTGCATACTAGATACTGCATAATATGCATGCTATTTCTTATTACAGTATGCATGGCCCATGGTGACCCCATAATCTTACAGCACACACACCAAACAAACACGTGGCAGAGTGCCAGCTCATTGCTGTGTTCCACTCATTGGCTGAATGCTTGACTAGGTGTGTGTACTCTATCTGCGTCAGTGGTGAGGTGGCCGCAGCCGAGGGCCACACTGGGGAAAGACAGAAGCCCAGAGAGGCTGACCTTGCCAGGGGAAGTCATTAATAAGGCTCCTATTTGCATGTAAGCATTCAGACAGATTCACCAAGAGATGACGCTTTGCCTTGTACATAATACACATGCATGCACGCATATGCACACACGCAGACACACAGAAAGACCCTTGAAATATTTAAGTATGTCCATGAGCAGTGCTAGACTTTATGTTGCATTGAATAAAAAATACTAAAACTAACGGTCTCTTCTGTAACACAGCACACCTATTCAAGGTCCACAGCTGCAAGGTTCTTCATCAAAAATGTATGTGTACATTTTGCTTCCTTCTCAAGGAAAATGCTAAATATTTTGCTTGCTTTCTTGCCATCTGTAATGTGAGTTCTTGCATTGCAGTATTGCTCTGTATATTGCCTGCGTAACATGTGCCTAACATAAAATGCTTGAACCATAGCTTAGTAGCCCTCACTGAAACCAGTCCTACATCCAGAAATCACTTAAAGAAACACAGTCCCTAGACGAATCTGATTGTACTGCAGAAGATCGACAATGTCTGCCCTGTGGTCGCATAAGGAAAATTACGACATAATCGAAGGTCGTTATTTATCAATATATTCCGCATTAGTGGCCTTGAGCGCTCTTTCATTGGTTTGTGGCTCCAGTGGGCAACGCAGCCTCAGACTGTTGACATGCGGCTGGTCCATAACAACCGAGGGTTCACATGCAATTTGAAGCCTAAATTACAGGCCTGTCGACCGAGAGGGATTATTTTAACTCGCAATGGAGAAAGCACATGGCGGGTGGTGGAGGGAAAATAATAAACCTCGATGGTTTTGTCCCCAAAAAGAAGGAAGAAAGGGGGAAATTTTGAAAAAAGAAGACAAATCGATTTTAATGAGACTTTTCAGAGTGGAATAAAACGACAGAGAATGGGCATATTGTGATCTGTGATGTTCATTAATGGTAGTTAGCACTATTGGGGTTGTGGTTAGAGGGGTGGTGGGATCTGAAACATGGCGAGAGGAACCATGGAAAAGAAGGGTAACTGTAACCATCCTAGCTGGGCACGGGGACCATGACAATGAGCTCCATCTGAAATCCATTACAAAGTAGCCCAACTCCGTACTCTCAGCTGCAGGTATAAAAACCATGGGGGGTAATAGTAAGTGAGAGGGAGCAAGAAAGAGAGAGAGAGAGAGAGAGAGAGAGAGAGAGAGAGAACCGTGTGTGATTGTGTATTTGTATTTGTGTCTATGTGCAGGGGGATGGCAGTGGTGGTATGGATTTCATATCTGTGACATTGCCCTTCTGACCTATGACCTTTAACCTTTCCAGGAGAATTCTCCTTACCAGGAGAATTTTTTGCCCCCTCAGCTGTGTGCTGAAAACACCTCATCCCTTATCTTGGGGCCCACTGCAGTAATTGTTTCCTCATGTTTCCCCCCTGTTTTTGGTGTGTATACGTTTGGATGTACGTGGATGTGTTGGTGTGCGTGTGTGTGTGTGTGTGTGTGCGTGCGTAAGTGTTTACATGTGGGGACAGGAGGCAAAACTACTTCAATCTGAAATGCCAACAAAATGTACTGTAATGTAAAATGTCACCGCACATTTCCTTCCTACCTGTTATTCCCACTTAAAGACATCTACGCTCAAAGGACGCATTTCAAAAATCAGTCAACAGTAATTTCCCATTTAGACAAGTTACTTAGATGAAGGTGATGAATGCAAGTATGTGTGAAACATAACACAACATAACACAACACAACACAACACAACGAGTCACGTCTTCTTCCCTTTTCAAAGAAGGACGAGGAGGAAGGACATGAGAGATGCCAGGGTGGCCATTTTGAGTCAGAGCACTGGGCAGGGAGATTGGTAAAGGCTGGTCAGGGGTTTGTGCGTGTGTTTGTGTGTATGTGTGTGTGTGTGTGTGTGTGTGTGTGCGTTTGTGTCCGTTGGCTATATTGTGGCTATATTGAGTTTTACACTCTTGTCAGGGCTGGCAAAAACTCTACAGCCCAGGGACTGAGTCATGAAAGTGACCTAGAATCTGCCTGTGCAAACTTGCACGTGTATGTTGCTATGCTTCTGTTTCCCTCTGTGTGTGTGTGTGTGTGTGTGTGTGTTTGTGTGTCATGAGTGTTGTCATGTGTGTCAGGTGATGTCAGGTGAAAGGATCTGAGTCCCAGGAGACACAGAAGTTGGCTGACCTTTACAATAAAATCATCCAAACACACAAGAGCCACTCCAGGGACCTATATCTCTGTGCTTGTGTGCATGTGGGCATATGTCTATACAGCTACAACATGTAGCTTAAATGTTAATCCTCATTTTTAAGTTGCTTTGGATAAAATGCTTGCTAAATGCATAATTCATAATGCATTTCTGCGTGTGTGTGTCTGTGTGTGTGTGTAATGTATGCCTGGTTGTATATACACAGGGGATCACATGGGTGTATGGCTGGTGTATTGGCTCCTAAGTGTGTTTAAGCTTTGTGACCATCTTGGAAGCTTTGATTCACAGAAGCATGCAGTGACTTCAAGCTATAAAGATGATTCCATAACTGGACACTGGAAATGTGGTGTCCTTGTTCTCTCTCTCTCTCTCTCTCACACACACACACACACACACACATACACACCTTGCACACATATACACAGAATCATCTTTCACACACCCTGCAGACATGGTGGCAACCTATAATAAAGCATAGGTCACACATATATGCACATATACACACACACATTCCTTAGAAAAAAAAAAAAAAACACACCACTTCTGAATTCAGACACACACATACTGGCCTTGAACACCCTCCAACTGTGACCTGCCCTTGGGTCTTGGGAGAACACTGACAATGCCCACACCAATAAGAGAGCACTGCAGGGACACAGGCAAGAAACAGGAGAGAAAACAACCACTGTCCCTTCAGCCCACCTCCCTGTAACTGTGAAGCCATGATTACCGTCATTACTTTGCCAAGCCCAGAATTTGCGTGCTGGATCTAATGGTGCTCCAAACCCCCCTGTTGTTGATTGTGGTAATTATTAGCCTGTGGGTGGGGTGTTGTTTTTTGGGGGTGGAGGTTTTGTGAAGTACTCATTGCACAGTGCTCCCCATGCAACCAATGGGGAATTGGGGGAGGAGGTGATGAGGAATATGATGTGATGATTGGCTTTATGTCTGTATATGGCTCGTTAGAGGTCACGGCGGTTGGTTAATGACCTGGTGCTAACCTCGTTAGGCACACAACGTAATTAGATGCCATGACAACAGGTGGAGGATGAGCATGAGTCTGCTCCAGGTCACTTTCAAACAGGCTGATCAGAGCTGATAGAAGGGTGTCAGTCAAATAGATGTGGACGGAAAAAAACATGGAGGAGAGACAGAGAGATAGAAAGAGAGAGAGAGAGACTCGATCTCAAGATGGGAATTCATAGACTTCATGCTATTCACAATGCTGCAATGCAAGTCCAGTAATAAAACCATCCATAGCAAGAATAGGAATATAAGAACTGAATCACCCAGAACTGACATGAGGGCAGAGACTTGACCCAAGCAGAATTACCATCTCTCTCACTAACACACTCATGCATCAGTATTCCAACACTGAGGGCACACACACACACACACACACACACACACACACACACACACACACACACACACACACAATTCCCAAAGCTCAGTATGTAGACTGGCCACACTGAATTATGTCACTCCATGAGAAAACAGTTTAATGCACAACTGCAATATTGCATAATTAGTTCAATGTGGAGGAAGGCAGTAAAATGCAACTGGTTGACCCTTAGGGGTGTTGATGGGTGCTGTGTGGAGGGGAGGGGTTAATGTAGCATGTCTCCTGCAGGAATGCTGCACAGTGACCCACACAAAAGTCCACGTGTGACCCCTTCATTCCCAGCTGGTTACATGATCAAGAGGCAGAATCCAGAAACACACACACACACACACACACACACACACACACACACACACACACAAAAACAGGCCAAGGAGAGATAATTAGGGCTACATTTAGGACAGTCCACTATTTAACAATGGACACTGTATACATGTACATATCTTTGCTCCAAGTGTATGTGTGTGTATGTGTGGGAGGGATTGGGTGTATGTGTGTGCGTGTGTGTGTGTGTGTGTATGAGAGAGAGAGAGAGAACTTTCACTCCACAGAAGAAGCTGCCAGTTGACTGTAAACTCTAAGAAATGCCAACTAGCAACACCATAACAGCATTACCACCTCCCCCCAAAACACTGCTCTAATGACAAGCACTTAGTCTAGCCCAGCACTGGCTGGATCTCACACACACACACACACACACACACACACAAACATGCACAGGTTAGAAAGCACTGCATGTCACTTGAGAAACTGTGCAGCAAAGAGTAGCATTATTCTCCTTAAATAAATTTACCTGTTATTCACCACCATGCACTAACCAACCTGTACAATGCATCTAAAATATTGCACAACACACGCACACCATTCAGAACACGCAGTCTCTCAAACCCATGTCAATCCTTACAAACTGACGTGAACTGCAACACACCTAGAATAACTTGCCTGCATATGCACACACTCACTCACACACACACACACACACACACACACACACACACATACACAAGGACTCACCATTGTGGTGCAGCTCTTTGTTTCTCAGTGGTGTTGCGCGAGCATCTCCAGGAAGCCGAGGACTCTCCACATACTTGGGCTTCCTGAGCGGACCTGGGCACACAGAGAGAGTGAGCAACGGAGCGCACCAGAGAGGGAGGGAGGGAGAGAGAGAGGGAAAGAGAGAGGGAGGGAGAGAGAGACAGAATGGGGAGGGGGAGAGAGGGAAAGGCAGAGGGAGGGATGAGTGGCAGAGAGAGAGGTAGAAACAGAGCAATATGACGAGAGAAAAGAGAGAGACAGAGAGAGGGGAAAAAAGGAAGAGAGAAACAGTCTTTTAGTGAATTAAGTCTTTCCAGATGGGATTTGAAGTGATTGATTTGGATCTCTGGGAAGAATTGCCAAATCGCTCTCCCTCTTCATTTTTTCAAACACAAAACAATCGCTTTTTCATTCTCTCTCTCTCTCTTTTTCTCTTTCTCTCACTACCTGCATACTCTACAATGCCCTGATTAAGACAGCAACAACTTTTCAGCTCCAGGAAATAAAGATTTACAGTTTCACCAATAAAGCTAGAGAGAGAAAGACAGATATTGATAGAGAGAAGGAGAGAGGGAGAGAAAGAGGGAGAGAGAGGGAGACTCTACCACAAGAAGAGGGGAATGAGGAGCATGTGGTTGACTGTCTTTTCATTCAGCTGCTCGTCTGGCTCAGTAACTACCCCATGTCCAACCACAGAATCCTAACCCTGGTATTTCCCCCACCCCCACCCCCCTCCCCATCTTTTTCCTTCTCCCTGCCTCTCCATCTCCCCTACTCTCCTCCGCTGTCTCCATTCACACCTGCTTACACTACTTCCTGTGGCCATATGCACCTTCCTGTCGGCACTGATGCTTATTTTCTCTGGGCTCACTGAGGGGCCAGATTCTGTACATTGGAGATGCAGACTGAAGCTGTATAAATAAGCCCAATGTGAGGCTGGCCAGGGGATACATTCCTCCTGTTTCCTGTGCAATGACCAGAGGCCAGTGTGTGTGTGTGGCAGTGTGTGTGTGTGTGTGTGTGTGTGTGTGTGTGTGTGTGTGTGTGTGTGGTTATGGATGTACAGTATGTGTACAGTGAACTTTTGTATGTGTGTATGGTCTCATATGTCCTTGTCCTTGTGCCATGTTTACATGTATTCATGGCTGAGGCTATGTAACTAGGCTCAGTGTGTGTGTGTGTGTGTGTGTGTGTGTGTGTGTGTGTGTGTGTGTGTGTGTGTGTGTGTGTGTGTGTGTGTGCATGTCTGCGTATGTACATGCATGTGTGTGCGTGCATGTGTGTGCGCATTGGTGTGGTGTGTGTGTGCAGTGTGTAACCCAGCTGATGTTGGTGAATATCACTCCACAGAGGCGCAGCACATGGCAATACTCATTAGGTAGCGGGGGCTTGATTGGCAGGAGACTGTGGTTGAGTGTCTGTTGACTTTACAGCATCTGACCATACAGAGCTTCTGATTAAAAGAAGTCGGCTACTTAGCATCACACTCACCATGGTAGGGGCCATGACTAGTGCTTAAATCTCATATTGCCTTTAAAACAACACATACAAGCACAAGTTGCATTTCATTGATTGACAACATTAAGCTCATCTGGAGCAACACTGCCATCTACAGGGTGATACGGTAGCAGTGCAGATCAGGAAAGCAAAGAAGATTAATCTTCAAGTGGGTGAAGTAAGTGTGTATGTGTGTGTGTGTGTGTGTGTGTGTGTGTGTGTGCTATCATTGCCAAGCCGGACTGCCATTTTATGTGTTCATGGTGTGGTGGTGTGGTGATCTGCCCAAGGTTTCTTCCTAGATTAACTAAACATAAGGGAGTTTTTCGTCACCCCTGTTGCTCTTGGGTGCTCCTTTCTGGGAAGCCAATATGACAATGAGACAATACTATTGTAAAAGATGCTGTATACATAAAACTGAATTGAACTGAATTGAATTGGTGGTCTGACAAAATGTGAAATTATCAGAATAACGGCAACTCCCCTCAGCCATCTAAACCTGAGGATAAAGAGCCAATGGCATTTACTGTCCAGAAGATGGCAGCATAGAGAGAGAGATAAAGGCAGCTCCTGTATGGGATAACTGAGTAACACACACACACACCACAAGCTTAGTTCCAAGTCAGTAAGTAAAGAGAATACTTTTCATCTTTAATCTAAATGAATAGCTTGACTGCACAGAGAGAGGGGGAGAGAGAAAGACACGGAGAGAGAGAGAGAGAGGGAGAGAGAGGTCTGTTTTTGTCTTCCTTTTTTGCTGTCACTGTTCCCGATCAATCTGTTTTACATTAAGCCGGGCTTTGATGGCACCACAAGCAGCTTATGCCAAGTCAGGCAACAAACCAGTGAGGGCACAACCTAAAACCCAGCTGCAAAACACACACACACACACACACACACACACACACAACTTATATGTGTGTGTGTGTGTGTGTGTGTGTGTGTGTGTGAGCGTGCATACAGACACACACCCTGTACTGGAATATCCCTCTGTGTTGTGTTAAATTTAAAGTGTGTTGTGGAAACCATGAACTTTATAAAGTTCCCTTCATAACCTAATACAGATGGCCATGTGAATGGTGGTGAAAGATTGAATTCTGTGCAATGTTAAAGACTTCAAATTAGAGTCAAGATGCATGGGAGCATTTTATATGGTTGGCCTCATGTCTGAGATTCTGTAGAAAAAGAAAACTAGCATGCTAAAAGAAGCATGCATCATATACAGCAAGCATGCTGTAGTTTCGAAAAATTAATTACACATTTTCTGATTGGGAACAGGTGAGAGAAGAATACATTCAATGTGTATGAGTGTGTGTGTGTGTGTGTGTGTGTGTGTGTTGGGGGTGGGGGTGGGGAATAGATTTACTGAGGCTTGAAGGGCTTGAACCCGTAACAGTTAATGCCCTAGCCAGTCAACGGAAAAGCTCAGGTCCAGTCAACTGACTCAGGGACTTAAGATGACAGCAGGGAGGTTTACTGACATCCACTAGCTTGCATTAAATGGATGTGTGTGTGTGTGTGTGAGCGTATATGGGAAGGTGAGTGTGAGTGTGTGTGTGATTGTGTGTGTGTGTCTGTGTGTGTGTGTTTGCATGCATCCTCCTCACCTGGGGACTTCTTGCTGGTGCGTAGCGGGGCAAGGTAGGGCTGTCGAGGGGGCAGCAGTGGGGAGGAGGGCAGTGAGAGGGACACCCCACGCGTCAGACCCAGCCTCCCCCCCTCCTCCATGGGGTACGGCTGCAGGGGTGAGGAGGGGGACACGCCACGAGAGGGAGAGGCGCGTGCCGATCCCCCAAACTGGCTGTTCTGAGTGTAGTACTCTATATCTACAAACAGGGGAAGGAAGAGAGAGAGAGAGAGAGAGAAAGAGAGAGAGATGAGGGTTATAAGGATTCTTTTTATTGTGTTTTCTATCGTGTCTCTCTCTCACACACACACACATACACACACACACACACTTGCTTGTCCACAGCTCCCCAAGTCACTTCCTTGAACTGTGCTGTTCAGGAAGTACAAATCAGTACTATTGTCATTAGGATGAGTGAGATCAGAACCCTATTTTTCCTCCTCCTCTTCAACTGTTAGTGGCAATCAATGCTCTCCACTCCTCCACTCCCCTCCTCTCTCCTCCTCACTCTCCTTTCCACTCTCCTTTCCTCCACTCTCCTCTCCTCTCTTCCACTCTCCTGCTCTCTCCTTTCTTCTCCCCCTCTCTCCTCCACTCTTTCTTTTTGCTTGGAGTCTAAGAGGTCATTTGTGCTGGAGCACGGCTGTCAAACCATCTAGCACAACACTGAGACAGACATAGACAGACGGACAAACAGAGAGACAGAGAGAGAGAGGGGTGAGAGGAGTAAGAGTGAGAGAAGAAACACAGACAAAGAGATGGCTAAGGAAGAAAAAGAGATATGGAGGGAGAACAAAAGAAGTGAAAAGATAGAGAGAGGAAAATATAGGCTGAACTAAGATTAATGGCTGCCAATTCACCCTTAAAAGGCGCCATTCACCCTTGCATCACCCTCTAAATGAAGGGGAGGGGGTGTAAAGTCACAGTGATTCCAAACCATGGCCTGCTCTGCCAACGTAATCCCAGACTCCCATATATCTTAAGTATGTCTGAAGTAACAAAGAAGGCATGATTGTGGCATTTTAAAAAGTTCTATAAGGTCTTTAGCCTGATAGTTTAGCTGTTGCTAAAAGCTTAGGAAGTGACAAAAGCATTCTCAAGGGAGTGATGAAATCACAAATACACACACACACACACACACAAACAAACAACTGTTCCCGTAAAACATCAGGGGGCTTTACTTGTTGCACAGCTGCTTTGCTTAAGCTATAAACATGCATGTCTGTACACACACACACAAACACACACACACACACACAAACACACACACACAGAGAAAGAGAGACAGAGACAGAGACGCACACATATACACACACACACAAAGGAAAGATGGGAGAGAGGGAAGTAACACAGGCCGAGACTGTATGAATGTAAAAAAAGTTGTAAAAAAAAAAAAAAATCCCCAGTTTATTTCTGAAAAGCCCTCCTCCCCCAGTTCTCTCTCTCTCTCTCTCCTCTCTCTCTATCTGTGCCTTTGGCGCGGCCCCTGGTCTGCAATTTCACATGGGCGCCGCGGCCACGGCCGGGCAAATCAAGCCTGCCTAATTATAGCCCCCGCTGCAGCAGGGAGACATAAAATGATTACAGTCCTGCTCCAGCTCCCAGCCCCCCACCCCCTCACCCTTCCCCTTCCCTCCCCACAGCATCCCTTAACTTGGGCCTGGCCAGCAGCAGCCCAGCGCATCCGGCAAAGAATGGATGAGAAATCTGATTAAATATGCATCCGATACTCAATCAGCAGAGCAGCAACGGTGAGTCCTGAGGACATCAAGCGGAGGCCTCGGAGGCTAAATAAAGATTTGCTTGGGTGGTGTAGAATTAAAGGTGCAGTCAACGACTGGCCTAATATTGATGATGCTTAAGCTCTAGAGCTAATCAAAATGACATCCTTCTTCCCTTCTGTGCTTCTGGACACAAGGGTGCTGGGGTTTACCAGTCTAGTCCCCTTTTCTTTATCAGGCTAAAGACCTTACAGGAGTTATGTGTTCCTTTTCTTGTTACTTCAGACATACTTAATGATATATGGTAGTCTGGGATTGTTTTGGCAGAGCAGGACATGGTTTGGAAATGTTCACCACTGTCACTTTACCCCCCCCCCCCCCAACCACCCCACCTCCACCCTCCCAGTGTATGTGTGGATGAGTAGAAACGGTCAGAAGTGTCTGAAAGCACTGGGTAGAGTCGCTTTTGTCATGTTAGCGTGACTATGAGAAGAATTTGGTAGAACATTCTGCCGTCTTCTCAATCTTGTGATCCAATCATTTGTGTCTCATTAGGGGCTCTGTGTCTCTGCATGAACAATCCAACAGTGGTGTCACACGACACAGGTAGTAGAGTAAAGTCTCTCTCTCTCTCTATCTCTCTCTCTCTCACACACCACACACACACACACAAACAAATAATCAATAATGAATGAAAAGGTTTTCTCATGTTTTCCATAAAAACAGAACAGGTGACCCCTAGAAACCCCAAGAAACAAAAGAAGAACAGAAATTAATGAAATGGCATGGCTAAGAAATCTAAGAAATAAAAGCTAAATAAAAGACATCAAAAGTGTGTTTCTGTCTTCTGTCTTGTTTATGACATCTGTCTTCAGCTTTTATGTATTATGTGGCTTTGCTGTCTTGCAGCTGGGGTGAGTGAGTGCACGTCAGGATGGAGAGATGAGCAGAAAAAACACACAAACACACACACAAGCATAGGTCGAGAGAGAGAGAGAGAGAGAGAGAGAGAGAGAGAGAGAGAATAAAAATGTGATGTGCATACACACACACACGCACACAGACAGAGATCTCAGTCTCCATTGAGGAGAGTGTGTGCTGCCCACTAGAGAGCTGTCCAGCCCTCTGGAAGCCCTGGCCTCTTTGGCTCTCTGCTCTATTCTAACACCATGAAGGACAAACACTGCAGGTGCTCAAACACTGCAGGGCATCATGGGCCAAAGGCTTCCTGAACAGCTTCTTTTAAACACTAAACAAAAGTAACTCACTCCACTTCACGCCATGTAAGTTTAGAGGGGAAGAGGCCACTATAGGGAATATCTATATGGGATTCCTTCCCATTAAAGCATCAGTGTTTGCGACACTCATGCCATCTATGGTACTTCTAAATATTGAATATTCAATAATTACTTACTTTCATTCTCGTAGTATATAGTATAGTATAGTATATCTGAGGAGTCAACAGCACACATTCTAGCAAGGGTTGGAAAAGTCAACTTGAAATGTCTAGCTAAGAAAATGCCACTCTTTTTGTTTGTCTTGTCCTGAGGTTCTCTTGGTATGTCTTGCTTTGCTTGTTTTTCATCTAATGTTCCTCTTTCCCTGTCGGCACTGTCTCCTCTGTTTAAACAGAGTGATTTAGGGCTGCTAATCACTGCATGTCACAATTCACTGCAGGCTTTTATATACAGACACACAAGCAAGCACACACATCTCCCTCTCTGTCTCTCTCTCTCACACACACACACACACACACACACATACTCTCCCTCTCTGTCTCTCACACACACTCATACACACACACACACACACACACACTCTCCCTCTGTCTCTCTCTCTCACACACACACACACACACACACACACACACACACACACACACACAATATCTCTCTCTCACACACACACACACACACACACACACACATGCACATGCACAACACATCTCAGCATAATGGGTCTATGGGTAACCAGGGAGTAGTTTGCTGAGGGCACAGAGGACCAGGAGGATCTCCATCAAAGGCAAAAATGAACACACACATAAATCAGAGGCATTTCAACATATCAAAATGGTTGCTGTCAGAAAACAGTCATGTGGTTGGCTGAGAGCTTTCTCTCTCTCTCCTGACTTCCCCCCTTCTTATTTGGATTAAAACACATGTTCTGTGACCGCAGGTCTTTGATTTGGTTTGTTGGGGATTACTCTTTTATCCCCCCCTATTTTGCAACAGTGGAGGAAAAGAACACAAATGTTCTCCTGTGGTTCCTGTAGCTCTGGATCAAGCTGTCTGACCATGACCTTAAGACTGAAGAATGTCCAGTGGTGGCTATAACATGCACATACTAAAACACACACACACACAGTGTGTGTGAGAGAGCACAAGAGAGAGCGAGCTGTTGCCATGGGGTCACTCTTGGATGGATTCATAGCAGTTCCATTTGCTGAACTGCCTGACTTCTTACATATAAAAGGATGACATGATGAAGAAGAAAAAGAAGCAGAAGGAGAGAAAGAAGAAAAAGAAAAAGAAATAGAAAAAAGGAGTTTTCTATCATGTGAAGCTGCACAGCCTGAGCTTTCCAATGGTGTTACTCGCTAGTTGATGTGATGAATGGCTCGCAAGAAAATTAGCTTTGAATTTACATAAAAATAATAATTATATAATACAGCTTTGCATCCATCTCACACCCATCCATCTCCCATTCATGATTTCTTTACTCAAATATGGCAATCCACACATCAAAATAAACAGGACCTACTGATATCAATGGTGTACATCATTCATCTCTATGATTAGCAGTTCCTGAGTAATCTGGTCTTGATATCACATAATATTTCTACACCGTCTCCACCCTCCCCCACCACTACCCACTACAAAGTAAAAAAATTACTTTCCATATCAGACCCCTGAGATATCTGCAAAGATGCAGCGTGATGCAAAATATCTTTTTTACTAAGGGACTAAAGGCTTATTCAAGTAGTGTCATATCAACCACTGCCAGATTCTGATAGCCTAGACCCGCCCCCGGAAAAAAACAAAGTGCCGCTGACAGAGGCAAAAAGGAGAGCTAGACAGAGAGACTAAGAGAAAGACCACAGGAACAAGCAAAACATTATAAGACAATAACAGTCAGGAGCAAGTCTGTTGCTCAGGGAGATGGCGTATCATTAAGCCTAAGTGTTGAATGTATTAGTCAAAGTCAACATCTCTTTGAACAGCTTCCATTAAACTGCAATTAGTCTGTGATGTTTTCTGCCTACTTTCAGTTATCCCCCCCTAATTACCCCATTAAAACACCCCTAATACTGGGCCACATGTCAACATGGGGTAAAGTAATTCAACTTTATGTCAATATGAAAACAAATATTATTGTTAACGGAGACACCAGTTGCAGAGCTGCCAAGACACAAGTATGAAATATTGCACTGTGAAAATATTGTTATGGTTCCATTAATCAGAAACAGCAGTTTGTGATATTAAAGGTGATGGTTGTTGTTTTATTCGTTGCCTGGGAGGGAAGAAAAGCCCTCTGGCTGGTGAGCTGGTGAGATTGGAACTGGAGGAGGAGAGAGGGGTGACTGGAGGAACTTTCAGGATGAGGACTGATAACTGAAAAGACACGAGAGGTCGAGCTCTTCTGACCCATCACAAATCAGTCCATCTGCTTCCAAGCAACATGCTCTCTCTCTCTCTCTCTCTCTCTCTCTATCTCACACACACACACACACACACATACAGGCACGCATGCACACGCACACACATGCATACACACACAAACACACACATACACACGCACACACACAAATCCCCTGAGTCAACAGGTTAGCCCTGTAACCAACAGCTGAAGCAACAACCCAGCAGCCTCACCATGATTTTTTTTCCCCCTCGAAAATAGAGCCAACCCCCACTATCAAAAACACACTCCCACACCCTGCAGGCACACACTCCCACTCATTCACACACACACACACACACACAGACACTCACACACTTTAGTACCAGTGCACTCTTAACAACTCTCTGTCTTAATTTCTTACATGCGCTCCTGACCCCATCCAGTAGAAGCATACATTCCCTAAACCATCTCTGATCACACAAGTAGAACTAACACTCGACTAACACTACCTTGTCCTTCACATGCGCACACACACATACACACACACACATACACAGTGTGCCGTCACTTTCATGTGCCAACTGGATTATTTACTATTACCATCATTACACTCTAATCTACGGTCACACTGTCAGGATTACAGTACTCTGTCAAATATGGACCCCATAACACCAACATCTACAACCACCACCACCCCGTCTTAAACTGCCATCTTAATGTTACCTTCTGTCCTGGCCTCCACCTCCTGCCTCACCCTAAGGATCAAACTTTTTTTACGGGGCCCCTGGATCAAAGCCCTGCGGCTGCCACTAAAACCAATCTCTCCCCACCATCCACCCCAGTCCAGTCCCCTATCCCCACCCAAGCGTAAAGGCAGACATCCACTCAGAGACTTAAAGGGTCAAGAGGAAGGGCCTTGAAGGATGACGTGGGGGGGGGGGGGGGGGGGGGGGGTAGAGAGGGATGAGCAGGGGAAAGAAGGTAAACAGAAGAGAAGTGACAGAGAGAGAGAGTGAGAAAGAGAAAGAATGAAAGACACTGGAGATTCTTTGGAGAGTAATGGAGATTGAAGAGGACTAGAAAAGTAGAGAGAGAGCGAAAGAGAGAGAGAGAGAGAGAGATGAAAGCAAGAGAACTGAAGAAAACGACAGGACATTTACACAAGGCCCAAGGAGGAGAAGAGAAACAGATTGAGGAGGAAGAGAAAAGTACAGAAACAAAGAGAGAGATGAAAGCGAGAACGATAAAGACAAAGACAGAATGTTTCCGCGAGGGCAGAACAGGAGGAGGAGGAGGTGGAGGAGGAGGACTAAATGTTGTGTTGGGGTCTGAGAGCTCTGACTCCTTGACTGCTCGTCTTGTGGTCTCGAGGTGTCAGTGAGCCTCTGGGGAGGAAAATGAAGCGGCTGTGGTGTCTGGCAGAGACGCTGCTCTGGTGACTGTGTGTGTGTGTGTGTGTGTGTGTGTGCCTAGGGTGGCTGGGGTCAGTCAGGGATTGCAACAGCAGAGAGCAAAACAATGATGAGAATTTTCTAGTTATTTTTCAGTCCTACACATATTTATCTAATGCTCTCATTCACATCATTCATTTATTCTTTCTTTCTTTCTTTTTTTCTTTCTTTCTTTCATGTATTCACCCCCCTCTCTTTCCATAATGCTCTAAAACCATTCTCCCATGACAAATCATGGATGTGACAGTACTAAGTGTGCTGTGGTGTTTATCCAGCACACCACTGTCTAAGTGTGCTGTGGTGTGTGTGTGTGTGTGTCATAATGTGTGTATGTGTGTGTGTGTGGGGGGGGTTATGTGTGTACGTGTGCGTGTGCATGTGCGTGTGAGAGTATAACATATTTTCATTTGCAGTAGTGTGTGGGGTGGGGGTTACTGTGTGTGTGTGCTTATATGAGTGTATAAACATGTTTGTCTGCTCATTGTCTGTCATCATTGCTCCAAAAGAGTACACACACACACACACACGCATACACACATACACACACTCCCCATCACATCACACAGACCCTTGTGAGACCCCCCCCAGTACACAGGGGAATATATATATATATATATATATATATATATATATATATATATATATATATATATATATATATATATATATATGAATTTTTGCTTCTCTCTCAGATCCCCCACAGCAAACATTTGGGCATCCATTAAGTATGTTTACCCAGGCCTCGCCACACAGATATTCAGCAAGGGAAATTTCTCATGCCTGTAGGGCCTATGGATAATGTATACAGTGTAGCCACTATCCATACACACACACAGTACACACAGACACACCCACACCCACACACACACACACACACACATAACACAATTTTCACACACTATATATACACTTACACATGCACAGGCATGCACATGAGAGAGAGAGAGACAGAGAACGAGAGTGAGATAGAGTGTGTGTGTGTGTCTGACCCAAATTTGAACTAGACCAAAGAGACAAGGCAGACATGAGTGAACTATGTTTCACTAGATTACTAAGTTAATAATTGCTAATTTAAAAAAAAAAAAAACAGAACAGAACAGAACTTGTAAGCAGGACTCTCAGAACAAGCAGTGAATGAGGCTAATTGGTGCGGTTCTAAAGAGAATGACATAATGACACAGGAGCTGTGTATAAAAGACTATGAGACAGGAGGGGCAGGAGTGCTGAAATGCACCTTTAATATCCTGCGATTCTCATGTTTCTGTGTTATTCTGCTATTATCACCACTTTCTATCTCGAGTGATAGCATTTGTGATATAATGAGAGGCCCACTGCGTGTGTGTGTGTATGTGTGTGCATGCATGTGTATATGTGTGTTTGGGTGTGTATGTGTGAGAGAGAAAGAGAAGGAGAGAGAGAGAGAGAGAGTGTCTAATCATGTCTGTTTGTATATGTGATGTCATCCATACTCAAACTTCAGGGTGTGTCCATTCATATTATCCTCATTCTTAAAGCCCACTTACTTTTCAACAGACTGTCTCTTTTGAAGAGCTGTAGCCTGTCTTGACCTGTACCCAATGAATCAATATTAAGAGCTGAACACACACACACACACACACACACACACACACACACACACACACACACACACACACACACACTTTATATGGATTATCTTCTCTGTAATTCCGCCACACAGTTTAGAGGAACAAGTGATGCCATAAGATCAGAGCCCTGTGAGTGTGAGTGTGAGTGTGGGCGTGAGGGAAAGTTCCTCTCATGTTCACACAGGTTCAAGTGCACACACTCATTATGTGTCAGCATGACAGTGAAGATCAAACCGAGGGCTTAGAGCCAACTTTACAGGAGAGCCAATGATCACAGTTTCATACGTTATGGACTAACAATCTGGCCATATGGTTCTCATCCATTGAAACCATACAATGCACACTGATACCAAATATAGCAGTATAGCACCAGGAGTTATGTTGTGTGTGATAGATGTAATATCTTTTAGCTATAATAGCCCTTATTCTCTCTAGCCACTCACAGTCTTACAAAGCTCCAGAAAAAATGGAATTTGGAACTTCATGAAATTTTTAATTTCATGACCAATGAGTTATGATGCACTATAGGATACTGGTATACCTTTGGGATTTTCACAAGAGGCATAATGAGCTTGATCTGTGAATCCACGATGCATTATATCTCTATTCCATCCTAACCCTCTGAGGAATCACTCCATCACATTTCACTAAGAACGGGTTGGCAGGTGAAAGGGCCCTTTATCTCCTTCATATCTAACATCAATACCCTGAGCACAAATCCCATTGCTGGAAGGTGATTTGGAAGAGGTTTGTGTCACAATATTTCAGTCCTAAACCTGGCAAACACCCAGAGAATCGACAGCAGATCTCTCTCGCTTTCTTTCTTTCTTTAAGTGCAATACTGTTACACTAAAGTTAAAGTGTCTTTTGTCGCTGTTGCTGCTCACCTGTGTCTTTCTTGTCCCCCCTCCCCGCTCCACCTCTTCCTTTCTTCAGGACGGCCTTGAACATTTTGGAATCCGTGGTGTGCTCCTCTTTTCCTCTTGTCCTGGATGATCCAAAGATAAACACATCAATCAGATTCTGCGCAAACCCTTTCTCAGCACTTCTCCCAGTGTTGGACAATGAGAGGATAAAGTCTCAACTGAGAAGATAACACAAATGAACTAACATGGTGAGAAAGAAAGATACTGTAGTGTGTATACAGATCACTTGTTTAACCCTTTACGTTTTGGTTCTAGAAACATTTTGCTTTGTGCACTAAAGGAAAGGCCATAGATTGAAATTAAGTTATGGGCAGAGAGAAACAACAGAGAGAAAACAGAGAGGGAGATGGATAAAATGTGTGTAAGAGAGAGAGAGAGAGAGAGAGAGAGAGAGAGAGAACATAGAAGAGGAATAGAGTAGAGTGAGCGAAGAAGAGATGAGTTCCTTGTTGTTCCTTGAGATCCAGAGGCACACACACGCACACACACACACACACACACACACACACATAGCCACTGGGATTCCTGGCATTCCTTATCTAATTGCAGCTACGGGGGCGCAGGTCGGGCCTCCAAATAAAAGCAGAGGACGTGCACAGACACCATGGGTCCCACAATAACACACCACTGTCACATGTTCCCCACAGACTACTGCTCAGGGCGCTAATGGCAGAGGTGCTGATGCAAGGATATGGAGATCTAGTGTACGGGAGCTTAGTGGAGGCTGCCCCATTAAGGGCATAAGTCACTTAGGATGGGTAACTGACACACGAACATAACAACACATTGAGCTGTTCATGAGCTCTGGGGGTTTGAGAGCAAACATGTGGATCTTACACACACACACACACACACACACACACACACACACACACACACACACACACACACACTCACACACACTAAAACATACACAGACATTTGCAAACCACCCCAGCTGTTGCCTTCAGGTCTCCAAATTTGTGAGGAAATGAAAGGTCACTCATCCTGCTGTCAGAGACACACAAACACACATAAACACACTCACACACACATAAACACACACACACACACACCGTATATACTACTGAAGAGGGTGAATGAGTTTTACAGAGTTGGGCTTTCATGAAACTGAGTACACATGACACACAAGTAATTTACTGGTAATTTACTGCAGGTTGAGACTTTACCAAATATCCACCCATCAACATATAGAAATGTTATGAATTAATGAAATGCACACACAAACACACACCCACCCTCACACACACACATAAGAGACACATTCTTCTTTCCATTTCTCCACCAAGTACACCTCACACACACACGCACAGACACACAGACACACACACACACACACACACACAAACCCCATGGTGTTTCATCTCCACATTCAGATATGCTTGAGACAATGGGAGGAAATACCAACACGTCCACCAAATCACCAGTGTGCCCCTAAAAATAAAGGGTTAAGAGCTCACAGCCACCAGGCCTGCGTATCAGTCCTGTAGAGGAATAGAGGCCGACTCTTCAGCACTTACAAACCCCACTGGGACATCTCAGGGGCCCCCTCTACCCCTCTGTCCCTGGCTTTCTCTCCTTCTCTCTCTCTCTCTCTGTTACACTCACACACACACACACACAAACACTTTCCCTCTTTCTTTCCTTATCTTACATGCCTGCATGCATACACAAACACAAACACACACACACACACACATACACACACACACTACCCCTCTCTTCCTTCTCTATCTACTGAACCTGAGGAGGAAGATTAGAAAGAGGAGGTGGTGGAGGAGATAACAGAGTGGAGCAACATTACTGTTGTCAAGGAATCTGCTATGCACTCTCTCTCTCTCTTTCTCAACCCTGACAACAGACACAGTCTAGCATTTCAATTGTATAGGCTACGTGTATTTTTATATTAGTCTCAAACTCAACACACACTTGCTTGTGCCACAAGCTGGAGAGGGGTACCCCCTTCTCACTGTTGACCTGATCCCACATTATGACAGATCACAGTGGGGCTGTGTTTCCCTTTTATGCATCTGGCTGCAATTCTGGTTCACACGTGCTTTCAACAGGAGGAAAGTATTCACTGCAAGTCATGCAAAACATGCACTTACCATCACAATCTTCACAGAATGGGATAAGAAACTGGATTTCTCTACATGTCATCTCTATTGTTTTTATGCTCAATGTGTATGAAAGCAAAAAATGGACTAGTATTTAGAGGATGCTTTCATTCTAAGTGACACAGACTCACAATATGGGGTTCAGGAATCAAACCTGGGTCACCCGATTGCCAACATAACTGCTGCTTCATCACGCCCATTTGTCAGTCATCGCTCACGTGGCAATGACAGACAGAATGGGACTTTAGCTAAATGTGATCATACATGCAGTGCCATATTTCAAAGTGTGCACAGTAATAAAAAACTATGTCTAAAACAGATGGTAATGCCTTAGTACATTACATTAATAATTGTCCCAGGAGCTGACAATTCTTCACTAAATTTTCAAAAGTGACGATTCTTCACTACATGCTAGTGTCAGTTTATAGTGTCAGTCTCATGGAGAGGCTGAGAGAGAGTGTCTGAAAGAAGGAAAAGTTTATGAAGCACTTTAACATCCAGTGGTGTAAAAATAAGAATGTCAACACTGCAAATTTAGTGAGAGCGACCTTGAGTGTGGGAAAGAACGGTGTGGCTACATGATGAGGGAAATGTATGTCTCAGGTCACAGTAATTCAGAGAATGCTGAATGAATGAGAGGAGTAAAGTATGTGAGTGTGTGCGTGTGCGTGTGTGTGTGTCTGTCTGTGTGTGTGTGTGTGTGTGGAGGGGGGGACGTGGAAAATGAAATGAGGCTTATTACACTCATAGAAGTTGAGGACAGAAATGAGGCCAGCTGATGAATGCAGGGTCAGTCTCTAAAGGAGGGCTTTAACCAACCAACCACACACAAACACTGACACACACACGCACACACATGTACAGATCAACCACAAAGATATATTACATACACACACACACATACACACACACACCACAATTAAATTCCATTTTCATATTGAATGCATTTATGTGGGTTTTAAGAATGCATATGAACACATCTTCTTCAACATCTTCAGCACAATAGACAAACTAAATAAATTAATTAAATCTGTTGTACACACACACACACACACACACACACACACATTCCATGAACAAGACTTTGAAAGTGTTAAGGCTTGCTGACATTCATTTGTCCCTCAAAGAAAGCCCAAGAAACTGAGCATTTCCACACCATGCCCTTAAATGTGATCATTTCATTATGGAAATGCACACTTCACTCCACCACCCCTACCACCAAAACTAGAACATCAAAACCCCTCGGAAACCCTAAACCTCTAGCCCAACAACCCCCCCTACCTTAGCCCTCGGCCCCATCCTACATGAATATTGCCCCACACTGCTTCACTCTCATGGGGGCACATGCTCCCCAGATCCTGCCTGCCTGCCTGTATCCTGCCTTAAATGACTGTGATCTGAGAGAGAGACCACATCCACTTCCTGCCCCCCCTCACATGTGGTTGAGGGTAAGGGAGAAAAGAAGAGAAGAGAAAAAAAGGGTGGAAAAAAGAACAAAAAAAGAAACACCCGCAAAACAATATCAGGAAAAATAACTCTCACAGCTAGCGAATTTTCAAATGTCAACAAAGCAGCCTTCTCTGTGTTGTCAATTATGGGACCAAAGTTCAGAAAGACGTCATTTACCTCATGTGCACCGCCATTAACACGCCATTAACTCAGTTATGCATTGTCTTCCTCACACACTGAAAGGGACAAACATCTGGGATGGGCCTACCGGAAGGTTCCAGAGCAAGGCACACATTTGAACTTAAGTCGAATAGGAAATAGCTCTGGAAGTGGCTCAGGATGTACAAGTGTTAATACTTTTCTTACAACCTATAGTACACATGTAATATTATCAAATGCCTTCTCAATTAGCTGAGTATACCATCACTGAAGGCCAATCTTCTCCCTCAGAAACCATATGCATGGTTAAAGTCTGTTTATAAGCTCCTTCAAAGTTCTTATAAACACATGTGTGTTTGGAATCTCTCTCTCTTTCTCTCTCTCTCTCCCGCTCTGTGTGTGTGTGTGTGTGTGTGTGTGTGTGTGTGTGTGTGTGTGTGTGTACGTGTGTGTGTGTACATGTGTGACTGTAGGTCTGTGTATAGTATATGTATAGGAATGTGCCTGCAGATTTCTGTCAAAGGCCATTTCACTGTTGGTCTGCATAACTCCCAGTGACACAGCAACCACAAGAGGTTCATTAAAACCTCAACATGTCACTGAAGAAGAACAAAAGGCCTGAGCCCAGCCTCCATTACAGGGGCCAAAGACTTTCCAAGGAGCTGCTGGGTGGCGGATGGGGAAGTGTAGATTTATCTCATAAATGCTTTGATGGTTTGCTGACTCCTGTAATCCTCTGACGACTGCATCCCCCCACCCCAGGGTCCAACATTCCCTCATCAACCTACACTTAGTATGAGTACCAGGGCAATAATTAGTATACCATTGAGAGAGGGGACCTCATCAGCCAGTGCTATTCTCTCTCAGCCAAGACAAATGGGCACAAATACACACACACAAACAAAGCACCCACACTGCACAATATATAGACACAACCAGACAGCACCATAAACAAACTAAATAGTTGATGAATTCAGCATATACAAACACAGAGACCACCGGTAAATAAACAACTATTCAAAGTTGTTCAAATGACTTTGTCATAGTCTAACTTCACAATAACAACCTGAAACTTAGCCCTATTCTTCAATAGACATCAGGCGCTTACTCTCTGTGTACGTCTGTTTGTGTCAAAGGTCACAGCCCTGCCAAACAAGCTGATGTCTGTTTTTGGTGAATGTAGCCATTGCTGTTTGCGCATGTTAAAGTCTCTTGTTTCAAAGTGAAGAGTGCAGACAGACGTCATACGAGCGTTTTTCGAAAGCGAAAGATGCCAAGAAGACTTTTGGTTTGCCTGACCACCACTGGACCCTAAACCTTTTAATAACTCTTTAAGTTGCAGTTCTCTGGTAATTGCATGGTGCCGCTGGCCAAGTGCAGTGCTCCAATCTGAGCTTAATTAGGCCTGAAAAAGAAAAAAAAAAGGAAAAGCCGCTCAATCAAATGGCCATCGAGGGGAAAAATAGCAAATGACAGATGCGCAATGCCAGAACGGAAAGAAACAGGGAAAAAGATGAAAGGGACTGGGTAAATTAAAGGGGGATGAAAAGATGGAGAGAGTGAAAGAATGTTGGAACACACACATTCACTCGGCCCAATGCTCAACCACACAAACACCTAGCAATACATCTCTTGCTGGGCCATATGATGGGACTGCTAGAGTCATCTGAAAGCGGCTGTGTCTTTAGAGAGCCACTTTCGACTGAACTTGAATGAATGTTTGATTAAGAAAACGAAGCCGGCCAGTCGCCGCTGCGTTGAGTGAAGTCGTCAGGACTGACTGCCGTGCGTTGATTGGGCAGAAACCAGGGCGAGTATTGCTAAATAGGGTTTCGATGGCAGCCACCACAGGGAAAATGGCCTCGTTTCCTTTTCTGGAAGACGTGGCCTCGTTATGCTCCCAGCTTACGCGACACTTTCTTTCCTCTTAACAAGGGATCTGATGAAAGTGTTCTACCAGAACATACTGTACTGAATGGGTCACTTCTGAGAGAGACACACAGAGATGACTCCCCTACAAGAAACTAAGAGAGACAAAGAAATATATGGAGGCCAGAAAAATGATGAACGGATAAAAGGAAAGGGAGAAAGAGAGGGAGAGAGAGAGAAAAAAATCAAATTTCTGAGGGCATGTAAACATTTACATTACAAGTCTATCATCAATATCTAAAAATTCTCTCAGAACTGTCATGAAAAATGATTAAAGCGCATTCACCTGAGTGTGTGTGTGTGTGTGTGTGTGTGTGTTTGCGTGTATGTGTGTGTGTGTTTCAACATGTGTTTTCTGTCATGATGTTTCCAAACATGCGTTCACATTCTCCTCTGACCCATAAAAAACTCTGTTATCTTCATGAGGCTTTTGATGTGATGGTAGTTCAAGCTTTAACCACATCTGTGATTGTAACTGGGGGATCTGCACTAAACCTGTCACCAGGTTAACCAGAGCAGAGGCAGGTTCCATCCTGTGCACCGTCTTATCATAGCTTTTATGGGCTTCCCTGGAAAGCCCCGGCTAATTCGCTTCATCCGACATTGTAAACAGACATGACCAATCCATAATAAGGTCATATGACAATGATCAAGTTCTTGGCTCAGGCTGAGATGTCGACAGAAAAATACCTCTCTTCCTCTGCCTGACTCACAAACAGAGGAAAACGCAGCAGGCCCATCTGTGACATCATAAAGGTGAGACATAGGAGAGAAAAATAAAACAACAGCTCAGACACAACCAAAGATTCCAGGAAGCACAAGCGTGAGGCAATCAGTGGAGGCAACTGGAGCCTGGAACAGAGCCAGAGCCTATAAAAACAAAATGGTGACTTCGTTTTTCCAACAGCATCTAGAGCTGGTTTTAGCAAAGGTACTACTCTGTCAACATGTCAACATTTTCAAGATACCCAAAGCGCTTTAAAGTGGAAGGGGCACCTCACTAACCACCACCAATGTGTAGTACCCACCTAGGTGATGCACAGCAGCCATTATGTGCCAGAATGCTCACCACACGCCAGCTTGAGGTGGAGAGTGAGGGAATGGATGAATGAGCCAATTAGAGTGGGGGATTATTGGGGGGCAGATTGAATGAGCCAGGTTGGGATTTTAGCCAGGACACCAGGGATCCCCCTATTCTTTGCTGTGGGATCTTTTCTGACCACTGTGAGTCAGGACCTCAATTTAACATCTCATGTGATGGATGGCCTAATAAACACAACAGAAAGTGAATATGTTTCTCAGTCAAAATGCTGAGGACTCCTTTTGCATCATTCGTCTACCCAATTCCATTTCATTTTGATGCTTGAAAGCTAGCTCCAGCATAAGGGTCATAAAAAGTCTGTCTGCCTTTGAGAAATGCTCCTGCTGTTTTGTGATAGCGTCTAGAGTAAATTGCATTTTGAGGAGACTGTGTTTATATTCCACACCGCTCTAAGCCTAATCCTTCTTCGGAAAGACAGACTCACACAGCGGCCTGGGGTCTCTCTGACAGCCTCCCAGCAGGATCCATCCCCCCTACACAGTTCTTTGTGCAAACTTAATCATTAACCTCACAAATCAACCGTCTCCAGGATGCAGCCTCACGGACGACGCTGCAAGCTACAAGGATCATGGCCCATGCATGGCCTCCTTTAGGCCTGCATGACAAAAACAGGTTGAATTCACAGTTGTGAGCTGATCAAGTGGCTAGAGCATGATCTTTGGACATGCACTGAAACACACAGATCAGTCAGATCCACTTGGATTTGGTAATATCTTTAGAACTTAGCTCCTCTCCTTTCCACTTTTCTCTAATCAAAAACTGATCTTCTCACACTGCATATCTCCTGTGTTTGCCACACCTATGGGAGTGTTTGTTAGTGGAAATGTCTCTAGGTTTCTGTATACTCTCACTAGTTTCACATTGGTGTGCAGCAGTAATTTGATTTCTCTGAGTCTGCAGAGAGTGCAGTGCTGTCTGATCAAAATGAAGGCATGTGCTGTCTGTCTCTCAACGCCTGGAAATACACCAGTCAATTGAGGATGGCTTTCATTAGGAGTAGAGAGAGAGAGAGAGAGAGACAGTGTGTGTGTGTGTGTGTGTGTGTGTGTGTGTGTGTGTGTGTGTGTGTGTGTGTGTCTGCGACCAGCTATGTGTTTTGAAATCACAAGCATCTGTCCTGCGTCTGGTTATCCAGGTGCAGAGGGCTAGGTAGCCCATGCTGTCAGCCCAGGTGACAGGGCACCTGGGATTTCATCATTTTCCCACAACTGTGTGTGTGTGTGTGTGTGTGTGTGTGTGTGTGTAAGAGACAAGACATCACACAATGCTGTAAATGTTATTTGCAATTTACGATGCTGCACTTTTACTGGTTAGTTGTTGAAAGCTCAGTGATAAAATCTCTTAGGTCTGTAGCTGAACAATGAAACTGTGTTGTGGTCTTGGTAAATGTGTGTGTATGTCATCCTTTCTATGTGTGTGTGTTTGGGTGCTGTGGTTGGTCATCAGTAAGATGGACTATTATTCTTTTGTAATGAGCAGAGAAAATGTTAATCAGTGGCAGCTGTAGAAAACAGAGGTGGCTAATGTGTTTTGTACTACTCATTTCACACATTTACACACATTTCATACTATTCCCCTCACATGCACTCTCTCTCCTCTCTCTACGAGGATAATTTCATCCAGACCCCATGACAAAAATACCACACTGTACATCTAGAAGAGATGGGAGGTTTATTTAAGCCAACACCACCATACAACATTTGTACCAGCTCCAGCCCCTGTGGTTTTACATTGAGAACTAAACTGCGTGTAAAATATGAGACACAAACTCAGTGCAGTGTGTGCCCAACTTGATGTTGCCTATATAACCCCCTACAGTCTTGTAAAATAGGTGGCTGCATAAACTTCTCTAATATATAGCACTGCACAAGAGAACACACAAACACACACACACACACACACAAACTCACACACACACGCAGGGGGTCGAGGTATGTTGGCGGATGTGGAGATGAAGTTACTACAGCAATTTGCAGCCATTACATATGGCTGGAAGGAGGAAAAAGGAAAAAAGAAAAATGGCACAAAGCATTCAAGTCTGGATGACATATGGTTTGCAGCTTGGCTTGGGACGCCAGAGTGAGGCTGGGTCTCAAAAAGCCCTATCCATGAACACAATGGAGACACCCACCCAAAGGCACAAAAGCTAACATGAGCTAAGGTAAAAATCCCATTGTGTTCACTACCAGTGATCTGGTTACACAGACAAATGCAATAACAAGCAGGGCTTGTTCAAAAGAAAACATAATGCTGTAAAAGAGGCCATCGCATATGCCCAGCCTGCCACTGGACAAAACAAAAGACGAAATACAATGCATGTAATGGCACTCTAGATTCCCTGTTTACTGGTAAGGAGGGGTGTGCATGGCAGCTGACAGGGAGACATTGCAACTCTGAGAGTGACTGATTGAGAGCGACTGTCAGACACACACACACAAACACATAGAGTGAGTGTGAGAGAGAGAGAGAGAGAGAGAGAGGGAGAAAGCGAAAGAGAAAAAAAAGAGAGAGAGCACACCTGTTGTCTGTGTCAGCTGGCTATAAGCCACAGAGAGCACAACTATCTTTGACTTTCAGGAGCATTTAGTCCAGTAGTCCAAACAACCCACGCGCCCCAGGACTGACCATCCATAAACACATAAAGATAGCTTCATATAACGTTGTGTATGTTTTCCATTTTGATTACATGCATTGTAAAGTTATATGGACTTTTCTAATCACTCATATCAACTTTGTAAGCTATGTCAAAATACATTTTCTACAATGTCGTTCACCTGTAGTCAACTGCTGACAGCATTGCTTGGTGTTTGTTCGAAAATGTTTACCTATCCTCTGCCTAAGACACAGCAAACACTGGCTTGTCTACGACTTCACTACATGGAAGACAAGCTGTCATGACACTTTGCTGCAACCCGCACTGTGATACTAGTGAGGAATTTTTCGTGGCAATAAACCCCCGTGGGTGCGACGCGTTACGTTTGGCTCGGCTATGAATGAATGGGCTAGAAGCACGGGGCAACACGGCTCTTACTGCAGCTAGTAACAGAATAAACTAGAAACAATAACAAACCACTTAAGAATAAACAAAGTATAGATTATCTTTAGGTTACTAAAGTAGGCGATTATGAAAAATATCCGAGTATTAAGGCTGTGTTTAGAGCAAAGCAACTCAAAATCTTACTGGTAACTAGACATGTTTCTTCCAAAGTTTGTCTATTTCACCATGTCGCTAAAATCATTATAGAAAATTCATTGTTTGAAAAAGTATTACCTGCACTTATGGAGCAACGGATCGATTAGTGGCAAAGTTTTCCGTGCGCTTCTTGCCGCATGGGCTCTTGGTGTGTGGAGTTTCGGCAGAGGAGTGACAGTCCTTCCTCACTCACCCACTGACGGAGGCGTATGTGAGGTCATGGCAGGAGGGACCGTGAGGAGGGATCATATACCCACTACAGCACCGCTGAGTTATCGAAAGCTCCAAGGTTTTTGAACACACCCACCTGTGGACTAACTAAGCCATAAAACTCGAAAGGTGAACTTTACTGCTGACAGCTACATAAAGTTGACGAGACTTCTAAATCAGATTTTATCATTTATTTATCAGTTAGTGGCTAAATCTGTTAGTCTAGTCAGGCCTACTATTAGCATCATGAACAGATAATTATCGCGTAATCACAAAATTACACATCTTGATACCCCGAAAGCTGCTAAATGAGCTGCCTCAACGCTGACACCAAGTGGCTTTGAGCTCAAACGGTTTTTGTCATTGTTGAAATAACAGGTAGATGATGACACAGTTTGTTAGAAAAAACAAATGTCACTTTTATTCCATCTCATTCACTTGGACATTGTGATAACAGCTTCTCTTTTTATATTTTGTTCCATAAAGTCTCTTTTTATATTTCATATCTTTCTACCTCTGTGACACACGAGTGTTCAGCAGAACTCCACTGCAGACAATGTGTGATAGTTTTAAGTTATATTTAGATATATTTGCCAACAGTAAATGACAACTGTACAAGACTCGTACTCACACACATAACCATGTACACACGCAAGTGTACACAAGCGCTCTCTCTCTCTCTCTCTCTCTCTCTCTCTCTCACACACACACGCACACGCACACACCTTGACAGTATAGTTACAGCATAGTGACACAACATGAGAACACGCCACTTCATTTGCACATAATATCATTATATGTCTTACTCTTTTCACAGATTAGAGTTCTCCATATGTTTTTGGTTAACAGACATTCCCTATCTAATACACACTCACACACACACACACACACACACACACAAACCTTACACACATACATGAGCATACCCTTGTCTCTGACTTGTGTTATGTCCTGACCATGCGACAAAAGACACACATAAATAAAAAAAAGTGTTGATAGCACTGTCCTAAACACACTTGATATTTCATAGAAAACAATGATAAATTAAAAAAGATAATATTTTACTGTATATCTCTCTCTTTGGCTCACATTCAGGCTCTGTATCAGAAAACAAGAACTTCCAATCAAGTTGATTAAGCATTCATTCATACAGAACACCAGGATTCACACATATGCACATGCGCACACGCACACACGCATTTCATTTTTATATTAATTCCATATTTACCATGGCATGCACTCACTCACTCTATACCCCATAAGCACTCCTCTCTCTCTCTCCCTCTCTCTCCCCCCCCTCTCTCTCTCACACACACACACACACACACACACACACACACACACAGTCATGTATATCTCCAAACAAATACACACAGACACCCACATCTATGGACCAATCACACATACAGTATGTTGGCCTATCCTCTCTCTTGATGGCCCGCTCCTTCTGTCACACTTGCACACATAACATTTGTACCACTCATACACACACACATACACACACACACTCCTTCTCCCTCTACACCCATGAGTCTGGTGAGGAGGGGTACTGCTGGGCCCTGTAGGACGGTCGACGGGCTGAGGAGTAAAAGTCCACATAGTTGGTGACGGGCTTGTGGTGCGAGGTGGGCTGCGTGGCGTAGGCGCTAAAGGGAAGTGGCTCGTCCAGGTAGGGATCATGTTCAAAGCCCTGCGGAGAGGACAGGTATACCCTGTAGGAGTCATAAGGGCCTGGGCCAGGATCATCCCCATAGAAGATCTGGGAGTGCTAGGAAAGAAAATGGCAAATGATGACAATGTGTTTATGTACACATATATATATACACACACACACACACACACACACACACACACACACACACACATTTGTGTACAAACAAGTGGAAATAGTATATATTAGTACATTAGGGAGAATATACTATATTAAATAATGCATACTATATAAGGGAATTAACTATCAAACTAATACTTAGGGATATCTCTAGTGTACATGATGATATAAGGGGTCTCACCTGGGATCTTCTGGCTTCTTCTCTTGTAGGTGAAGAGAAAGACCTTATGAAGTATGGGGATGGCTTGGCAGACCCTGAGAAATTACACACACACACAGAGTTACTTTTCATAGTGTGTGGGACTTGTCTCAGCACCAGCAGAACTAATACCGTCTCCAATCCGGGGCCCATGCTGCTCAGCGGTGACTCAGGGGAACTCAGCGGGGATTCTCACATTTTAGACTGGAACTGGGTTAGTTCCACACCCAGGGGGGTAGGAAACAGGAGCTCTAGGGCTCTAAGGCTTCAGTCCCACAGGCCAGCTGACCCCCCTGTACCCCACTGGTTAAAGAGACTGGATGTGGGCTTAGTGGAGAGCAAAAAAACAGTGAGCTCTCCAGAATCATATGGAGAAATACCAATAACATGAGGAAACTAGTCATCAATGATACCTAATGGCTGATAATGATACTATTCTTCAAGTTTAGGAAGGAAATGTATTAAGAAGAGACAAAGACACAATACTTTGTGACATTTTACAATACATTTTTCCCCTAATTAGTAACTGTCCATGGATCTCTTCCTTGCTTTTCAGGAAGTGATGTTTTCACACACGTGCTTTATGAGCACAGTAAAAACCTGGCTCATAAACACAATCAAAATGTGGTTTTACTGATGTGATCATAACAACTAAATTTTTCTTGCACAAATCATTTTTACGGTCTTCCTTGGGTCTTTACCTAAAATATAATACACATACAGAAAATGCAGATTGGAGACATTATACTACTTCACATAGATAACAGCATGAAATGGTCTAACAATAGGTCAGTGGACTGGGACCATCTAATCAGTAAACATCTAATTTAATATGCTTGTCTGTGTACTATCCATTGTCCTTGAATGCGTGTTGTGGGTGCAAATATACTGCTGAGTATATACTGCTGAGCATGGCCTAGAGTCTTCTCTGCAGTCTGCCATGTCTCACCTCTGTATTGGCTCTTGGGTAAGGTGTTATCTCCGTAGTAGTTGTGAAGTTGCATAGATGACTGTGCTCTCTGTTGGCTAAGGCGATGACCTCTTATACCCAGCATGGCAGGAGATGATGTGGCACTCCCACCTTGATTTGGTTAGCATAATAATGTGCAAAAATAGAGACATTGAATAAAAATGTTGTACATTTTTAATACAGAAAGGACACAAGATTAAAGTAGCTCAGTGCATATTATTGCATTACATTACATCAAGCATACTTCGTTTTTCAATACTAGTTTCATTGATGCGCTGGTACATGCTCACCTGTCTGCATAACAGGGGACATCTGCAGGGTGCTGGTGGGCAGTGTGGGCTGGGAGCGGTATCGGTCTCGCTCCAGGGTGGACACAGGGGTGATGAAATGGGTCTGGTTCCAGCCGTCCTGCAGAGTGAAGTCAAGACAAATGACCACACAGAACACACCACAGGGAACAAGTCCTGAGACCAACATGTAATTGAGCACTACCTCCACTAGAACTCTGCCGCATTAGTCTAAAACCATGTAATCAAATTGCTATAACAGATCCACTAATGCTGTAATCTCAACTATGCTGTAATCCACACTATGGATGAGATGTCCATGGTATCACCTTACTACTACAAAACCTATTAGATGATGTATTACAGTAAGAAGTCTACAACTCAGACTCATTTTATTAATGAACTTTTACAGGTTGTTCTTAAAACCCTTCCATGCATTCCTTAAGCCATATGGCTGGGTTAACAGCTTTTATAGCTTCCTTTTGAAACTCTTTCTTGGGATTTAATATTTGGTCACCTTTTTATAAATGGAGCGCAGATCTCTGTACTGCCAGAGTGTGTTCAACACCTGTGCTGCAGCCTTCACTACCTTCATGGAGTATCTTAAGAAGGGGAAGAAAGAAAGAAAGAAAGAAAGGCAAAGTAAAAAAAGAAAAGATAAAAACACAGAGAGAGACTACAGCTCTGCAAATCTTCTGCATATATTTCAATACAAAGCAAAGTGATTCTAGTAGACTAAGCTTCTAAAGCCTTTCATTGAGTCCTTTTAAATGGTTCCTCAGGGAGGCAATTATGAATTATGACTGTGCAGCACTTTGACTGATAGTGTTAGTGTGAGTAGTCAGTCAAGTGTCAGAACCAAAGGATTAGATATTAGTCACCAAAACACAGCAGCAATATTTATTTCACCCTGTCTCCTGTGTACATAGTTACAGCATCTTTGAAATATATATGAGTATAATTATATAGTACATGTCCAAAGTGCCACTGATCTAATACTATATACAGTGTATGTTTGCACTCTTTGCTATAAAATTCATGGTTCCAGTTTTTCCATGTTATTAATCCATCCATACGGGTATAATACACCATACCCCTTGTTACTTATTTAACATATATCTATGTTATCATCAGTCAGTGAAATAATGCCGCTGCTATGTGACATAGCTAGCAAATGCTAGAAGCATTGTCTAAATGTCCTTAAAACAGTAACATTAAATTGTAAGAATGTTTTTCTTTTATTTCAGAGGAATCATGATGTACATTAAAACAACATAACCGTTTACAAGCCATTAACACATTTTGCATGATGTCTTCAAATCAAAGAGACACTGGTTTTCCATGACTACCACTAGACTGTTTTATACCTCTCTCCACGTCCTCGGCTGATGTTGACTAGTTTATCGATGCCTCCTGTGTGGGCCAGCGCCCGGGCGTTCTCCATGTTGCGGCTTGTGACCTCATGCAGGGCACAGCACACGGCTGCCACCGTCTCATCTGACAGCAGCGATGGCCCATTGCCTGGGAGACGGGTTACTAGGTCCCGCATAGCATACTTCCCTAAAAGGCAGACAATGAAGGTATGGCCAACGTGAATGCTACAAACAAATTTGAGGTTTAGGAACACTGAAAACTTTTTAGATCTGAAGGTGAACATCTTTTAAAGTACTGGTCTCAGTAGTAAATGAGTTAAAATCTATAGCCTTTTTACGTTGAATATTTTACATACTAAGAAAGAACTTCCCTTAGCTACATATTGTATCACTGACATAGGCAGCCATTGCAAAGGGACTGCTGATCCATAGCTAAGGGGAGTACTTTCAATTCAATGAAAGTACTTTCAGTAGAACTCTCAGTCATTATGCAGCACATATTACTGAGTCACTTCTGGTGTGTTATATAAAAACCCAGTGACAGACTAACCAATCAGCTCTTTGTTGCGGTTGTCAAGGGCCATGTTGCGTAGGGCGGTGGCCACCGAGCAGACCACACGGTCATTTTCCATCCGCAGCAGCTCCACCAGGATGGGCAGACCCTTCTCCTTACGCACCGCAGCACGGATGTATGCTGCAAACTAGCAAAGCAAACACACAGGGACAAGAGAGGAAGGGAGAGAAAAAGAGATACTCAGTGAAACCATTGGGAGAGATGGGGACAGAGGACAGAATAAGACCAGGATCAAAAATGTACTGTACTATGTAGATTATATAGATAAAATAGACAAAATCTCAGTATTTCAAAAAAAACTCAAGGGGAGGCAGGACAGGACAGAGGGAGATGTGGGAGAGAGTCAGACACAGAGAAAGAAGTGGGGTCTCTCATACCTGCCACAGAGAATTAAATCAGGGCATATTCTACTGATGACGATTTGTCTGTTTACCTTCCAAGACCCAGCTGACAGGTTCTGCAGAGAGCCAGCAGCCCCCTCCAGGGTCGCCGGGTTTGAGCTCTCTGCCAGCAGCGTCAGGTAGGGCTTGACCACCGAGGGGTGCCAGAGCATCTCAGCTCCTTTCAGACTCCCAGAGAAACCTGGGACTGGACCCACACCATCCCACTGAGGAAAGGTGAAAAATAAATGGCATTTGAGGAAAAAAAAATAACACGGAGAGTGGGAGAGACTATAGAGAAAGACTCCATGGAAGAATGTGAAGTTAATTACTGTGCTATATGTAGAGTGGGCTGGTGACTGGGCTACAACAGAGAAAATTGTCTGAAATGTGGATGAAACTGAGAGCATAATGATCTAATTGGCCAAGGAAAGTGGTGCAGAACACAAATACATGAAAACTCAGTGATGTAAATACACAAGCCTTTTAAGGACCTGCTTCTTATGAGGAGTTTTGATGTAGTGAACTTAGTGATGGCATTGCCATCAGCATTTCAGGGTTTAAAGCAAGGAAAGTTTCTAAGCTTTAAAGTATTTGATGATTTTAAAGCTATACATGCAGCATATAAACATAACCAATATATTTTCACATTTTCAGTTGTCTAGATTAGGCTATGAATTCCCCTACAATGCCAGTGAAGATGTGTCCTCGTTACCTGCTCCTAAACTCATGCACCCATACAAGCCTTTTGAGGCCCTGTCCTTTTAAGGACCTATGGGTTTAGAGACCTAGCATGATAAGCACTGCCATCCTCACCTGCTCATCCTGCCAGCCTTTCTTCTTCTTTTTTCTGCGGAGGCCCCAGCAGCTGTAGTCGGCCTGCTTGCTCGGGGAGTCGCAGCCCAGCAGAGAGTCCAGCTCCTGCATCCCCATCAGCCGGGACGGCGGCATCTCCAGTTCCAGCCTGTAGGACAGGTTCCTCAGTGTGCACACACAGTTTTCCACCACCTGGAGAATGAGACATCAGTAGCCAAAATTCATTTTTCAGCAAAGTAACTTCCAGAATGTACAATTAATTTCTTTACATGTCAAATGCAATTTGTGTCCAATTGTTATGTATGTATGTAAGTATGTATGCATGAAAAAGGAAAAAGAGGGAAAAAATAAAGCACTACAAGCAATACGTAAGTTAACCACCAGAGGGCAACAGATCCTTATAAATGACAACAGGAATCCAGGGGTCTTTACATTATTGTAAATCTACAGCTCACCAGTCTGACTGTTCAGATACTTTAAATGTATGCTTTAGATGTATAGGATGTGTGGATGCATCTCATGACTGGGAGGTCTAAGCATTAAGTGAAAAAAATCAGTTGGAATGACAGACAAGGACAGGGCTACAGGAAATGCATGTGCAGAGCAGATCTCACATCATTTGTAAATTACTTTGGATAAAAGCATTTTTTGAAAGAACGGATGAAGACAATTTGAGAAATGTACAACAGAAAATAAAATAACATATGTGGCAGGACAAATCCTGATTTCAAATCCTGACTTCAGTCAATAATCCATCAGATTCAGTCACTAATCCAGTATGTCAATCCATCAGAATGAGCAGTGTTAAACTATACTAAAGAAGTCACAGTTCCAAAAGGAGTTTTATAGAAATTGCATACATATTCTACATACCACAGATGTTCTTACTAAACAAAAAGCAGTACTAAAGAGATGTTATTCCCATCACACAAAGACAAGTGTGCACAGACACACAATGGGCATGTACCTTGCTATCATAGTCTGAGGTGTTGATGCAGGTCTTGATGACGTAGAGCAGTGAGTCAATCAGACCCTCACAGGACCGCATCTGTCTGCGTGCCTCTTCTCCTGCAGAACTTAGGTTTCTGTGACACAGAGACACACACACACACACATACACACACACTGTAAACACACATTACATACACAGGTTCCAAATCTACAGGGACATGAAAGGGATGGGTGGCATGAAAGGGATAAAGAAGCCTGGAGGAGTGTGAAGGTTGAAAATTACAAAGAGAATAGAAACTGGCTGGGGAGGACATACAAATACATACATACATATATACATACATACATACATACATACATACATACATACATACATACATACATACATACATACATACATACATACATGTACATAATTATTACTACACATAAAGAAAATGGAAGGAATACAACAGAGAACAAAGGCAGGATATAGACAACAACAAACAAGCAACATCAGATAGTTGAACAGCTGAACATCTCTCTCTCACTTATTCACTCACTCACTCACTCACACACTCACTCACTCAAACACACACACACACACACACACACACACAAGCGAGTGTGATTCCCAGTGGGGTTACGGCCATGGCAGATGTGCTGGGCTCTGCTGCGTTACCTGAGGCAGCCAGTGGTGTTCCTCAGCACCAGGGACGTGTGCAGCTTCAGTTTGTGGTCCTCCCTCTGGGGGGCGCCACCCCACCCTGAGTGTGGGATGATCACTGTGTTCGTGAGCACGCTCAGAGCATCCCTCACAATCGTCATCTTCACCGCGTCACACGAGGACAGGTTCCACAAGACCCCTATGGATGGAGAAAAATAAAAAATTCAGACAGTAACCTGAGTAGAACAACAAATGGAAATACATCTTTGCAGAGATATACAGTACTTAACAAATTAAGATATAGACTGACAATCACCAATCCCACCACTGCCATAAATGGATAAATTTGCCAATACACACACACACACACACACACACACACACACACACACACACACACACACAGTCAAAGCATGTAATTATCCTAGTGAGGTATGGCAAAAGTTTGAAATGAGTGGAACAGGGGAGGGATGTTTGTGTAATATTGTTCCTGACAGGGTGAATTGGTCCATCATTACCATTAGCCTGCAAGGGCTGAGTCATAACAGCCTGAATCACAGCCTACAGGAGCTAACTGATGTGGCATCACATTCACAACACACACACACAAACACTGATCACTCCACATGGTGAGGATGTGTGTGTGTTTGATGCGAATAGAATAAGAGAAATATATGAAGAGCTGTTAACAGAATAGCCAAACAAAACAGAAGAGAGGGGGGGGCAAATAAAAAGAATGTGTGAGAGAAGGACTAAAGGGAGGAGATACAGAGAGATAAAGAGAACATATCATGCCAGAGGGGAAAGACAGATCAGATGTGAATAACTCTGGGAATCTCTCTCTCTCTCTCTCTCTCTACCACTGTCTCAAACAAACATCCATCCTGTCAACTGTTGCTATGTCATGTATTTGCATATTGCACAGTATGTAGGTTTTGTGTGCCTGTGCATGTATTTGTGTGTGTGTTTCTGTGTATGTGTGTATTTGTGTGTGTGTTTCTGTGTATGTGTGTGTGTGTGTGTGTGTGTGCATGTGTATGTGTGTGTATAGTCTGTTAGGCGGATTCCCAGGCACCAGGAATGAGCACTTAAAGAGAAGGAATCAAATCAGTCTGTACTCTTTCGCTTAACTCAATTCACTTTGTCTTAATTTTATACTCCACTTTCTCCCCTCTCTGCCTCTCCCTCTCTCTCTCTCTCTCCCTCTCTTATTTTTATCTTTAGGGTGCGGTGTGGTTCAAACAGTTCTGTCTGAAGTTCACACAGGGACATCCCAGCACAGGATTTCCAGCCTCCTCCCACTCCATGCTTTAGAAGCAGCAGCCCCACCACACGCCCACAGAAACATAGTGTGCCACACTACACACAGAACACACACACAACACACACACAACGCACACACAACACACACACAACGCACACACAATGCACACACAATGCACACAGTTTCACATGCCACCACTTGGCATGCTCAGAGCCATGTGACTACAAACTACAGTCCAGTTGTGCCAACACCAGCAGAGAGTGTTGCTAATGTTTTTCAGGTACACACACACACACACACACATACAAAAACAAAGCACATATTATCTCTATGGGTCCTGACTGATGTCCTTCCACCTCTGTGTGTGAGTGTGTGTGTGTGTGTATGTGTGTATGTGCGTGCGTGCGCGCATGCATGCAAATGCTCCCTTGTGTGAACAGACACAGACAGTGGCAGACCGAGCCATCAGGGAGATCACACATCTATTTGCAGAGAGAGACCAACAGAGACTAGAGGGCCCATGACTCTCTCTCTCACTCTCTCTTCACTCACCAAATATCTGTCTCTCCTCTCCCCCGGCCTCCCCCTATCTCTCTCTGTTTCCCCCTTTCCCCCCCTCCCTTCTTCTTTGTCCCTCTTTCTCTCCTTCTTTTGCTTTGTTTCTGTCAGTCTTCTTCTAAAAATACAAAGACTCGTCACAAAATGTAATAAAATAGTCCAGCATTACACGAAAAGACATTTGAAAGAGAAAAACATACAAACAAAAACAAATCAAAGTAGGTTAGAACAATAACAACAATAGAGCAACAACATAGCAGTCTCTCCTCCTCTCATTCTATTCCTCTCTCAATTTCTCTCTGTCACTTCTTCTTAGCTATCTCACTTTTACATCCTTCTCTCTTTTCATCCCCATCCCCATCTTCTACAGTTAAATGGCTTGCTAACCAGATGACAAAAACAAACTTGTACCTCAGGATGTCATTAATTCCACTATATAGAAAGTGATAATGCATTTTGAAATGTGGTGTATTGAGAATGGAATTCTGTAGAATAGTGCTCAGTTTGTTTATATTTGAATGTAAAAATAAATAAATAAATAAACTGATGTACATACAGAGAGATACACACAGACACACCTTCATATACACAAAAATTCATTTCAACCAATTGTCCTTAGAAAAAAACTGAGAAAATAGGTAAATGGTGGCTAGTGGGGGTAACTCATTTTCAGTTTCGTTTCCTGTGACCCCATCACTTAGTGTTACCTGCCAGCTCGCAAATTTAAATTTAGAACAGGGATATGGGCTGATTGACTCCGGATTTTTCCTTTAACAGAGCAAAGGTGTAAATTAATCCACCATGAGTCAAGGTGTGAACTCACCCTAACATAGGTCAAGGTGTGAATTCACCTATTCAGTCTATGTTGAATATCAAACCTTCTTACTCTTTTTTGTTTTGTTTTTTTTACTAATGCCATTCACAGTTTTCATATGACACACATAGACATATGACATATGACATAGAAACATAAAACCAGAATATCACAGATACAGATACACATAGACACACAGACACACACACACACGCACACACACGCACACACACACACACACCTGTGACTAGCTCTCTCACTTCCCCATCAGTGGTCTTCCTCAAGAGCCTCAGGAGTGCTGGGATTCCTCCAGCATTCCGAACCGACACTTTGTTGTCATCTGTGGCCTTTCCAAAGACGAGATTCCGGAGCGCTCCACAGGCGCTTCTCTGGACCTCCACCACCCGGTGATCCAGTAAGTCCACCAGCTGCCGTACCCCACCCAGACGACAAACCTGCAACACACACACACACAGAGAGAGAGAGAGAGAAAGTCTATAAAGCATGCACGATAGGGTATTGCTTTGCCAAACCTTGAATTATTATATATCTCTCACTCCATCATATGATTGCCTTTAGTAATATCTTACCACTACACCTCCATATCCACCACTACCACCATCACAGCCCCACAGATTCTTCATGGTGTTCTCACCCAGGATTCTAAAGAGTTCTGCTTGATTGTCTAGGTGCTTATCAGCACTTCACACTCTACAATCTTTCTCCGCAAATGTCAGAAATTGGGATAAGGTGTTAATATGCTACAGTATCCTGGTTTCTTTTGGAGTGCTATATTAGGGCTTAGTAGGGACACTGAATTCGGGAAAAGGTGTTTACATGCGCAAACAGAAAGCCAGGATACTTAATATCCCGATCATATTTGGGATACTCAAGTGCATGTAAACATAGTCATTCATTATTCATTATTCAAGATTCTGAGCAGTACGGAGGCTATGTGTAGGTAAACAGTAACATAAGCTTGGCTACCACTACACAACAGTTAGATGGCATACATAGGCCTCAGTTAAACGCATTCACTCTCTATTGAAACAGAGCACAGAAGCCTCTGATTGGCTTTCTTGGGTGTACAGAGTCAGTGCATTCCACTCATTAGTCCCTCCTTCTGTTCCAGCAGCTGGGCCAATTAGTAAACTCACAGTGCCGACAGGCAGGCACACACTAGAGAGGAGAGGGTTCTTCCTTTCAAAGACCCCCACACCCCCCACCCCACCACAAACATGCACACACACACCTCTGGGCCCTGAAATGCCAGCCACTGAAGAAACAGTTTGATCAGCATGAACACTCACTGAACACATAAGTACACAATGAGTACACATATTTACACACCATCACAGACTCATATAGTCCATGCCTGCACACACAAACACTCACACACACACACACACACACACACACACACACACACACGCAGTCATAAACTTTGTATAATCTGGTGACCTTAATAAAAAGTGAATGTATTTTGTGGTCTGTCAAACTAGACACTGATAATAAGTGACACTAGGATATGTGTGTGTGAGTGTGTGTGTGTATGTGTGTGTCTGTGTGCGTGTGTGTGCGTGTGTGAACGCACGCGTGTGAGTGCAACACTTGGGTGACGAGGGCATAAGCCAAAATGAACACCAGACGAACAGATGGAGAAAGTGATTGAAACCCTAAGAACAGATGCGCGCAGCCCATGCAGAGTCTACCTGAACCAGGAGGAGGAGGAGGACCCAGCTCACATCATTCTCTATCAGTGCATCACAACACTCTCCCCAACCAGTGAACATGAAAACACCCCTCCTTCTCTTCTCACCAGTCTCCTCTCCCCTTTGGGTGGGTGTCTTTGTGTCTGCACTGGGGTGGATCCCTCAAGGGTTCTACTCAGAGTTCTCTGTCTGTTGCTCTTTTTGTAGTCTTTGACAGTCTTCGATGAATAGCAGACAGGAAGGAATTGGGTAAGTGATAAGTGATAAGTGATAATTACTTTCTCTAGAGTATACAAATACTTTGTTTTGTTTTTGTTTGTCTGTTATTTGTTGTATGCCTATGCTACTGTTGCTAGTGCTACTGAATGCTGCTGAATGACTGCTGAACGGCTGATGTCCATCTCCACTATTCACGTTTTTTTGTACATCAAGAGACAACCACGGTCAATGGTTGGACTAAATGTCAGCATTTGAGCTACATCACAGTGGAGAGGATTGAAAAGTGTTCGCTAACACACTAGAGGAACAGGAAAAAAATAATAACTTGTCTCAAGACTTCACCTTTTTACTGTACAATATCATTATGTGCTTGGATCAAGGGTAGTTCTACTTTGATAGCAGATATCTGACATTAAAACAATCTGTATGGAAATGAATTTGTGCATTGATTGATTGTATGTCTCAGGCTTGACAGACTGTTTTTGAGTGACAAGACAAATTATGGCAATAACTCACATAGGATGTCTATATGTAATGAAGTTTCGATCAATGTAAAACAATAACAATTTTTAGCCTGACTTAGGCTAAAGTTTCTTTGAGATGCACTAGTTCCTTTCCAGGTCTGTAAACACATAGTCTTCCCTCAGGTCCTCATCTTTGGTTCTGTCTCTTCCCCAGAGACTGCCGTTCCCTTCCCCTGATGAAGCATGACTCTAGACAAACCAGACAGATTTGGGCATGAACACATTAACTATCATTTCATGCCTGGTTGCTTCCGTGCCTGTTACAGCAATTCGCTAACGGCGCCACAGACATCCCTCTCACTGGACAAGAAGCTGCTCCTAAGCTCACATTCGCTCTGATTAGACCCTCCTCAAAATACAATATTCTCTTCCGCCCCTCTATCTTGAGTCATTAATGACCCACCCACACACAGACACACACAGAACAGATGGACATAAACGAGTGAAAATCTGTGTCCAGATGTGTCCAGTCTAAACAGAGTTCAGTTATGAGAGAAAGGCGATAAGGATCAGAGTTAAGTCTTTTCTGGCACTGATAAGAGTGTTGTGTTGTTTGTTGACAAATAAACAGTCATGGTTATGCCCCACAGCTCCACAGATATACTCTTTTCTAAGGATGCTTTTGGGGTTTGGGGGGGGTTTACAACTTATTTTATTTTAAGAAAACCTTAATGCAGATTTTGAGGGAAATCTTAAGTGACAATTTTTATTTGCGAAGGGCCGCAGGAGCTTGGCTAAGGTTGCACAAGGAGAGAAAGAATCTCCCCTCACATGAGGAGAGGGAGCGCTGTGCACTGACTCAAATTGAGAGCACCCAGTGAATTATGGAACAGCGCTGAAAGCCGCCACACACTCAGACCACATATGGGTCACCAGAGTCTATTTGCATTTAATCCCCCATTCCCAGTGTCCGACAAATCTTATTATGAGTCATCCTCATCATCATCATCATCATCATCATCACATCACAACACGCACACACACACACACACACACACTAATGCACACACAATAGATAATCTGACTTAAAGAGAGAGAATAAATAAATATAGCCATGCAGTGTAATCTGTCAAATGAACGATATCTATTGGCAGTGGATTATAGGGCAGAATTACATATTTGTTCCATCTGGGTTATGAGTTGAATAGGCTCAGAGGATGCAGATGGAGGTTAACCCACATCATACTGTGAGATGCTTTCAATTGTGCTGCTGGCCAAACAAAAGAGAGTAAGTGGCTAATCTGCACCATGTTAACAGTCATGGGCATAGGCCATGTGGATACAGGCATGTCAAATAGTCTCTCTCTCTCTCTCTCTCTCTCTCTCTCACACACACACACACCAGCTATTCATTTCTGCATTAATACAGAGCCCATTTAAAATAGCTGGAAAGTCTAAATCTACAACTAAAAGGAAACTTTAAGCAAACCTTACAGCCAAACTTCCAGTAGGAACACAACCCATAACAATCACAAGCAGGCTACAGCACAGCACATGAAAGTAAACCATTATCATACAGTAAATCTTTTTCTTTCACCACTGATGAGGCTCAATATGAGGCTCATTAGAAGTCTGTTGGGCATGAATAGGACTGAATAAGACAAAGCTTCCCCCCATGTCTGTTTGGAATGGAAACTAGCTTGGCACTGCTACACTGGATATGCCATACCACATGCACATGACATGCAGCTTTTACTGATCTACATGTGCCTATCATGAGCACTATGTGCATGTTACATGATTGCCAGTGTGTGTTTGTGTGTGTGTGTGTGTGTGTGTGGGTGTGTGTACCTCTGCTTTGATCCTGTTGTCCCCGTAGCACAGATGTTGAAGGTAGGCAGCAGCATTGGCTTGCACTGAGGGAAAACTGTGCTGAAGCATACGGATAACCTCTGGGATCTCTGGGTCCCTCCATGCAAACTCCCTACAGACACATACACACACACATACACATACACACACACACATTTTATTTTTCTTCTTCATGATGACATATTCAGTCCAAATAATGCACTATATCTATCCTCCATACAGTTTCTGCTGATTATGTAATAATTAGCATTTCCACCTAGCTTAAATCCAGCTGTGTCTGTGCTGGCTACTCTACACTACCTGGGGTCTTTCTGGATGCTGTCAATTGATGGGGAGCGAGTGGCCCCGTTGTCAACTGTAATGGCGTGTCGGGCGTAGATGGCTTCAGCGGGGCGGTACTGGGCAGAGCGGTAGGGATCCGAGTGCAGCGTGGCAGAGTTGAGCGTGTAGCCAGCCCTCTGATAGGTCAGAGCACTGCACTGGCTAGTAGTGCGCTGGAGAGTTCCGAGGCCTGTGACGTGTGTGTGTGTGTGTTTGTTTGTTTGTGTGTATGTGTTTGTGTGTGTGTGTGTGGGTGTGTGTGTGTGTATGTGTGTGTGTGTGTGAGAGAGAGAGAGAGAGAGAGAGAGAAAGAGAGACAGAGAGAGTAACTGAACAGGGGAGACTAAAACAAGGTCATTATGAGTCTCTGAGGAACAGGACTTGTCACTGTTCACGTGCACACACACACACACTTCCACTCAAACAGAAAGCACTCCCAAGTTTCTGCTGACTCTTGCCCTGACTGTAATTGTTTTAATGTGCTTCTATAATCAGGGTTATAAGCCGGTTTAGGCTATCTTGTTAAGCAAGACTGCGTGTGTGTCTAAAGAGAGAGAGAGAGAGGGAGAGACAGCGAAAGGGAGAGAGACAGAGAGAGAGAGAATATCTCTACGTGTAAGGCTGATAAAAGGCAGCGAATGAATAAGCGGCTGATGGACGAGATTAGCCTCTCCTGGTCTGCATTAAGCCCCATAAGACCATCAGTACTTCAGCTCCCAGAGCTAGGTAGCCTGCCGTACCTGTGCTGGACCTGTAGAGGGCGCTCTGGGAGCCGTGCGTGGGGCTGTAGTAGAGTTGCCTTGGGAAGGTGCGGTCCTCAAAGATGGGGGTGATGTGGCGTTCCGGAGACATGGTGGACCTGCCCTGCTGGCCAAGGTGACTATGCTGGCTGGCATAGGAGCTTCGCAGGCCTGGAGGTGATGAGGAGACACACATTTAGTTAGTCTAAACACAGAACAATGATCAATAGCTGAGATATACCTATCAATACATACTGAAAAAGTTAAAGGAGTGTAAAGGTGTAAAGTGTAAAGTGTAAAGGATGTCTGTTAAACACACTTAATCATGATAGCTGCTGTGTTTGTCTGTAAGGAGTTCTATGCCCTGAGAGAGGGAAGGAGGATCCTCTTCTCATTCACATCCACATAATGAAGAGCATGGCCACTGGACACAGTCCTGATGAAAATTATACTTTGTTTGTTGAAGCTGCTTTGCTCAGAATCTCAAATGATTTCCATTAAATCTCAACTTGGTGGGACAACTGTTCCTGACTACTTTATTCCCAGGCTTCAACATGTATTTTTACAAGTGAGCCATTTTTACCCCTTCCTCCAGGGGGGTCGAATCACACCAATCCATCCTCACTCATCCTCCTCGTCCTCCTGTCACAGAGTGGTGGCACATTGAGATGCAACGTGCCAACGAAATGCCAACACAGGGCTCCATGGCACATTTCATCCCTTCTGTCTCAGTCTGATGCCCTCATTCCTTCCATCACATCAGTACAGAGACTGAATTCTGTCACAGACGTGACGCTCATGTCCAGGCTTTATGTCCACAAACAGCACAGGGTAAAGGGTACAACCAAACTTGGTGGTGGTGGAGACAGGCAAACATGTTGGTGGCAATGGTCTCAAGTGCTTAAAGGACTATGTGTAGTTCTCGTGGAATATTTTGAATTTCGAGTTGTCTTGAACGCAGCTTTGCATCTACTTGCACTGCCTTTAACCCAATGGGCACATATGGTAGATATAGGGAAAAAAGGCTGATGCTAGTTGATTGGCACACTAAACATCAGTGGCTAGTTACACAACATGGTGCTTAGGCTTTTTTGACCTACGGTGGTTTCCCCACATTCGGTTGCTGTTTCTTTTTTTTTTTCTTTTTTTCGATGTTTTAACCTTAAAGTAAAACACACATCTGTATTAAGGATCTGGCCTACCTGCTCCCTAAGCATTGCACTTTACTCTCTCAAACAAAGATTAGCTTTATGACAAGTAATGCAATGTATCAATCATGCAGTTTCAGGGTTATGGCCTTGTGAAGGAGAGTCATATTGATCTCAGTGTAAGGGAAGAAGTATTCAATGGCTCCCATAACATGAGAGTGACACACATGAAACATGATGACTCATGATGAAGATCTAGAGCTTCCTGTAGCCTGCTAAACTAACACCTGGTGCCCTTGAGCTAAGCACACCGGAGACAATGACTGGTACTGGCCCTGATTACATTATGGATGTTTCTTTACATAGTTAGCCTCCTTCCTGAGGATAGTCATCTCCATGACCTACAATTAATGCTTTGACTGGAGAGGTGTGCCAATGTGCCAACAACACTGCAACTGGGACCCTATTCATGCAGTACAGTCACAGTTTTCTAGTACTCCCCCTTTTTATCATCTGCCTCTCTCTCTCTCTCACTCTTTCTCTCTCTCACACACACACAAACACACACACACACACACATACACACACACACACACACACACACACACAAGCACAGATTCCAAAGCCACAAAACACTCATGCCACATTGCATTTCAATTCTCCTGTGTAATTTGCTTCTCTGACAGAGGTATGGATGAGACAAGAGATGCCATTTTAATGTCTTTACTCGAGCTGATGCACAGCACAGCCTCCTATCCTTTTCAAAATGCGAAGCTTTGTTCCCCCTGTGGAACTGCACATTTTAAGTCTGTGACACCTGTAAACAGCTTTGGCCTCACGTGAGACACTACAGCTTCAAATGAATACCAAACACTAATGGGCATCTCCTAATGGGCATATTTCACTCAGTGCAATTCGTTTTGAAGAACGCTATTAAAGCCTATCTTTTATTTAGAGAACGCAAAAGGCCTCTGCAGGGGGAGGGCATCCAATGCACTGTATGGCACTGACTGTCCTACCCAGCGTTGTGAATTCCTCTTCTGTGTGTGAGTCACGCTTGACATGCGGGAAAAGGGATTGGATTGGGCTAACAGTACCCATCCACAGTGACAGTTTGAGTCCCTTTGGGTGTGCATTTGTGTGTGTGTGTGGGGGGGGGGGTGCACAGGGTGGATGTGTGTATTGTTGGGCCCCTTTCGGCTTCATCAGCGGGCTTCTAAAGGGATTTGCTGAGTTGAGGAAGCATTGAAAGGCAGCCTCTGGAGGTCCAGGGATTAAGGCTTTATGTGCAATAACAAGGCCACAGGAGGCTCCTGCAGCTCCTGCAGCTGAGGCTGGGAGCACGCAGCTGCACTGGTGCTGCTGCAGCCACCAACAGCATGATGGATGTGATGGAGGACGACAACAGGACAAGTACTAAATGGTCATATGCATTTAATTAGTGTGTGAGTGTGTGTGTGTGTGTGGGGGGGCATTTAAATGGGCAAGCAAGTGCATGCATGAATATGAGCATAAACATGTATATTACAAATAAATAGAAGAAAAGAAGAAAGTTTATACACATGATTGAGAAGTGTCAAATTATATTTATATATGCATGCATTAGGCAGTGTGTGTGTGTGTGTGTGTGTGTGTGTGTGTGTGTGTGTGTGTGTGGATGTGTCTGTGTGGATGTGTGTGTGTGGGTGTGTGTGTGTGGGGGGGGGGTGTGCATGTGTGTGTGGGTGGTGTGTGTGTGGGTGGGTGTGTGTGTGTGTATGTGTGTGTGTGGGTGTGTGTGTGTGGGTGTGTGACTTGTGTGCCATTTCAGTGCTTACTGTGCCTCTGGGACTCCTCCAGTCTTTCAGTGTATTTGCACTGACAACAGACACTAATGAGCTAATGCTGCTGGCCTAGGTCTCACCTCACAACACACACTGCTCCTTTACAGTGACCCCACTACTGGAGTCTTAGGCTACCTCAACAGGGCTGCTTGCCCTTGGGAGTTCAGGTTGGAGTAACTCCTGTGTTTGCAATCAAAAACACTTTCATGCAGCAAGTCGCATGACGGGGGTTCCACCACACTTCAGCAGGACCAGACAATCCAGTGCTTCTCACTGGTCAAACTTTCATTCATTGTAGAACGAGATGAGTCCCTTGAAGACACAGTTTTGTCACAGCAAGTCTGTCCTCTGAGGTGCAGTGACTGAGGTGCCCCCACTAGCTACCTTTATTAAAGAACACAAACTATCCTTGTATACTCCAATGACTTCTAGACCTGCAACATCATGGAGTCCTTGTGGGATAAACCTGATGTAGAGCCTGAAAAGTTCTCTTTTACTCCATAATGTGACACCTTTACTGCAGGATGACATGAAGCCGGCCAGTGACACTAAAAAAAAGATTCTGTATGTCTAGGAACAAAGAGATAATTAACCAGACAGGAAGCCCTTTGGGTGCTTAATAGAGACTCTATTCAGTGAACAGCATGGCACAGACAGTACAGAGCCCTTGTAAATCATGCATTTTGACCTACAGCAGTGCCCAGCACTGAAGATCATCTGCAAACTCTCATCCTCATCAATTCCATTTCAAATACAGACTGCATAACCTGAAAACTGCTGACTAGCATGGTAAATACAGGTACCTGCCATTCTCAAAATCCACACAGTCAATTAGCAGTAAGGGTAACATTTGCTTGCTTGTTAGAGACAACAAATGCTTGTGTATTCTGTGAGGAATGGAAAAAAATGGCTGACAATCTTGCAGTTTAACACTGAACACTGTTATAAACATGCATAGTGCACAGCAGTCCATACTGTTGACAAAATAAATACCACTTACAGGTGCAGTCTGCAATTGCGGCAAAAGAATACTTGTTCTCAGCAGCCATTCAGCTTGTTTCCCGGGTGCCAAGACTGTGTGCAATCATAAGACTGCACACAGCAGACAAGCAAAAAGACCACATTACACAAAAAGTGTATTGGATTAAGACCTAAGACCAAACTTCCCAAACCATCAAACCATCCCACTGGCCCAGCATTCACTGTGTTCACATTGGGACAGATGTGTGTGTGTGTGTGTGTGTGTGTGTGTGTGTGTTGATGGGACTCTTTCTCTACACTCTTTCAAGGAAAGCAGCACCAGAGGGCTGGGAGTCTCTGTGCTCTGCTTGACGGCAGAGGGAGAACAGCTGCCTGACTACAAAGAGCTAAGAGGCAGACTCAGTGCAAGTGCTGCTCTTTCAGCCTCGCCAAATAAAAAAGGCCTTTTTTTAGAGGAACTGGGGCAGTGGGGTATTGGGACGAAAGACAGAGAGAGATGAAGAGAGAGAACGAGAGAGACAGAGGAAGAGGGAGAAAGACAGAGAGAGAACACATAACACTAATCCTGCTTCAAACCAAAACACATTCACTCATACACACACACACACACACACACACACACACACACACACACACACACTCACCCACTCACATCAGATTTAACACAGAGCAGAGCAGATACAAAGCAGCATGCAGGCACAACAACTCATAATAAACACATCACACCACCACCAAAGCTCTGGATCAGTGTACTGCTACATCTGTCACCAAGTACATGAGTACCCACGCATGCATGCACACACACACACACACACACACACACACACACACACACACACACATGCATTCAGTAGTAGACACACACATGCAGTCAAACAAAATATCAACAAACTCCTACATAATACCCTAATAGTGACAAGAGGCCATGTCAATGTTAGTGTAGCTCAGTCAGACCAGACATGCAAGAAACTGAAATTAAGTTTTAGGCAACAGGCAACAACTGACAGGTGAAACGCTATGTATGTAAATGGGGCTTGAGCTTATAAAAGCCGGGTGCTGGGTCCTACAGACACAAACACACACACACACACACACGCACACACACACACACTCACACACTGCATACACATTAATCAAACACTATCACATTAATCAAACACACGCACACCTCTCTTCCCTCGCTCTCCGACATCTACAACACCTACTGTTTGCACAAAGCCACAAGCATTGTTTAAAACACAACACACCCATCCCATGGACTGATCTCCCTAATGCCATCAGGGAAAGGATACTGTGATATAACTGCCTACACCTCCAGAATGAGGAAAAGCTTCTTCCCTCAAGCATTCAGACTGTTAAACAGCAAAACATGACACATTTATTCACACTGAATTGAATGCACACCTGCACTTTTCCTATGCTGCTGAATACTTAATATTCTACCTCCAGCCCACTGTTAACCTTACAACAATCTCTGTGCTCTGTTACAAGTCTACTTATGCCCTGTCTTGTTGTCTGTTGTCTGAAGCACTTTATGTAAATGTATATAGTGTATTTGCACTAAATGGAGCCTAAGTGCACTAAATGCAGCTTGTCTCAAATGTCTTTCTATCTATCTTAAATGTGGCACCACTTTCCATGGTTGATTCCATGGTGAAACAGTGTTTCGTCACACTATATAGTGTGTATATGGCTCAATGACAATAAAACCCACTTGACTTAACTTCACACACACACACACACACAGAAAACACACACACAGGAGCCATAGGGTGTGTATTAGTCATACAAGCACATGAATAAATGGCATCTGCCATATGTTGTATGCAAAGAGCAACCTGTGCACTGGGTACACTGTGCTCACTGAACAAAGACTGTGTGCAAACAGGATAAATCATTTCCGCTGCGTGTGGGGGAGACACTGTGGAGAGCATGGGGGCAGTGGAGAGAGAGTGAGAGGAAGAGGAGGGAGCAAGTACGTGGGAGAGGGAGAGAGAGAGAGAGAAAGAAGGGTGAGACAAAGCAAAAGAGAGAAGGAGGATTGAGAGAGGGAAATGAGAACAGAGGAAAAAAGCATGGGGGGTGTAAGTGGCCCAAAAAAAAAATTAGATGTTGGAAAGGCAGAGAAATAGAAAGAGAGATATGCACATAGGGGCAGAGAGAGAGAGGGGGGGAGGGAGGGAGGGAGGGAGGGAGACATCACAGTAACCACAATGGACTTAAACTCTTACAGAAGATCATCGCCCAAGGCAAGAGGCAAGTAAAAAGAGCCATCAGTTGAGGAGCCTTCAGCTGACTCTGTTTGTGGGAATCGAGAGAGACATGGTCTAATCAAGCACATTCATGCCCACACGGCATCTCACAGCACGCACACACACACACACACACACACACACAGACACCCAGATGCACAGAGCACACACACACACAGAGACACAGACACATGCACACAGATGCACAGTGTATGCACACACACACACACACACACACACAAACGGCATAGGCAAACACATGTGCTCACAGAATGCCACTGGACATATCCTCTCCACATTAAAACACACACTTACAAGCATGTATACACAATGATTTTGCCAACCCACACATATAGTGTATACAAGAATATGAGAATAACACAAACACACATACTGTACACGTAGCTCCAGAAAACAGTCCATACAGCTCATACCCTACATAGAGGAAAAGATACACCATAAAGCCTGAAAATAAACAACATTTTGCCATATAATGTGCTCCAGGAGTCATTATGTGTCATTGCGGAAGGCCACTGAGAGGAACAGTCAATGCTAATTATGTCTAATGGTATTACGATGCTCACAATCCAGCTTTACACAACATAGCCTTGGGCTAGCCATCAAACAGGTCACTTTTTTCACATTCCAATGCACTGTTGACCGCTCTGTCTGTGAGTGTTTGTGCATGTGTGTGTGTGTGCGCACTGACTGAGTCTGCCTGCATCTGTGTGTCTGTTTGCCCAGAGTGATATGAGAAGTATAGATGATCACTATTGGTCAGCGTGTTGGCCACAACTCCAATCATTTCCAGTGGAGATGGCAGCTCCCGGGGGAGAATAAGCAATGTCTGTGTGTGTTGGAAAGCAGCCAGCAGAGAAGCATAGTGACGACCACAGTCTTTAAAAAAGAACACTGTCATACTTAAAAACCTATTTTATCACTCAAGCAGTCCACTAGCATCATCACACAGCATCCCATCACACTCCTAGAACAGATTGGCATACTTACAAAGTACACTATCATACTCAAAAAGCACACTACCAAAGCTTATGCCCAAGTCCTGTTTGATTCAAGATTCAATAGTCTTTATTACATCTCATTATACTAGTAAAAGACAGTAAAATTCTTGTATTTTTGCTCCTCAAAACTAAATGTTAAAACAATAAAAAGTAAATGTTGAGAGAGAGAGAGAGAGAGAGAGAGAGTGAGTGAGTGAGTGTGTGTGTGTGTGTGTGTGTGTGTGTGTGTGTGTGTGTGTGTGCATGTGTGTGTGTGTGAGGAAAAAAATATAAAGTGTAGTGAAAAGTAGTGAAATGACTGACAGGTGCAGGCTTAGGCTGTCATTGTTTCAGTGTTCATAAGCCTTGTCGCTTGGTGGTTAAAACTATTCCGGAGTCTGGTGTTCCGAGCCTTAAGACTACAATATCGCTTGCCAGATGGTAGCAACTGAAACAGTCTATGACTAGGATGGCTGGGGTCCATACCGATTCTTTTGGCTGTCCTGATGCATCGCCACTTATACATCCTGGATGGAGGTCAGATCACATACAGCGAGTGGAGCAACAATGCCCATTCCTTTGCTTTATCGGCAGACTTAACTGGCTGTGCTGACAGTTAAGTCTGAGTGTGCACATTAGAGCAGAATATACAATCATCTCCTTTGAAAACAGACAAACTGGGAGGAGCAGACAGCAAGCAGCACACTCTCACTTACCACCTCTTGGTCAAGCTGGCAATCATCCCAGCATTATTTTAGATGCCAGCCTTTTAGAACTTCATAAAAGTCTATGATGTTGCATGTAATTATATAGTAGTTACAAATATTTTGGCTGCCTGCTTATGCTTAGACCTGAGGTTGATCCATTAAGAGAAACACCGCCCATTCCATTAACAAAACAGCGTACACTTAAAGTAGCATATTTAAAAATGTCCTCACTTAGGCAAAGGCAGGTAAACACAGTCTGACTAAAACCAAATGAGAACCAAGTTAATGTTTTCCCTGAGGGGTGTTGAAAGCTAGTTGAAGTAAAGTTGATACACTTTAAACTCATTTGGATGTCCTGCAGTTTTGTCAACTTTTTAAGCTGTTTATTCATTTTATTAGTAAATACACACGTTGTTGACACAATCAGCGGAGCCGTTGTGTGCAAAACTGCTTCAACTCCTCTCTGTTTGTCACAACGTTACCCCCACTGGATAAGCAGCTGTGATTAGTTCCTAAGATTGAAGAGTCGTGACTAAACCTTGAGATGTTGGCCAGGGTGCAAATTAGTTTCCAAGGACAAGGTGTAGACAATCTGTCAAAGCAAATTCAATGAGCTCTCAGAAGTAAAATGCCAGGAAGACTCAGAGCACACCTCACTGTTATACCATCTATGTGCAATAAGCCACACTTAATGCCCTTCCAAAAGGTTGGCAAAGTTGTATTATGACAGATTACATAGCCTAGTATTTTTTATATTGGCTAATGCAGCCATAAAATGTGACTGTGGCACCTCTATGGCTCACATCCCTTTGCTCACTCAACCTTCTACTACTTGCCATAAAACACCCTCTGCCTCTTAGCCAATGCCCCATTCCAGAGCCTCAGAAACACATATCCGCTTTGACCAACACTCCTGCCGCTAGCTCATCAGTAACAAGTATCCTCGCAGGTGGAGAGCAGGCCCAGAGACAATAAGCTGTGATGGCCCTGTCAGACTGAGTCCTGAGCACATCCCCTGCAGCACAGTGACTCATTTAGATACCGCATTGTGCCAAGAGGAAAAGAGAGAGGAAAAAAGAGAAATGCACTAAATGACTGCTTTTCATTCCTGACTGATGGAGTGGGTTCGTATTTAGCCTTAGAGACAGCACATATTGCCTCCACATACGTACATCTAAAAAAGATGAAATTCAATAGACTAGTGGGAACGCAGTGACAGATAATTCCCTCCTACTCAATACTGGCTCTGGAGGAAGTAGAGGGTAGGCTACATTGCCTTTTGAATGCAAATGCTTCTACCTACAAAGCCGTTCAGTTATGCACGAAGCAATATGAAGCAACATGAAAGTGATTCTTTCACAGTGAGCAAAACTGGTTCTATCCGGCAAGTAATGGTAGATGATAGATAGCATCCAGTAGAACTCCATGGAAACGTCCAATCTAATCTACTCTGAGCTCTAAAAGTCCACAGATTCTGATATGATAAAAAGTACAACAACAAACAATACCAGCTTGGCTTACTGAGTAATCTCCCATAGACTCTACTGAGAGCTACCTTAGCTAACCAGCTCTGAAATACAAAGAGAGATGGTACTCCAGCCTTTGTAACATAACTAGCAAACATCATGGAGACTATGAGCATGGTTTATGTATAGTGTATCCATAGCAGAGCTCTTCCTCCTCCTTCTCCTCATTCTCTTGTTTGATATCTGGTACGCTCACCTGTGAGGCTGTCAGGTCTCGGGAGCGTCATCCTCTCATAGGCGTCATAGACGTAGCCCAGCGTCGGGTCGTAGCTGAGGCCAGACTCACGACGGCCACGGCTGCTGCTGCCATAGTGCTGGGGTTGGGCGGCCATGTCAGAGCGGCGCGGGGTCGGCGATGAGCCGCCGGAGTCAGAGCCCGAGGCCGAAGCCCGGCGGGCCGAGGAGCCAGAGAGGAGCGGGTCGGGGGTGTGGGCGGAGGTCGGGGGAAGGGTGGTGCCCGGGAAGATGCTGGAAAGGGGCTTGGGCTCACAGACGATGGGTGAGGAGAAGGGGCTGCCCAGCGAGGATCGCAGGGGCGGGCGTGTTGGCGAGGATGAGGCGGCACCCTGCAGTGGAGACTGAGCGCGGGAGGGCACCGAGCTCACACGGCGCATTACACCTGCCGTGCCCGCCCCCTGACACACACACACACACACACACACACATGCAAACAAAAAGACACACAAAAGAATTAACACAGTGCTTACAATTCACACAGGCGAAGGCAAGTACTAATACCACATCTGCATATATATTTTTTTATAAGTCAATACAACACACACATTAACAGAGAGACAGCGAGAAAGAGAGACAGAGGACAGAGCTTGTGTGTGTTTGTGTGCGTGTGTGTGTTTGTGTCTTTGTGTGATTATAATTACGTATGCGGTGTAGTTGACCCATCCTAATTGTGCACACCTGCTTGCCAAGCGTGGAGCTGCCACTGGGGGCAGAGCTTGTTGACTGTGACCTTCCTTCCGACCGGCCTGGGGTGGCACTGTTGCTATAGTAACCGCTGACTTCCTGGTACCCACTGTCTGAGTATGAGTTCATCTGCGTTGAACTGCGCGAGTTCGCCACTGACCCTGTGAAAGACGAACAAGGCCAAACATGGGAGGAATATATGGAGGAAAAAGATGAGAAAAAGATTAACAAGCAACCTAAAGAGTAATTGATAGAAAAGAAAAAATGTGCAAGAACATCATGTCCTAAACCAGTTTTCCTTCATTAGGGTGAGAGGTACTTCTCAGTGTTCTTTTAAATACATTGTAAATAGCAAGCGATTAAAAAATCTTTTTCATATAGAGTTAGAGCTTATATGTCATGTAAGCAGTGAATAAACCATGCTGTTTAATGTTAAATAAGCCTCTTAGCAAGCATCTCCATGCAGTGTTTGTATGTGTGTTATACACGTGTCATAAGTAGCTGCAGAGTGCTTATTGACAGACCCTCACTTTCATGCAGGGAGATCTGCTCCAGCTCGGGGGAGTAGAGCGAGAGGCGGTCTGCTTCACCTCTGACCCCCAATGAGGGTGAATTGGAGGCCTCCGCTCCCTGAGGCCGAACCTCTCCCACGGCCGACGCATCTGAGATGGAGATGACATGGGACTTGATAGAAGTAAGACTTTTGTGTGTGTGTGTGTGTGTGTCTGTATGTGTGTTGCTCTAGTTGTTGATCTTCTCATTAAATGTATCAGATATCAAGAGTAAAATAATAGCTTTCATAGGCACAAATTTTTTTTTTTAAATAAAACGAAAGCAAGTAATTAATGAAATATTGGTCCACATTATCTACCACAGACAGGCTGTTCATTTAGAGGACACACTTTTAATTTAATCTTCTATTATGTCATTGGAGAGCTATTTAGATGAGCATAATGTCTCCAAATTATTTGGAACTTTGTTTTTTCATTGGACCACACTTGTTAATCCATGCAAAGGCATTCAGCTGTGTATGACTGTGTCTGTGTGTGTGGTGTCTATGTGTGTGTGTGTCCGTCTGTATTTGTGTTTGTGTAACTGCATCCCAGCAAAGGGCAAGTCACCCATGAAATGCAGAGCGAGCCAATCTCATGCATTCAACAGGCAGCAGCCAGCGATAGCTGTATCTCGTAGCATTAGAGGCAACTGGGCATTCAGCCATGGCACAGACACACACATACACATACACCTTTGTGACTTTAACATTGCCAGCAAAAGGTGCCACAATAGCAGAAACAGCTGCGACACTGTTACATGAATAGAAGTTTTGAAAGGCCTTTGTCAATCTTTGGTCCTGCTAATGCTACAGATGAAAGACGACTACACAAAGCCCTGCACAATGCTCTTCATTTACTCTCCTATTGGACTTCCCATCCTCTCATTTCTTTTCTCCAGAATGAGGTCTATTCATGTTCAGCATGTTCAGTGCAAAACAACAGGCAGCACGCTCAGTGATTTACAACATTTGCTGTCTTTCCTTTGGCTCATACTGAACATTTGAGTATGACTCAGAGCAGATGTGACTGGTTGCTGTTTGGACCATGTCTGTTTTCTCTGGGCTATTTGAGAGCATCCAATCTGTTGAAACATGCATCCCTCATCATGGAGAGGGACAAATCAAGAAAGAACCCTGCAAAGTCACCATCTGTGAACATAAACTAACTTTTTTGTCACTAAATCTGAGGGTAGCATACGGTATAAATACTTTACAGTTTGCATCAACATTTTATTTACATTTTTATTTGATTAGTTTCTCATCAGTATTACAGAACAGTGATGAAAAATGTCTCTAATACTAATCAAACTAGTACTTTGGTGCATGAGACACAATGCTTTCACAGAGGAAATATGGTGTAAGAGAATTGTAGTGTTTGATGCACATAATATTAGTTCAATAAAAAAGCTTCAATAACGGCGATTCTGTCGTCAGATTTTCAACTAGGTCTACATCGACCGTGAAAAAAGGGACATAATGAAATGATTTCAAAAGAGACTGAAGACAAGCAGCAACAGAGAGAGAGAGAAAGAGGGAGAGAAAGAGAGAGAGACAGAGAGAGAGAGAGAAAGAGAGAGAGAGAAAGAAAGAGGCAGACAACGGTACCTGCTGATCTCCAGGGAAACGATTTCTCCGACGAGCTGGGTGCGATGGCGAGAGCGAGAGCCAAAGAGAGGAGAGGAGATGGCAGGAGATGACAGGGGTAAGGGATGCGGGAGGGGGGCAGTGGAGACAGCACAAGGAAAGAAAAGAACAAAGGAGGGAAAGCGGACAGGGTGGCACAAGAAGAGGACAAAAGCACAGACAAAGAGAGGGATAGAGAGGAGATGAGAGAAGAGAAGAGAGAAATGGTCAATTTGACAATAAGCACTCCACTTCCCTGTTCTGACAGTCTTTAATTTTCTACATTTCAAATATTAGCAGTATTAAATGAGGCAAAATAGTACTTTGCACACAATCCCATCTGAATATAAGCTAAATATAATGCAGTTTATGCTAAGCTAAGGTGGCTAAGTGAAGTTCAGGTTAAGAGATGGGAACAGAAAGAGACAGCACAAAAAGGAGCACAATAAACATTCACAAAATCAAGTTAGTGCTGAGAGGGTCCCAGAACAGCAAACATGTGGCTCAGTCCAGGTGACACCTGGCACACGACATAAAACACACACACACACACACACACACACACACAACAATAACAACAACAGCACATGATAGTTCCGAAGGTAAACACAACCCCTCAGCCCTGACCACACTAGCCCCTGTGTCCTCTTAGCCTATGACCTCTTCTCCACAGGCTAGTATGTAGAGATACAGGAGCATAGTAAGACCCCATCTTCTCCAGTCTGCTCTCAGATAGAGCATAGCCATATGGAATATGGAATATCTAACATGGGGTATGGCAGAAGTACTTGGCAGTCACCACAGAAAGACACATGCTAGGAATATGAGAACGAGTGTGTGGAGGAGGAACACAACGAGTGTGTGGAAAAGGAAGAGAGACAGACAGGGGAGAAATGGCCACCAGGAGGTTTGGAAGCAGCTGAGGACTCAGTGGGAGACTGGAGTCAGTCCAACCGAAGTTCAGGGGTCACGTTCTGACAGGACACCACAGACACTAAAAGAGGCAGACAAGCCCGCTCTCCCCACACCTGATCAAACGCCACCAGCGCTGCCTCAGACACTGGGGCATGATGCAACATGGCAGCTGAGAACACACACACACTCACACACAGAAACACACGTCCACAGTGCATACACACATACATACACACACACTTGCACCAAGGAGCACATCCAGTGAACAAACACACACACACACGTTTGCATCTAGGAGCACATATAATGAACAAACACACACACGCAGACAAAATTGCACATACAACATACATTTCTTACTCACAATACATCCACAAGTTCATCCACTCACACTGACACACACACACACACACACACAGTATAATAATGCACATATGCACATGTACTTCAAATGCTCATGCATGTAAGCATAGACTCACATCAAACCTGGTCCATCCACACACAATTTGCACCGGTGCCTTCTGTCTGTGTCCCTTTTTAACAAATAAACAACATGCATGCAAAAACACAAAGGTACTTACAAGTGCTCCAAATACACCAACGAGCATCTCGAAAAACCCTCCTGATTACCTCGGAGAGGCAGGTCTGACCGCCTCTCCTGCGCTTGCAAATGTGTTTGTGTGTGGGTGTGTGTGTGTGCCTTTCCCCTGACTACTAACAGAGGGGAGAAGAGAGACTAATTCTGCCAGATGGAGGCTGGCCCAGCATGCTGGGGGGACTGCAGCAGACCAAGGCTAGGAACAAGCACACCCATAACATCTTGTGATCTGCCATTATGCCAAGCAGCAACACTGAATTAGCCAACCCAGCACACATGGAGCCCGACCCACAGCCCGCAGCCACAGGACCCGCACCCTCCCTCACTAAGCCTCGGCTAGAATAGCCTCGCACAGCCAAGCACAACACACTCATGCCTAGCTAGCCTAGCCTAGCCTAGTCTAGACCTGGCAGCCAGGCGACAGGATGAGACAATGCCACAATTTTGCTTATGCGGGACTGCTTCAGGGTACGGGTGTTCTGTCTGTGTGTGTGTGTGTGTGTGTGTGATGCACACAAAGAAAGCTTATTTCTAGCAATGTATATTTGTGTCATTCAAATGTGTAAATATATGAGAATGGTTCACTAGCTTGAAAAGAATCTCCAGATGTCAATACTGGGTTGATGGGAGCCTTTCATAACAACAGGGAAGCTCTGAAGGACGCTCCAAACCTGGTGCTACTGTAAGTGCCTCACTCAGGGCCACACTAGTGGTACTTCCAGAAACTGTACTCTGCCAAGAGTACTGCCAACCACCAAACATGAAAACACAGAGGTTCATGCCAAATGTAGCTATGCTAAAAAATCCGTAGATGCAATACCTGATGCTAACAGCTCCAGGTGATTCTGCTCCAAGCCTGCATCGCTCAAGCTGATTGGCCACAATCTGCCGCTCTGCCTCCAGCTCCCGGGTCAGCCTCTCAAACTGCAGCTCCTACGGCAGAGCAAAGAGGACAAAACATCACATTTTAAACCATGGATCCCAAAACACCATCTCAACAAGTGCTTTTTTTACTTTCCGTTTACATTACAGTTGTGTTAATAAAACATCTTTACAGTAAAAGGACAGGTAAATTATTTACAGAAATGTGAAATGAGTCTCAAAGAACCGACACTTCAGGCACCACCTGGGTCAAATGAATTAATAACAGGATCAGACAACAAGGTGATCCATCAGCAATAGAAACCTTGCCATCCCATTTCATTTAATATGTTATTATGTCCTTATTGCAGTCTTATAAAGAACTGAATAATGTAGTGATTAATCATGAGTTTCCTCATGCAAGAACACATTGCTACAGCATTATTAACCTTACAATAAAAAAAAACTGCTTTAACTAAATGTAAAATATAAATAAGAACAAATATTAAAAGGTAGGCATTTTTCGACTGGTGAGTCAACTAATTATAAGAACAGAGTCATTTCATAAAAGCAATTTAACATCCAACTTAATTTTGAAAGTGTACATAACTGCAATAATAAGTTCTTTTCGATGCAGGGAGCAATATTCCAAACAAAGCACATCCTTTTGCTCTCCAGTGTCATTTTAAATATGCTAAATAATCCCCAACCTGAAGTACATGTTCACAGAAGTTTCAATACACTTGTACAGCAACAGCTGGCTGCAAAATGCTAACACTACATTGGCAGGCGTTTGCTGGGCAGTGCCACATACTGCAGGGACAACTTTAATCTTTGTGGGCATATTTACAAAGACTACAGGCACTGTGGAAAAAATCCCTGACTGCATTCATACAATCCGTCCAAACAACAACAGAAAAATCATCAGTGATATTGAGTGTGAGAGGCAGGGAGGAAGAGCCAGAGCGAGAGAGACAGAGAGACAGAGAGAGAGAGAGAGAGAGAGAGAGAGAGACAGAGAGAACTAGTTCTGACGAGAGACTGAGGGACAGCGTGACAAAGGGAAAGTAGGCCATGGCCAGGATAAACATTTAATGCCTCTGCATCTCACATAAGTTGAAAAGTTCCTCTATGGGGGTCAAAAAGAGAGGGATTTTTTTCTTTTTCTTTTCTATGTAGAATGAGAATAGGGGCTCTGTACAGAGAGGCAGAGGACTCCAAGTAGCATTATTGTGACTTGCGACAGGTGAATTCCTGTTCACTCAAAAATCAAGACTGATCATATATGAACTACTGGCATGCTTTTGTAATTCCCACCAGTGGTGTGAACAGATACTAGAGGACATTTGTGCATCCATCACAGTCTATTATGAATTTGTCAGGCAATGGGCAGATGGGAATTATTGGGAGATAACAGAACCCATTAGAATTCCTTCATCTAATCATAATGCAATCCTGAAATTAACAGTTGTGGTGTAGCCAATGATAATAACATTCTTCATCACCACAGCTATGAAGAAGCACTGCAAAAATGTGAATTCTACCCTACAATGACAAATAGTTTGGAGCAAATTTAGGTTTAGCAATTTAGCAATTTAAGTTTAAAAATCAATTTTAGTAAACAACATGTATGATAAAGTGCTTGAAAGTGACAGAAGATGGATAACGCATGAGCAAGTTCTTTCTGAGTTTTGTTGTCACTGCAGATGATGTTGATGTCAAGACAGGGTGAACTCTACTGTACAAATCTATTACAGTTACAGTTTTTCAACAGTTAACAATAAACTGTAGTGTTTAGTTACTCTATGCATCTGAACAATCATTATTTGCTGGAAAAATCTCTCTGAATAAGCAAGAGATTAACTGATATACAAGCAACCTCAGATAGATCTGTGATTAGTGAAAAGAGATTATTTAATGGTCCATAACATAAACAGTAGCCCATGTAAATGGCTTTATGTTTGTACACTTCATGGATTCCTCTGTAATGATACTGCATTTGTTGTTAGGGGATAAATGTTCACATTTTCATAAGCAGCCCATCCCTCCACTGCCCTTTGTAGCATATCAGACAAATGTGCATTGGGAGACCAGTCTGGATCTTGCCTTGTTGTCTACAATGGCCTGTGGTGTGTTTCTGTCTGTGTGTATTGTGTGTATGTGTATGAGAGCAAGAACAGAGCATAGGTACATGGATATTTATACAAACAGAGGAGATGTATGTACATATGTGTGTGTGTGTGTATGTAGGAGTGTGCATGTATGCATGCGTGCATGTCAGCTAGAGGTCAAAACAATGGACCCAGTGTCAAGTGTGTCCTTGCTTGTGGAGGACTCTGTGGACTGGCTGTGATGGCCAGCGGTTGTGTGCACTGGTATGTGTGAGTGTGAGTAGTACCAGTCATCCCCAGGATGACTTAGGCCTGCTTTTTCTGCTTGCTCTCACAATTCACAAAGACTCTATGTCAGTCTCTCTCTCTCTCCTCCTGCTCCTGTATCCTCTCTAGCTCTCTCGGCTGCTTTCAGTTTCTCACATTCTAGACATCTACCCACACAATACACACAAATACACATACACACACACACACACACACACACACACACACACAGACACACACACACACAGAAACACACAACCCTGTCAATCAGGCCGCATGTCAGCCTGACAGACCAAACACAGAGAAACAAAGATACTACTACTGAAACTCCCAGCTGTCCTGTAGCCTGTCAGAAAGTGCTACAAAAAAACAGTAACTTTGTCACCTCATGTCCTATGATCACATACTACACAGTTGAGCAGAGTATTTTAAGTCTCTGTAAGCACCGCACCAAGTATACAATATATAGTGAGCAAATGCTTAGTGGACTGATTATATTGGAACATATTATCAGTGATGGCTTGTCATTTTTCTGTGGTACAAACCAGAACTCTTGTAAAAATACTGGTTTATAGATACTTAGATACATATTTTTATGACTGTGAGATAATAACAACAACAAATGACAGAATTGTGGTATGAGTGGTTTTAACAAAAATAGGATTTTTTTGTAAAACACTATTATTTTCTCACCTGTTGTGAGAAGCCAGATGGTCCAACTGCCTTGACATCTCCAGTACTAATGACTGGGAGCAGAGCAGTTGCTTTAAAAAGAGGCCACTCTCCATCTAAAATAGACAAGCTGCCTTGGGACGTGACTTGAGATGTCAAACGAGTGAGTCAGTCATCATTGATGATTGGCTGCTCACTACGCAGTCTCAGCCATGCAACTTAGTGTCAATGTTTTTTTTATCAAGCTTCTCTCATCATGAATCATGATGATCAGCCATGCAAAATCTATGCTAGTAGCTTAGCAGGTCAGGTTCAGTTCAAAAAATTTGTAATAGCACTGTAATAGTGTGGAACGAGGCACTATCTTTATTGAGCATTAGGACCATTATGTACAATTATTCTGAGACTCTCTGACACACAATCCCACCTCCTCCTAAGGAGCAGGCCTAATATAATTGCAAAGTTAAGGCCTTTATTTGAGCACGCCAACTGCAGCTTTGTTAAACAACATCCTGATGTATTTTGTTTTCCTAAAGTAGCTTATCATAAACAATGTCTGTCTTTGCTTTCCCTTTAGGTTAGCTAAATCATAAACCCTGTTCTTATCGATTTTCTTTTGTGCTGGATGCCAGACACAAATGGATGGAGAAGAGGTGGAGGCAACATGTCTGTCAAGTCATCCACAGTGATTCTGTCTGCCTTGCACTCCTGGTCTGGAGGTTTGGATGTCCTATAAAATTTCTGACGGCGTCAGGTAACAAATATGTTGATGGAGTTTTTGTTTGGGTTAAAGTAAGTCATTAGAAACAACTCCGGCCTAGGGTTAGGGTTCGAGCTATGGTCAGTTTAAGGTTACACTTTAGCACACAATTACAGATTTACAATAGGATTACAGATCATAATAAGAGCTATTAAAAAAGAACTGGATGGTTATTTATTGTCCTTAGAGGGATAATGAACAACATGGTCTGCGTATATGGGTTAATATTGCACATTTGAGGTGATGATAAGGCCCCAACGCGGAGCGGAGCTCAATAAGTACAATATTCACTGATATACGCACACCATGGAGATAATGTCTTATCCGCTGATTATAATAGGAAAATATCTTTGTGTCGGGCTCCAGTTCGTCCTGTCAGGATATACTTTCCTGTAATGACCAGCAGACATTACATTATCATACTTATTATGCGGCTCCTTGCCAAACGATGAGAGAAGACTTCAGACAAACGTGTTTTAAATTTAATTTGTTACTGTTTTGTGGCTTTCGCAGATAAACAAATAGTTTGCAACGCAACTTAAACTTGAAACATTCTTTAGAATGCAGTTGATCTCCTTTCACTTTCAGTGCAGTTCCAATGTGATAACTGAATGATCTCTAATCACACAATGATATACAGATGTGAATTTGAAGCAAAAAAAAACCTGTTGCCATTGACAGCGATCATTATACTTTCCCAGTAGTCATTATACAGAAAAAACTGACCTCCGAACGTTGGGAAAGCCCATTCAAAGTAAATGGAACCTCCACAACATTCTGGAGAGCCATATATTAAACTATTCAAAAGGTAAAAGGCCTACAGGCCTCACTGCGGCTGAAGAAGTCTGCTATTCATGATTAAGAGCAGAGTAGCACCAAATGAGATCCGCGAGTGCGAGTGTGTGTGTGGGGCCGGTTTCATCGTGAGCAGAGCAGCTGGATACAACCCAGAGGGATGCCAGCCTGGCGGGCATTACTCTTTAATCCACCCCTTGCCCCACCCCCCACCCCACCTCCCCACTGGCTCCGCTGTGGGTCAGAGTCTCCGCTGACTTGTAGATTAAAATAAGAGTTCCAGGAAGCAGCCATCTTGAAAGCTGGCGCAGGCAGGAGAGGCTTTCTGCTTCGACTGGTGTCCCACTGGGCGGATTTGGAGTGATTCCGTGACCTCGTGCACTTTTGCCTCTCATCCTCTCCTGAGCCTGACATGTGCTCAAGGTTCCAACCCATTATGCACTCAGTATTTAATATGACTCTTATAAAACTTTCAGAGCTCAACAGACACACTGGGTGGCCATCATCACCATTAGCATGGGCGTGACAGATCAAGGGTTAAACCCATATTTTTAATTTGGAACTATAATTATGCACTTTTGCCCCAACCATCCCCCATTCCATTCCACTCTTTTTTTTTCTATCTTTCGTTCTCTATCTTTTTGCTACCAAAACACCTTGCTGGAGAAGCTTTATCACAGATGCATTATCTGCAGTGTCAACACAATGGTTAAACATATTACTCTTCTTTAGAAAACATCCCTGAGCAACAAGGTAGATAAAAAGGTAGAACAGATTACAAAAGGATAAACAAAATATAAGGGGCACAAATATGGCAGTGACAAAAACAAAATGAAACATTTGTGGAGTAGGATTCCTATGTGTATTCATTTTTGTTATCCTGCAAATAAGAACATGAATGCTATTTCAGCATGTCAGTGATATGTTTCCAATAGCAACTACTCCAACCGTGACCCATATCTAAAAAAAACATTCCAAGGGACTTCAATATGTCTTGGTATCAATGTGTTTTCCCACTGAGAATCCACAAACTGAAGGGTTTTTCGTTCTCATTGCCAAATTCTCTGTTAAAATGAGACATCAGGCACAGAGTGCATCCAAGGTTCAAAGAGGAGAATATTTTTTGCTAATAATTAGCATTTCCTATTGAGGCCTTTCCTTGAACCCAACAGTTAAACTGAGTGGTCAAACAAGCTGATTCAGCATATGTGAGACAGAAACTCTTAAACAGTGTCCTTGAAAGAAGGTTCATTCTCCACCTACCAAAGCATACCAATGATCTCCTTGCCCTTACCATAGCAACACAATATATTTTATGATGCATTACATTTCAAATTGTAGTTCCCTTTTGAAAGTAGATGCATTAACTGACGTGAAGTGCCTTGGTACCAAGGGAGGGAAGCGATAACAGATTATGTTTCTACATAACTGTAAAGCATTACTGAATAGTATAGCTAAATCATAGGCCTGAATTGTGTGTGAAGCCATTTGAAAGTGTGTGTGTGTGTGTGTGTTTGTGTGTGTGTGTGTGTGTGTGTGTGTGTTTGAGTGTGTGAGAGACAGACACACTTTTATGTCCTCCCTGTGCTTAGAACATATGATTTGACCCCTGTGTATAAGAGTATTTGAGTGTGTGCATGTATGTGTGTGTGTGCGCACCCTGTACCTGCTCTTTGACTGAGGCCAGTAGCGTGGTGGTGGTAGTGGCCGTTGTCTCTGCCTCCATGACTCTGACCTCCGACTGTTCTGAGTCTGCATGCACGTCCGTCCCCTCTGCGTTCTGCACTGGAGACGGCATCAGCCCTGAATATGCACACACAAACACACACACACACACACACAAATTAATTTTTCATTTCCAACTGATCAAAAATGTTCAAATGTACAATCTTTTGACATACACACAAATATACCATCATTCATTCTGAACGCAGCTCCACAGACAAATACATACAAGGATATTATGTGCATAAATACTCACGTAAAACACACAAACAGTACATTACACACACCACTCTTCACACTGGTGACTGTGAATGCCTCAGCTAAAACCTTCTCTTCTTTTGCTTTGCATAGTCATACATGACAGCAGTGCCACAGCCATCCCACAGAGCAGCAGGACAACAGCAGTGGCCAGGCCCAGACTCCAGAATTAGCCCTCACACACACACACACACACACAGAGTCACGCTGCACGGCCGAGCAAGCGCCACCAGAAGCTGTGAACACTGACCAAAAACAAGAAGCATTCCAACAGCACAGCGTGTGAAGCTATGACAAGGCAACCTGTTCTCTTCTGCCAAGAGAAGAGAGAGAGAAAATACACATACACACACACACATACACACACACGCACATACACACACACACGCACATACACAAATGCATACATACAAGAGCACAAACATACAAATTCACCAAATCAAGCTCATCTTCCAACACTATACCTGCTGTCAGGACTAAAACAATGTACAAGTACAGTAAATATGTACTACACATTTTAAATGAACTGTAAACCTTAAAGTCCCTGGAGCAGGCCCTCCCATTTTTATCTGCCAGTAAAATCTATTACTTTTTTTAGTCAGTGTAAAGTCAAATATAATCCATCTTTGCATGATTTTATTGCAGCGTAATCCTCTTGTTACACTGTGTTTATTGTGCACCCTCTTCTACTCTCTCTCTCTCTCTCTCTCTCTATCCCAGGTGACACACGTTTCCCTTTTGAAATCGTGTAATAAGCGTTCATCCTCTTCACCCTATTCATTTTTCAGAATAGGAACCTTTCAACCAACCACAACCCACAGCTTTAGTATCTTTCTCAACTCCCTGGCTACTTGGCTGCAAACGGATTGATTTCAGCGGGTTGACCTTCACTTTGACCTCTGTGGCCTCAGGCAATCTGACTGACACACATACACACGCACATTTATGCTCATTTTCTAACGGATTACAACCCATGCGTCTTTACGGCCATCATCATTCTGTAATACAATATAAAATCAGCAAGTAGCCACTACGAATCACAATGACTGAGAGATGGAAGGAGTTGTTATAGTAAGTGACAAAAAAGAGGAGAGGAGAGGAAAAAAGGGGGAAGAAAAGGAGAGAGGAGGAGGCACTGGACGAAGGCAAAGCCAGAGATGAGAAGGAAAGAGATTAGAATGCTGGTAGAAAAACATGCTAATTGACATTTTCAATTAACCCATTTAGATTTAAGTCACGGAACATCACATGGAGACTTTTTTCCAGCTCATCTTCACACGACAAAATGACTACATGATCCTTTATGTGTGTCCCAGATTTGAGTGAGCAGCATAAGCAAAAGTTAAGTGTGTGTGTGTGTGTGTGTGTGTGTGTGTGTGTGTGTGTGTGTGTGTATGTGTGTTTGTACGTGTGTGTGTGAGAGAGAGAGAGAGAGACAGAGACAGGAGTCAGAGTCAGAGAGTTGCAAAGGAAGTCAAACAAGGATGGCTTGGTAAAGAAATGTAGAACAAAGAACCTTATGAGAGTCATACGACTGTCTTTGACAGAGTGAACACAGAGCACACACACACACACACACACACACACACACACACACACAGACACAGACATTCCTCTTAAAAATGGCTGTGTCCTGCAGACGTTTTTCTTCCTCAGTAAGAAATGAGTTTCTGGCTGAAGTACAGAAGCTTCACCCATTCAAATGTAGGCAGAAGTAAGCAACAAACATGGACGTTCCGATTACTGGTAAGGACACTGCAGACTGATCTAGGAAGTCTTTAGGAATGAATGTAAACCAGTGGGATGTTGCCGGCATCCACTGGATGAAACAGCCAGGATGTCCACCAGCACTACCACTGGGGCTATGTGACCAGAAGCATTGCTCTGTTAAAAATGCACGACTTCCAGGAAAACTAAAAACTGTCTAAATGTCTGCATTAAGCCTCACACTTTAGATATATTGTGTGTAAAGGACAGGGTGAATGATCTGTATGAGACACATTAAGGCATTTGCATGTGTCTGAATAAATGTGAATGCTTCAGCATGAGAGAGAGGCAACAAGATCACTGAGTTGAGAAAGACACCACAAGAGAGACAGCAAAAGAGAGAGTGGGAGACAGAGAGAGAGAGAGAGACCAGTGGATGTGTGTGGTCCAATTAACATTAGCGGGCATTTGCATTTGCATGCCAGTGCATGAGCATATGATGCGCTTACTAACACATTTCGTGGGTGTTCAGGAAACACAAAAATGCTCCAATTGTTTTACAAAATAACCCAGAAGCACACGATTAGGCCTATTTATCTTATTCACACTGTGATAATGAATATGGAATGGTGTGAATCTCTTCAGATCAGTTCATCCCAAGTCATTACACTTTCAAGGCATTGCTTCAATGTATCAAAAACGTTAATGGTTTCCACACAGATTCACACCTTTCTGATGCACAACCTGGGTGGCTGGGGTGAAATCATCTATGAGATGGGTTAAAACCATTTGTGTGCACTAAGTCTGTTTCAAAAGTAGATGACTCTAAATGCCATTTTATGAGGGCGAAGACTATCGAACAGTCTTGCGAAATGTCGGGAGGCATGGTTCTACGTTGCGTTACCAAATCCGAACATGGCCCACTCTAAATTAAGCCGAACACCTCTCCGATGGATAAGTGGACGTTGATTAGACCACAGGATATGTGATCCTGAGGTCTACACCTAGCTTACTCCGGATGCAGACAGAAATATCTAAAAGATACGCTGCATGCTGCCAGTAAGGCAATCGTTCAATATTGCACAGAGGCATTTCATTCGTTCTGCATCTTATCTGACTGTAGGCTATACCCATAGATACCGGGAGTAACCACCAAGATAGTGCATGCTCTCCATGTTCGACACATCAACGGAGAGATCATAGGGGATCGAATTTTGATACTATTTAGATCGGAAACGATCTGTCTCTGCACATAGATCAATACCCTTAAACATGCACGACCGACTCACTGAGCATCTGATTCCATCTCACACAGTGGCCGTGGAGCCGTGTGCCAGGCCGTCACGTTTCTCAACTGGCCAGATGCTGCTTCTCCCTTCAAGACATGAATCTTGCATTGAGTGCAATAGGAATCAGATCGACTCTCAGCTTACCGTTAAGCTCTCTTCTTGCAATCTGGCTTTGCTGTCAGGGACGTCCATCTATGAGGAGAACTGTCCAGTGCAGGTAGACTGTCGCTTCCTCATTACTTGCCTTGACCTGGACCTTGCGGGCTACGGTAGGAGCCCCATCTCTTCACCGCTGAGAGCGAGTTGAGTCGTCTGGCGCGTCCACGCACAGGAGGGGCGCGTCAACGCGTGACGTCGCCACTCCATTGCTGCGTCCTACTCCGGAGTAGGCTACAGGGTCAGTTTGCTGTATGGTCAAAACCAAGAAAAAGCAATTGGTTTCATATATGTCAGATTTATTTAGTTTTATCGGCAGCGTGGTCCCATGCGCGCTGTAATCATGACATAAAACATAAAGCACAATAAGGGTTTACTCTAATGTTTGATACCATGATAGTTAAAGTGTGTCGTTTGAGCCCTGTAGTCTCAGAGAAAAGGAAATCAGAGGCATATATTCATATTTATAATGAAATCCCAGGCCATATTCTCTGCTATGAAGGTGGCGTAGTGAAGGCCTAGGCTGTAACTTAAAAGGAAGTCCCTAATTGAAATTGCTTTTTTTAAATCTTAAATCTTTGAATACTGTATACAGTGACTTTACTGAATTGTTTATTAATTTGCACTGGAGGTCTATGAATTAATAAGCATTTACACTTAGCTTAAGGCAGCAACCGCATAAGAGGTTATGGAAACCTGAAGTAAGAAATAAGCCTACTGCCCCCGTGTGGATACCATGTGATGTACAAGCACGGGAGATTCCGACTGATGGGGGGAAAAATTAAATTGTTATCTTAGTAAATTGCACTCATTCTAAACATAAGTTTTCGTTCTTGTCTTTTTTCTTTCTTTCTTGTGTTTTAGTGTATATACACTATACTTACAATATGTGAAAAATATGGTAGATCTAGACTAGATTTTAACCAAATCTTGTGCCTAAAACTATGGGTTCTAAACTGGGGTCCAGGGACCCCCCAAGGGTCTGCAGCATGTTGCCAGGGGGTCAGTGAAAAAGATTACTACAAAATATAAACTTGTCTTGTGGGGAGAAAAATACTAGAGCAGTATAGAGTATACAGTATAGAGCCCATTGTGTTTATTACACCCACTGGCATTAGTAACAGCAAAATTAGTGAGAAGTTTGCCTACATGATACATTACATCAATCTGTCAAAAAAACCTTTCCTTAAGCATTTGTTAACTGCAAGCAAAATGAATATTATTAGTTATGTGAAACAAACAAACACACTAGGCCTACACTTCACAAAAAATCACCCTTTTAAAACTGCCGCTGCTCTGTCAAGTTTTGCCAAATGCAATAATATGCCTCTTTAAAAGTGCTATACATTTTTCTTGGTTGGTTGGTTAAATTTTTGTTGCGATTATATAACCTGGTCAGATGAATGGAATGCCCTAGTAGAAGTGATGCACAAGTTGTTTGAACTTACGCAGACTACAGTACCTACTTACATAAATTACAAGAAATACACTAAGTTTACTTTAGGTTTCAGCTCCATATGGTACTCTTGATAATAATGTGAATAATATGGCAATAGCGCTTTCTTGGAAATGTTTTCCAAGAGAATCTGAACATTCTAATCTTACCACAGAAAAACATGTCATTCTCTTTGTGAGCACTAGTCTTTGGAATCAGACAGACCACAAGCAAATCTTGAATTTGTTTAGCTGGTCTGATAACAAGGCCATTGCAGCCCATTTCTGAATCACCAAAAATATAGTAACCAGTCACAAGCAGGATTTCCATCTCATTCACATCTGCATGTCTAAACTATACATGTGTACTTTACTTCAAACTGAGTGAACATGTGCAATTACAACAGTCTTTTGCTTGTTTGCTGCACGTCCAAAGAGTCTTGTTGCTTCAGTCTAACTTCAGATTTTATACTGTTGGTTGACACCATTAATCATCCACTTGTGCTGGTTCTTTATTATTTCAGAGTTATGTAATATTCAGAAACAGCAGACTGAAGCCCAAGATATTAGAAAAGAGCCTACTGCCCCCCGGGGGAAATCGGATGCACAACCACCAATGCACAATCGGATGCACAACCACCTCATCATGCATTAGTTCTCTGCAACCATTTCTTATCTCTGAGGATCTGACATGGACCTCACATCTGCACCCTAAGGAGGCTGAAGAAGGTCAAGATCATAACTGAGCTGCAAAGGACTTATGATACTGCAACCATAGAGTCTGTTATTGCTGGAAACATCACTTCATGGTATGGAAATTGCTCTCATGATAAGATTTCCCTGCACAGAGTAGTTCACTGAATCCTCAAAGACATACACCACCCCAGTCACAATGTCTTTCAAAGGCAGCCTCAAAATGTTTCTGTTCTTTGAAGACCAGAACTGAAAGACTTAGAAGGAGTTTCTTACCCTGAGCCATTAGAGTCATGAATACATAATTTACCCCAATATTTATGCCATTTTATTACTATTTAAACATTATCCTACTTATTTATTATTAGAATAATAATAGAATACAGTAGGAGAATTAGTCACAACCTCCATTTCACTGCTCTTTGTACCTGTGCATTTATGCATGCAACAAATAAATATCTTGAATCTTGAATCCATACCATTAAGAAATAACATCCATAATATTTTGTAAATAAATAAATACATGACATCACATTTGAAATGGATGACAATGAAATGACACTGAAATGGAATCTGTTGAAAATAATTTGTAATTTATAAAATGGAAACACATTGCACCATTTTGTAAGTAGACACTCGGCAAGGCACATAGGACAAGGCACATGACAAACTGGGGGAAAAACAGAGGGACTAACTACTATGAAACAGTGTTATTATATCCATTGTTTATCCCATTCCCAACAAAGAACCAATCACGACTGCTTATACAGCATTGAATGGGCATTACATGAAGACAGACAGACCAGTGCATTCACACATTTTATGATGAAAAGAAAGGATGAAAAGATCCTTTAGAACCATCAACCGCCTCTGAGATGAGTCAATGTTAAACCGCATGGACACGTATGTATCATTTGAAGAGCATAAAACTACTGCATTTAGAACTGCTGTCTATAATGTGGAAGGAGTTTAATGCATCAACTTTAATTTTCATGCAGTTCTGACCCTGTAAAGAGAAGTAAATGTTGCAACTCCAGGTCCACTCTCAATCTCATTTAAGATTTAAGAAGTGAACTGGGTTAAGGCCAGGCAACTACATGGACAGTTTTCCACAACTAAATGTATTTCAGTTAAAGCAAAATTGAGTTCTCAGCTTGAATTATCTCAACTCAAGTTATTTCAACTGTTGCTATGCATGATGTGTATGTAAAAGTACCAGCATTCTTACTGTGCAGCAGATACATTAAACTTGTCTTGTGATTGACTTAAAGGAGATATCAGGTGCAAATCAATCAATAGCCCTTGTTCAAGGACACTGAGTGCTGGCTGTCAGAAAAAAAGAACCAGAAAATTTGATACAATCAAATAGCGAACCGGTAGTTAACGTTTACTTAATGGGGCACTGGCAAATGAAACTGTGACCCAGTGGTGGTGTGGTTTTCAGCAGGTTCCTGTTGAAGTTTGGTGGGGCAGCATCATGTTCGCCAGTAAAGAAAAAAGTTTTGGGGTCTTTTTCTGAAGTGTAGATAAATATCTGGTTTCAACTGTAAATTTCTTATGACATAATCTTGAGACCAGGTTTTGTACTGAATGCATGTAGTGTGAAAAGAGCAAGAAATGTGTCAACTGTATGGCCAGAACAGGCTGATGGTGTGTAAATTGTATTTAGAGTTTGAAAATGAGATTGATGATTGGACAAAAGCTTTTGCTTAGTGATAAAATATTATTAAATATTAAATATAAATGCATTAAAAAGTGTATTTGGACAAAATACACAACAAATAATCTGCTAAACAAACATTCATAAACTTTGGGTAACTTTAATTATGGGTAATTATGAGTACATTTAGATTCGAAAGACACTGTTGCTACATATATAGTGTGGGTATGGTGGGAAGACCTTTTCTGTCACTATACATCACTTTGTCATCTGCTAAGTCTGCCCGTTTGATAATGGTTTTGTTTTAGAGTTAGTTAAATTCCTACACTGACCTCTGGGTGGCGTGGCGTGACTTCTGTAAATACAGATAGGCCTATAGATAATGTCCAGGCCTGTGTTTTTCTGAGGAACATTGGTGTCACCGGGTCTTTAGGCATCATGTCCAGTACCATGCCAGATACTGAGAAATTGTATCTTTTTTATACAGTTTATCTAATTAAAATATAACCTGACCTGGCACTGAAGATGACTCAGTTGAAGCTGAAACAGATTTTCTGTTAAATACATATTGATATGCTGATACATATTTATGGTAATCATATGATTTTATAGCTGCTGTTGGTATTATTGCTTAACAGCAGTATGATTAATCTGTGTTTAGGCTTTTACAGTTATTTATTTTGATTAGCAATCTATTGTTTATTTTTTGTAAGTTGCTTAGGACAGAAGCTTCTGCCATGTCCGATGGTAAACATGAAATAGTAGGCCTAATTACATCACAGGCAAATAGACCATGACCAGTGACAGACTTGCCGAACTTGCCGAGGTTAACAGTCTTGGTATTACCTAATTACAGCCATTAGACAAGAATCACAAGGTACACCGTCTACTCTGTCTACCTATCTGCAGTGTTACTGGTGGTTTAGGAAGGCCAATGTGTCAGATTATTGTGCCACTATTTTGCTTAAATGTATGTTGTATGGAAAGGTATTTTCAGGAGCTAGTCTGGATCCACTGACACACCTAAACCAAATGACCTCTGTCTTTTATAACAAGCAGTCTTGTCTCGATGCACTATCATGGTTTTGATACACCTTATTTTGTAGCTTGTAAGCTCATAAATGCCAGGAGACTACAGTATACTGGTTGTGAGGCAGTGTGTGTGTGTGTATCTGTACATATGGGGTGGGATGGGGTGGGGGGTCATTGTAGTTAGTGCATGGCAGACCCTATTGTATGGGGTGTCTGAGACAGGTCATGTGACTAGGAGTACAGAGGGCTACAGTACAAAGGCCTAAGAGTAATGTTATTCACTGACACATAAACAATGAAAGGTTGGTGTGGTCACATTTTTGCTCATTGTGGTATAATAAAGAACATTTGAGGCAATACACTCGTAACCACAACAGCTGCCCCCATCCTTCTACCACCCTGTGAAATACACTAATATTCACATGTGTACAAACACACACACACACACACACACACACACACACACACACACACATCACATTGCACATAGACCCTATCACTGCCCCACCAAAATCCCACAACCTGACCTTGATGTCTACAATAACCTACAATAAGTTAAATCATCTACACTTTACACAAAGTCAGCTTCCCTGGTATCTGACAACAATATGACAGTCAAATATGATCCATTCAAGTCTGTATTATCATCTGAAGAAATTAGATACTGTTTTCTGATTTTCTGATAGGGTGTGTGTTATGATAACAGGGCATCTATGAACTATAGTTAACACTTTACATCAAGGAGCACCCAAGAGCAAAAGGGACAGGTCTAGGAAAAAACCTTGGGCAGATGCATGGCTCAAGGGACCCATGGGACCCAACTGCCAGGGGTCATGCTGGAAAAGTACAACAGTGGTTATTATGATAGACTACAATTTGTCCATGATTTTAGCTGAGTATAATAATAATTCCAAAATACTAAAGTGAGATGAACACATAATTACTCACCATTACACCATTAGGCACCATTACAAACAACAACTAAAGTGGTATGTTTCCCTAGTATCAAACGGCCAAAGAAGCTTATCAGGCTTTGTGACACTTCCAGACACTTCAGTCATGAGAATGTATAAACAGTAATGAATACTGTTGCCATTAGTTATAAAGCGTTAAGAATGCATTATATCCCTTTATGAATGCATTTATAATGCTTTATGAATAGTGGGTTTTTAAAAAAAGTTGAATCACTGTTCTATATCAATCCTATATAGAATGAATGAACGGCAATCCTATATAGAATCAATTAATGGCATCTATAACAACTATAGTAAACAACAACTGAACCAGCAAGCAACAATGGAATCAGCTGTTATCAAGTTCACTGTTGTCAGTAACCAAAGAAAACAGTACACCAATCCAACAGATTAGCTTCTTTTAAAAGTGAACTGCATATTTCCTTTATGCTTTAAATGCTTGTTCATTGTCACCATGCATAAGTTGCAACCACTAATTTGTTGTGGAGTTGTTTGCCCCAGCCTTGTCCGTTATTACACTCTATCAAGACACCTTGGCGCCTGTTATCCCCAACTCATCACATTACTTGCATCGTTTAGAGATACTAGAACCTGATTTGACCTCTCTCTCAATATTTATATATATATTTATATTTATATTTATACACAAATAGGTATGCCCAAATTACACATTTGCTTTCTGATGTGTGAGCCTGGCCTAATTCACTATTTTCCTCTGTCCACAATTATCTTTGCTGAGTGTCATCCCTGCCTCATTCCGGTGGACTCCTCTCACCCTCCCCTCCTGAGTGGACTACAACCAACACGGGAGGCCCATGTCAGGACCGACTCCCCATCACAGAGGACCTTCCTGGACGCCGATGCTGGGCCCGACTCCCCTTCCCGAGGCTTTGTGATTGACCCCCCCTCACAATGGCGCTGTCAAATGGACCCTTACTGTTACCCCCATGACCCATCTCATTCCTTTGAGTTTGTCACTATGCCTGGCCGCTGCTACATTGTCCAGCCATAATTCCTGATAACCACCTATAGACTGACTACCATGTAATGTAAAAGTGGGATAGTACTCTATTATGAACTATTATGAACCTTAGCTAAAACCATAGGCAACTTATAGTCTGTCATGGTTACTACTGATTGTAATTTTTCTCCATGACCCCTGGCAGTTGGGTTAGCCCCTTGAGTTGGGTTACCCCCTTGGATCTGCCCAAGGTTTCTTCCTAGATTAACTGAACATAAGGGAGTTTTTCCTTGCCCCTGTTGCTCTTGGGTGCTCCTTCTGTGAAGCGCCACAAGACAATACTATTGCAAAAGGCGCTGTATAAATAAAACTGAATTGAGTTGAATTGAATTGATTTGGCCAAACACAGGTAAAAATGTATTATACTTTAACTATACTTTTCTTCAGGATGTAGCCTACTTAGTACAAACTATACAATTTTCATCAGATTCAAGTAAAGTCAAATGCATGAATGCATGAGTTCTGGAGCACTACTTTTTGTCACATCCATTACATCAATAAAATAGCTTGGTATTTGTATGACATAAATGATTATGTGAAATGGTTTGTAAATTTCTTACATGTAAGTTCTACAGCTAAAAATACTGAATACTCAAATTTCATGTAACCATTCATATCATACCATACAATTCTTTTTTTCTCGTTGACGTGACAAAAAAGTTCACTTTCTGTGGAATATTATATATATAAAGTATACTCAAGTGCACTCTGTATACTTGCTTTAAAATGACAATGCTAAAATGGCCCCACTTTTTCCAATCTTTAAGTACACTAGAATGCTAAACTTACTATTGAAAGCATTACAACTACCAACATTTTATTAATCTTTTTTTAAATGAATCTTCTAATATAAACATTTTGGGAAAATAGCGAAAGGAAATTATAGGGTAATCCACTTCCAGTATACCAATCCGACCTAATGTCTGTATCCCAGTCACTTCCCATCATGTCAGAATCAAGTTCCACATCTAGCAAACCAAGAACGTACTTCAAAAATTGAGATAAAAGCTTTTGGGTACTAAGCTAGGCCAGGCTAATGCTAAGTTTGTCAGTTATTTTGCAGTTAACTTAGGCTCACCAGAGCTGTCTTACCAGTTAGCCTATAGGTACCCTATTGCTAAAAAAGAGTCATGGCTACCGCATGTAAACGCATCATGATGATAAATACTAAATACTGTATACCTAATATCAAAAGGGCCTTGTCTTTACTCCATCAGTCTCCTAAAGATGGTCAGTCCATTGCTAGTTTGCAAGTTACAAACAAACAAATTAGGCTACTGTCTAAAAGGGGATTCTCATTCTCTCCTAAAGAGGGCTCTGTCTGCTGATGAACCTGTTTTCTTATCACTGAAAGACCATATCTTCCAGCAGCGAGTACACAGCATCTCAATCTAAATCTGTTACTCTTGGAATTGAAGACCTACAAACAATTTACAATTGGCAGTCATCTTGGACCCAATGAAAAACATTCCCCCTTGATAAGAATGTTTCCACATCCCAGTTCATTCCCCGCTTCACCCTTTTATAAATACACAAGAGGAAAGTTTTGCCTCCCTTTGTAAGTGTCCAAAAGCCATAAAAACAAAATAAATGTTTGTATGGTGAAAGAAGAAACATTTGGAAGAACAAAATAAGCTAATGTGTGCCAGGGTAGCCTACCTGGAAATACGTTCTTAAAATGTACTATTAAAAGCATTCACATGCTAATAGGTAGTTTACTGAGCTAAATCATTGGTAAGCACGTCATATTTGATCACATTGCATTTTTGCATGTCATGCAAAATTTCATTGCACTGCATGTTATTCCATCACCAAACGCATCTCATGCATGCAACGTCAGAAATGTAGATTTAGCTTCTTAAGGTGTAGGCAAGGTAAGGTTGATATAGCATAGAAGACTCCTAAGGAGTACACACCAGGAAAGTCTGTTAGTTCACTTGCTTTGGGTCAGGAATACAATGTTTATTTTATTATTAATTTGGTGTGGTTTGCTTTAACATAGCATAGCAAAATCACATGTGATAAGGTCATTCGATCACTGGAGATAAATATTTGGGGCGGGGGAGGCAGAAAGCCCAAAGCAAACGTCAGCAATTATAGAACTCTTGCTGCACTCTTTATTGAATTTAACCATTAACCTCATCTACAACTGGTAAAGTATATATAGTGAGTCCTCATATCACACAAGATCACATCAGGATGCTGGGCCATGTATATTAATTAATGAAAATATGTAAATAAAATGAAAATATATAAAATAAAGTACATAAATAAAGCATATTTTCACATGGTATCAATAGATTGAGGATACAAACTAAAGATCATGTATAATGCTGGTTTCACCAGAATGCATTTGAACACAGCCAAGTACAAACACAACCCCAACATACCCCAACCTCCCAGACACACACATTTCAGATATAGCTGTTCCTATGGGACAGTGTGTGAAAAGCCCCACCCCTCTCTCTCTCTCTCTCTCTCTCTCTCCCTCCCTCTCTCTCTCTTTGTTTGGGCTCAATCCATCCCATTCAGAGCTGATAAAGAAAGTGCAGCCATCAGCAGGGTCATGTTGGATAGTTCTGCAGGAAAGGCGAGGGGCAAACTATAGGCTGTGATTAGGACCTCTAATGTCCAATGAATCCTCAACCAATCCCATGATATGAACTAATGTGGCCATTTGATAATAAAACAACAGTGGTGCAGTGGGCCGGGCATGGGGGGGAGCGTGTAGTTCTGAGAGCAGCAGGAAAGGGAGAGGGAGGGAGAGTGTAGGTTGAACTGGTGTGAGCTGTTAAAAAAAGCAAATAGCTCCCTGAGGATATCCACAAAGTGGAGAGGTATAGCAACACATTTGCACAACCTTACTTGTCCTTCTTACACTTGTGAACCACTCCTTGGTCATATATTTTAATTTGCATGGCAGCTCCATGTAAAGTGGACTCTTTGGTGTGAAAAAATGGTACAGAATATTTAAGTAATATTATGTATGCTCATGTTCAGTCACACCCAGGACATGGAATAGCCCTACAACAGAATGTCACACATACATGTGCATACACACACACACACACACACACACACACACACACACACACACACACACAGAGTGAGATGGGAAAATCTCTCAGGGAATAAAATCCAGAAACATGTATGTTCAATATGTTGATAACTAAATCACTGAACTTCCTTTATCCCCAATCAATAATAATGCTGTTGAGATAACATCCCTTTCTTGAGGATAAGCTGTCAAGCAGTCACATCTTTGGTAAGGACATAATTGTTTTCTCTGCATGCATTAACTTCCACCACTCACTTAAAGAGTTTATCTAATAATAGCGAATTGCCTGTAATGAATTTGTAACAGGTATCACACTATGGTGACAGCCTGTAAGAGAGAGTGAAAGAGCATGCACATGTTTCAACACACACACCACAGAGCTGATACACTCTGATGCTCCTGTGTCCATTTACTTTTGAGTTCTCACACCCCCCTTTAAAATGTAGAGCTGCAATGTGATCAGTTGAAAAGCCATGAGTCATGCTGCCTAATAGCTGGTCTGATGTTCAGGATGTCTGGTGCTTGCTAGGTCATAACATACCTGGTTAAATGACTGCAGTTGTATTTAATTAGACATTCATTATTTTGTTTAGAAAATTTGTCTCAATGATATATGATTATTAAAGGTTTGTACAATCTAACATTTTAGATTAGTAAACAATCTCTCATTATTTACAACCACACATAAGATGAGAAACCTTTACTGTAAACTGACATTAAACAGCATTTAAAGATGAGTATCTTTAAATCACTCAATAAAACACAGGTGGGCCAACTCCACCAGATATGGGCCACCATATCTAGAGCATACAAAAGACACTTTGCACATAAACTGACTTCCATCCTTTCAATAAGAGTCGAATGGATAAGAAAACTGCCTAAAACTTGGAATTTGTTAACCATAAAATTGCTAAAATGATAAGCAATCCTAACAATAAACAACAAATAATACCATTTGAACTTGTATTAAAGGTCAAAAGGGCAGATCCTTAAAGAGGACTTTAGTCCTCTTTTAAGGAGGCCTATAGTTCTGTTGTTAGAAGGCTTCAAGTACTTTCATTCAGTACAAAAATTATGAAAATCTTTTCAGAAATGAGCAAGCTAGCCTGCTAATATCATAAGGACCTATCAGGACAGATTCTATACGTAAAATAAAAGCCTAATTCTGCCCTTACGATATTAGCAGGCTGGATTGTTTATGTCAGAATGTTTTGGATGTCCCGGAAGCTCTTCTCTTATTCTGTGCAACATAGGCCTATCTATCCTCTGTGATTCCGTCTATAGTAAAGATTCTGTATGCATTTCAGGAAATAGTAAAGAAACATTATTACAGAAACAAGAAGAAACTATGGTACAAAATTTATTTGGTAACAGTTTTGTAAACATTTGAGGTAAATGAACATTTACATCAACTTGATTTTACAAATTGTCATACACAAGGCACTTCTCTTCAGACATCAATGTAGTGGGCCTATTTTTTATTGAGAATGTCCTGTTGTTTCCTTGTCCCTGACTGATCAGAGAGATCTTGCTCCAACAAAAGCTGTGCTCATTTAAATTTGTTTTCACCTTAGAAGTTGCATGGTGTGTACCAGATTAATGATTTAATATGGTTAAATGAGCTTTGTCCTCCATCCTTAGAGTGACAAAACATGCTGTTTGCAGTGTAGGCTACATTACAGAAGTGCTTGGAGAGCATCTCCAGGCTATAACTCGAATAGTGGCAGTTCAAAGACAAATATAATGCATCCCTGCATTACTCAATTTTGAGTGAAACATTGGAGGATTCTTTAAGAACTAATGCTATGCTACAAACTGCAATGTGTGTTATTTCTGATTCTAACATCACACATCCATAGTCCTGCCGCTTCTAATTCACCTGTGTAAGCTTCTGTTGGAAAGCTTGTTTGGCATAAATGTGCAAATCTTCATCTACATACTGCAATGTAAACTTTTTCAACATAGAAACACACAATGGTGTATTTATAACACAATAAAATAGGTCAAAATAATGTTACATCCATCTCAAAATATCAATATTAGTATTATCAGTGATATCAGTGTAATGAGCAAATCTAATGGTTTGCAAACTTAGTTTAATTTCAGGCAGCCCAAGTGAAGTGCCAGTTCAGACCCCATCTCTGATACAACTAAAAATACCTAAAATCATCCATTACCTATGGTGTATAACAGGATTAAAAATATATATTGACACCTCATATGGGCAATTCACAGTGTGATGTCGTACTTAACAACTGATTAATATTTTACCAGTTGACTTGTAGCTGATAATTTTCAAATGGCAACTGGGACTGACGAGTTCACAGCACATGCTTCCAATAAAGACCTAACACAATGTTACACTTGACAGTCAGGGAAGTAGAGCAGAGAATGGAAACTACTAAGTCAATGGAAGATTTCACATGACAAAACTGAGTGGAAAGGTCTTTAGAATCATAACCTTTCCATTTTGTACCAAATAAATTGTTTCAGCATCCAAAAAGACAGCAAAAACTATTGTCCTTCGATACCCTTAAATTATTCCTTTTTCTTTATAAAAATAGCAATTTTATCAAAAGAAAACATGGTGTTACATGCAATTTGCATATGTTTAAATGCTGCTGTTTACATGTAGTGCCTAGTTAGTGGTGATATGATTTAAAAAGCAATGCGGCTGCTAACTATTAGACCTGTCGGACTGATATATTCCTATCGAATAGTAAAGCTAGAAAACATAAAAGTAAATCTTTGCAGACAAGATAAAATCTGGGTTCTTTAAAAAGCTGTTGGGTGAAAAAATCTATTATTTTGAAAGTGACCTTAATTAAATGTGAATGGCACTGATATTTTTTTGAAATCAGAATTTTTTTATCAGTTGAGTTACTCCATGTTGTAATGATCTGATAAATTGCAACTTGACCTCCTGCTTTGGTAAGACATATGCATATTATGTCATTTTCAAATAATTTTACTGTTCTAGTGATCAATGGTTGAATCAAGAACTGCAGCAGCAAGAGTTGAGACAAGGGCACCTGTAAGACCAGGTTTGGAGGGGAGTGGGGTGGCACTCAAAATGTGCAGATGCGAACAGCAGGTTCTGCATTTCAGCGCATGAACACAACAAAACAGTAGTGCACAGCAAGCACATTCACAGCCCTGGACAACCGTCCCAACAGAGCTCATGAAACAGGTGCAAAAGAGAGGGACAGTCAGAAAGGCTGAGAGAGAGAAAGAGTAAGAGGGAGAGGGTGAGGGAAAGGGAATGGAGTATAAGAGTTCTGTTTTATTCCTTCTGCTGTTGTCTCTATGACTTGCTGTATGTTAACTCATGATTACTCTGAAATTCCATGTCCCAACCTTCATTTTTAAAGTATTGTAACATCGAAGAAGCGGTTACTGTGAGACAATAACACCAAAACAGTCAAATGTGCCTTTGATGAATCAGTGAGTTGTAGTTTCACAGTGACAGATTTCACCAGTGACAATGCAATGTAGAAATGGACTGTCTTGTGAAAGCTATGTTTTGACTGTGGAAAACATCCAAAGAATTAGAATCAAATTAGTCATGCAAATGGTATTAGGAAAATAATATTGTAAGGTAGCCAATTTTCCTCTTGTACAACCTGGCAGGAATTTAAAACAACAAAGAAAAGCACAATCCTGTGTGTGTTTACATTTCTACAGATTGCAGTGAAATACTCCAGCAACAAACAACTGCGATGTCATTGCTATAAATCTCAAAAGTTTGATCTACTAGCCGTTCTATTATCTTGTCTCTATGGAATCTACAATATGTTGACACAGATGTTAGCCCATTATGTACAAAACAACAGCATTACTTCTAGATCTTTTGAATTTGCTTACGAGGACGACTTGCACTTCTCTAACACACTGCAAACGCTATCATTATTCATGAGTATTGCCTGAGTGTGTATGTATATATATATATACACTTAAGCAATATGTTTATACTAATATACCCTGAATCATATGAAACTGTAATAGTGATGGTAAGAATGTATTTTTTGCTCCTTTTAATGACGATAAAAACAAGACCTCCTTATTTCCAATCATACACAACCTTCAAGAAGCCTAAAAGACAAGTCTTGGCTTGGGATCTGTCATAACATGGGATAGAGTGTCACAGCCTCCAGCTCTGCTCCAGCTCCCAAGGTCCCCTCCAGATCGCACAGTCACAGTGTGAGCATGTCCCACTTGCAATTGCTCTTTTCCGTGTAACCATATGAGGACCGATGAACCAGGGGATTCACATAATCTGGACGAACACTGATCAAAAGAGTGGTGGCAAAGGCACACCAGTGCACAAGGGTCAAACTTCATTTCTATCACAACAAGAGAAAAGAAAAAAACACGACTCTGAAGTGCATATCTCTCCCAATTTTTTTCCCCAGGAAAAAAAAGATTCAAAACAAATAAAAATAATAAAAATAATAGTGCTAGTGTCCAAATTAGTGAAAATGTCTCTTTCTGCACAATTCTGGGCCAACCTGCCTCTCCTGTTTTCAAACACATAGGTGTGAGTGTATGTCACATGCAGAGCCTATCATCTCTACTTTGCTGACCCTACAACTCACCGATTGCACTGATTCTTTTTTGGATAGTCTAGCCATTTTAAGAATTTTGTGTCAGAGAACATTACATTTCCAGCAACCTGACCTTTTCTCTTTTTCTTTCTTCAATAGCCTCTGTGATAATTTTTCTTCCTGTTGCTTTCATAACTTTTTCTCTCTCTCTCTCAGTATGGTGTGTGTGTGTGTGTCTGTGTGTGTGCACGTGTGTGTGTGTGTGTGTGTGTGTGCGCGTGTGTTGATTTTTTGAGTGGGGGTTTTGGATGGGGGGAGAGGGAGGGTCAGGGGGAGGTGTTTGGGGAAGGCTAGACAGCGAGGTCATCAGGCCTGGCTCTGATGCTGCTAGTTTTACTTGCCCTGCTTAGCCTGCGGACATCGATTGGGACCACTGGAGGTTCATGCATCTCCACCGTGGTGGTTGTAACATCATGACCAGTGTCGCTCTTCCCCTCTTTACTGTATTCATCGCCATCAGCATCACCATCAGTCATCCTGCAAAAGGAGGTCAAAGGGGGCTCCTTGGGGCGCGCTATGTTACTCAGTGAGCACAAAGAGGATGAGGAGGACAAGCAAGGACTGCATGGCTTGGCTTCACTAGATTGCAGCTCAGCCGTCATGTTGGCCCAATTCTGCCCCACAGGTAGCTGGTAGTTGTTGCTGTTGTTGCTGGAGAAGATGGAGGAGTGGAGGGGATCGGACTTGTCCTCCACCTCAGGAGTGGCCACGAGGGCTATGGAATGGGTTGGGGGCAGGAAGGCGCCTCTCCCTGCGACCGTCAGGTCTGTGTAGTTGGGAGGGTGGTTGGGGAGGGGGGCCGATACTCGGGTCTCAGGCAAGACCGTCACGTTGTCAGCTTCCGCATTCTCGTCACCCACTGACTCACGCTCTGGCACAAACTCGTTAGTCATGCCCTGCTTTACTTTCTTCCAGCCCAGGTGGTAGATCTCTAAAAGGTTCAACAAAAGGGACACGCAAGCCACCACAAGCATGAAAATGATAAAAATGGTCTTTTCCGTGGGCCTGGAGATGAAGCAGTCTACTGAATTTGGGCAAGGCCATCGGGCACACTTGTACAGAGGCCTGAGCTGAAAACCATAGAGGAAGTACTGGCCTAGGATGAAGCCCACTTCAAACAGCGTTTTGAAGATGATGTTAAATATGTAGGTGCGGAGCAGGGCCCCTCTGATCCTAATTTTTCCATGCTCATCACGAATTGGGGGCTTCTCTTTTTTACCACCACCACCTCCTCCCCCACCCTCGCCACCATTCCTGTAGAGATCCTTCTCCTCCTGGAAGCGGAGAGCCTTGCGCACCTCCTCCTCCTTCTCCTTCCTCTTTTCCTCCATGCGGACGATGTGCAAAACATGGCCTAGGTAGATGAGGGTTGGTGTGGACACAAAGATGATCTGCAGCACCCAAAAGCGGATGTGCGAGATGGGGAAGGCTTCATCGTAGCAGACATTCTCACAACCGGGCTGCTGCGTGTTGCAGGTGAAGTCCGACTGCTCATCTCCCCATACCTCCTCAGCAGCAGCCCCCAACACCAGGATCCGGAAGATGAAGAGGACGGTCAGCCAGACCTTGCCAATCACCGTCGAGTGCTCCTGCGCGTTCTCCAAAAGACGCCCCAGAAAACTCCAGTCACCCATGTTTCACGGTTTCTAGCCTGAGGAAGAAGTACAGGGGTAGGGGTGAATGGCGAGCTTGCAACAAGAAGAGGAAGAAGGAGGAGGAGGAGGAGGAGGAAGACAAGAGAGAAGAAACAGGTAGACCACAAGAAGACAAAAATGGAAGGGGATAGGGGAAGAGAATAAGGAGGAGAAAAATAAGAGAAAGAAAGTGGATTGCCGTTGAATAACGGAGGTGATCAAAACACCATGGTGACTGAAAACCAGCTGTCTCTCAAACATTTTATAGACTGGCACACTGCAGAGATGGTATAAGAAAGGAACAAAGTATCAGAGCCTCAGTGATCGTATTACATTGCTAACTGAGACTCCACCAAAGTGGACGTATCTAAATAAGCATGAGACTGTGATAGGTTATGATGATGAGATAGGTTGACTTCCAGCACACTTTCTTATGTCACAGCTTATTCTACCTATCAGGCTACATTCAGGTGGTTTAAGCTGAGATAAGACCACAGACAACCCAAATGAAATAGAAATAAATCACTGGGCAGATAGATCACTAGCAGATAAATTAGAGGATAGCAAATATCAGATTTGCAAACATAAATCTGTGATATTACAATGTCATTAGATAGTTTACATGTCCTGCCCTGTTTTGGACTCTACAACTATTGCAGCTGAGAGTGCATGACAGCTATGTATAATTACTGTCATCAACTAGCCTTGCCCTGTATGCACCTCAGGGAATGACGTGAAAAAGATCAATCAAATGAGATATTTATTCAGAGTATTAACAAGGATGTGTTGATAGTCCTTATGACCATATCCCAGAAATGACTGCCATGCCAGGAATGATTTCCAAGAACTGACAGTCTGTACTCCCCACCAAGAGTTGATACAGTTTGTAAATAGCCAACTAAAGATCACAGCAAGACCACAAACTAAATAAACAAAACTATCTTCATTGGGATATTTCAGTCAAATAAACTATATTTGACAGGTGAATTTAAATGAGTAAAGGGTATTTCTATTTGCACATACAAAACCAAAATCAAACCAAAACCAAAATCAAGATACTTTTTTCCTTAATTACTTCTGGAAACGTGCTTGTCTTACTGCAAATATGTGGGAAAGCTCTCTAAAACCTATACTATTGTTCCTTTTATTATTAATTACATCAAACAGATCATTAACCAACCATTAGTCTCAGCCAACTCGTCTCGCCAAAACTGAGACATATTCTCATTCACATATTCTCATTTGTGCCACCTTATGGACAGTGAGATATTTATTTCTACATGTAATTCTGGACTTTATATGTAAATCGCTCCACATTACAGTGCAAATAAAAGGAATTCAAAATCTTGAATGATGGCTGGCACCACCACAGACCAAGCAATAAAGAGAAAAGGGGGACTTCATTGACCGCAAAACTGGAGATCAGCAATGTATAGTCTACCGGTGTAAGAGAGGAGAGAATTCGCTGTTTGTTTCATGACGAAAACAATGAATCAGTCTAACTGATAAGACTACCTATGAAAATATTTCATTTCTTTAATCTGGTTAATCTGGTTCCATCTACCCTTAATAATCCATGTAATCTTAATTTAAATGCCATCCAAAACATCCATTCGTGTACAGAGGGTTCCTGAACATATTGGTCTAACTAGACGCAAGCGAATAATTGCGTAATGCATAATTGTGCAGGATTTCATGTACCCGGTGGATCCAACTTAATTAACACAGAGCCTGCATGGGTTTACCTATACCTATGCTATTAAAATTGTTTCCCGTTGTGGGTGCTGTATTAAGTGCATATTTGTAACGTGAGCATGTAGGCTCTCTAACGGGCCAGTTCGTCCACCCATAGACAGTGCTTGTCTCATCAGAACTCGAAGTGCTGATGAGGGAAAATATTTCGCCGTATCGACTAACACGGACTTGGAGCTGGATGGCATCAGAGCGCAATAGAGAACGAACTTTACCGAGTCTTACTGAAACAAACTAATAGAACATAATTGTAATGCTATTTTAGAGTAGCCTATTAAACTCGTACTTCCATGGAAGTACGTCCATGGAATTTAACACTTGGAATTTGCTGTTTGAAATTATGCATAAATATATACATGTACATACATACATATATACATGTATTTTAGCCTTACCTACGTAGGCCTATATTATACTTGTTTTATCAACGTTTTCCAATCTTTAATTACAAGTACAAGCCCAGTAGGTGACAACTTCAAAGGTAAAGCCACAAATTATTGTCAAGTAACAGAAAATTCTACACAGTTGTCATCCATTGTAGGCCTATGCCATACCCATTAAACAAGGTAAACTGTTTATTTCCTCTACAGACATTTTTACCTGATGACAAACTGTATGTAAATCCTGACAATAGAGAAGGTGCCAGATTTTCTTTGTGCCCGCTGGCACAATCCATTGAGTCAACATCGCTATTGTCACGACTTTTGTTTTATTTGTAAAACTAATTTAGTGGGCTATATAGCTTAGGACTATAAACATTGTTGCAAATGTGCTTCTACTGTATAATTACTGTACAACTACATATATTACTGAAACACACAAAGAACATACACTCGTACACTTGGTGCCTTCGCGTGCACTTGGCCCTCATCATCATACCTTATGGTGAGGGTGTCAGCCTTTGCCACTGAAAGCAATATCCGGCCGCCACAGATGCCATGTTTTGAGTGCGTTGGATATCATACAGACCTCCCTATGTTGCAAGAGCCCTCCCCTCTCCACCCATTCCCCAAATCCTTGTAGCTTTGTCAGCTTACCAAAGTCCTTTTGAAATCAGCCAGCCAAACTTTTTGCCCAACTCGTAGTCTTCTCCGCACGTTGGAGCTATCAGGGGGGCAGCTAGTTTATTGAGGCGATTTGAACTTGGAGATGGGCTTCCGCGAAGCGCAGCTGCCTCCTGTTCCCGGCCATCCCGTGTGTCACATTGGGTGACCATGCATGAGTGAATTCATACAGTTGTTCCCTTGCACGGGTGCACGCCACGCCCCTGTCAACTTCAAAAATTCATCACTGGGGCTTCAAATAATATGCATGGCTTCACCGGGAGGCTCCAAAGCTCGCGCGATAGACCTGGATAAAATTCGTAGCAAAGGAATTACAGTAAATGGGACCTTATTGCTTAATTAGCTTTGGCAAACAAACTTTAGCTATACTGAACTGACAGCTGATCTGGAATGTCTTCAAAGCTTGCATTAAGATACCCGTGCGCGCTAGTGGACAACCAATAACTTCTGAACAGGGATTAATACTGTTTCGCACAAAAGCAGGTACTTTCAAGATAGTTCTAGATTTTTTTTTCGATTTGGCTTTGCGCACAGCAGCCTCTGTCCTTACTTCACATGGATTTTTTTTATTGTGGAGCGCTAGAAAAAAATAGCCTACTTCTTTCTGTTGATTCAAGCCAGGACGCCCTGTATTTACAACTGTGTATCACAGTTCCCCCTTCATAATTTCATATTTTAATCAATCACATCAGTCCTTAAACACTGTTTATGCTATTAAGGGCGCATCGCATAGTCGGTACAGTCTATTTTCTGGACACTTCGGGAAAACTTTATTGCCTTAACTAAATAGGCTGTTGAAAAACAGTATATAAGGGGCCTTGTGCATTAGGTTAAACGACCTAAGATAAACAGACTAAAGAAATACAGTCACTATAAGCAACAAAAAGATCCATCTTCTCCTGTCTTACCGGAACTGCAATTGACCTGAAGAGTAAATATCTACAGAAAACATAGTTGAAAGTATACAATTTCCAAGAAAACAATCAAACATTTTGAACAAACAATTAAACAACCTCAGAAGTTTAAATTATATTTAATAATAATTAAATACAATTTCTAACACCAATCCTCCTTTTATGTAACCAAATTACTGTAGCATACCCTACAAGTGAAGATAATTTTATTTAGGCAGCAACTACGTGCTTTCTCCACTTTGGGGAGCATAAGATTCATTTACATATTATTAATTGTCATTTAAATATCATAATTAAAAGAAAAATCATTTCAGAATACTCATGAACAAATGGTTTACATCCTCCTCCTACACCTCAACACCATCGACTCAACCACCAAAATAATTGTGTTTAATATAATATGCAGCAATCCACTAATAAACCTAAAAATAATAAACAAATAATTAAATTTACATTTCTCCCCGCTCTCTATGTCAACCACTAGGTGGCCTAGCAGTGCCTTTGGTAATGTGCTCATTCTTGGAAATTCGTGGAACCAACAGAGGAGATGACAACATTAAACATAATATTACTGTGAAATATGATCTGTGTGCTCTGCCGTTTTCTATTATCCTGCTGATCACACTTGACATGTATTAAGATAAATAGTCGTTGCCCTTCTGTTATTTCCTGTGGGATCAAGCTTTCAGTTTTGTAAGAGTAAATAACATTTTTATGTCCCTTGTAAGGTGTAAGGTGTTGAAACATCTTGTGTCTGCAGCAAGTCTGATATGTGATCAGCAGTTTAATCTTGGGATATGTGAATGTCTCTAGTCCAAAGGTATGGGCGAGCAATTGTTTTCTATAGCAAGAATTTCATTTTACCATGTTGTCTGCACAAAAATGAATTGCCCTGATCTGACAGTTAAAATTAATTCCAACTTGCATCATTACCAAAAAATATCCCATTCCTTAAAAAATTACATATTTCATGACTTTGTTTCATGCAAGTTGATTGCATTCTAGAAAGGTGTGCAAGGTTGTCGGTGGGGTATTTTTTATTCTTGACACACAATCTCATTGCTCCTGGGGTACAGTCCTATTGCATCACATGTTGTTTAGTTTTACAGGGTCATATTTATGTCTAAAGAATTTAGACATCATGCGAATATTTTGTTATATTTTCACTCTTTTTTATATCAATAGATGTCTTTTCTGACATAAATATAGTATGTTGTGAAAAACAAACAAACAAATAAATAAAAAAAAATCAGGGTGATAAATACATTTAATATTTTGATTATATTTTATTTCTTTCAACTGATGCTGATTTGAATAAAAGTGAAAAAATGAATTTACATTAAAACATATTGTCAAATTATCCTTATTTTAGAATTAAATTTCATTTGCAATCAGTGGTTAGACAGTACACATCAATGTACAGTTGAGACAAAACTGTTAACTGTGGAAAATAAAGTACATTAATATACATTCAGCCTATGGTAAGGATGATGTTAACATTTATCTTCAGGCCTATAAATAATACTAATGTAAAACAGTAGAGCTCTCGGCCACATTGATTTTGTCAAAGTAGCTCTCGGAGGAAAAAAGGCTAGAGACTCCTGTGTCGACAGTTACCTGGTGTGACTGTGTGTGTTTACACACTGGGGAAGCCCTGGTTCAGATGGCACAGACTTGCTTGCCAGAGATGCCATTTAAGAGATAGATGGGGGTTATCAAGTCAAATTCAACTTACACCAAGCTGCCAAAAGTATGTCTGTTTGAGACATAGTGGGCCTGTGAATCCCCAGCTCTGTCCCACCTGCCGTCGACATCAATGCCTACCCCACAATCAGGGAAGGCCTGGAGGGACACCCTCCGTAGTCAGGCTATACCTTGGCACTAGCACTGGCACTAGCTAATTGTTTTTGCCTACTTCTTGAAACTGTTTCACAGGTTAAGATTTTCACTTCAGTTTTAGTGAGCTTGTTGGTGTAGGTGGATAAGCTTTGGGTAAGCCTATATTTGGGCATGCTATAAGTATTTAGTTGATCAGATGATTGATAATGGTTTGAATAAAGGTGCTTCGCCCCCATTTCTTGTTAATGAATAAAACAATCTGCAAATAAGCCTACATAGGCTAGCCCACCAGTGTTGAATAGCAATATCTCCAAAGGCTATCATGGTTTGCCTGACACCTTTGGTATTTTGCTGCAGAGATGCAGATGCCTCTAAATAATCACTATGACTTGAGGTAAATTGTGAATAACGAAAAATAAAAGTAAGCCAAAGTATAGTCAAAGCTTTAAGCTCATTTTGCATATTCTTTTTTGCATTTGAATTGTGCAAATGGAATAAAGCACTGAAAGGAATGTGTGTGTGTGTTTGTGTGTGGCACAAAACTCACACAACCTTGGCACTAGATGCCACAGAAAACAGCAAGGACTCTTTCTTCTTGTTCTGCAACAGTCCCTTGTCTTTGGCAGATGAGTTGGCAGCCAAGGAGAGGCGATCTTGCGTGGTGCCTATGTGGAAGAGCCTAACCAGTGCTTTGACTACCAGGTAGGTGAGCTCAGCTGTGTTGAGCACCATGCAGGCACCTGACGCTGCCGCCATGAACATGGTGAACACTGTCTTCTCGGTGGGCCGCGACACAAAGCAGTCCACTTCATTAGGACAGGGCCACTGCTCACAGCGCATTAGCCGAGGGATCCAGAAGCTTCCGTAGATGACGTGTGGCGCGTAGATAAATGCCGCCTCGACCGCCAGCCGTAAAACCAGGCTGAGGGCGTATGTCCACCACAGCGTCCCCACGATGGGCAGCCGCCACTGCCGAATGCTTTCCAGCTGCTCTTCCTGCTGCTCGGTGTGGACAGAGCAGGCACTGGCTGCTGTTTTCTTGTCACGGCAAAGCACACTCCGCTTGTCGCCTCGCTTGCGGTAGGCCACATGCATGGTCACAAGCAGGGGCGGTGTGGCGGCAAACACCAGCTGCAGACACCAGAGGCGCACATGGGAGATGGGGAAGAAGTGGTCATAGCAGACGTTCACACAGCCTGGCTGCAGCGTGTTGCACGTAAAGTCGGATTGCTCATCATCCCACACGGCCTCTGCAGCCAGGACTAGGATGGTGATGCGGAAGATGAAGAGGACAGACAGCCAGATCTTGCCCAGACTGGTGGACTGACGGTTGACCCCAGCCAGCTTGGTGTACAGGGTGGCCCAGCTCATGCTCCTATTCTCTCTTCTTTCACCACTCTTAGAAGTCAAAGTTTAAACAGCCTGTGAAACACATCAAGGCTTGGATTAGAGTCTTGTGTATATCTGGAGTGTGTGTGAGTGTTTGTGTGTTTGAGAAAGAGAGAGACAGAGAGAGCATAACAAAGTAAAAAATGATCTAACACAACACTCAACTCAACTTCTTGCACAAGTTATGGTCCTTCTGAAACTGGATCACAGCAATGTACTTTCAGCTGGATTCTCTGCATGAGGTGTGAAACCTTTGCAGATGATCCAAAATGTAGCAGGACTTTTGCTTAATTAAAAAGAGAACATTATTACACTTTTAGTTTCTCTGTGTTCTCTGTTCTATTGCAGCCAGAATTCAATTGAAATGTCTCACACTGGCATTCCAGACTCTTACTCTTTAATACCAGGCTACTGTAAACATAATGTCTGTTTGGGAGCATATGTAGCTCAAAACCTACATATAACTCTCCAGATGCATGAGCTTTCTATTACAAAGGCACTAAGGCACTTCCATACCGTCATAGACTTTTGAACTGACCACTAGAACAAGTTGGATGATTCGTCTCTGTAGCCAGGAGAATGCAAGAGTCCATGATTTCCAAAAATCATTTATTTCTGTAACCACAGGACAGTTTTCCACATCTTCTTGGTTCATTTCAAATGTGCTTGGGTCCAAATAAAACTGTTAAACCTCTGGTTCATGCCTAACTATGAATATTCTTTGTATGGTCAAGTTTTCACCATCTGTGGCTGGAGTGTCAAAGTGTGTTCATAGACAATGGCCATTTTATGATCACATGAACCCAAACAATGATTAATTACAGAATTAGATCATATATACATGCAAAGCCACAAATATCTTTATATATATACAAATTGTGTTGCCTAATAAATGAATAATGAATGCTTCCACATCTTTAATTCTGCCACCCTAGGATGGCCTTCACATACACACATTAATGTTGGCAGTTAATATAGCTTTCTTTTTACCAATGAAAAATTTGCCACCATGCGAAACTATTGGAAATGTTAGCTAGAAGTCTTAAGGATGCTAATAATGCAAAATGATCAATAACTTATTTTTGAGGGGGTCATGCACGATTTTGCAAGTTTTCCCCCGGATTAGGACCCAGTGTACACAGAGTAGCCTACATTTAATGATCAAAGACTCGCTGAAGAAAACATCTCTGATGTTATGCCATTGAGTAGGCATAGCGCAGACAATGGACTCTTTAGATCTCAATTCAGCGCAGAGCAATGTACCAAATAAACATAGTGATCGTCAGTTTAGCCTATAAGAGCAGTTCGTGGTTTTAACCACGAGATGTATTCAATGTGTAGGATACTTTAAATTCAAGTAGCCTAAGCTTTAGGTCTAGCCTTAAAGTAGAATAAAATTCACAAATTATTACCGAAACATATGGAAAGTCCCAAATTTCGCAGCCTAAAACAAATGTAACACTAAATGTCCGCAGTCTTCCAGTCTTTCCACAAGGCTTCACACCTTACCTTGTTGTGAAGAACCTCTGAGCGATTGAATCATTGCCTCGGGGATCACTGTCTCCCACGAACTACCGGGCTATGCTCTTGCACGACATGGAAAAGGAGAGGCTCCACAGGACTGATCTGATGCGCGCTCGTGGGTCGTGGCTGCCGATTCCGAAGGACTTTTGCCCAAGGCATGCATTACTTTAAAATGTTATACATGCTAAAATGTTATTTGAATGTGTCCTGTTAGATGCTTGCATTTAGGCTACCCGAAAATGACTTTTTTATTTAATAAAAAAGGGAAAGTCAGGGTGTTATCTACTACACACTCAATGACATGAACACTGGTAAAGTGGGACATTTTTGAAAATGTTCTGTTAGCCACTTTTGACAGTCATCCAAATGTTGTATATATAGACAACAGCATAGTTTTTGCTACTTGCATAGCCTACTTCTTAAAAGGATGCCCGACTAGCCATGTTGGCCTTATAAGATTTATGCTGGATGGTGTGAACTATATAGCCTAAATGTGATTTTTTCGGTTTTCTACGTTTTAAAGAAAATCCTAAACCATTGTAGTTTAGCGTGCATTGTGCGCTTGTTATTGTGCTCATGTTCCTATTTTTTTCTCCCTCCATTTTTCTACTGTGCTTCTGACTCATCTCATTATAATTTACACATGTGTATGCATGACACTACCTGGCTACATGTAGCCTGTAAAAAGCACACATGCTGTTTGTAGTTGGTGCTTTGTGTCCTTATTAAAATGATAGTTAGATCTGAGATCAAGAATGGAGCAGTTTAGCCAGAGTTGTATGAATGATTTAGCATTTTCATCCAGAATGCTTTGAATTTATAAAAATCTTTTCCCTTCAAATTTCTCCTAGATTTGGAACATGGCCCACTCCAGCATGAGAAACTGATGAATGGATGTCTATTCATTCATAATAAGAGACAATGAGGGCAGATGTGAAATGTGAGAGGGCTAGTTTGAAAAAAAGGCTGTCTTGCCAGTGACCTTCTATAACACTGGGTAAGAATGAATGATGGCGCCAAAGAGAGAAAGTGAGATGATTACTGAGAAAATTAGGGAAATATTTGTCAAACCATTGACAGGTGTGTTTGTCAAACAGATGCTATGGAGTAAAATAAAGACACTCAGTAAAGCTTCAAAAAGTATTCTGTGTGCTCTGGTCCTTCCTGGCTTTAGTTGACAGAAGAGGATCAGGGCCTATTGCTGGTCATGTAGCTGAAATAGAGCCAAATTAAAAATGGAAATGAAAAACTGACCAAGTGAGAACGAGGGGTAAAAGAACATATTTGTTAAAATAACCCTGAGCTTAGCAGACAAGGCAGAGGCAGAACAACAACCTACTGTGAGCCTGGACCCCATGGGTCATGAGGCAGAGGAGCAATAGCCCACCACAGAGCAGCATGTGACTGAGTGGCAGGTTTCACAAAGATGGAGAGAGAGAGTGAGAGAGAGAGAAAGAGGAAGGGAATTGGAGTACAGACAGGAGGGAAGATATGGGGAGGGGAGGCAGAGAGAGGGCAGGTGAGAGAGAACAGAAGGGACCTCTGTCACCCATTAGTCCAAGTATCACACATTCATATTCAACACACGTGGCACTGCTTTGATAGAACAATTGTGCCCTCATATGGTCAAGAGGTCGAGTTTGTTCTGCCAAAAGAGGTGGGCGAATCCTCTCGCTCTGTGTGTGTGTGTGTGTGTGTGTGTGTCTGTCTGTCATTTTCTGTGTGTTTGAGGAGAGACGGAGGATGCCAACATGCCCAGCTGTGCATTCTGATGGCAGCTTTCCCGATGCATGTGATGTCCTGCCTTGCATGCCGCATACCAATGAGCAGTTAGCACAGCAGAGCTGCAGACTCTAGAGCTGGCAAACTCCATAGAATGCTCCTGTGCTAGTCTGGTGTTTTATGTGAGTATAGGGACCCATCACTTTGATATGTATTGCAATGTATTTTAAATTTGTGAACAAATTTCATAACTTTACCAGTAACAAAGACACTGCCAAGATTCAGAGTATTCTGAACCAATGGAGCATGACACCTGTGGTGCCTAAAATTAAGAGGCCTATGAAGCAAAGCTTTGACCACTTGGTGGCAGCACCTCCACTGTACAAAAATGGATACACTATAGGTTCACATTCCTGCAGTTACTCTGAATTGAGATCCACATGAGGACCAGCAGAGGTCTCTCAGTCTGATCTCCAATGTCAACTGGCACACCCTTATATGTGAAACAAGGACTAAAGTTTGTGTTACAAACAAGGACTAAAGTTTGTGTTACAAATAAGGACTAAATATTGTGTTACAAACAAGGACTAAAGTTTATATTGTGTTAGTGGGGCTACTGGCTCCTTGTTTTGGATTGTTCTGTCTCCCTTATATTCTATGTGTGTGTGTGTGTGTGTGTGTGTGTGTGTGTGTGTGCACGCGCACGTGAATGAGTGTGTCTCCTGTGTTTATAGAATGTGTAAGTCTTTTATGATGGGTTTGATTGGGGGAAGGTGTCCAAACGGTAATAATTAGGAGATAAGATAGGTTGATCATTGATGAGGGGTGTGGCTATTTATCTGGTTTCTAAGAAGTTCACTTACTTCAGTCAGAGATGAGAAGAGTGATCTGAGAGTGAGACATGTAGAGTGAGATGTGTGTGAGAGAGCTAAATAGTGTTATTTAGTAATTAGTAGAGGTGTGTTGTCTTCCAACTGCCCATTGCCTGGTCTGTTCAGTGAAAGACAATAAACCTGTTGGTATTTGCAAACTTCTTACCTCTGTCTCCAACTCCATCTTTCAAGTTACTAGCCATCGGTGTTACAGTATTTTATAACAGTCAACTTGATCCATATGAGAAGGATTTCCACATAAAATTAATACTATGTCAACAAGTTCCCACTTGTTTGATTGTTGCCACTATCAGTTTGATGGCATAGTCTCATGAAGGATAGATGATCACTGATATGATATGTAGTTCTCTGGGCAGGGAAGGAACTACCAATAAAAGGTTTCACGGCACATCAGACTACAACACCAAAAGAAATCAGTTGGTGTGATGCTTTTATGGCCATTGCCAACTTGGATGAAGTTCTTCTATTACTTCTTTTTTTTAAATTGAAATGTTGGCAATAGAAATTGTAGTTCTTTACTAGTAAACAAAAAATGTTCCTTTAAGAGGAATATGCTAAAGGTCAACTGAATAAAGCCTGCAACCAGAGTGGATTAGATATTAACTATTGACTGAGGCTCAAACTTCTCTATCGACACAAAAGTTTGCCTTTGTGCTTTGAGTGGCTCACAGAAATGAAAGTCATGATGGCTAAAGCATTGAAAGTGCTTTGCAAACACACACGCAATGGAAAGTCTAAAGGTGCATTCTATCTAAAGAATAAAACTTGCCTCTTGTCAATGTATATTGACCCCAAATACCACTTATACCAAGGAGACCTTTAGGTCTTTGTATTCAGTACACATTAAGCATCATCACATTAAGCATCATCAATTTAGCATTTTGGTTTGGCATACCTAAAAAATAACGTGATGGATTTTAAGTGACCATCTCTAAAATTATGAATGTTTCTAATTTGACCTATTAGCTATTTACCTATTTTTATTTATTTTACTCTGTAAATTACTCAGTATTTTTTTTGTTTTTGTTTTCAATAAAATGTTTTTGTGATGTATGTTGCTTTGGATAAAAGTGTCAATTTAACTGACAATTTAAGCATGCAGTGTGATACTGAACACATCACTGCAACTAATCTTCTGAGAATACTATTTGTGAGAATTATTTTTATACCATTTCTGGCTTGTCTGTTTGTTCTTTAATATTAATTAATTCATATGTGGATCCTTAATTAATATGTGGATCCCATTGATATATAACATCAGCTAAGGTACAGACTTATTTACTTATAGGGTCCAATACAAAGTTTGTTTCTACATCAGGAAGAGTTAACAGTATATCATCTTCACTGTGTCCACTTACTAACACATCATGTTGTTGCTGTATACAGTCCACATGTATTGGTGAGAAATTTGGACATCTGTGTTTTTTTAATCTGCCACTGTAAGGGAGCTCACTAGGTAAAAAAAAAATTGCAGGCTTGCATTGTACGCCTTTAAGGAGGGAGATTGCAGGCATCCCTACATTCAGTGAGGATGTAGCAATTCAAAAGATAAAAATGACCTTTTAAGGCCAATTCTAAAAAAAGCTTAGTTATCAGACAGAGCTGGCTGACATTCCTTCTATAAAATGATCTTATAGTAAAGGGTCTTCTTGAAACAAAAACAGTAAAAGCTTACCGTCACTGAAGAGTAAACAAAAGGAGTGTGAAAACCACGGTGCAACCCTTATCATCTATTATGTTAGCTCTCTAAAATGCCACCAGGACCTCCAATAAAATACAGAACATGTACAGGGGTGACAACTGCACTCAATTTCATTAACAGTCCCTGCTGTTGGCTTGCCTAAACGGAAATAAAACAGAGGCATGCTCTATCTAATGTTGCTCGAAACATGCTGCATTAGGCATCAAAGAGTGATCTGTCTGTTTGCTAAGGAAATCCGGACCGGGGGAGATGACATGGTACAATGAGCCTGATCACCGACCATAAAGAAAGGCCTGATATTTGTGAAGCTTTTAACAGGCTTTTAGGGTTTTATCTTTCTGGACGGATCTAGTTTTGTGTGTCTGTGCTCAAATCTTCATTGACCAAACCCCGTGTATGTGACAATGAGCAGATGTTCCTGTTAGATCAAAAGTATTTCTCAAGCTCTTCAGCAAAGCTATCATATAATACAAAATGTCATAGGACAAGATAAACAAGGGTCTGTAATCTCAGAATCAATTGGATTAGACTGATTCAATGACAGGTAAGATTACAGAACCAGTATTTTATTTTAATATCATCTACTAGTCAACATTTTGCATTTTGAATAAATTTTGTCATATCCAGTACATAAAAGTGAAGTACATGAAAAGTGTGTGCACTTTGCAGGCACTGTACTTTACTCCCAACCGGATATACATCCTACGGTGGTAAAACACTACTGTTACCATAACCTCAAAAAGCTTGGCCATTCTTGACGTAAAGAAGACTACGTCATATACCTTTATGGTGTGACTCAGTTACCCTTTGCCACTAATATGTCAACTATTAAACAGAAAAATTAAATCAACTAGAAAACAGTACACACAAATAGACATGTGCATTGTTTTTATGCCAAAGCAGCTGTGACTATGTCAAAGTGTAAGAGAAAGAGATGTTCCTTTTCTTTGCTGTGTTCTTAAATAATTTCTGCAGCATGTGCCACCTTCTTGTTCTAGAGACTGAAATGCTTGCAGGTAGTATAGACTCGTGAAGGTAAATATTGTGCTAGACAGATACAGCTACCATCCAGCAGAGCACCATACCCCTGGACTCAAGCAATTCAGGACATTTGAGTGTGTAGCCAGGTGTTACATTTTCACATGCATACATACAAACACAGAAAACAGCAACATGGGATTCTAATTTTGGCTTCATTCTGTCCTCAAACATAAATGAAAAGAGTTTACATTTAAACAATGTGTTATGTGTGCTACAGGGTGAGTTTGCAGGGGTAATATCGGGGACAATGTGATAAAGAAATAATGCAGACCTGTAAAAAGAATGAAGAAGAGATATGGAAAACTAATAAAGCCCACATAAGGGAGGGTCTAAGGGAAATGGTCAAGACTTGAGTAAAAAAACAGGATGTCTTGAATGACGTCTTTTGTTCAACAGGAAAAGTGTTGTTGAAACTGACTACTACAGAGCTGGGAGATGAAACTTCACAGTATCTGAAACATAATGAGCAAAATTAAGAACCATGTGTTTTCTGAATATGTGACTGAACAACCATAACTATAACCATGGGGAGAGTGTGTTCAAAGTAGTCTGTCATTAATAGTAACATTTTAAAAGTAGCCCAGAATGATTGGATAACACCACACCAAACACAATCATGTAGAAGTAAGGTTTGCATAAACTAATTTATAGCCACCATCAAAAAGAATTGCCATGAAGCAAAAGCTGATTTCTGGATTAGAGCAGAGAAACAAGCTCTTTTCATGTCCTATTACTGCTTTACTCTCTCACCTACCTACAGTGTCCAGAGCACTTGCTTTGGTGCAGGCTTCCTATGCATTGCATGATCAATGATGGTGTCTGTGTTACTGTCTATGGTTCAACTTCCCTCTAGTTGAGTACATAACAGCAGTGCATTTAACCCATTAATGACCATAGAGGAATTGTAAAATTTCCTTTACACTGCTTAAACTACAAGCTGAGCTGAGCACAAATCAGTTGGACTTTTTCAAATCGCTCAAAGTATGTGGCTACAGCAAAGGTTTTTCTTAAGGAGCTATTGTTGGTCACATGGGGTTACTGGCTTTCTATTAAAAGGTTCTTACAACACAGATTAGGAATGTCAGAGCAGAGATTAGGATAATTTCCTATGGTATTTTCCTATGGGATTCACCATAAGGTTTTTTGTTTGTTTGTTTTTTAACGAATAAAGCGTTAATTTTAAATACTTATTTTTCACACCAACTATATCTTACACTTTGACTCATCTTCCTTTTCACATACAAATACAAAGATGACCACAACAGAGGTTTGTATGCACGCGCATGCACACACACACTAACACACACACACAGAGGGGGAGAGAGAGAGAGAGAGAGACTACTTCCAGCCATTGTATTTACATTTTAATAATACTACTTAAATGCTACTTAAATATGTAGAAGAGATGTGTACAGAGACACAAACAATACAACAATCATAATGAATACAGAGACAGCAAAGACTGGACAGACAAACAGGAGACATGACAATGAAAGCGAAAAGCAGTGAAGGGGCCTAAATTACAAAGCCAGGTTACTGGTTAACCTGGGTAACCTTAGGACTAACCACTAACTTCAAAAAGAAATAGCACTACAGAAACAGATGCTCCATGCAGCATTCTTTTAGAGATCAAATTAACCAGTAATCCCTCTTAGTATACCCCTGGTTAACAAGCACACAAACAATACAGGTAAACAACAGTATTGCAAGGACTGCATACAAATTAAATGATGGAGACATTCAGGCAAATGAAGAGAATTATAGTGCATTGAACACTGAGGCACAGTTTGTTAAAAGGTAAGGCTGGCAACTGCTTGGGGCCCAAAAATGCTAAACACCCATTTTTCCCTGTTAGATTATTTGCAGTGTTTTCACAGTAAAACTGTGTATCCATCTCACACCCATTCTTCTCTGCGTAATATCTCACTATTTCTTAACTCCCATGTGGCAAACAGCATATCTACGTCAACAGGAGACCCTACAGATTCCAATGGTGTGTAGAATTCGTCTAGAGATTTCTGAGTAATTCGGACTTGAAATCAATTCAATCCAATTCAATTTTATTTATACAGCGCCTTTAACAATAGTTTGTCTCATGGTGCTTTACAGAAGGAGCATCCAAGAGCAACAGGGGCAAGGAAAAACTCCCTTGTGTTTAGTTGGTCTAGGAAGAAATCTTGGGCAGATCCACAACTCAAGGGGCTAACCCAACTGCCAGAGGTCATGCAATCAGTAGTACAATCAATACAATCAGTAGTAACCATGATAGACTACAAGTTGTCCATGGTTTTAGCTAAGCATCATAATAGTTCTAGAATATTATCCCATAACATTACATGGTAGTCAGACCATAGGTAGTTATCAAGAATTATGGCTGGACAGTGTAGTAGTAGCCAGACATAGTGTTAAAGTCAAGGATTGAGATGGATCATGGGGGTAACAGTAAGGGTCCATTTGACAGCGCCATTGTGAGGGTCAGTCACAAAGCCTCAGGGAAGGGGTGTCAGTCCTCGCAAGGGCATCTAGGAAGGGCCTCTAGGATGGAGAGTCAGTCCTGGCATGGGCCTGCCATAGTGCTAGTTGCAGTCCACTCAGGAGGGGAAGGTAACAGGAGTCTGCTGGACTCCTGTCCGCAGGAGTGACACTCAGCAGAGATGATTGTGGACAGAGGAAGCAAATGAGTTAGGCCATGCTCACACGTCAGTTATCATATGTGTCATTTGTATATATATATATGTAAAGAGCGAAGGGCTAGGAGAGAGAGAGAGTTGTACAGCATGACACTTGAAAGGTTTGTGGCGGCAGCGGTTAGGCTATAGCAGCATAACTAAGGTATGGGGCATGGCAACCCAGCACTACTGCAGGGATGGTCAGTGGCCGCCATGCCTCACAACTGGGGGCAGAGGCAGAGGCAGTCCCTCCCAAAAGACCCATGAGGAGTGATGATTTACCATGCACTTTCCCTAACTATGGGAAACAGTAAAGAGGAAGGTTTTAAGTCTAGACTTAAAGGTATTGAGAGTGTCCGCTTGTTGGATGTGGAGGGGAAGATTATTCCACCAGAGGGGCGCACGGTAGCAAAAGGCTCTTCCTCCTATCGTAGATTTTGATATTTTTGATATCGACTTTTACAGAGCCAATGTAAGAAAGCAAGGATAGGAGAGATATGTTCATATTTTGTATGCATTTATGCAATTTATGCATTGTCTCTAACCCCCCCCCCCCCTCCCCAAGAAACCATGGCAAGAAACATGTAATAAAACATGAATAAAGCATGAAAATGAATAAGATACATATATTCAGTACAGTCAGTACATATATTGTTGCAAATTGTAAAGATACAGAATTTCACCATCATGATTCTTATTGTATATTCCACTGTAAACCCCAACTGCAACCCCACTGTAAACCCCAAAATATTTGTGGAAACTGAATTCAAAGTACTTTATACTCAATAAATCTGAGCTAAAGTTGTTTTACTTGAGTGCTAGTCAGTTACTAAAATATTTTGATTGATGGCTTAACAAAATTATGTCAATGAGACTGAACCAAAACCCTTACAACTCGTCTTTTCTAGAGTGAGTGAAATATATTGACATCACAGAATAAACTGTGATTAAAGTGGCACTCAATGTCACTAGAATACAAAATCTAGCTTACATTGCTAGCATACCAAAAAAAGAGGGAGGGGTCAAAAAGTCATTTGTTTTTTAAAAAAGACTTCACCATGATGGTTTGTTTGATCATCTCTTATCACATGGCAAAACTGCAATACTATAAATAATACTATAATACACAATTTTCATAATTTCCTTAATCAACCCAACAGGGGGCTATATGATATTTAGCCACAATATATTTCAGCAAAGGATTATGGGATTCAACTTCAGCTCCTTACCACAGTGCATTAATTGCAGCTATTTGAACTTAAATGTTTTGAGTTGATTCAGAATCAGATGGTACTTACCTATGGTGAGAATTCAGCTGAGGAATAGTGGTTTTAACTGAATAAAGGGGCATATTTCCTTAATAAATTGTTATATCAGTGCAATGAGTGTCACAAATTCTAAAAGTTCCATGTTAATGGCTTCAGTATATTGCAACGGATCATGAGAGTGAAGGTAACAAATGAAGGTAACAAATTTAAATGCTAGTGGTAATACGTTTCCACAAATACATTACGTTCATCAAATGTGACGGCATTTACAATGTGCCAGTCCAGAAAACCTCCAAGTCCAAATATGAAAAAATATATTTCTGCTGGCTTCCTATGGTGAGATATCTGCAAAAAAAAAAAAAATCATGCAAGCAGTATTACATCAAACACTGCCAGCTATGGATATCCTACACTGCCCTAAACAAACAAACAATCAACCAAACAGATATAGCATAGATGGCCCTTATAATGACTGAGTTAAGTCCTTAAAAGTAAAGGTATAGCAAAATTACCCTGAAAATAGCTTAGATCCCATAGGGTTAAAGTTACATGTATTTATAGAAGGTAATAAATCTTTTGCAGATCAGCAAACAAATGAAACTCTGCCCTGAATCTGCTGCACTCAGATACTACACAGGTTTTGCTTTCACTTAAACCAAAACCACTAAACTGTGCAAAATGTCTGTGGCTACTATCTATAGGCTACTATCAAATACCATGATGTATGACTAGTATTTTTTTTCTATTTGGTGTAGGCCTACTTGGTATTTGAGATAGGCTTCTGTTGATTTAGTTTATATATGCATGCAAATAAGTGATTGCATGATCTGAAATATAGCTCAAAAGATTGAAGAAAGCTGTTCAAGACTGAAAAAATCCTGTATTGTACTGCAGTATAAAACTGCAGTTTTCCTACAGCATTTCCTCACATATATAAAAGTAATTATACAGGGTGTCTCCTGAATAACGTGGGTACACCTGGTAATTTTTATAGTTAGTTAGTATAGTAGAATAGTAGGCAAATTAATATGCATGACACATACAAGAAGAAAAGAACAAAAGTCTTTTGAGAAGATACAGTTAACATGGCTTCTATATTTTGTTTTACAGCTAAGTCTGTTTTTGTGCAACTAAGTACATTTTAACTTCTAGACAGCTTCTTAATAAAACACATATTTTCTGTCATCAATCACATGGCTAATGAAAAGTCTGGCCAATAAGCCACTGAACACTTTAAACTAATTGTTTTGATAACATATATGTTACATTATTTCAAAACCGAAAAAAGGCTGACTAATAGCTTATGCAACTGATAAGAGACGGTTGCAGCAACATTGCAACTGGTCTTCACGTGTCAGGATCTGCTACCAGCCAGCTGTTGATATCTTATTCAGCCAAGCACATATCCTGCATTCCTGCAAGCTGTAGATTACGGGCAAGCACAAACTTGCGCAGTAGTGCTTCATGTGGAAACACTCGCATTTAATTAAACTTAATTATTATTTCTGTTATTATTATGAGGAAAAAAGGAATATTCACTTTTTGCATGCCGAAGTCAACACACATAAGCTACTCTATCTTGCTGTCAGCTTTAATCACTCTCGTTTTTTTTGTTTGTTCTGCCCGTGGATCTACTTTCTTTATCGCACCCCAGATGTGCGCAGACACAGATGTGAGGTTTGTTGAATCCGTAATTAACCCCAGTAATAAATCATCTCATGCAGTCTATTACACGTTACACCTTAAAGAAAGTGCAAATAAGGATCTTAAGCAAATTGTACGCTATAATAACATGCGAACAGGTGTGGCTGATGTTTTTTTTTTGTACACGGGCGAACTTTAATCTAACGGAGATTTTATTGTCTACTTTACAACCGATGTTATCGAGATAATATTTAACACATTGTTTTAGCTGTGCTCGCATTTCTTTTGGACGTGACGGAGTGGGTGACAGGATAGTTGAGGTCCAGGTAACTGGCTGCAACGTCGTGATATTCCGACCACAGTGGACACATTAGACCTGGATTTGACCTAACCGACAAACAGTCCTATCCGACGCAATGGTCAGTATTGTGAAATTGAAACGTAGCCATACTCTTTCAACAGTTTCTTCGACTATTTCAACGATTCTACCATACCACAACCAACTGTGAGCATATAAGAGTATGAATGAGGAACTGAATTAACAACTTTAGTTTGAAGGCAAAAGGAAGCGAGCAATGCTGAGATACTACTTCTGAAAATTTCAGATTGAAAGTTGCATACTCCATTTCTTGTATTATGTAGCCTAAACTGATTTACCTTTCAGCATACTATTTGCAAGTGGACACTTGGAATCTTGGGGTTGGTTGTCGTTGTCGTCTTAATAGCTGTCCCTACTGCTATATTCTTGAACGGTAAGTGTGACCTCATGACAGCACTCAGACAGTGCAATGTAGGCGACTAACACAGGGTTCTGCTTTTCCAGCATCATTACATTCAAGTGGTGCAGTAGTAAGGATACCCCAATATTGTAGCCTACTCTTGTTCCTCACTCTAACTTCTAATGTTGGTCTCTGCTTCTAATGAATGTTAGCAGTTCTTCATAGGAGAGTTCCACAACAATCACTAGGCCTAATCACCTTAGCCTACCTCATGAAGCTGACAATGTACAGCATGACTTGATAGTCTCACCTGAGACAGTGGCTTTCAAGAGGATGCATCAGTTATTCTCTAGTCTGGCCTCAGTGTTTTAGCGTCATTGCAGAAATCAACTGAAGCATAATGATCCAATCACAATCCATAGTTTTAGAGATTAACTGGGCCACCAGATTTAGGTGAATACTGACAAGGGTTGTCAGTAAATCACAATGTGTTGCATACAGCATGGAGTCCAATCTAGCTGGGACTTTCAGTGCATATTGCAGCTCATAGGCCATGTGCAGTGAATGATGTAATGTCTTTTTTCTACTTATGACTAATGTAGGTTACAGTATGATTTACTGAGGTTTGTCAGTCATTCATTCATTTTATAAAGAGGACTCTTGAAAGGTCCTTGTACTGTTGTAGTTAATTCAGTGTTGACATACAGTATAAGATGTGAAGCTGGCACCAGGAGAAATCTGGTGTGAGATGAACTTATACTGCAAAATGATAACCAATGACCTGGGGTGCAAACTACAGTAATGTGATCCATTCTAAACTAGGCTGCTTTTAGACAATGCTTCCAAAAGACTCACAAGGCTAGTGCTAAGGGCATAGTGCTAAGTGAAAAGAAATCACTATTTTTAAATCATTAATAAGTCTCAAAGTATACTTGCATTACATTTATGCACACACTTTCCAGGCTATCCATGTCCTTAGTATGCTAGCCAGGTTCCTTTACTGCTGTGCCACCACCACCCCACACACTTTGGTTGTAGCATTATGAGCGTCCTAATATTTGAAGCAAGGGGACACAAAGTAACGCAGGGTTAAATGTAGTTGGTGCTAGTGGACATAAAAACGTGCGGGGCATTGCTAACCATGCCTATTTATGTTTACGACAGTTTCTTACAATGTTATACAATGTTAGTAGGCCTTTAGTAGAACTAAATAGTTACTGCCCTTCGAGCACATCAGGCAACATTTGTTGCAGTTATTACACTGGATCTTAATCAGTGAGCCAGTGTCAAACGACACCAAAACGGAATGAAACAGACTCTAAAGTCATAATTTATAGCATTCATAATTTATAGCAGCTGTAAGTGCTCCTGCATGAGTCCTGTGACGTGACGGGCCAAAAACACAGGTTAAATTGGACTCGTCCGTGATAAACAAAAGTAAATTCTTCCTGCAGCTCTCCTCCATTTTAGCAATGGACAGCTACACAAATCTAAAGAGCTCAACTTCATCTTTGGATTAAGCCACACAGTCAGCTCAATGTGAAATCTGAAAATAAAATATCTTATACGTGTGGTAACATCAGCTGACATTCTGTGTATTTGCTTGTCACGGGAAAGAAACAAAGTTAACCTTGACAACACAGATAGCTAGCATTAGTGATTAGACATGGCAAGTTTCATAGCACAATGCAAATGTACAACTCATGTTTCAACCGTGCAACCATAAATCCTATGTTGGTCACAGTGGGTTCCTACAATAGACTGACATTTAAGTGATCGGTAATTAACATAATTTATAGGAGCAACTGATTTAAGGAGTGGATGATTTTTAGGAGGGCACTGCCCCACCTGCCCTTTGGACTTTCTGCGCCTGGTTAAATAAATTAAAAGTAAGGTAAAGTGACTGCCATTTAGCAAGCAGTTCGACACTTAGGATTCGGGTATTGAACACAAGTCACCCGATTGTCAGTCAAGTGATGCAGCCGCTGCTCCATCACGCCCATTTGCCAAGTTGCAAAGCCTTGATTAGGCCATGCTATTGGTCAGTTGACTACATTACTATGAGACATAGTATTAATGTCCATAACAAACTTATGATCTATAGCAAAACTTCACCTGCATCAAAGAAAATGCACTGCTCTTACTTGTATTTGATTACTGACATATGGGTGCAAGTCACCGAGTCCAATCTTGTACTGCCTCACCTTAATACCTGTCTTGTTGGCCAACATTTAAAAATATAAGAGACATGTAACCAGCTCAATGAAGGTATCTAGGATGTGACAATCTTAACCCAACAGGGTAAGCTGTAACACAGTGTTACAGCTTGGAAATTGATAGCCAGGCTGCTGCTACCTAGTGCTTCCGCTCAGTTCACATTTCGCTACAGCGTAGTCAGGGATCTGTCCATTAGCTCAGATTTCCTTCAACAAGTTTTTGGCTGGCTAATCAGCGAACAGAAGGCTCTGGAATGCCCAAGTGCACAAACAGTCTACTACCCTTGAGGAAGGAAAGGTAGGGCATTTGAGGGATTATTTTCAATTTTGTTTTGTGATTTGTTGTTGTCATTTTTGATTTGTTTTGTGTTTGATGTGTTTGATTTGATTCTTTTGATTTTTTATTGTGATTTCTTTTTTGCTGTGTGATATTTTATTTGCTGTAGTATTTTTTATTTGTTGTGGTTTTATATGGTTCATTTCACACTGGATTTCTCCATTAAGTTGTAATAGGCTAGGACTTTGCCAGCAACACTGCTGGAATCTAAATAAAGATTTGTTTATGTACATTTAAGAGGAGAAGATTGAGGCACAGCGAACTTTCACTTTGGAGGATTACTTCAACAGTACCATCCGGGCAAGGTCCTACAACCTGCGCTGGATAACAGGTATATACTGTATAAGATTTCCAGGATTCACAAACCCTGTACCTTTGCCCAGCTGACAATGTATTTAATCATGCCAAAGCAGCTTGAGATCTGTTCAGAATATTACATTATGTTCTGCTCAATTAGATTAGATTGATTAGAGGTCGACCAATTTTATGGCAGATGTTGATGTCAGATGATGACAGATATTTAGTAGTCAAGGTCAGCCAATGGCTGATATATGCTGCGATTTTATATTTTAGATTCAATATCTGGATGTTTTCCCCTTTATTTTCATGCTAAAATGTCAAACTATGCCAATAGCCTAATGGACAGCAATCCAGTGTAGTTCTTCAACTTTCACACTATATTTTCAAGATCATTTTGACAGTTCATCAGTTCACAATAGGTTCAATTACATGTTCATCTTCACTTGAGAGCATCTACATCGCCACTATGCACTACGCCACTTTGGGATTTACTAAAAGAACTACACTAAAAGAACCACAAAATCTGACAGCTTTACGGCATACAGCTTTATGGTCACTTCCCCCTTTAACAGACGAGACAGGTAAAATGAAAAACAAAAACTACAAATAGCCTTGCTCATGGCTGAAGAGACTAAAAATGAAAAGAAGAAAAATGTGGAGGGTATATGTCTAGTGAGAGGACACAAAGAACAGAAATCTGGGGAGCAATAAAGTAACAGGCCAGATTATGATGAATATCCCATCTTGCACTTACTGGCGGGAGCTGAAGGAGAGCTGTGCCACTGATAGCAAAGTCCTTCTGTAGTTTACCCCTGTGGGAAAGTATTAAATAAGAAAACGCGCTAATATTAAATTATCGAAGGATTTATCATATGTACATATTTTGGCATGTACACATGACTATGTAGTCTGATAGGAGAGCAGATAATTCTGTCTTGCATCAGATGTCCTGTCGATGACCCTTCCCACATGTTATTTTTGCAGAGAATGTTCTGTGTCTGACTTCTTAGGATTTTAGAAACATGTTGGCTTGTTGTTCAGTGTAGTGAATGCAAATAAAAGCCACCAAATCAAAATGAAAACTGCTGGCCAGGATAAAAATTAAATTGTCATTTTTGTCAAGTTACATATTGTTTCTGATGTTACAAAAATGCTGTAAGGTTACTTACAGCTGATCTGAAGCCATGAATCACTTATTAGTTAGTCCTGCATCAGGTTAGTTCGCTGGTATTGTTTTCTTGTCAATAAATGTAAAAGTAGTCCTGCCACAGGACGGTTGTTACTGACAATACTATTTCTAGTCTGTAGGGGACCCCCATACGATTGCTTTTAAGTAAGGGATAATATTCTGTAAGGCGGTCATTATCGTGAAATAACTCCCGACAGAGTGATGCAGGAGTGGTGATGCTCCAACGGTTACACGGCTACCCTTTGAAGAAGTCCCTTTGCCAGAGTCCAGAAAACAATGTATTTAAACTTCACATTAAGTTGGGCGAATTGATATGTATATGAACTTTTTCATAGGAGTGCGATTATCTGAAAATAATGCACATTCTAAATAGCACATAGCAATAGAATAGAAAATTAGCAATAGCAATAGAAAATTTTGTCAAACAATGGCATAATACTAGACCTGCCATCTTTAGAACAAAATAGCCATGAAGGTTTTAAAAAGCACCCCTGCCCCTTTAAGACAAATAAATGAATAAACAATAGCCTACCCTTAAGTGTCACTTGTAGCCTGTTGGTTGGAGTGAGAGAGATCGCCAGTAATGGAGTTCCTACTCAATGAGTTTTCTAAATCATTTTCTCTAATGATGTGCGGTTTAAAAGCTTTTTAAGCCTTGACACGGTCTAACCAGCTACAGGCTAGGTGATGACCATGTAACCGTGTACATATTTTTTCTCCTCAGTGAAAGAACTACTTGTCCCATAACCCATTGCAAGTGGTGTAGTACATGAAAAATATGTTTTACCTGATTGTTCCTTACTTCCTCTGTCACCATTTTCCTGTCGACATTGTTCCCTCTCAGCACAGAGAAGTTTCATCATGCGTGAGGTGAGAGTTGCTAGAAACAATTTCCAGAGCAACACCAATCAAAGGTGTCAATTTACACTGCTTTGCACTTCAGGATGTTGGGTAGTGTGGTTCCCCGTGAAATTGCGAATAAAAGACGTTTTTATTAGAACAAGATTGATGCCATATGAACCTGTGCCATTTTTATGACCACAGACAATCAATTTGTCCTGCCGTAGCTAGTTAGAAGACTACATTCTGTTCAGATAGCGGGGGTTTGATCTAATTCTCAATAGCGGAAATGACTGGGATTCATAGTTTTCGAGCCTTGAGGGGATGGAACTGGCCATTTCTATAACTCTGACATCTAAAATAGATGACTTCACCTGCTACTGGTGGTTCTAGTAGGCTACACGTACAGCTGAAGGGCACTTACAAATGTCGCTTTAATATAATCGGCTTAATATACTCAAACATTGGTCGATGTCTATGTTTAAAAATTGCAAATATCAGCAATATTGGTTGCCCTCTAATTCTGACACACTTATTCTGATACATTACACTGTGCACATTTGATTTCTGATTTGATATTTGATTGATCTTCTTTTTAAATCATAGATGAAGTTTACGTTCACAGAGGAAGGGATGGCACAGTCTACAAGCATGATGCTACAGCTGCAGGCAGTGAAGGAATTATGTTTCTGAAAAAAGATACATTTGTAAGATTATTTTTATTTATTTTATATTGTACTGATGGCACTATAATAGCGCATGCTTGGTTTAATGTTTTTGATGCAAATAAGTGCTAATTGTTTTCTTTTTATCTTAAGGATCGAGTTGCAGCATTTGATTATTTAATCTCTGGAGATAACAAGTATGTTGCCTTCATGAGTAACTACTCTAAGGTAATGACCCTGGTTATGGTCATTTAAATGACATTCCAAGACACAATATTATTATGGCTACAACTGATGGCCTAGCAGCCTTGCAGAAAAATACAGCTAAAATCAGTTTATTCTGGTAGCTGGATTTAGCGGGTCTAAGATTGATGGATTTACCATCTTATAGCAATACCAGCTAGAGTTACGATCTCAAACGAACCATCAAACCATCAAAAATCATGTGGAATCATGCCTTTAAGGAGAAATCCAGTATGATTAAATCCATAGCACTGTTGCTTGAGGTCATAGAGTGCTGTCTGTTGGGAAAAGAACAAGAAAATTAGTAAGGTACCTATTGCTAGACAGGCAAGCACTGCCTAGTGCTTCCGCTCAATTTCTAATTTAGCCCCACCACTGATCAGGGACCTATCCATAGACTTCACACCATGTCTGAGCTGTGTGGGCCAATCAGCGAACAGAGGGAGGGCTAAAAGTGATAACACGAATTCAAATATATCAACCAAACAGCAGCGATTGGTTGAAACAGAAAGTATCTGCCCATCGTAGAGCGAATGTATGCCAATGGATAGGTTTTAGACACTTTGCTCAAAGTGAAATAATGTGAAAGCATTTGATGCATCAGGCTAACCTATTGCAGCTTTGATTCATGGAATTGTCCTCCCAAGAGAGCCAATCAAAATAGGGTGCAAAGCCACAGAACAGGAAGTCATGTCTCAGCTAAATCTGGCTGACTGCCATTAAATTTGCTCTGACCTTGCCCTTGACAACACCACGATGGTTCCATGACAGGGTGCTCCAGCTAGGCTGCTAGGCCCGTACACATTGCTGCTTGCCACCAAATTTACATTGTGATTTTTTGTTACAAAAAATGTTAAATTTTGTTAACCCCATACTTTGCATTCTACAGCTATGGAGACACTCATACACAGCTTCCTACCACTTCTATGACTTTACTGCAAAGTAAGAACTTCATTTGTGAACATATAATTAATGCTATGCTTATTATATCCTCTACATACAGGCCTAATGGATAGCTCTTAAACCTCAAAAACATTATGTTTACAAAGAATGAAGTATAAAACCAACCCATTGGACTAAGGAACAGATAATACTATCCTGCATATTTCAGAAATATAAATCTTCATGTGTGATTGTCCTCTGATTCCATTTAGTGGGTTTGTCAACACAGCCCTTCCTCATGAAATCCAGTATCTGGCATGGGCACCAACCGGCAATGCACTGGTATGTATAATCATGAAACTATGACGTCACACAAATAGCAAAAGTTAATGCATATTCAAGATGGTAATGTGTCCATCAAAGTAAATGCTTTTACTGAAAATTAGTTACACTGTACCATGAGTTAATGTGCTTATCATTTACTACGTAAATAATATAACCCAAAGATGTGTACCTGACAAGCAAATCTCTAAAGACCTTTCTCCTTCCCTACACATCAAATAGCATTGTCATTCCATCTTTATGACTACAGTGTTCAAAGCCTGAGAATTTTATAGAAGTACTCATAGTAATCAGTAATAATCACATGAGGAGCTGTCATAAAAACGTCATAAAAAGTCACTCTGGATGACTTTATGATCACACAGCTGAACATTAGATCTAGGATATTTTTGTCCATACTGTGTTCACTGTGAGGGAGAGTGTGTGTGTGTGTGTGTGGAGGGGGGGTTTGGGGTGCAACTACCCAATTCACAATTTTATGATGCACCTTTGACTCCCAGCACCATGAGTCCACACTCTTACTTTGCATTTACATGAGTCATTCAACTTACAAATGAGAAATAACATTCAGTCTACCTTGCAAAGGAGACCTTAGTGTAACAATAAACTACTGCTTTTACAGATACCATCAGACTACCAGTCAAAGTATGATGTGATGTCAAAGTATTAGTCAAAGGAAATAGCAGTAAAAGGGGAAGTAAGCAGAGGGAGTAGAGGCAGTAAAAGGCATTGAAAAAGCACGTTAGGGGTGTTAAGGTTAAAGTACTTTTGGAAGAGTTTGGTCTTAAGCTTTTTTGATAGGAATGCATGAAGATAGGAAGATAACATTGATGAAGATTGGATAAGGTGTGGGGAAATTAAAATCATGAAAAATATAGTGTCGGCTATAGCCTCTATTTCAACATTGCTGTATAATGCAGATTTTTTTGCAAATGGCATAGGCTACAACAGGGAATATCAGTCTGTGACTCAAGTGGCCTAAGGTACGAAGTAGACTCACAGAACTTGGATGGCTTCTGTACTTAACTTGTCACTTTGCTGACATGACTATATGAAATGTAAACGACACAACGACATTGCTATGTTATTTGAAAAAAAAAAAATGTGAGCGAGTCCCCTAGAGGGCCATGCCCGGTATTGTTGCATCATACATGCTGCATCACCCTTCAAATCTCCCCTACTGCATAGGCCCCATTTGAGGGTTGGCCAGCAGCATAGATCTTGGCATCTACTCCCGTATTTGGGACAGGGACTGGTGGCGGTGGCGTAATATTACATATGGTCAATTTCAAGTATTGAGGAGCATACATGATCAAGATACAGAGTTCAGTACACAATCAAAACTAATGTCAAAGCGGTTCCAAGATCAAGCATTTCTCCAGCTCAGACAACAGCATCCTCAACTACCTGTAATTGCCACTATACTGAACAAACAAAAGGACACCTTAAAGATAGGGTGGCTGACATAAATATGCTCTAAGATACAATAACAAAGATTACCCTATGGCACAACAACTTACAGTAATAGACTTCATAACTATTATGCTAATTTAAGTTGTGGGACTGGAATATACAGAACTGCCCCTTAGAGGTGGCAACTGTCTCTAAGATAACTGCAAAGAGAAACATATTGGATACATAAATTTGATTGCAATACTGAGAATTATTTTTGAATGTTTTTTTTTATGTTTGTACATCATAGTCCACCTTACGTTACTATCACTAAGAATGTCATCTATGTGACATTGTTGAGAAGTGAGATACTTCTACCCAAGAAATTGACTTTTAGTATCCAAAGACAATACTGTATTTGAAGATGTTTGGTTGAACGTAATTACAGTGTATGAAAATAATGATTAGTTATAATAAAAGTTATTATTATTAATGAGGGATAATTCAATTCACAGAAGTCTCTGGATAAAAGTAAAGGGAAAAGTTAAGAGATATTTAAGCTATTACTAGCTAAGCTAAGATATTTGACAGTGCTGATTGTTTGTTCAACACATGGTATGAATTCTTCCCCTAGGCGTATGTATGGAAGAATAACGTCTATGTGATGGCTAGCCCAACCAGTGCAGCCATGCAGGTCACCAGCAATGGAATAGACAATCTAATCCTCAATGGAATTCCAGACTGGGTCTATGAGGGTTAGTGACCCCTGTTCATCTACGTTTAACAGTACCTCAACTGGATCAAAGCACAAGCCTGTCTGTGCTTTATCAACAACAACATTAGGCCTCATTCACCAATATCTTCTTAAACATTTTCTTAAGATTTTTCTTAAGAAGGTCCTACGAAAACTCTTGGGTGGGTCAGTTTTCATTAATTTAAATAGGCAAACACCCTAGCTATCCCCATAAAAGGGCATGATTTTGGAAAAATATTTTATATACTGTTTATTTATATATATAACTGAACATAAGGGAGTTTTTCCTTGCCCCTGTTGCTCTTGGGTGCTCCTTCTGTGAAGCGCCACGAGACAATACTATTGTAAATATGTAAATTTTATATATATAAATAAATAAAACTGAATTGAATTGAATTGAATATATAAAAATGCTGTGAACTCTAAAAAAATATTTGTCTTTCAAATCCTATAATATGTTACAACTGCAGAATTGATGAAAAGGCAATAACCAGTGATTCTGAATTAACAACTCAATGCTCAAAGGTTCATAACGATGCTATAAGAACAATTCAAAACATTGGTGAATGCCACAGTCTTCGTGAAAACTGTGTAAGTGGGTTATAAGAACAGATTTCTTCGTAAGAACAGTTGGTGAATGAGGCCACATTTTGTCATATTCTCAGAAATGATGGACACATAAATCCTGATTTTTATGTCCACAGTTAAAAAAGAGCACAAACCACACTAACAGTTTTACTTGGAGGCCCTAACCAGTAGCTGAGACTTATTGGTTAGGGCCTCTGACTTGTTGGCTACCTAAATCCCCGACTTGTAGGAAAAATGTGGACGGGGGAAGTGGTTGTACATCGCTCTCCCATATCCACATCCTTGAACAAGGCACCTAACACTGACTGCTCCTCGGGTGCTACAGCAGTGTTCACTGTGTCCTGTGTGTGTCTAATTCACAAATTGGATAAATGCAAAGACCAAATTTACCTCACAGTATCAAAAATTGGATACTTGGACTGAGCCATAAGATCATTTTGCTTAAGAAATTTGTCCTGAATTTGTGTGTGTCCTGAAATATCAACAGTCTACTATAGCTATGGGAGGGAAGCAGTTGCTGTCATGTTAATGCACTGTTGTATGTTCTGGTCTTGACTGTGCAGAGGAGATGTTCTCCACAAACCACGCCTTGTGGTGGTCACCAGGTGGCACACGTGTGGCCTACGCTGAATTCAATGACACTCGTGTCCCCGTTATAGAGTATTCCTGGTATGGAAACGGGCAGTACCCAGAAACTGTCCAGATCCCCTATCCAAAGGTAGGCAATTTCATACAGAACAATCACTAGAATGACAGATAAGAAGTCTTACTTTTATGAAACCAATTTTAAATGTCTTTTGGAACAAAAAGAACAAACTGTTTAGGAACTGTTCAGGATTTGTTATCACCCTGTCAGTACTGTAGTCATCAGCCAGCTTTCCATTTACCCCTCTTGTTTTTTTGTTTTTTTTTTACCTCATAGTATCTCATCTATGTCCTTCTTACAGCTTTGGACCCTGTAAAAGGATTCCCAATTGTTAGACATGCTGGCCTTGATGTAGGCATCAGTTTCTATTTAATGTGATTTAAAAACACTCAAAATGCTAGAAAATCTCCATTGTCAGCATATTTACATCTAAATGCTTTCTGGGTAAAAAGTGACATCACCTGGTTGATTCGGAGACTACAGCGAAATGAACACCTACTGTTCAGCCTTTGTAGTTTTAACTTGAGTGCACCATGAATCAGGAGGACAACATGGAAGCCAGTATTAAAAACTGATATGAGAAGGCAGACAATCATAGAACTGTTATGCATGTGTCTGTGCGGCCATATGAATAATCAGTCACTGTTCAGCGGAACCAAGTTCTATTGGAAGAGGGAGGAAATTCTGCTTTGCTGCTCATGCAATGATTGGAAGATGCAATGATTGACACTCTCACTTTCCATTCATTCATTTTGTCGATAAACATGCTCTTCAAGATATTGATTTTGTACATACATATATGTTAAGATAATATATTTTACCCATCTATCTAGTTGTGGATGTGTGCAAGACAGACACTATTCTGTCTCCTCTGTTTCACTATTCTGTCCAGAATAGTCACTGACAGCTTTGGCAACATCTCATTGATGCACTGTTTGAAGTGTGCTCCATCCAGATTATGGACTTAATTGCCTGAAGCATCTTGTGTGCAAGAACTCTGTGCGTGCCTGCATCTGCTAGCAAACTTGAATTCACTCTGAAGTCAAGATCTTTGCAACCTATTAACAAATCACAACAGGAGCCAATCACAACTGCATGGGTTCAGCATGGGCCAATTTTGTTTATGATGCACAACCAATAATAATGTCCCCATTGTTGTTCAATTTGTCCAAAAAGATTTGGTTAGAGTTTGACACTGCAGAGCAGTTTAAATAATTTTTTTTGCTGCGTACAGCGCTAGGAATGGGAAGTGAATTATTTGACTTCGGAGCCACTCTCTTTCTCACTTGAGGTGTGGCCAGGTTTTACTTTAGCTACTTCTTCTCTGTTTCAGAAAAAAAGAAACGGAGATGAGAATTATGTTCAATCAAGTTACACACATTTATTTACATGAATATAAACATTTGATTTGATTGAGTTTAGTCTGTCTCTTCTTTTTGGGTTTGTGTCTGAAGGCTGGAGCTCAAAATCCATCAGTCCGCCTGTTTGTTGTTGATGTGTCAAACACATCAAAAATCACTGAGGTTGTCGTCCCAGTTTCTGTCGGTTTAGGGTAAGTCAACAAAATGATAAAAAAACTGAATTATAGAAAAAGACACAATGGATTTAATTTCATCAATTAAATGATTTGATGAACCTTTTCCCAATAGTGATCACTACTTGTGCTCTGTTACCTGGGTATCAGACATACGTATTGCTGTCCAGTGGCAAAAGAGAGACCAGAGCTATGTGCTTCTGCAAGTCTACAACTTAAATGGAAACACCTGGGTTGCGGGCACAGTAAGTGACCAGTTACTTCATGCAAGGCAATAATGGGGAAATGCAGAAAACAATTTTACAGTTTTAAGTTTAAAGCACTTTGTACAGTATCTAATCAAAGACAAAGTGGCAAATGCCAAATATTTCTAAAGCAAACCCGTTAGCACTTCTGATTAGGGACTCAGATCATGCACTGTAGTTTACTGTTATGGAGTTTAAAGTCAGATTTGGTCTTTTGTCTTTCCAGAAACATGAACAAATTATGCAAAATGGTTGGGTGGGTCGGGTAAGTTTTCTTACTAGTACTGATTTAAATGTCTTCCAGTGATAACTGATTACAATTTACTGACACAACTTGAAAGTCTATGGAAACATTGGCATGAGGGAAAAAAAGTAAATAGCACACGATTAATAAGTGTACCTAAAATACCTAAAACATTTTACTCTTTTAATGAGATGTGATGAAGAATAAATAAGTTGTTAGAACACATTAAAATCAAAATTGTTTTGCCTTTAGTTTTCACCATCAGAGCCAGTCTTTGCTGCAGATGGGAACAGTTTTTATCTTATAGAGAGCAATGCCGATCGCTACAAGCATATCAATCATGTCAAAGAAGTAAGTGATAGAACACACACTTACATGCATACACATGCTGGCATGCACCCATCCGCGTGCATACACATACACAATCACATAGGTTTGACTGAATTTGATGATGAACTTCTTTGGCTCAGGGCACAAAGACATTCATCACAAATGGAAATTGGGAAGTCATTACTATTTTGAAGGTGACTTCAGACACCATGTAAGTTATCACAAGCAATCTCACACCTGCCTGTTGCCTTCTGAGCTTCTTGCTGTATAACAATAAATGTCTGATTTGAAGAATATCGTTATTTGTTTCTTGCTTACTTACTGCTTGCTTGTCACTGCAGATTCTTTGTTGGAAACGAAGGACATCCCGGGCAAAGAAATGTTTACAAGTATGATCCCTATGAAATCTCACAAAGATTTTGCATTGAAACTTAAAAAAAGGCATTGCTTTACAACTTGACATAGCTTTTCTTTTGCCATTAGAAGGATATTTTGTATATTCACATTAACTGACTGATTGGTTACAGCTTGGAACTCTCAGGCCTATCTCATGTCTCAACTCTTGCTATTTCCCATGATCTCAACATAAACAGGAAGTTTGCTCTGATACCCCCCTCCCCCTTTTCCCTATCTGTCCTTGTATTTCTGTAAATGTGTATACTGGTGTATGTGTGTGTATATCTATGTGTATGGATGCCGGTGTTTGGGTATGGTTGATGCTCATATTTGTGTGTGTGTGTGCATGTGTGTGTTTGTGTTTCAGGATCAAAATCTCAGCTACACTTTCCGATCCAGAATGCCTGACATGCAATGTGGATCAGGAGAGGTGTAAATACAACTCAGCCAGCATTAGCCCAGCTGGCTCCTTCTATCGCATGGACTGCTCTGGTAAGCTTTCCAGCTGCTGGACATTACCATACACATAGTAGCCAAACCCTCAGTGTGCTCCATGAGTGTGTGTGTGTGAGTGTGCGCACAGGTGTATGCAATGACAAATGTGTTATAATAAGATCATGTTTGTGTGTTCCTTGAGGTCCTGGACTTCCTCTGTACACCCTCAGAAATGCCAATGGTGAAGGTATGAAAAAGGGAAAAAATCTCTTACCATTTCTGACCTCTGGTGTCTATTTTTAGTTGTTGAATTCATAATTTTGTCATATTTGTAATATTGTGTGACATTTCTCCTTTCCAGAAATCAAGGTTCTTGAAAACAATAATGAACTGGATAACATCCTGAAAGAACTTGCTATGCCCACAGTTATTCATGACACCCTAAAGATTGACAAATATGGTAGGTCCTGTAAAATGCTTTTACAATTTTACCAGGTTAACTCCATCCTGCAGTCACTACAGTAGTGGTTTTATTCTCATTGATGCTATAACAAAATTCAAACAATTATTGCAATATCTTGTAGACCTATGGTACCAGATGACCATGCCTCCTGGTTTTGACAAATCCAAGAAATACCCGCTCCTTATTGATGTGTAAGTATTTGTCAAGATGCACTGAATTGGAACACAAAGGTTTTGATTGCAGTTATGTTATCATGATTTGTTTCTTTCTAGCTATGCAGGGCCTTGTAGCCAGAAATCAGATTTTCGCTTCAGGATAGGCTGGGCTACCTACTTGGCTAGCACAGAGAAGGTAATCGTTGCCAGCTTTGATGGCAGAGGAAGTGGTTACCAAGGAGATGAAATTATGCACCTCATCTATAAACGACTTGGAACCTATGAGGTGGAAGACCAGATAACAGCAGCAAGGTGAAAACACTCTGAAAATGAATAATAGTTTCATATTATTACACACAACACTGTGTATTGTACTGTATATTGTATATTGTGTATTGTACTGTATATTGTATACTGTATATTGTGTTATGGCCATCTGAGGACTGCAAGTGCAGTAGTGCAGTAAGACATTTGGTATTTGGTACTTACTTACGTGAATACTTGAAGAGCTTAACACAGTGGATTTAGTATAGTTCAGCTATGCTAGCAGTCATATATTCTCACAAGATCATTCTTAGTGAACCTAAATTTCAGCTTAAACCAGCAACAAGAAGTCACACAAGGCTTAATATTATATAAATCATAATACAAAGTAGACACCATATCAACCTGAGTTAATAATAGCAAACATGAGCATAATACCACATTCTACGCTACACGCTACTCCGGCATGTAGTTTTAATGTCATACAGTGCCTGCAACAAAGATGCACCGAACAGAAAAGTGTTGGAGAGAGTAGAACACCCTGATTAACCATGCACTGCTGGCTAATTAGGCAAGCCAAGCCTGGATTGCTTATGCACTGACCATGCCTGGAACCTTAATACCTTAATAATAGGAAAATTACAGTACACATATGGATGCCACGGACCAATAACTACATTAACTCTGTCTTCTATGCTTTATCTTTCCTCTCAGAAAATTTATAGATCTTGGATATATTGACAAAGAGAGGATTGCCATATGGGGCTGGGTAAGTAAACATTGGTGACCTCAAACAACAGGGTTATGGGTTGACGTACACCATAAAAAATACCTTTAAACTCAATAACTGGCATTGGTATCATGTGCTTGCTTTGACTCTCTTGTGCTGCTTATCCTCTTTTTTAGTCCTATGGGGGATATGTCACCTCCATGGTTTTGGGCGCAGGAAGCAATGTTTTCAAGTGTGGCATGGCCGTTGCACCAGTGTCCAAATGGGAATATTACGGTATAGTACAATAAATGGAAGTGAATTCAGTCCAAATTAATGTATCCTATAACATACACACAAAATTTCAAACAAATCAAACAAATGTTTGTCTTTGAATGTCTTAGATTCAATCTACACAGAGAGATACATGCTGCGGCCACAAGACAACCAGGCATTTTATGCAGTATGTGGTTTTTATCTTAATAAATACAGTGAAACGTTTTTGCGTTAGTGCTTGAGAGTGGAACTCAGTATGGTCATTTTCAACAATCTTCTACAGAATTCAACTGTGACAGGCAGAGCAAAGAATTTTGCATCTGTTCAGTACCTTCTGATTCATGGAACAGCAGATGGTGAGGTTTTTCATTTGCCTGACTGTACATTGTAATGCCATGTAACTGTATTTATTTTTAGTTTAAATTTACTTAAAGGAAAAATCTGGTGTGAATAAATCCATTGCCCTGTTGTTTGAGGTCACTGAGTGCTGCCTGTAGGAAAAATAACCAGAAAATTTGATACAGCCTAGGCCAAATATTGAGCTGGCAGTAAACATTGACTGAATGGGGCACAGGAAAATGAAACTGCGATTCTGTGCCCCATTCAGTCAGTATTGGCTGCCTATTCTCTATTCGGTCTACATTTACATTTACATTTACATTTACATTTATGCATTTAGCAGACACTTTTATCCAAAGTGATTCACAAAAGAGGATAACGTTCAAGCTTCAGCACAATGAAAAACTAACAAAGAGTGCATACTGCTGACTGCTGGTCTATGCTGTTTAAAATTTTCTGGTCTTTTTTCTACTGACAGCAGTTGATGAGGTGGAACAACAGGGCTATAGATTGATTCACATTGGATTTCTCTTGTATAAAAACTTTAAAGAGTGACTCCATCAATATCCCTGTTGTTGGAGGACAGAACACCTACAACAGGGGTGTACATTCCAGTGGGTTGGAGTTACGCTTTAATTATTACAAATTCCAAATCAGCTTTTACTGGGTTTGGAAGTTGTCAGAATGAACAATTGTGATCCTAACCTAAGATCAATACAACAAGGCATAAACATCAACCATGTTAATTTTTTAGAACATTTTTTGTTTGTTTGTTTGTTCATGTGGTCATTTTTTTCAGACAATGTGCATTTCCAGCAAGCAGCCCAGATTTCCAAAGCTCTGGTGGATGAGCAGGTGGATTTTGAAGCCATGGTAAATATGAAGAGACAGAATGAGCTTGGTCATTACAATGTAAACAATGTTCAATGCAATTGTAAAACGCCATTTTAATGGCTGACAGGAGTCACAATATTTAAGATACATCTAAAATGTACAAATAATGATGACAGACAACTTTCATAGTAAAGTGCCTGGTTTACCATTCTTTGAACTCATCATGCAAAAACAAATGCCTTTTTCTCACCTTCCTTTATCTTTCTCAGTGGTACACTGATGAGGATCATGGCCTTGGAGGCACAGCCAATCACCATGTCTACACTCACATGAGCCACTTCCTGAAAAGATGTTTCGCTTGAGACATGGCCCCTGCCTGCCTTTTGACATTCTGTCTACCCAAAACTGGAAAATCAAACAGTTATATACCCTGCCACTAAAATTCTGTTTGCTTGCCAAAAAATGCCTAATGGCATTTCAAATACAGTTTCCATATAACCTTCGTTTGAGAAATGGCAGTTTGTAGATTTCTGATAAAAACCTTGTCTTTTTTTTCTGCGTGACCAAAACACTGTTGCATAGGAGAGCTATAAGATGCTTTTCTGAAGTGATTTTTGCTGAATTACTAGAAATCTTCTCCACACCCTGATAATTGTCAATTAATTAAATGCCCTGACGTCAAAATAAAAATGTGAGTCACCTGTGGAATGGGCATCTAATTATCCTGAAAATTCTACAGCTAACAAATGGAAAGTGATCAATCAAACTCAGAAGAGTATAATAGTACTACTACCATGTAAACAAGCATTGTGTGGTCAAGTGTGGGAGGTCTGGAGGAAGGGGATGTCATTTTTGATAATGTCTTTTCAAAATTTAGCTTGCTTGTATTGTTTTTTCATATCCCTCCCTTGGTTCAGGGAGGCCTGGATGACTGTTCTAGTGCAAAAAAAAACATTGAAATGAGCCATATACGTTTTACAGTTTGTTGGCATAAAAGGGGACCGTCATTACTTCACAGCCAACAAGTAAAAATATTTTTCTGTGGCACAGATTTAGCAAAATTATTATAGTTAGTATTTAAAGCTGGATTGATCTTTAAAATTGTATAATTTTTACAACTTTTTACAATTGTGTGACTGTGATAAACCTGTATGTAAATTATGAGCAGTAAATATTTTGTCGACTTACGGATTTGACATGTTGATAATAAAAGTATGATAATAGTTTGGAAGTGTGTGGACACAGGACATGCACACCAAAACACAAAGATACACAGAGCAAAGATAAAAAATATATATTCACTTACAATATATATTCATTACATGCATGCACACCCCCACACATACACACTGACACAACTGACACACTACACAAACACATTTAAAAGAGCAGGAAATAGAAACACAAATGGATACCATGTCACCAATGTAGCCTATAGTAAAAAAGAAAAAAAATCTGGATCATACACCTGGATGCACTTTTTGTCTGTCTGTCTTTTGTTTGTCAAGATTTTTCTTTCCTTTGTGTGTTTAATGATTAGGGTTCACTGAACCACTGCAGTGGGGTATTCCCAGTGGCAAACTTGGGTAAGTTAACCCAGAGGTAGTTGTAAACCTGCTAACAGAACAGCCTGGATTCCTTTTTCTCTACAATGTCAGCAAGCTACTCTTTCAGCAAGTTTACTACATTCTCTAGGTGAACTTAGCCAGGTTTATCACTTAACCACCTATTTGGAATAATCCCCAGATCACATGTTGTGCAGCCTTAAAGGAAAACACCACTATTTTGGATTTTTTTTGCAGATTTGACATTGGCTATATGTTTCTCATTTCCATGCAGCCAATGTTCCAATCTGACTGTAGTGGACTTTTAAAAAGGAAGAGTATTAGAGTTCTCTGATGACTTTAAGCTAAGTTGAAAACACTACAATCAGAGTGGGATGTTGGCTGCATGGAAACAAGAAAGGCAATACCCATTGTCTAAATCTAGGGGAGGTGGCAAATGAGCTCATCTCCCAAAATAGTCGTGTGTTCCTTTAATAAAGCGGAAAACAATCCACAAGTTTCCTGAGGTGGTTATGGGGGAATTTGGTATACCAGATCCCCCCATAACAAGCAGACTAGGCTACCATTAAGTGAGGCTGTTACAACCTCCCTACTACAGGCTTAATTTTCAAAAAGTGCTGGTAACCGCACCGGTAGCAATCAAGTGACACTACGAAACCTTGCATTATAACTTTATACTGGGTCGGGAAAAGTAAGTTGGATAGTGTGGATAGTGAAAAGAGCCCTGTGCCTACTGATTGGTATGCTATGGATCTGTGATACTGTGGGCCTGTTTAAATTCTAATAATCATGGGTAAAATACTAACTTCTATATTTGCAGACTAAATGTGCCTTTTTCAAGTTTGGATGTTTCTCCAGTGTTTTCATTGTGAGATACACATAAATTGAGAGTAGGTGATTTTTTAGTTGTTGCTGATGCTGGTACTGGTTTTATATTCGTCAGACAGCATGCCCAGTATTGTGCACCACTATAGTGGGAATTGCGTGGTGTTCTTCTCAGCTTTGGGAGATTAAAAAATGTTTGGAGATGCATCTTTTTACCTAGCATTTAATTATTTAATTTAATTGGTTTTTTTTCTTGCATACTCCACATTCAAACATTAAGCTATGTTAATGAAGAATATTACATGTACTGTATATCTGTAAGTATTTCCTTGGAACACAAATAATGTATATTCCTCAGTTCCATTTTATATGTTCCTTTCCTTCTGGATCAATAAAGTATATATCTATCTATCTTTCTATCTATCTATCTATCTATCTATCTATCTGTCCATGATCTGTCCTATATGACTAAAGATTTACAAGTACTGACTCAGTGACCTCATATAATCTATCACACACACTCACCGTTTTATGCTGAGCAGGCAATTACTTTTATTTTTCTCTTCTCCTAATTGACAGTGTCATCCTTTTTTCCACAGCCAACAGACAGCTCTTATCTTTGCTTTCAGTCTTGCCTCATCCTACCCCTCTCTCTTTCCCTGTTTTTTTTTTATAAAACAAACAGAGCACCTAAATTTACCTAGCCCATCGAAACTGGTCCTGGTGTAATGGGTTGGGAATAACAGGTGAGTTTAACACATGTGAGTATGGACCATGCCACTGATTTGGCCTTGCCCTCCTGTGGGACTATAAAAGGGACCTCTTTTCAGGGAGTCAGCCACGAAACGGCCAGAGAGGACAACCTCAGGGCACTACGAAGATTTCAAACACCTGTCTCCTCTCTCTCAAGCCCTCTGTTCTCTACTCCCAAAGAAAGGTGAGGCTAATCTTTAGATATGTCCACAACTAGGCTGTGCAGTTTATTCCTACCACTGAACTATTTATAAAACAGCAAATCCCTGAGGTATGGAGAAAGTTTCAAGAGGTGATTTTTTAAAAAAACTGTGTGTGTGTGTGTGTGTGTGTGCGTTCTTTGATTAAGGTATCACAATGACTAGCATGCACTCTCTTGCTGGATTTCTTCTTCTCATCATTATCCAAAACAGCTGGCAGATTCCTCTGCCAGAAGATGAGGGGAATTCCAGGTAAGACAAAAGATGTCCATTAATTCTGTCATCAGCTCCTGTAAGCACTGTCCTTAGCTACTGTAAGGAACAGACTACTGTGGCATTATTCTTAACTTAAAAGAGGAATCCGGTGTGAATCAATCCTTTGTCGTTCAAGGTCACTGAGCGCTGTTGGTAAGAAAAAGTACAAGAAAATTTTATACAACATAGACAGAACAGTAAGTTGCCAACAAACGCTAACCAAATGGGGCACAGAAACTCACTTTCAGTTTCATTTTCCCATTCAGTTAACGTTAGCTGCCAGTTCACTATTCTCACTCAGTAACCTTGAACAACAGAGCTATTGATTGATTCACACCAGATTTCTCCTTTAAGATAGAACTTAATAATGAGAGGACACATTGTAAATTAAGGTAATAATAAATGAAAAGGGGAAATCAACCATGAATCACAGAAGGAACTTTAGACCTACTGATCACAGAAGGAACTTTAGACCTACTGATCATCACAAACAGCAGATCATCATAAACAACATGTGTCATATTATCAATGGGAAACCTCCCAAACCTTCCACCTTTGCAGCTTGGAGCCACAGGATATCATGCTAGAGGAAACAAAGGAGGTTCCCACCATGAAGAGGCATTCAGAAGGAACATTTTCTAATGACTACAGCAAATACCTGGAGAACAGAAGAGCTCAGGACTTTGTGCAGTGGTTGATGAACTCCAAGAGGAGTGGGTAAGTTTGTGTGTGTGTGTGTGTGTGTGTGTGTGTGCGCATATGTGCATGTGTGTGTGTGTGCATGTGATAGATAGATAGACAGATAGATAAGGGACAGATGACACCTTGTTCAGTTGACACATCAGCGCTGCACTTGTGCATTTGACCAAACACTTCTATGTCAATATCCCAAGAAAGTGGTAATGGTACAAGCAATCCTTTGACAAATTTAGACATTATAACTGCGCTATAAATATGTAAAATTATATTTATAATACACAGAATTATTCATAGTTTAAATAAATAGAATATTGACAAAATATAGACACAACTATTTAGCTCATTAATGCCTCCCATATGCCTCCTTTGTTATAGTGGCCCTTCCAGACGTCATGCTGATGGAACCTTTACCAGCGACGTCAGCACCTATCTCCAGGACCAGGCAGCCAAAGAATTTGTGTCTTGGCTTAAATCTGGACAAGCACGAAGAGAGTAGGCTCTCGCCCGACTACACACAGTATTAGCAACAAGCCAAGAGAGGACAGAGAAAAAGAGAGAGAGAATTATTCACTGCTGTCGTTATAATCAAATCACCTCCATCAACAACCTTGCTTCCTATTGTGTTGTCCTTGAAAGTGGTCGTGCTAATAAAACGCCATGAAATTGAGATGCTATCCCTTATATTTTCAGTAGAGTACAACTTGGTGTGTTCGTTATTTATTCGGAAATTCTCACACTTCATCATTCAGCTCATAATATACACAAATATTAGGCCTACATATGGTGTACCTTACACATGTAGGGTACATTACAGTTATGATACTATTTCTGACTGGGCACTCAGACCAAGAGCTTCTAAAGCTGTAAAATCGGCAGAAGTAACTGACTTTCTATTGACCAAAGTGGCAAGAACGACTTGAGCGACAATAGCGATGAACGACAAAACTTGGGCAACTGGAGCGACTAAAAAAAGTTGAAAACAGCTCAACCTTCTGCAAAATATATGGCAATGGGCACATCACTAGCGACATGAGTGAACATAGGTATTTGAGTGTTGATTTTTATGAGTGCTTTAGTAGCTCAGGGTGTGAACGTACAGTGACACTAACAAGCAAAAAATGTAAGCTTCACTACAATGACTGTAATTGAGCTATGTTTTACTGAATTCTGAGGACATGAATATGGTGCTACATAATACTCACTTCTTTGTGTTTGCTGTACACTCAGACTTGAAGAGCCTCTCGGCATAGAATCACTGCAGAGACGACATGTAGATGGGAGCTTCACCAGCGATATGAACAAGGTGCTAGATAGCATCGCTGCAAAGGAATATTTACTGTGGGTGATGAACTCCAAACCCTCTGTGGCAAGGTACTGTGACAACCGATGCTTAGAAGTGCTTAGAAAGATTTTTACTTATGTTCAACTGCACTTGAAAACAAACTGGAAATATCAATAACAACTTGACCAAACTGCTCCATTTTCATTGTTGAGAGCGATAAATCCCAGCATAGAAAAACTTGACCCTGTTCTCGAATCAAATTCATAGGGAATTTGATATGGACAAGGTTTCACTGGTGAAGGGAATTTGAATACACTAATCAGAGAGTAAAACAGTCATTGTAGTAAAACTGTATTATATTTATCCTATAATGAGTGAAGAAATCTCTCACTGAATAAAGGCAGTCTATCCACATTCAAGAACATAAGAAAAGAGCTAGAAATTCTGGACCACTCTTTCATGTACATTTCTGTTTTAGAAATCTTCAGAAACTGGGCCAATCTGGACATAGGATACAACTGATGTAATTTGTGTCTCACTGAATTTAGACACAAATTTATTGAACTTCAGAAACATTTAAATCCAGCCTTAGCTGAACTGGTTGTTCTTCCTCCAATTTGGTTGATTCTTCCTATTCAGGTTCAAACATATAAGGCTGAATAATACTATTCTCAATAATACTATTCTAATTAGAGAACTCTTCCCACGAATGCTGTAGCCCTAGCCATACACTGTACTCAACTCTGCACATGCACTCCTGTTATTGATGTGATTTATTGCTCTCAGACTATGGATCCACATGTATCCTCACCTGTTCCTTGTCCCTTTATTAACTCTGATTAGGTCCATATTTCACCAACGTATCTCTTTCTCTTACAGCAACAAACGAGATGGAGAACATTAAATGCTTCCTTGGTCAACCCAGTGATTCTGTACCACTACTGACAAGTTTGCAGTATACAGAATCTCTAAAAAGCTATATTGCTTTGCCAACAAAGATGAAGATCATAAGCCATATTTTTTATTGGGTGCACTGTGGCATTGAAACAAAGGATTATTTATTTTCCATCAAAAGAGGAACACCACAAATATTAACAAATAGAAAGGCTATTTTTCTAAAGATATAAATTATTTTCTGTAGTCGGTATTTAAGAGGAATAATGTATTCTCAGGTAAAATTGGTTTACATACAAATGTTTTAAAGTGCCATTCCTAATAGTGTCATGCTCTGCCAAATAAACTCAATCATGTTCAGTATGTTAATGAGCTGTCACTGTTGTTTCCAGTGGTTATATCATTGATGCTATGGAATTTCTAATTGTGATTCAGTGGGAAAGAGTTTAAACGTCATTACTTTGAGTAAATGGATACCAAGTATGAAAAAAAAATATATCTGGATGTCCATCTACTGTGCTGCATGATATGCCCACTGCATGGTGGTGTGTGTGCTGTATTCACACATGCAGCACACACACTACATTTCACCTTGTCCCCTCCTGCAACACCTTGTAAACAGCAACTCTTACATGCTCTCACCTTACTTGCTCAGTGATTCTAGAAGCTCAAATATTATTGTTGGTATTGTTGTTTATTTGTAAACCAAGTGTACATCAATACAGTTTCAGCCTCCTTTCGGTGAATCCTATTTTATAATTCCTCTAAATTTAAATCTAAATGGGACACCCCACATTCCTCCATACCGTGGACACATAGCCCTGTACTGTTTGCACTGTACTGAAATACACTGATTTCAATATACATCTATTTCAGGGCAGAAAATGCAGCAGAAAAAAAATGCTGAAAGGCAAAGGGTGTGCAAAGTGAGGTCCCCTGGCCCATGACCTATTCAGGATAAAGAGGTCACTAAATTGTGAAAATAAAAGCCACCAAATGAGGGAAATTAAAATGTCAATTTCTATCCCAGTTTTCAATTAAGGCAACATAAAATCAGTTTTAACATGGATATCCAGCTACAGCATACAGTTAAATAGGTTAGTAAATTTGTACTTGGGTTCAGTTCAGAAAGTTTTTTTGCAAGAGCCAATAACTATAGCCCAACTTAGCAACCCTGGGCCTACTGCCCCATGAAATCTTTGAGATTACAACTCCTACAATCAGGTCTTTACAGGCTCTAATTTGGCACAACTGAGACAAGAATTCTATTTAAACACCTAAAACCTAAAACAGACTCAAAGAGTTAGACAAGTAGCAAATATGAATTAATTGTCTAAATATACTGTGTAGAGAGGGACAAGAGCTACTACTTGAGCTATACAGAGTAGAGTAAAGTTACTTTATTAATCCCGGAGGAAATTAAGGTGTCCAGCAGCATATAAACATCATAAATCATAAACATCACATATAACATAACATATCCCACATATACATCATATACACATCTCACATATACATCTTATACACACGTGTCACCAATTCACAGATAAGAAAACACAGCGGGGCAGAGGCTAAAACTACCTAAGGGAGGCATGATAGCTGGAGGTGTGCTTCAACAAGTAGTCAAACAGTAAGAAGGTGCCTACTTGTGTCACAACAACCCACAGCAAGCACCACTCGGAACAACAAACGTGTAGCGACCAGCCTCCACCACCAGGTGACTGGCCCACCTCAGAGCACTCCTGTCTGCTAATTAACAAAATAAATAACAACACGACAACAGAATGTTGAATGTAGACACCCATACACAAGCACAGGTCATCTGACTGGAATACTAGCAGAATTAGCTACATGTATTGAGCAAGCATATTCCATTCAATGAAGCCGAAAATTAATATTTTGTAGTTACAATACCACAGACATCCATTGGGGGCTGGCTGCAAAAGCGAGTCGATTGCCATAGACCCCTGTGTTAAAAAGTACATTTTCACAGCAGAAAAAAAAACCCAATTTTCAGCCTGGATCAAAAAACGTTTTTTTGTTTTTGTTTTTCAAAAAACGTCTTTCGATCATTTTCGAGTATATCACAACTGTGAGGGGGTGATTTTTTTTAAATCAAGTTTGTTAACGCAAATATTATTTTAGGACTAATTGTGGGTGGTAAAGATGATTGATAACTGTCAAAGGTCATCACGGCGTCAAAAACGAATCTGAACGTTTTTCTGACGACTCCGCTTATCCTTGCATTCCTCATCACCATCGTGTCTTACTATTTCCGTTAAAATATCATATTCAACCTGTCTTGCTCTGTTGTTAAAGGACCAGTCAAGAAGGCTTCACTGGTTTTAAAACGGTAAGTGACATTACGGTTTGTATCCGTCTCTGGTGTCAGTTAGTGTATATGTAACGTTAATTATTTTCAGAACATATGAAGCTCACAGTTACCCGGTGGCTAACGTAACAGTTAGCTATGGTCAATGATGTGAAATTATCCGGCATGCTAGTGCAGGGTGTAATGTGTTAGTAGTATAACCAAAGATGGTAGTCCGTAGTCAGGTCTTAAACGTTATTAGTTATAATGTTTAATTGATTAATCATTGGACTCAGCACAAGAGTTTTGCAGTAATCATTTTGAAAGGTACTGTGATCTTTTTGTTATATTTAGATTTGTTATATATATTTGTTATACAGCCTACTGTATTTAAATGTCCAGATATGGTGAATGTGTTCAACAGTATTAAAACCCATGTTGGTGAAGGTTACCTTAGGGTGTTAAGATTTTCTCTCATTTTTTATTTCCATAGCCATATCCAGATAAACAAACAAACAATTGATAAATAAATTATTGCTCACCCACCTATCTTCAAGCTCCTCTGATGTATAGCAAGCTTTTACCAGATTTAGTGGTGTTTTACCAGTGTCAGTTCGCTCTTCACTTTGTCATTTTAAAAGGTGCCTCCTGACCGCCAACCTCAAGTAACTGGCCTAATCCATTACCATTGAAGGCTACTCTTTACATTTTCTATCATTCTGTGTTACTGATTGCTTTAAACATTATGGGATTGTTGAATAAAGACTACTTGGGTTATTATTTCTACTGATACTGTCAACCATAGGCCTTATGCAGTGTTGCGGATAATGCCTTACACAGGACCGCGTTACTATACGGTTGCTTATTGGAGAGGTTTGGTTGACGCTTGCACTTGTTGGTATCAACGTCTTTTGATGCCTGTTATAAACCCCTACAATGAAAAACGGTACTTTATCTCCTCCAGAAGATGGGTAGATAACGTGTCCAACGCCTACTAGGCCTACAACCCTAAATGAAAGACTCGTTCGTGCTTCTGCCTAGGGAATCTGGATGAGTAGGAGGAAAAAGTAAAGGAACGAGTTGTGGTTACTGTTTTAAAAGGAGTAGCGAGTAACGTGATCCAGTTACAAATCAAAGCAGTACCTAAAGTAAAGTAATTAGTTACTTTTTTGAGTAACTCCCCCTACACTAACAACTTACACCAAACAGCTACACGGCAGCCAACATTAACTGACGAGGGCGCAAAAGTGTAGTTTCAGCTAGCGTTAGCTGCCAGTTCGTAAATTCAGTTTACGCCGTTGGCCTACCAAATACTGTCGTTCTTATATCTATCGACAGCACTCAGCAGCCTCAAAGAATAAGGGGTGACTGACTCAGTATTTCTCCTTCAATTTGGTAAGAATACGAAGTCACTGACCCTGCCATATTCCTGGGGGTGTTGCTCTCTGTGACGTCTTCCCCATGAAGCTAAAACATTTCAGTTGCAAGACATCCATGGTAAACTTAGCTACAACAAGAGTTGTAGTGATTGCAGTTTATTAGAACATAACGTAGGCCAGGCTATAGAACCTAGGTTACATAAACATTGACCCACATTGTCCCACAATACGCAAGGTCACATACCCAAATCCACCCTGGTAGATTATTTTGAATAGATTGAGTCCAGTCTCACTTTCCACGTTTACAGGCTATCCAGCGTGGAATAGCCTATTGTTTAAGTCTTAATTTAACAAAATCCAGTAGAAGCCTACATAGATTTATCCTTCTTCGTGTAATTAGCCGCAGCCTACTTTAAATGACTCTAATTTGCTTTTGAAGAACTCTAACATTTTCAAATGCCCTACAGCGCCACCCGTTGGATATTTCATTCAGTTTATTAAGTCATTTCATTTCATTTCACCGTTCACTCTTTGGCAGTGACGTCACGTCATCGTAGGCGGTCAAGCAATTACGTCACAATGGGCTAGGGGAATATAAACTGGCACATATCATTAACAGTGATCACATGCTTTTAACTCTGCAAGAACAGAGTAATTTATTTAATTTTCAGACAAGGACTGTTCAAAAAGGTAAGTGTTGATGCGCAAAAAGAATCACATTAGGGGTGCGCAGTAATTTTATTCATCTAACGAAGGATTTTGTTTTTTACATTGTTCTGTTCTGTAAAATGTCTCTTTTCTAGACTTCAACAGCATGAGTAACTGGCCCAGGCCACTGGCTGGAAAGCCACCTGAGGCCAAAATGCTTCCCCATAGGGTGAGAGAACCATTCTGCCCTGAGCTAGAGGTCATTGAGGATGAAAAGCGGTCCGTTGTTCGTTGGCCAGTGGTTCACTCCCCTGAACCCAAGGTTAGGTGCCACCTGCTTCCCAGACTACCAGGAGCACCACTGATTCCAATCCAGAGGAAGGTTATCACCAAAGTGGCAAACACGATGACCATCCTCCCTCCTCTGGATGACAAGAGAGGCTTTGGAACCGGCAAAATCTATAGGGGGCCCACTCCTCCAGCCTCGACTGAGAGCAGCCCTGACATAGAGGAAGATCTTGTGGCTGACCCCTGGGGTTTTATGGTGAGAAAGAGGCGCTCCTCACCTCCTCGGGCACCGACTGTCAGCCACAACACCGAAAGCGACAATGACATGGCTGCCCCCAGAGATCTCCTGCTGAAGAACAGGAAGCCTCAGCCTCCTTCAAGTGGCCCCCGCAAGAGGACTGTCACACGCAGGGTAAAAAAAATTAACTAAAAGGGCACTGGGGACCTCAGTGTTCCTCTACCTGATGTTGAGCGCCGACCCCTCTGGTGGTCTGGTGGCCCATCAGGTAGCTCTAGACACCATCAACACAGTGTCCTGGAATGACAGGAGGACCTGATGTCGAGCATCAGCCTCCACCCCGAAGGTATGCTGGTCCATCAGGCTCCTGCCATAGAGACTCCAATCTGATTTTAAAATCTGGTCTGTTTTCAATAAAGGCATTTGGAATCTTTTAAAAATTCATTGCAGTCTTGTTTTCATGTATTCACACGCATATGAATAGCGCATTTAAAGGAGAAATTTGGTGTGAATCAGTCCATAGCCCTGTTGTTCAAGGTCACCGAGTGCTGTCAATAGGAATAAGAACCAAGAAATTTGACACAACATGGACAAATTATTATACCAGTTATAGTTGATTTCAAATGACCGATTTCTCTATTGAAATTGGCTTTTTATTTCAGAGCGAAGGATAATAACCAGTACCTGTACCTCCATGGCTAAAGTATGACTGGACTGTGTTACTTGCAGGGTTAACTTGTACAGAAGACAACAATTAAACCACTGATTGCTGGTGACTTAAAATATGCACTATTAAATTGAAATCATTCTGTAACATTTTTACAAAAAACTAATTCTCTGGTTCCATCAGTTTCATTTGCTTGAATACTCTGCGTGTACATTTTGGGAGATTTGTCCTTTTACATTGTGTAAGGTAGGTTCTGTAGAAACTCTTTAGAATTGCTGCAATAGATTAGCCTGACAAGTCAACCTATAATATCAAAATGTATGGTCTCGGCACAACTCCCTCTCGACACATCAGGAGCCTCCTTGAGTCAGCTGAGTGCAGTCTGGGCTCTTCGGTCGACTGGGGCACTCGACTCCCAAACCAAGGTTGCTGTAAAGTAGCGGGTTCGAGCCCCAGGTTGGACTGCTCAGGATGACCTTGGTTATATTAGGCTGACAGATTATGCATGACAACTGTCGTCCACATACTATATCAGGGGTCAGCAAGTAATTTAGACCACGGGTCAGATTTTTTTTCTTGCCACTAGGTGGCAGGCCAGAGCCCAGCCTACGGCTTAGTTAAACAACCTGCGGTAAGAACCCTCCAAGCTTTACTGGCGAAAACCACAGACCACTATGACATTAAGCGTACAAAATTCCACAACATAACAAGGTTATGGCTCCTTATTTCCTAGGAAAATTAATGTTTAGGGTGGGCATAAATTATGTTTTGAGTCGGCACACAGTCTTCCAGTACATAACATATCTTTATGTGCATGTGCAGTATTTGATACTCAGAAATAACTTCTGCAGAATCTTACTTGATAACATACTTATAACAATTGTCAGGGCATATACAGGTAGTTGGGCAGCATTTAATATAATGTAGCAAGACAACATTGTTTCTGATTCATTTTCGCTGTTTCCTGATATATGTGTGATCTATAGTAAATGTAAGTATGTGAAATATTTTCTGTTAGTCAGTTCAAGTTGGATTTACCTGGCAAATTTCTAGTTGATTTTAGTTGACTGTAAGGTTTTAATAAAATGTGGAATGATGAATCATTCAGAACCAATAACACTTCTCTTATAGAGAAATTTGTTTGGTATTGGTTAAGGGATTTGTGTAACAGTCAACCAGTTCCAAAGTTACACATGCAGTCTTCACGTTTAGTGTCCACAATAATTTAAAGTTCATTAAACAGAGCACCAGTAAAACTTGAAGGAACCTATATCTTTTATGAAATTATAGCCTGAATAATTGAACAGTAACGTACCACAATACAATGATCTTTAAGCAGAAAGGCCAACATCAGTTCAGAATCAACTACCAAGGTAGCATGTACAGTTCACATGACATTACAAATTCTTCTTCAGGTTCATCGTTGTCTTGGTTTAATGGTTTGATTGAAGCCATGCCCTTAAACAAGGCACATGGTCCAGGTTTGTCCAGGGTGAGTGGCTCTGCTGTTATCACTGTAGAGTTTTTGCTACAAAAAAGTATACCACACAACATGTGAACGTTAGGCATTCACAACATTAAGTTGTGATGAAAGGGAAGTATGGTCTTTTGGACTTGACGTCCTGTTTCCCACTCTGACTATAAGCTTGATCCATTCCAGAGTGAATGTTCCCATACCAAGGTTAAAAAAAGAAAAGAAAAGAAAAGAAAAGAAAGAAAACTTCATTTAAAAAAATACCAATACATTCTAATTCACTACATCTGCTGTGCAACACTTCAAGAATTAGTAAGATCAGTGATCCCTAGCTAAATTAGCTTTTGAGTATGTTACAATTTGTTATATGCAGTTGTCCAGGTTACATGAAAATAAAAACAACATGGGACTGAAATAAAACTATACCTACTCGTATTTGGTCTTCTATGACTATGAATTGCCACTCAGCCAATATTTACATTACAGTTGTGCTGAACCTGTCACTGTTTTGCGCCATTTCAGTTATCCCAAAATCCATAAGCTAACATAGCCAGCTTTGTTTCCAGCCTCAGCAACAAAAAATGAAGACGTGCACTTTAATACAGTTCACAATGTACACCTACTAAACTAGATTACATGAACTGTCGATAATACAGCTTCACGCATCAATGTAGGGCTAAGAGGGCTAGTTAATGGGTGAATGTTTATCGTTAGCTAACTTATGCTAGCACACATTAGTTTAGCATTAGCACCAGATGCCTGAGCCTGAAGAACTGTTCTCTCTTATCGATGGCTCAAAATTGTTTATCTGAATAGTATAAGGCAACTTGTCAAACAGTCTTCCCTAGGGCAACTTATGGTTAACCCTGCACGCATTATGATTTAATCATGGAAAAAAATATTACAGCGTTTTTTAAATATAAAATGGACTCAAATGAACATTTCATTTTTTTTTTGGTGGGGGTTCTTGGTGCGTTGCCATATCAACATTGTGCAATAATGGAACAGGCCAATGTGATTTCTTTGCAAACGTACACAAAATTCATGAATGATTAGACCTGTTCTTCATAAATCAAATGTTTTTTATTTTTTCATAGTATATATCAATGATGCACTTTGAAAATACATTCACAAAAAACTATATACATTTGTCCCACATATAACTCAATAACTCATGGGCAATGTAGAGTGTGTGAGTGTGTGCTTGTTTGTAAGGTACTGTATGCCTTGTTTTGGAATGATATAAAACTGATGACCTTGGATATGACCTCTCTTTTCCTTGCCTTCCCATAAAAAAACTGCTGGGTTCATTTTCTAAACAAAATAATGCATAATAAATGCATAAATACATGGAAAATACATCCAACTATATCTATGCTTAGTACTATATCTACAGAACCACACTGCATTAGTATTAGCAAATGTTGTTCCATTCGCGTACAATGTTGCCATATGGCAACAACCCTATTTAATTGAATAAAAAGGTCAATAATATGTCAAATTAAATGCATATTATAGGGAAAAGGCTAGAACTTACCTCAGATTCTTGGAGATTTGTTATATTCTGAAGTGTTCATTTTTAGGAAAAATCTTTGTGAAATCAGGAGCACTTCTGACAGAGACTGGAGCCATTGGCAGTGTGGGAATGAATGACAGTGCAAGAAAGAGGGCTGTCCTGTGATGTCATCAAAGCATGTCATTGGCTGAACAAGGGTTATACAATTAATTTGTGACCAATCAGAGCCCATGTTTATTATATATATACAAATATATATATACAAATTTCCAGAAATCCCCAAAGAAAGGATATGTCATATGGCAACACCGTGCAGTACAGGGTTAAGTGCCTTGCACAACGCTGGCTGCCGGGACCATAACCATAGAGATGGATGAGAAGACGTGCATTCCATTAATCACACTTTCCATGATTAAAAAGTTTTCATATCAAGAACACTAATGGTATTGTTTTTCGTATGGAAAAAACAGGGTCTTGTGTGATTTATTTATCCACTAACAGTGGTTCTCAACAGGTGGGTCGACATTCTCCCGAGGGGGCGCGAGTAGGGTACAAGGAAAAAAAAAATCCGAGGCTCATTTGCTATTAGTTGATGCAAGGAGATGCAGCACATTCGCCAATGTCAAAATGCAGGTGACTGGATTATTGTATAACACACAAACAAATTCATAGTTTCGTAAAATCTTGCATACCGTACGTAGTATTTTGACCCTGCGACGCGAACCCCCAATATTACCGTCCGCATCCGCGCCATAGCTCCACACTCTAGTCTTGTTCCATGCCGAGTTGGCTTGTACAAGCTGTTGCTAGAGTATTATCTACCGTTGATTTTTTTAAAATAGTCTTTTTTTAAAGACTAACATCCCAACCTGTAGTTTTACTGTCCCCATCTCAGCCCTAGTCAGTACTTTGTTTTTTCTTTGTTTCTTTGTTTTTTCTTAGCTTGCCCTACCCCTGCCTTTTTCACCGTGCGTGTTGAAAGTTTACCTCATGCCCTCTTTCGTCATTCTGGGCTGCACTGATGCAGGAATACCCTCAACTATGTGACGTTGCCTTGAAGATTATCATCCCTTTCGCGCCGACATATTTGTGTGAGGCAGGATTTTCAAAAATGCACTCAAAACGAAATACCGTAATCGTGCACAAATCGAGGACAACTTGAGGTTTTTCAAACACTGCGCCAAGAGTTGAGGATCTTTGCAAAAGGTTGAGAACCCCAAATCCAGCATTTCATCCTTAACAATGGAAATGCAATATAGTGCTTCCACCAGCAGAGGTCCTCGTAGAGCTTTGAAGCTTCAAACAATGAACCTTTTTTTTCCGACATTATTGGATTGAGAGCTTCGTTGGTACAGAAGGCTTCATCTCGCTATCACTGGCAATCAGCCAACAAAACTTAACAATAAGCCTTTCACTAATATCTTCATAATGATTTTCGCCCTATGAAAACTCAGATTCTCAATGATGTGCTTAAACCTCAGAATTTTCTCTCATGCTACATCATATTTCTTCTTGCTGCCATGCTGCAAAGTTGCCATGGTAGTTTATCATTCAAACCAAATGGGGTATTCTGACTAAACAAACTTCAGAGATCTGTCCAACTGTCCAAGAATGCACCCGTGCTTCCTCGCTCGTTGGACTGTCCTCATTCTTCTCCCCCTCTTGGGGTAATTACATAAAGGAGACATTTTCCGGGGCACAAGGACAGAAGACATAGGACATATTGAGAACCACCCATTTGCTTGATTTGGGTGAAAAACATGTCTATAACACAAATATGCCACTTGCATACTTCCAGTTTTCCCAAAATAATTTGATCAAAACTGACGTATTTACAAACCCAAAAACAGCATGTCCCATATTGCCATATTACCAGAAAGTCCCACTTGAGTAAAGGTACAGATACCATATCAGAAAAAAAATACTTTGCTGGATGTCCAAGGCACCCACTAGCATGTTACTCAAGTAAAAGTCTAAAAGTGTCTTGTATTTACTGTACTTATGTACAAGTAATATATCGTTAAGTGTACTTCAGTAATGACAATAAAAATACAAGTAGGCTAAAGAAAAGTCTGTTTAGAACATATAGCTTACAATCTTTCAACTCCATGAGGAAATGCAGATTTGCTTTTATTTATTTTCTTTGTCCTTTATTTTAAAAGGTGATGTCCCGTTGAGATACCTCTTTTGCAAAGGACCCCTGGGAATGCCTTATAGAGGATTCCCACTCTTTTATTTTTTATTTTCAGGGACTTTTCCAGGCCTTATTCCTTATTCCTGTAAAATGTAAGGACACTGCACAAGATGTTTTGAGACTAAGATGAATTTGATCATTGTGACAGAACTCCTTGGTGATGCAACTGCCATTGGATATCAGATTATTATCTATTTCAAAATCAGGCATATAGCTTGGTGGTGAGTAGGCCTACCCTTCTCACTCCACCTGTTTTGTAATAGATGGAGACATGCAGTGGAGTGACAGGAGGTACAAGATAGAGGTCATCACTAAACTGCTTTCAGTCCACAGGGCCCAGAGGGCTATTACACCTACTCAGGTATTCACAGGCTGAGTGCTGTCCTAACATGTACACCAAAGTGGAAACATACACAGCAAAGGATGTACCAAATTTTCTTATTCCCATTCCTTAGCACTTCGTGGCTTTGAACAACAGGGCAACTGGTTGATTTACTCTGGACTATTCATTTAAACAAGAACACATAGTGAATAGAGCCGTGTTAGTCAGCTTTATTAGCTTTTACAGGTACTTTTTGAAAAAGTCACAATGACGACAATATTTCTTTATTTTTACAAACAATAATTTCCACAAGCCAATACTGATTTGAACGCCAGTATCAGTATTGCTTTGAAGATTTACTTGAATAATCAGTTGCAAAATAAAACATGAAAGTGCACAGTAGTTTCACTCTTAGAAAATAAAAATAAATAAAAATCTACCACCTGCCTATTAGTGCAGTTTCAAGCATATGAGAAGCCAAGAGAAATGGCCCAATACTTCCATACTACTCTTCCTAAATCTGTAAGTACATATAGACAGGCTAGTCATGACACTTTACACATAAACAAAAATACAAGATGGAATATACACATACATGTTAAAAGTTCCCATTTATAACTTGATATAATGCCCTCTTATGAATCAATTATTGCATCCCTTCTCTTTTTCTCACACTCTTTGACCTAAGTTTGATCAGAGAAGAGTATCTCAACTTGTATGTAGAAGTATGCAGTAGTCACCTGACTGCTATTTAGACACAGTGACAACATGGAGGGAACAGTATGCAAGCATAACAGATCTTTTTTTATCCCATTTAAACAACAACAACAAAAAAAATATAAGATTTCTATGTACTATATGTACTGTTGATCCACACCCTTTATCTGTACATGGTTGGTTATTCTGCTTTCCAAACATGCCAACTCAACTTGTTATACAAGACATCTGAGATTTGTTTGGACACAAAAAGAGGAAGGTCAGAAAAAATATGATTGACAAGTAGGCCTAAGTTTGGGCAGAGATTCTGCCACAGAAAGGACATAAAATGACAAAAAAAAGCATCTACAAAAAAATGTGGATGCAGTGAAGCACTTAAGATGTACCTCACAAGAATTCCAGAACATACTTTTGAAATATACTGCTAATATACTAACACTTTACACTCAAAGATTTCATTAATTCTGTGATATACATTTGCTATATGAACATTTTAGTATAGTAACACGATATCTATTGAGTACATTTCTTCATGTCTATGTCTAGTACTTAAAAATAAGCTACATACATTAAAAAAGACAGTTTTCAAAAGGATAACATTCTACTATTAACCCTAAGCCAAAAATAAAAAATACAAAATACACACTAACCATTTGGAAAAAAATGGAAAATGTTATTGGACCATTATTCAGCATGAAATCTCACATTGATAGCCTCCTGTGTCATCCCTTCCCCTATCCGCTGTGAAACATTGCCCACCTATACACAATCTCACACACACAAAAACAAAACAAAACAAACAAACAAACAAAAAACACTCAAGCAATCACACACAAAAGACCATGGAAAATGGATAAGTGATTCCTTGGAGGTTTCCACAAGTGGTACTGACAAATTTGAAAGGAACGTATAGAAGTTTTGGAATGTGGCACAATAATACATGCACATAAGTATGTGTGTGTGTGTGTATACACACGTGTTTGTGGCTGTGTAGGTGATTAAAAATGTCACAAACTGGTCTCCCTGTCCAAGCTTTTTTCGACATCTCCTTGGCGATCATGTCTTCGGCTCATTGCTCCAGGAAAACTGAGGGAGAAAGGGTGCCAAGGGGGCAGGGGTGTTACTATGCTTTACATGGCAACACAGGGTCATCAACTAACATGCCATCCTTCTGCTGTTAGAAAATACAGGAATACATACAGAAAACATTTTTATTATGCATAATGTTCAATATTCAATGGAACAAAAATTATACATTTAAGGACAATATGCTTAATTTATTCTACATGAATTATGAATTCCTGTGTATTTAATTACGAATCACAATGTGCAGTATATTTATGTTAGTATTAAAGGTGCAGTCAGTGATGCTGGTGGAATTTATGTTTGTTTATGTTTGTGTTTATGTTGATTGATTGATGAATTTATTGATTGATTGATTGAATTCATCTATGGATATAGAAGACATAACAAATAAAGATCCAAGGGATACCAGTCTACTCTCAATAACCCTAGGATACCGTGCTCCAGGACTGGGTCCACCTTGCTGTCCTCGTCTGAGTGATCTCCTGCTGCAAGGCTTTTCCTTGTTCACACTGAATGATACATTTTTCTGTCTTCATGCAAGTCTTCTATAGCAAGTCCTGTTGTAATTTTGAGCTTTGAGTCTGTCTGAGTAAGAATCGAGTTCTAGCAGAAGTACCTGATACCTAAGCGACGGCTCTCTTGAGTCAATTCCAGCAGTGGTATTCAATGAATGTGCTTAGTGAGGGGCGATTACTTCCTTTCTTGCTTTAGGATCAGTCAGCCTAATGGGAGGAAGGCCAACGATGACTTGCCATTTGGTATCTGGTTTGGCAAGGAATTCTAGTCCTTGAAACCATCTTTTGGAGTTCAGGAAGCTTTCCATGCTCAAACCAATAAGGGATCATCCGGAGGATTTTCTTTAGAGCTGGTGCATCTCCATTGGTCTTTGTTTGACAGCTCATGGATATCTGAAATCCTATTGGACACATAGGTTTTGAATCATCTTGTATCATTTCTAATGTATTTCAGCACAGACTAACTGTCTGTCCAATATGCTGAGGACTCTAGCTTGAGCGCCAGTTCTGACCTCAGGAGTCTATCTGTCTTGGCTCCCACGGTTACTGAGGCAAGCTCTAACCTGGGGATAGTAATTTGTTACTCTGGATTTTCCCAGTATGAACGCCACATGGATTTCACCTGTTCTGCTGCTCAAAGGTAACTGGTCCTGCCATAACCATGCTCACTTGCATCACAGAAGTGATGTAACTGTGTCCTTTCAACTTGACCAAATTTGATGGGCTTGATGCATCTGTCAATCTGGGCTTCTGAGAGGAGTTCCAAATCAGCTAGTCACCTTTGCCATGATGTCTGGTATGGTGTGATCCCATCCACACTTCACTTTGTAGAGCTCTTGGAGGATCTGCTTTGCTTTTAGGATGACTGGTGCTAGAAATCCTAAGGGATCATAAACAGAGCTCACAACTGATAAGACTCCTCAATGTGTCAGGAGTTTCATTTGATGAACCGGCCCACTTCTTCAACAAACATGTGGACATGGCCATCCATTGTCTTCTGCAGAGCAAAGTTGGCACATGTTGAAGAAGGTAGACTGTCATCTGAAACTCCTCCAGGTTCTGAAATGTATCGCCACCTGGCCATCACAGGAATCTCAACAGGTCTCAGTCTTCCTGGAGGACACAAACTTGGTAAAATATCCCTGTTGTATGGCCTGTTGTATACTGTTCAATATCATACAGGTGATCTTGACTGTTTTCTTGTGTTGTAGTAAAAGCAGAGCAACAATCAATCTTATTGTCTTTGCATGGGTGAAGACACACCATCATATTTGGGACTGGGTTCAATAGGAGTGGGCTTTTGGACCTTTTGAAGATATTTTCTCCTGTTTTGGCTTTAGAGGAAATGGGGGTTCCACAGATGGCTTTGGAGTAGAGAATGGATGCTTTGGTATTGCATCTGAACGCTTAGTAGTTGCTACATATTCAACAGGTTTACAGTGGTGTTTTAGGATATTCTGGAAAATTCAACAGATGACTGCTGTTGTCTAGATGGAGGTAAAAAAAATGTCTTTGGCTTCCTAAGTATGAATTAATGACATCTTCATATTAAGCAGCTAAACCTGATTGCAAATGAAAACATGCAAGCACTTTTCTTCAGTGTCTGATGCAGCAATTTCAGCTTCCAGTTCTGCATTTTCAGTCTTTGAGTCTAAAATCAGTTTCTGTTGCACAAGCATTGTTAGCATTCAGTGCTTCCCAACGTGAAAACGCGGATGCCACTGAAGATGATCTAGATTTAGAAACATTGGAAATGCTGACGTGGATGGGCCAGATTTTGCAGATCTGTAGACTCTGTAGACTATAGGTAGCTCTAATGCACACTCTTGCTGCTCAAGTGAGGCTTCTTGTTCAACAGGCTCAGTATTTCCTTCTTTGGGCAACTCTTGTTGCTCTGATTTCTTTGTTTCACAGCACAAACATCTTTGCTTTTTTCCATCGTCCTTTTAAGTTAATTCATTTTGCGTGTACACTCTCCTAATTTGCCCTTTCTGGCCTTCCTCAGGTCTTTAGCACTCTCTTCCTTCACAAAAGACTGAGTAGAATTGCTCACATTTGCCATTGCTAATGCTTAAATTCGAACAACACTTAACAGGCTTTCAAATATTACGTGATTCAAGCAAATCAAACAGTTTGAAAGCTTTCTTGCAGTAAAGCATGCTAAATAAACCAGTGAAATGCTTCTTTCATTCACGCTCAGAAGCACCTTAAAATAATTAAACAAATAATAAACACAAATAAACAACTAAACTAAAAATAAATTGGCTCTAACAATGTGTTAAACATTCTTACTACAGTTCTTTTGGAAATACCTTCTAGACCTTCCACAATACGTAGTTACCTCTTTTAACTTATACTAAAACGATTACTGTTCAGCCTGACAATGCATGAACTAGCAGAGCTACTCACAATAACTGAAACCTTTATTTCTCCCCGTATTCTTTTCTTCCTTTCTTTATTTTTTTGTTTCTCCCCTCTGTGTGTGTGTGTGTGTGTACATGTGATGTGTGTGGATGTAGAGCATGTACATGTGGGGTCGGGTGGATGTGTGAATGTGGCGGGGGGGGGGGTATTTCAACCCATATAACTCTTACTTTGCTTTGTTACATTATGTTTTTAGTGTTTACTGAAAGAATCCAACAAAAACATTTATTAATAAAAGTATTATGCGTTTACAAACAGTGTAACATCACTGACTGCACCTTTAACATGCTCCAGTAAAATATATTAATACTGATAATATATAACTGCAATTGCAAAAAAGTTGGAAGATTGTGTAATAAATGAATAAAAATAGAATAAAGAATTTAAAATTTGCAAACCATGTAAACTCATATTTAACTGAGAATAGCACACCATCATCATAAGACTCTCTATTCTCTATTTGTTGAAATAGAGAAATGTTATTTATTTTATTTTTGAATTATTATGATGTTCAGCCAATAACAAATTGTAGTCTATCATGATAACTACTGAGTACTTTTCCGGCATGACCCCCGGCAGTTGGGTTGGTCCCTTGAGCCATGGATCTGCCCACAGTTTCTTCCTAGAATAACTACCACACGGGAGTTTGTTGTTGCCCCTGTTGCTCTTGGGTGCTCCTCAGTAATGTCTCTAATGTACCACAAGACAATTCTATTGCAGTGCTATATAAATATAATTGAATTTAATTGAGTTTTGTTAGTTTGTTTTATAAAGATGCATAAATAGATCACTCTCATGCTGCTAGTATATTATAGGGTGCAGAGAAGAGTTGGGAAATTACAGCAGGCCAATATGTGCATGGGAACATGCTCCAGTAGAATAGGTAAGGACAGTGTGCACCACTGTTTGTCACTATTCTCAATCAAATATACAGTATCGCTTGCATTTTTTTGAAAATAGCATTTTGGTTTTATTTACATTTTACAATGTCCAAACTTTTTGAGAATTGTGGTTGTAGATATAGATATCACCAATAAATAAATATTCATAGCTTGATCCAACAATAAGTCTTGAGACAACACGTGTGATTGATGTTGATGAGACAGAATTTATGATGGCTCAGCAGCTTAAGGCACTGACAACAACACCTTAAGCCATGTCTGAGAACATTCATGATCCGAAACACCCATTTGAGGAGTTTAATAACAACTCTATGAGGAGTGTTTTTTATTCCCTGAGTCACTGCTGAAGGGAAGTTTTAATGTGGAACTGTTTGTTTTGATGGTTTCAGAGTAAAAAAGGACAACATCAAAATAGTCATGCAGAAATGTTCCATGTACCATGTCCAATTCCCCATGACTTAATGGATCACTCTCCTTACTCATTCGTTCACTCATTCATCATCTCTGTCTTTGTTAGAGCAACATCATGCAACATCCATGCGCTATGGCGAGTTTCCTTGCACATCTCCCCCTCCTTTACAAACAGCACACACACACACACACACACGCACACAGTCTTGTGCAATGCACACACAAAAACATGCAAAAAGAGTCACACACCAATGAAAAAACACAGACAAAAGACACTGGCAGTCTCCATCCTCCATGGAGATGTTTTTTTCTCCCGATGCAGTTTATTTAGGCCACATACTGTGTGCCATGTAAAGCTAACAGGCTTGTTTGGCAGAGACAGGACCAAGTGAGATGCCTGATAATGCCATTAGCTGTCTGTAGGCCTGCCTTCACCTGCTATCCATATTTGATTTCAAGTACTGTGCTGACTGGTCAGTCTCTGCAGTTCAGCACAGAGACAAGCATTTGCCATGACATAATTGTGTAAATCTGCCAACAACCTGTGTCTGTTTAAATGGCCTTTGCACAAATTGGCTGCATGTGAAATGGATCTGGCCCTGACCTGGATCAACACAGAGCGGCATCTGTATCAGATCAAGGCCAGACACCTCCAGAGGATGTTGTTACAGTATGGCTGCCACAGAAACAACTGTCAACATATACTGTATCAAGTTTCCTTTCACTAGTTTTTAAACAACTGGCAAAACAGAATTGGCAATTAAATAGAACAGAGGTTAATTCTGCTCCTAATATACCTTAGACCATAGAGTAGACAGCTGAATTTAACTTGTGTGCCATGAGGGAAAAATAAACTGCATTCGTGAAGAGAAGAAAAAGACTGATCAGGATGGGTGGGGGAGCTGGCAAAAGGAGTGACAACACCATGGCAATGGGTGTACCCTGGAAGGGAGGGGAAGGGGCTTACCTTTGGCCAATCAGCTTCTAGGAGGTTTAGGTGGGGGAGCTTACATGTGAGATGGGATGAGAGATAAAAGAGTCAGGAGATGTGAGCTGTCGCCAGGTCAGAAGCTCTCTCACTGACAGGGAGAGCTTCCCTTTTTACATACACTACAGAGGAGCTAGCAGGACTGAGCAACAGTTCTACAGAGGATCAGCACACATCAACGACAGCAGCAAAAAAATCAAGCGCTGGAGGAATCAGTGCATTCCACCCTTGAGGATTTGAGGAGCTCAGTCAGGTGTCACAGATGAAAACAAAATGCATAAAACTTTAGTTCTAAGTACTCCTAAGTTTTAAATCTCAGAGCCACAGCTAGTAGGAACATAGGGCCTAAAAGAATCCCCTGCTTGTGACACAGAATGATATGGAGAAAAACATTAAAAAACCAAAGTGTGTTCCAAGACTTAAGACTTAGGAAGACAAGATTTCAACCCCAAGAGGCACAATATAAAACTAGTCTAAAAATACTTAATTAGGCTTAGCGCATAGCCAAGCTAACTGTCTCCAAGCATCTATTACAAATGTCAATGTCAGTTAATCCAATAATGTGCATATAAAAAGAAACGATGGTCAAACCTTTTTGAAGTCATGTCTTTTTTGGCGTTCTCTTGGTTGAGGCCTTGAAACACATTACCAAATGAGGCCTTTGTCATCTCATCAGTTATGTTAACTATGGAGGGGTCATCCCTGGTGGAAACAAAAATATGAACAGAGATGTCCATGTACTCTCAAGGACAACTCAAGATAACTAACACAACACTAAAATTCCAGGTATAATAATGGATGCTTTCTACAGCTTATAAAATGATAAAAAATTAAATAGGAAGTTATATCAATAGTTAATTACAAAATAAACACAACTTTAAGAAGCAAATGATTTTACTGCACTCACTTGTAGTGTCCCTCCAGGGGCACTTGGACTATGCCCTCGTCCTCCAATACTCCACTGTGAACCTCCTAAAAGAGATAAGAGACCACCATTCTGTTTGTCAAACAAGTCTAGTACAAACTGTTTTGTGTCATCAATAGCACATTAACTGGACAGCCATATGTATTTTTTGCAATTCTGTGCAATTTGACCGGACCTGTATACATAGCCTGTGTGTGAGTGCATGCAGTCATTCACATGCAGGCTCAGACTGGTAACCTGAAAAATCTGGCAAATGCAAGATAGACTGGTCCATACGCACTGCAATTGTCTTGTGTCAGAAAGTTACATTACGTCGCTCCACTCACAATCGGACCAGAGTTCGACTTCCAAACCCCACAGTGCAAGTTGTGGATAGCATCTGCTAAAACCCTAAATGCTAAAACCCTAAACTTTAATCCTAAACTGCTAAAACTTTACTTCTATTTCAAACTTTACGTCTACGTCAAAATTCTCAGTTGCAGTGGAGCCCAAGCTGGAGCAGTCTATTCAATCATGATCAAATATAATATAATTTAATTCCATTTAAATATAATTTGAATCTGGGGCAGGTATGGGTGAATTTGGGCCAGTCAAGACAATAATTGGCAGGGCCAAATTTGCTCCCAGTCTGACCCTGTGTACATGTCCACACCTCCTTCTCTGCATCCTCCAGCTTCTTCTTCTTGCTCTCTGGCATAAGGTCATCAAGCCAGCTCAGCTCCCTCTTACTGAAGATGAAGTCCAGCAGCTTACGGATGAACACAAGAGCCAACACCTACAAAGAGATTTAAATAAAAATTCAGTTAGGCTACTTCTAACTTCTACTAATTTAACCTCTGTTATGCAAAGGCTGATTAATCTCTATAAATTCCCATTTATTGGCAAGGTTATTGAGAAAGTAATAACCAAATCATTACTTAAATACGAATAGTCAAATCAGATCATAGCTATGCAGAAATCTACCTTGCTGTATCAAGCCTTCTGGCAACCCCAACTGTAATTTTTTTTAGACATCCACCTACTCGCCCATCGCTATGAGTGATGACTGTGGAATGTGAATGCATTTGGCTGGTATGTGACAAGGTTGCCGTTCAGAGACAAGAAAGCAAATAGAAACAGCTGCATAGATCTTGCAGAAAAAAAGTGATTTATACTCTTTGTGAAATAAAATAAATGGCAAGTGAGTGAACTGTCAATGATATAAACGTACACTGGCTATGTTTTGTGGAGGGAAGTAAACAAAATGGAAACCTTGGCAACTAACTCACTAACAAGTGAGAGAATTTCAGCTACAAAGTGATGGGAAACTAGGATATGTGAGTGTTACTTCACTTCTATTTAAGCATTCAGGTGATAAATATAAATATAAATATAAAAAAAGATGAAAGACTTGAATATCACTCAGAATCAATCAAATATCACCCACAATTGCAGATGACTTGGACTTGGTGCAGATGACCTGCTCATTTCACATTAGCCAATGCATCATGAAGACGCACACATACACAGAATGCTCACCATCATTGGGAAGACTATGGCAGCCCTGGAGGTCTTGATGACCCAGAGCATCACCAGACAGCTGAGCTGGATGATGGTGAATAGGTGGACCTTCCGCAGTGGAACGTGGCGCAAGTAGATGAAGTCAGGCTGATGCTTTGCTGGCATTCCAAAGAGCCTAAGACGGTCAAAGAACTGACACGTACACAGAACACACACATAACAGCAGAGACACAGTGAATTCATAATCCGTCATAGCAGCAGAACATAAAACACTGAACTACTACAGGAAATATATGGAAAGTAAATGTGTTTTCATGGGTTTTGTGAGAGTAGGAAATAATATAGGAAACTGGAATAGCAAAGTATGCTATTGTGTGAGCACTACTCCATTCCAGGGAGGCAAACACATGGCTCTGTGTGGAGGGTTCAGGAGAAGGCAGACATCTCACCTGGATACCCCTGAGAGAGGAGGCACCCATGTACAGAAATACCCCATACAGGACTGGCATGGGGATGAACTGCAAAACAAGAGGAGAGTCCGATGACTTAAAGCACATTTATAGCGACTGTTTATACTCATAGGGAAGACTGAGGAACAACTTCCTTTTATGGATTGTCCAAAAATGCTGGAAATTCACAAAGGTTTATAGCTTAAAATCGATCTATTTTTTTTCTATCTATACCCTGCCCGACCTTGAGTACGGAGGTCATGAAGACGGAGCAGCCCATGAGGGTGAAGATCATGAGGCCAGTGAAGCGCTGCTCACGGATGCCCAGGAACTTGGGCTGCTCGCCGGGGGCAGAGCACTCAGACTCCAACTTCAGGCTGTTCACATGAGAGATGGAGAGCACTGTCGCCGCAACAAACCATGGCAAGCCCATCACCGAGCATACGCCCAGCATTACACCCACCACAAACAGATCCAGGTGGTACCCACAGCCTTTCTGTAAGAATAACACATGCAAACACAAAAACACAGTTTAGTGTCAGGCACACAGAAGCAGACACACACACTTTACACACACTTATACACACACCTTCAGCTTGTGTTCCTTGCGGTTTATGATGACAGCAGTGATCTGCTGGTCCATGAAGATGAGAATGGTGCAGAGGAGAGCTGGGATGCAGGTGATAATGATGGTCCACCATGGGTTAGGACCCAAAGGACTGATCAGCCAGCCACGGTCATCTCTGGTTGGCTGGGGGAGGTCACAAGAACATTATTGAAGAGTGTCATGATAGCCACCCTGAACAAACAAACAATGCTTTGCACCACAAAAAGAGGAGAGTTCATATGTATGTCATGCATCATATATCAAGAGTTCATATGTAGTAGCTTAAAGATGTTGACCATTCAAAAGGGTATTAGAGGATTTTAGATGGTAACAACTCATGGGACAAAAACATTAATGTTTTTGACACCTTAATCAACTTAAAGAAAATTTGTTAGCATTTTAATCCAGAGCCCTATTGTTTGAACCTTTAAGTGAGCACACATTTGATTAGCATTATCAATGAGAAAGACCCAAATTTATTTTTAAGTTCACTGTTGATTCAAATTGTCTATGAGCACAAATGCTGTGAAGAGATATAGTCATGTGACTAACTCATACTGAAATAATGTGCACTAACTATATGGTTAGAAATTTTATTGTCACATGCATAAAGATACTAGATGCAGGACATGCAGTGAAATTTTAAATTCATCAGTGTAACTTAATTTGAAGGCTGTTTTTTAATTACCTTAAATTTACTGGGGACCTGAAGCTTAGGAGAAGGGACCCCCAAACCGTAATCCACAAGGACCATGGTGAGGATAGTGATGAAGACAGCAAAGTCACTGATGACCTGCCTAACCTAAGAGAAGACATGAGAGGACATCAGACGCAAGTGCACAACACTGCACACCTCAATGCATTGTCTCAAAGGTAAACTAAGGATGTAGAAAAGCATTCATACAAACACACACACACACTTGCAAGCCTTGCACATACCATCAACACACAACACATACACACCTGTCCACTTAGCACACAGAGAGACTTGCCTTGGTAGGGAAATAGCGGCTAGTTTTGAACTCCTTGAGGAAGGTGGACATGGCCACAGTGGAAAAGAAGAGAACCACGGACCAGAAGAGGACATCAGGAACATACGGGCCATGATGCCCACATGCACTGCCCTCAAAGTGCCCTTGCATCGCAATGCAGCCCTGAAACACACACACACACACAGATTTACTGAGTGACACATACAGTCTCCTTAAAATACAGGATGATAAATCTGTAATGAGCCTTTTTCCCCTCGTTCAACAGCAGACACAAATTATATTGGTATTTCAGCAATGAGCCCCAAGATGGCCATTTACAGCTATAATGACATGCTCAATCAATCAAGATCTAAACTCAGAGGTATGAGTAACTGTTCCTGCACTCAATCAAGAACATGACTCGTGAGAATAAGAGTCCGCAGAGTCAGGGCTGCACCAAGATTTAGTCAAAAAAAGGACACACGATTAATGAACTGAACTGATCCAAAACTAGATTGGATTTGTGTTTGGATTTGTTTAGCTAAGCTTCCAAGCGATGAGGAACAGAGACACACACAAGCACGTGCACGTACGCACGCGCGCACACACACACACACACACACACATACATGCGTGCACACACACACACTCAGGGGAAAACCATCATGAACACCAGAGCCTGCCTTCAGAAATTTGTGGTGTCATGTAAGTTCACAGAACACACACAGACACACACATGTCTATGGGGTTGATGTGAAATGAATAAATCCGGCAAAATCCAGTCCCTAATCTCCATCTGTGGAGGAAACGTCACCCAGCCAGGAAAAGGATGCTGCAGAGGTACTCCGTTTTCCCACACTCAGTTGAGGTAAAACTAAGGCTTTGTGTCTGCATTGGTTTTATTTATGCCTTTCAGCCAACTAACTCCATGCACACTTGGGTATACACAGTGTGCGTCTGAGTTTGGCCAAAGGATGAATCTCACCTACTCCCATCTTACAGTTAGGAGGATTCCCTTGGTTACTTGTGCTTGAGCCTCAAGAGGAGAGGCCAATTCTCTGACTTTTCACATGCACTTTGTTGTGTATTCAATGGTACCCTGCAACAACAAATAGGTTTTTCCTGTTGTTTTTGAAAGATGATAGGTCGTTCCATGCTCTCTTGCATTTAAATTGGTGCCTGCCCCACAGAATCCTAACTCTGCCAAGACACTGGACATCAGTGAAATAAAGAGAACAGGCTAAACAGGAATGGTTTTTTTACATTCATGCCTGCATAGAGAAGCAACAGGAGCTTAGGGAACAGCTGCAGTTACATTATTATGCAGTCCATTATTATGTCTGCGTCCAGCGCATTCTAAAAAGAATGGCTTGTCAACTTTGGGAAATACAAAAGGCTTCGTATACATGTGTGCATGTGTGTATACAGAATAATTTGCAAATATCCTGAACACTGCGGGAGTTTACTTATATAGAGGTAGGAGCTTGCAATAGTTAGCTTATCTGTCTATCTTGGGCAGTATCCAGCTATTAACTACTGTATGTAACTAATTCACTAAACGTTTGAAAAGGAAGGCTACATAGGTTTTTGTCATTTTGTTTATTTTACACCACCTGTATAGGCTAACTAGCTAAATTGAGAGTATTAGTTGTGGTTTTGTGCTGTAGCCTAGTTTATAGCTCCACAACCTCTGTTAAATTTGCCAGGAGTAGCAGGGAAGGATCACTTCCCTTGTCCAGCCCATACAGTCATTGGCAAGTTCAATCATACCTAGGGCATTGAATGGATTAGAACCAGCCCTGGCTGACCTCAAACATCAATGCTAGGAAGTAGGGATGTAATGGTACACGTAACCCATGATTCAATATGATTCATAATATTGCTTCATGATACACTCACATTTTTTCCCTTTTTTTTAATGAGCTGCAGACAAATTATGATTGAAAATTTAACTTTATTGATATAAGTATAATTTATTTCCCTTTTATCAAAACTGTAACTGCAATAACATACTCTAACTAAAAACTGAATATGTAGGAACAGACAAAGCTGATAGTTCTATAAATATAATTAAATAACCTATTGTGGATCTACGCCTAGAGAGTCTCAAATGGCCCGGTGGTTTGGTGTCCTGGGGACGAACTACCAAAAATCACTGAAAGAAAAAGAACTCAAGCAACAACTATTTGACCACCAGCACTATGATTGCAGTGGCCACAACAAACACACACATACACCAACATACCTGAACATCCAAACTGCCCCAGTCAACCAGAGTGCTGGTGATGTTGTTCTGCTCCCAGAATTGCAGCGTGGCATTACTGGGATCCTTAGGCATTGCGCACACACACCTGCAGTAACACACATATAAGCAAACTTACATTAACTATTCCCTTAATCAGTCAGGTCACCTTGTGAATACTATTAAATGTGTGTTGTCTATGTATACTTTGTTTTTTTGTGGCCATTGTTGGTTTTATTGTTAAACTGCCGGTTTGTACTTACAGATATGGGCCTTATATTTCAATGCCTATATTTGTTGTGTATTCAATGGTACCCTGCAACAACAAATAGGTTTTTCCTGTTGTTTTTGAAAGATGATAGGTCGTTCCATGCTCTCTTGCATTTAAATTGGTGCCTGCCCCACAGAATCCTAACTCTGCCAAGACACTGGACATCAGTGAAATAAAGAGAACAAGCTAAACAGGAATGGTTTTTTTACATTCATGCCTGCATAGAGAAGCAACAGGAGCTTAGGGAACAGCTGCAGTTACATTATTATGCAGTCCATTATTATGTCTGCGTCCAGCGCATTCTAAAAAGAATGGCTTGTCAACTTTGGGAAATACAAAAGGCTTCGTAAATTATAACAGACAATATTTTTGCTTAACTGTAATGACTGCAAGGTACACTTGCAAAGAGGAGGTAGTTTCAGCTAACACCAACAGAAAGGGGCAGAGAAACTCACTTTCAGTTTAATGTTGCTATGCCTCATTCAGTTAACATTAGCTGTCGGTCTATGTTGCATCAAATTTTCTGGTTCTTTTTCATACAGACAGCCCTCAACGACCTGGAACAATAGGGCTATGGATTGACTCGCATCAGATAAATGTAAGTTGCCTTGGATAAAAGCTTCATTAGAGCATGATAGCATGATGCAGCTTATTCACCAAAGTGTGTGAGTCATTTTTCGAAATACACTGGACACAAATAATGATGGATTTCTCCAAAATTTAACTGCAGCCAATTGGCCCTAAACTCTCCTCTCCGTTGCAGCACACATTGTTTATGTTATTCAGGCATAAAACTAAAAAGAAGACCTTTGCTGTAATCTTTGTTTCACAGATCCTGAGTGATCTTGCACAGATACTATAGAGCTTTCTACTTAGCCCGATTCTGTGGGGTGGGCACAAATCAAACACATGAGAGCATGGACTGGGAGTTCATTTAGTTCATAGAGTTAATCAGAGCCACATATAACTGAGAGATTTTCTAGGTTCATTTCTTTTTTTGTTTATTTCTATTCATTCATTCCTGCTTTTGCAGACAGCTGAGATAGTATTACATTTTCACATGCACCATATAACACAAACTCACATAGACCTATCATATTGCAAAAGCAACAGGTTTTAACAGGTTTGTGTGGCAGGTCACTTTTAAACGTAACAGTATTTCACTTAAATCAGACCTTTTTTCCCTTTCTCTAAGCTCAGAGATATTTTTTTTCTTACTTCAAGTAAACTTATCTTGTCATCATTGCGTGTGTGTTTACTCACGAGTACTGTGTAAGCTTGTTGAGGTCGTTGTGCATGTTGAAGGGGTAGTGCTCGCCCAGGTGTATGAGCTTCTCCAGTGCCTCGTAGATGAAGATGATACAGATGAGGGCGGCAAAAGCCTCCTCAGTGAAGCGTGTGATGTAGCAAACCAGGGAGCTAGCATCCGTGGCAACCAGCAGCAGGCAGAAAAAGGCCGTCCAAAGACCAATGCATACACGCAGAGAGAGGTAGGACAGACCATAATCCCTGTGTTTAGAAGCATACACACACACGCACACACACACACACACACACACACACACACACGTTTACACACCCAAACAATAGATATGCATACATACACACATTCACACAAATATGCGTACAAATACCCACCCACATACAGAGACAAACACAGAAAAAGGTGTGAATATGTGTGAATATGTAACATATTTCAACACATTTATTTGCCATTTAGTGCATGGCATAATACATAGAAATAGTTTTTCAATTGCTATAATACATGTTTTAATCATGCCTCCATTTTCTTAAATCCTAAAAATAAATCCACTACTCGATTCTCCAAACGTTTCCATTTTCAGTCAAAACTCATCTCCCCACTTAAAACCAATACGTCTTGTTGAATGAAAACTTTTTAGACATAACACACAAGGTCTCAAAATGTAAAACTACAACATTGTAAGACCTTGCAAAACACACTTCTCCGCCCCCCCCCCCCCCTTAATGGGAAGCAAGAATAATATGGCCAACTATGTAGCACTTTCAGAGTATTTCTGAGTAATTCAGAGTACTCTTGCATTTACTGGGAAAAGCCACTTTGCCCCGATCACTGTGTTGATGGATGTGTTGCTTCAGAGCATGTGCAGAAATCAATGAATAGTGTTTGTGGTCCAATAAAAATATTATTCCATCTTGTAAATAGGGTACTGTACTTTATCAATTTACAATTGTCCTTCCTCACCCAGTTTCCACATATGGACCTAAATGGTCACTTACTTGCAGAACTTGAAGAGAATCTTTTCAAACACAAGAACAGGCCCAGTGCTTCCCAGGATGGTGAGAGGTTGCCCAGCGAACAGGGAGTAAGCAATACCAGTCATGGAGGCACCAAATAGGGACTCTATAGCGCTCTGTGTAGAAAGAAAAATAATTGGTGTTTTAGCTGCTTTGGATTTTGTATGTACATTTAATGATTATTTCGATTTTTTGAAACTAGTTCAATGATGAAATTACTAACAATATCTCTTTTTGTAGTATTCCAAACACCTCCAAAACACCACCCTAAGTGTGACCATTACTGAAAAAGGGCATATTTTTGTTTGCACATGGGCACTCCAAATTGCTTAACTTTCAGCCAAACATTTGCAATTTGTTTGTTGCAAAGTAAATGTTGTATTTGGGAGTAATCAGTAGCACACTCTATGTTTGATGCCTGAATCTGTAACATACTTTTATTGCAAGGATACAAGGAATTCTATTGTCACAAGCATATGGTTACTGAATGTAAAGACTGCAGTGAACTTGTGGGGGTAGGAAGGAGCAGGATAAATTAGTATTTGGATAAAAAAAACTGAAATGTATCTTACAATGCGTCCCTCTGTTGCTTCCCCCAGCAGACCTCCAAAGGTGATGACAGGGGACATGCAGGCGCAGTAGAGGAAGAGGAAGGAGGCCAAACACTGCAGGCTCAGAGCATCTGTGTAGTCCGACAGGTAGTGGGGGGCCTTGCGCTTGATGTCCATGATGAGGCCGCCAAAGATCCTGAGACATATAAAAGAAAAATGAGAGAGGGGGCATAACAGCATAACATCAGTAAAAATACTGTAAAAACATTTTACAGCAATGGAAAACCATCCTCCAGTTGCAGACATATTTTTCAGATAATTTCAGTGAGTTTCAGTGAGACGCATGTAAGATGAGTTGTTCAGGGTTTAGTCATTTTGCCAAACCTTGACAAGGAGACTACAAATAGTTGTAGCTGGATCAAGGCCTGATCAAGGCCTAACAAAGCCTAAAATACTGGGTTAGCCCATAATGCTGACGTTTCAATAAAAAAAAAAAAATTAACCAAGTAGTAACTTTGGTCGACTACTTTTTAGGGACAGTCTCCCCTAGAGCAACTTAGAGTTATGTGCCTTGCTCAAGGGCACAATAAAGCAGTCGCTTGATAAATAGCTTATCCTGTCAAAGGGGATATCGACAGGAAGCATTATACACAGATGAAATGGCTTCTCAGTAATATGCAACTGAATTCCAACCAGGTTTGTCCCGGTCATTGGCAGTTTTCATTCACAATTTTCATTTCATTTCAGTTCATATTTTAGCAAAAAAGTTACGCTGGACCACGCCTCTTCTTTTAGCTGATACCTGTGAGGAGACATTTCAACTCCTATTTAGACAACGGGTCTCTCTAGCGGAGAAACGAATGGTGCACTCCTACATAAATAGTAATGACAGCTTCCTTCAGTTGCAAAAGCATGGTGCACTGTCTGTGTAATAGGGCCCTACATATATTTCCTTGATATAGGCCTATGTTCCTTATTCCGAATTCTTAATGAATATTACAATAATAAGAGGTCAAGATGAATTTGTGTGAGGAAAGGCATGTGTGGCATGAGAGCATTTGAGACCTGTCAGTTGCATTCAGTGTGTGACTCAAGAACGCTGAAACAACCCTTCCCATGCTAAACAAGTTTGTATTTCTGTTCTGGGACAATCTGGTCTCCCTCACACACCTCCCTGTGCGTTGCAGTTCAGGGCCTCCATGTCCCCCGTGTTCTGGGGCTTCTCCCAAGTCTGTAACACCATTGGGTAATGGTGGCAACTTCCTCTTTTCCTGCACACATGCATACACACAAACACAGAAAAACATAACAGATAATAATAACAGATGCAGATCTGCACTGCATAACATGGAGCTATCTTTGTGCATTCTGTATTCCATGAAGTATCTTGCTCTGCCTATCTACCATCTTTGGTATGAGTCAGCTGCCATGGGCACTTAAAAGATGTGACTACATTTTTATACTGTTATACTGCAAGATTTTTTCAGTTTCAAGTTTGTTCAATTATGTCCCTTTGTAAAATATTGTGTAAGAGATTAATTTAAGCAATATAATTACGAGTGGGAATGGGTTGGTATCGGATATTGCCATGGCTAATGTTCAGCTATAGGTACAAAGTCAAAGGATGTGTTTATTCATTACCTTCCCAGCTTGTAAACTGCCACTGGATTTTACGTCATTCACGTCTCAATATTTTTGGCGTAAAAAGTTACCTGATTGAGTTGGGCAAACTATGGTGTAATGAAACTTCTGTTCAGCCTTTGCAGTTTTAACCTGAGTGCACCGTCAATCAGGAGGACAATGCAAGAGCCAGTATTCAAAATTTATGTGAAAAGAAAGATGATTAGAGAAGTGAGGAAAAAATAGTGGAACAATATCAATGGTGTCTATGTGCTGCAACAGCTTGGACCCAGACTGCTGCAAATTGTGATTTTTACCCAATTTATTTACCCGATTTTCAGTAACTTTTAATAAAACCGAAAATATCTCCAGTATTTTTTAACTGCATTTATATAGCTGACGCCATGTCAATAAGATGAGGCTGACATGTCTTACTAGGTGGGGATCCTTTTAAGGTAATGGCTCGACTGTCTCTGATTGTTCTGCTGACTTCGATATGCTGAATTGTTGGACACCACACAACCTCAGTGCAACATTCGAGGAATGTTCCCAGATGGTTTCATTATAGGAATACCAAAAAATAACCAAGTTGGAAAGTTATGTGAAGAGCACAATGCAACCATGAAGTAACATTTGAATTTTTGGTACTTAAAACACTAGCGTTCTCTAAACATACACACAATCTTAAAATAACCATAGCCATGGGCAAGCGTTATTTAAAGTTTTTGTAACAATTCGTGTTCAGCATGATCAGGCTTGCCTGGTGTTCCTTTAAAATGTTTCTACAGTAATCTCAGGAGATAACTCCCGAATGTGACATTATCAAAAATGCTGCTCTCTTGCTTTGAATAAATGGAACGTTCACGTCCGTCAACCCAACACAAAATGCAGAGTTATTACTAGCTGTAAAGGGGATGTATAATGTACATTTGACACAGCATCCCAACTTTTCTGGAACTAGGATTGATTCTGAGTATTGGTCTGATGTTAACTAGTCAAAGGCCATCATCTACTGAGACACTAAGTCTCAGGATTAGTTGCAGTAGAGTAAATACTGTAATGATGGCAATCATCAAATAGGTGTGTGTGTGTATGTATGTTTAGAATGTTTGAATTACCTGAGATGGCACATTTTTAGGGGGCTCTATTCTGATAGTGGGGTCCCACTCTCCAGGAGGCAGCACAGTCACCTGGTCCAGGAACTCATCAATGCCAGCCACCAGGTCATTCCGTTCCTTGGCCTTGTATGCCACATCATGGAACACCTGGAATCATAAGCATGACACTTGGCATTTAAGAAATGGCATACTGCAGTACTACACGCCTTTGCACTGGGATGTACCATTGCTAGACCTTTGGTTGTTGAGAAAATGTGTGCTGACTTTACGAAATACTAATTTTACAAAAGAGTTGGAATTTCAGTGTGTGCATAATTTAGTCAAACATGCACACATTCTCTTCATACAAAATGACACCTCCCAGCTCCTGTTGTAGTGTGTGCCATTTTGGAAGCAACAGTGATACTACCACTACTACAGATAATAATAGTAGTAATAATAATAATAACATAATCTTATTTGCATAATGTCTTTCATACAGCTTTACACAGTGATCAGTTGAACAGACAATAAAGTTAGACAAGCTGAATAAAAAAGATTAAAAATGAGCAATAGAAACTCCAGAAATGGTTGGAGAAAAAGTCTGCACATGAGCTCAGAGCTGTCCCAACACTGCACATGGAGAAGTAAAGAAAGAGAGGCTTGACAAAGGCTAACTGGTGGTTTTCAGGGTAATGGAGGAAGTTGTGCAGTTGCTGATGTATCCGGATGAGTGGGTGAGTCAGGAATGGGATGAGGATATTCATCTGAAAGAAGAGGCCTTTTAGACTGGTAGAAAAGCATAGACCTACAGAATTGTTCCCTAGAATAGCACTGTTAGTAGCATTTAATATTATGTACTACTTGGTACTTTTGCTGTTAATTTGCATCTCTATAATGTCCATATAACATTCTAACACACTAATGTTCAGGGAGAAGGCATCTGGAAAGTATAATTTAAATCACATTTTTGTGTCACCCAGGTGATCTTTGGCCAGGTGGTGTCCATCTTAAGGCAACTCTTAGGATCCGATCTTGCTCCATCTATGCTCCCAAGCCATCTTAAACATGTCAATGTAATGTACTGTAATGTAATGCTCCGACTGATGGTTTTCTTGTGCAGTTATCAGTTGGATATTTTTTTAGGCGAAAAGATCTGGGAAATTCTTCTGAGATGTCTCCTCATGTCTGTACTGACCATACGCCAACTTTCTGAACCATAAAGAAGAACAAACTTGACATAGTTGTTCTACAGGAGCATCTTTGTTTTAAAGCAACACCAAGGGCCATGGGTTTTGGTTCCCCAATTGAATGAAAGCGCAATTGTCCATTACCTGTGTCGTAAATGTTTTGCGCACCTCCCCTGTTGCTCCCCCTGACTGTGCATTGTTACACAACAAGTTGTTATACACATCTGAGTGGTTTTGGTAGTCATCTAATAAATTGACCACATTTTCTGAATTTGTAGTATCAAAAGCACACCTGACTTAGTAGAGTACCTCTTTCAGGCTATTTTTTGCTCAAGTATGCTAGTAACCCATTTTTGAGAGGGAAAATGATCCGGAAACTAAACATGGCAGTTATAAATAAGATGGTCTGGTGACTGCACAGCCTGTACTGACCTCATCTGTCATCAAAGTGGCGATGGAGCGGCCAATCTCATGGTACTGTGGGCCCTTCCCCATTGGTCCCAAAAGAATAAACAGAAACCTGAGGATGAAGTGCAGGGTTTATTGAGAAACGTTTATGTGCAGTGTTCTCCTTGAGAATTGAAGTGTTGAGAGTTGAAGAGCTGAACAAACTATCCACCTCAAAAAGTTGTCAAACTTAACTAACAGAAATTTACACCATGAGAGACATCCGACTGAGCATTGAAAATGTAAATCATAATATATCCTTTTATCAAGGTCATAGATTTAAGGACTTAAATCTATGATGAGGAGGCCACAGATCAAGACAGATGAAAATAAGCTTTGCCTGGAAGTGTAAATGGGAGAAAATGTGTGTGTGTGTGTATGTGTATGGTGAGTGTATGTGTATGGTAATACGTTAAAAAATAAGTAATTGGTACCACTTTATAGATCAGCAAAAAGAAGGTAGTTTTGTGGTAATTTCAAGTAATTACCCAGGGACAAATGATGTAATTCTATTGCAATTTCATTATATTAGGGCAGTAAAATACTGCATTGCTTGTTGCTACTTAATTACACTGTAATTAATCTAAACAGAGCAGCTCCAAAAACTGACACTTAATATATGACTAAGCTTCATTTTATTACTGCAATAACAATATAGTTTTTCAAAAGAAACAAATCATCATGACAATTTGACAGAACTTATTTGACGTAATCATAGAAAAGAACAAAGACCAAAATAGTTGGTGAACAATAAATGATTTACTTGTTGCACCCCTATATGTCACATTACAGTTACCACCCCCCCCCAACCTGTGTAACACTTTCTTAAAAGGCATTAAAGCAATTAAAGCTTAAACTACTTAAATACATGTGACCTCTAGTATGCTACTGATACATTTGAACATACAGTATGTGAATTGTGGTATACTATTGGTACTTTGAATAATTGTTTAAAGGCTACACAGTGTCTCATGTTTGAAAGAACAGTATTACATGGTGTGTTTGGGACATGTTTTATAACTGTGTGTGTGTGTGTGTGTGTGTGAGTGGTGTGTATGGTCTCCCACCTGGAGGTAATGGGCACCTCAGCCAGTCCATTGAGCAACACGGCAGGACACAGGCGCACAAATGCCACCACAGGCTTTTCTAGAAATTCCAACTCGCCCACCAAAATGTTGGAGGCCTCTGCACCAGGTGGGATCTTTTTCATGAAGTGGAGGTCTATCTGCAACCCCAAGTCAAAAATGGACAGGGATAACACTTGTCATACTCTGTCATACACAATTAAATACACAAAAGCCGTATTTGCACGCAAACATGTGCTTCATACTGTATATGGTACAGTATGGTCAAACTCTGATAGAAGTAGAGTAAGTATTGGACAGGAAAATAAAGCAACACAAAAACACCTTATCACATACATCCTTATCCTAATCCCAGATTGCACCATAACTTTGAATGGCCTCTTGTGTAGGTCTCACCTTACTGAAGTCCACTGAGCTGTTCTCCCTGCTGCCGTCACCCCGACCACCTTCTGTGGCAGTCGGTTGGGACTGTGGGGACACAATCTGACCTGGGAACAGCACACAAACACCATGGGCCTATCATGCAACCAGCGCATCACACATTGTCTGGTGCAGTCCATTTTTGACCAGCACATTAGCAAAGAATCCACCAGCCAGGTTGTCAAAATACAAATCATACAATGCGCACAGTGGGTGTGTTTTCCAGAAATAAGTAAGTGTTTGGGCTTCTAGCATGAAATCTCCTTAGTTTACTTAATGTCATGTTTATTATACAATGTACATTCGCTAGATAAAATGGGAATATTAACCTGCCTTTTCCCCTTCCACGAGGACAACATCATAAGACTTCTTTTGACAGGATAATTTAGCCTATTTTTGTGGATTCATTTTATTGTTGACTCAATAATACGTTTTGTTCAAATTACTTTTGTTTTGCCTCTGATTTGTTGGGATTTATATACCAAGCAGCCAAAGATCTCTTGCCTCTGGCTTTTAAAGCATATGAGAGATGGCACTCTAATTGGTCTATTGCATGTTACACCCAAAACACACCATGATTAATTAACATCTGAAACAGGCACTAAATTCTTTGTATATCTGGCCATGAGAGGCAAAAACTCACCACCATTCTTGTCCATGGAATGTGGCTCCGACTGCTTCTTGCCGATGTCAGCAAAGGAGCGCACAATGGGGATGCGGTTGGCCAGCTTCTTCTGGTTCTGGTGGTGGTGGCGTTTGAGAAGAGCATTCTTGATCTTCCTGCGGATGTCCTCCCCCAAGGACACTGTCATCTCATGCTGGTCCAACACCATGTCTGCAGTTAAGGACAGGCATTTGAAGGCACTCACAAATTTATGAAAGGAAAGGAAAGTTGTCTGGACGCTTTCATCAGTCAAGAGACATAACTGCTGCTCCACCACACCAACATGAATATAAACATAGTTTGCATATGAAGTTCATAGATATAAAGGTCAGGAATCAAATCTTTAAGAAGTTCCTGACCAATAAGTTCCCTCAACATTCAGATTAAAATTCAGACATTATGATTACTTGCTACATTATTTTTTAGGGCTGGGACTTTATCGCGTTAATTTCGATGAATTAATTAAAGAAAGGGTATCGCCACATAAATAACTCCAAATTGCACTGCAAACAGCAATTTATTTTTTGCACTCCAAACAGCGCGGAACTTTTCTAATTGCACGAGTTTCCGGTACACCCGTAATACTGATTCACAGGACACAACACGAGAACAACTATGGAAACCGCTGAAGATAAATTGTTACTGGGGTCATTATTTCGTAAATTCATCAGCTTTATGACACTGAAAAACAAGCGAAAGTTGATTTATAGGAGAAAGCCGAATGTGTTGCTGTGGCTGGGAATCATTGGTCCTCGGTAAGCAATACAAATTACATTGGTGTGACCGCACACATTATTGACGACACTGACGGGGAATGGCATCTAACCATGTCCCTAACCGTGCAGAAGACGACCACCAGCCTCTCAAAACTTGATAAGCCTCTCAAAACTTGGATTACTACTGATATGAGGGCTATAGGTCGATAATCATTTCGGTATGACGGCTTGCTATTCTTTGGTGCAGGGACAATAACAGTTGTTTTTTTAAAAATACCAACTTCTTGTGACTTAGCTAATGAGTCATTTAAAAAGTGAGTGAGTGAATGAGCAGAGTATAATGGAGCCCTGACCTGCTATTTCCTCCAAGGAATCGGCTCTCATGTCCAGCATGACAATGCCGTTAAGGATGCAGGAACGCAGCTCAAACAGACTGTGCAGTGACAGTGTGGCCACGTAAGGTTTACTCCACCTCTCACCACCATCCTCCACGTCCTCCTCAAACTTTAGCCATCTAAACATTTAGAGATATGGGAAAAAGAAAGGAAGGAGAGAGGCAGAGTTAGCAACTAATTCATTCTAATTGATTGTTTTATTAATATTGGAAGCACCTGGACTGAAAAGATGAACTGAATGGAAGTGTGTGAAGAGACACTGACACATCACCCAGGAGTGGCAGCAGCTTCATTAAATGAATTGCAATTCAAGCCAGTTCCACTTTATTGCATAACAAGAGGACTGTATGATGTATAATGTATGTGTAAATCTAAATTATATTTTTGTTTGAATTAAATAACTATTTTTCAATTATCAGTATCCCCTATTTGTTGAATGCTTTCATTTCAAACAAGGAAATTAACAAATTGAAAAAGTCATGGTGAATGCTAAATGAAAGCTGGATGGATGGTACTTTTAATATTCATTGTTTAGCATTCATTGAAATTCAATTCTACTTCCTTTAATTGAAATTCAGCATCTGTTTTGCTACCTCAACTCAAATTCAATTCAAACTCAAGATCTCTGTCTTGCTCTATCTCTCTCTCTCTCTCTCAGACACAGACATACGCACTGAAACAAACATAAACATACAGGCAAAATAGACTAAAAAACAGTGGCTTTTAACCTTGCCAAGATTTTAAAAAGAGAGAATTAACTGCAAAGCTTTTTTAAATATCATAAGGGTAAAACTGCACCAAATATATACCTTGCAACCATGGCCCACTGGTTAAGGGCTGTGAATGGTTTGACCAAAGGGTTGCTGGTGCAATTCCCCTGCAATCACTGCCATGTCCATATCCATATTCCCTTGAGCAAGACACCAAACCTTTAACTGCTGCCCTAGCAGTGGCTACCCTTTGCTACAGGTTAGTGTGTGTTCACTAATACTGTACAAAGCGTGAGTTCATTGTGTGTGTGGGTGTGTCAGAGTGAGTCAGCGTGTGAGTGATTGCTAATCATACAAAATGCTCTATTCACCAATAATATAAAATGCAGAGTTCAAATTGTAAACTTGACACTGATCAAAATTACTGCAGTGTCTCCTCTTAGGTACATGTAAGCCTAGCTTATGCTCTCTTTCCATACCCAAGTGGATACAGACCCACTGATCTATGTCATCCAGAATTGTAATTTCGAAGTGAATAGACCAAAATTTACATGAAGTTGATGCAGGGAATGGATGGCACCTGTTTTTGACATTAAGCATAAATGAGGCTTGAAATTTACATCTAGCCTACATTTACATTTATGCATTTAGCAGATGATTTTTAACAAAATTGACTTACAAAAAAAGTATTAACATTCAAGCTACACTGCAGAAGAAACCTTGGTAAGGATAAGAGTTTTTTTTTTTTACATCACATAGACCAAGGCAACAATAACAAAACAGCGCAAGTGCAGCACAAAGATGCACAGGTAAAGAACCTGAAACACCATTACAAATGTTACAAAGAAACATTACATGTTGACAGACTGAGACACATATTTGGCAGAAACTCAGGTGGGCGGAACATTTTGAGGGGTGGAGTGTTGGATTAGTGTTTGTGTGTATGTCTATGTCTATGCATGGGATAGGGAAATGTAAGCTGGATCACATAGGGTTAAATAGTAGTAGTAGTAGTAGTAATACTACTACTAATAATAATAATAGAGTAAAATGCCCATGGTGGCTGCAATGGGGCACCAATGGGGGGAAGCAGTGTAGCAGTGTAGTACAGGGCCCAAGACTTTCCACCCCATGCCACGCCGCCCCTCTTCCCCACCACCCCGGCACGTCCTAGCACCAGTTCCCAGCACAACATGCCAAACTTGCCCTTATATTAATGCATGTGTATCAAGTTTGGCCCTCTACAGTCTAAAATTTATGCATTTCAAAGAGGCAGGGCATGCAGGCTGAAATCTGCCAAGATCTGCTGCACTCATCCTTCATAGGAATAGCTAGATGCCTCTCTAAAGTGTATTGCAAGGATCCGAGTTTTAAAGGCACATAACCTGGCTGTCTCCTTCCACTCAGCATCCTCTCCCTCGTGCAGGCATATTTCATCCAGCTCAGTGAAGAGGGCATGAGGGATGTGCTGCTCGTCGTCATCCTCCATCCCCAGCAGGAACTGCACCCGTTGGGAAGGGGTGTCCGCTGGAGAGAGGAAATGCAGATGTAAGGCAGAAAAACAGAATGGAAAAGGGTGATAAAAGAGTGTTAACAAAGTAGTTGAATGTAAAGAAATATGGTGCCCTAGAATATGGTGTGCTGAGCAGGAGCATATTTGCTTCACAATCAATCTTGATGGGCTGCTTTTGGTGAACATCAAAAAACAAAAACAAAACAGCAACTGGTCTGAAAATGATCTGTTCCAAGAAATGGTGGAGAAATTTGGTGGGATGTATAAAAGGAGTGCACTAAAACTGACAGTTCAAAAGGTTGTGTGTCCATCGGTGGCAGTAGCCAATGCTACCAAGCTGAGGTACAAAGATGAAACTAGATTGTCCCAAGTCATTGTGCCATAATTCAAACTTTTTGAAAGGTTCAAAGGTAACATCTGATCTAACTCACAGGTAAATGGCTAATATTGTGTGTGGCGAGAGAAATGTGGAGGCTACCTGCATGTCCCAAATGCAGATTTTGTGGGAGCAGTTTATCTGCTAGGCCAAATATTACAAATAGACAAAAGAGAGAAGAGATACAGTCTGTCAGACTGGGTGGAGATTTATTTCAATGGGAGAAGGGCCAGACATATCAAGGCAAATAAAATGTGCTATCAAGTTTGTCTGGTTCCCAGGCTGTTGGTGTAATACAATGATGTAATTAGTCAATGTTTAAGCTTGTCTCTCTTACTGTATGAGGGTGACTCTCGTCCATCCTCTGTCCCAGAATCCCTTTCTCTGGACCTCTTCCTGTGTCTGTGTCCATGGTGACGGTGTCGTCTGTGGGATCTTCTGCCGAGTGGTACGTGAACGCCAATGTAAAGTGTACGGTGGCCTGGAGGGAACATACATAAACATATATGCCCACAGAAAGACCCATCAAAATCCCAATGTAAAACTCAATGTGGTATCGACTGAACATTACCACATCAATAGGAACAAGCCCTGGACTGAGAGAACACAGTAATCAATCCCTGCTTTTTCACAGTGCAGTGCCATCTTTCATTATCAGTTAGTGTTTATCAGGTCCACTCTGCTCTAGTGCATGCTGATAGAGCATGGAGGATAGCAACAGGGTTGGTTGAGAATGTTGACATCAAATGGTAGACTGAATAAAAAGACTCCACTTCTCCCTCTCTCTCACACTGTCACGCCATGTCTATCCTACTGTCTCCCTCACCCTGACACCCTCTCATCTCCATCAGATCAAATTAGGCTTCCCAGCACCAGGTGTTCCTTGCCAAAGCAAGCTACAGCACAAATATACAAGTGAACACTAATACACTGCCAACAAGTACGGTTAGTGTAACAACACAAGTCACATTACCCACAAAACTATCGACGTTATGTGTATAGTGTAGTACTTGCGTGTGTGTGTGTGTGTGTGTGTGAGAGAGAGAGAGAGAGAGCGCGCACACACAGTTCATCTCAGTTTATCTTACCTTCTCTGGCAAAATGGCATATTTCCTTCTCTATCGTATCCATGTCTCCATCTTCCTCTCCATCCACTTCTAACCTTGCCTTCCCCATCATGTCTTCTCTTTCTCTTTTTCTGTTTCCCTCTTTCACTTTATCCCTTCCTCTATCTCCTTTTTATTCTGAGTACTCACACATTGCCTCTGTGGGCTGTGAGTGTGTGTAGAGGACAATAGGACGATGAGTGTGTTTGTGTCTGTGAGGGAGGGAGGGATAGAGTGTGATCCATGCTGACACTGGACTGGCTCTGAAGCCTGGGGCATACACACACACACACACACAGACACAAATAGACAAGAACAGATACTCAACACAGATCAACAGACATATGGACACACTCGCCCGCATACGGTGGCTTTACAAATAAAATGCACACACACATGCACAAACACACTGTGCAAATGAGATAAACACACACACACACCACATACTGTATGCTAGGTAAGGGATAATGGCTGCCACTATGATTGCTATAGTTACCTTTGATAAAGGTATTATACTTTTTACCAGATCTACTTCATTAGTGTGTTGTTATACAGAATTAACACACAACCGGTCTGCCATTCAGAAAACAGTATTTCTTTTAGTACTTTAAAGGCATGCCATCCAAGTCTTTTTTTGCCTATGGAGCTCCCCCTATAGTTGGCAATCTTTGTGATGACCATTTGACTGACATGGTAATAAGTTACGTTAAGTTACGTTTCGTCTGGGGCACTGCCATGAAAGTGCATGTGTTGTGACTGTGCAAAGAAGCAGCAGGGACAGCTGAGAAAGCCTTCATTGACCCCGTAATGAGCCATTTAACCGTCTAGTAAATTAACCTAAATAAAATGTGGCCTTAAAAGGTGTACCTTTAAAGAAACCTGGTCAGTTGCTGTACTGGTTTAGAGAGTAGTACAGCTACTAAACAGCCTTTTTTAGAGCCACATGCTTTTATATAGTATATATACTCTTTATGATCCTGTGAGGTAAATTTGATCTTTTAGGACTTTTATCCCAATCATGAATAAGTGAGACACACACAACACACAGAAGCACACGCTAACCCAGAGCAATAGGTTGCCTGCTACAGCGGTGCCTGGGGAGCAGTGAGGGGTTAGGGTTGTTCAAGGGAACCTCAGCAATGGATGTAGGCATAGGAGAGCAGTGCTAAACTACTTTCATTTTTTCCTGCTGGTCGGAGATCAATCCTTTGGTTTCAAGCTTGAAGCCCTAACCAGTAGGCCATAGCTGCCTCATAGTAGTTTTACACAAGGGCCTATTCCCTACATGCATGGGTTGCAACGAGTGATGAGTAGGATAATGCCTTTAAGGTGTTCTATACAGAATTACAATAATAAACTTGGCTTTGCGTCATGTAGTTCTTTGCCTTTGCCTCCTTCATTAATTCCATATAGCAACACACTCTGACGGATGTGATCCTTACACCACTACTTTGTTGAATTTCCTGACCAGCGTTGACAGCACAACTTGCAACTTGTAACTTGTGTGACGACCCCCTGCACCCCCTTCAGGTCCTGGCGTGTCAGTGCACGGGCAGAGCCAGATCTGGTTAGACTAATGTCATTATTGTGCGCACCTGTGTTTGGGCCAGGGTTATATAAGGGGTTCTCCCTTCCATCACTAGGCACTTGTTCTTCATTTGTGTGGGCACCTTTGATTTTCCTCCTGGAACATTTCTTTCTCTCTCATTCCTTATTACCTATCCTCACTCTCAATTTCTTGTTTTTGACTGACAACATCTGCCAACACTCTGATGCTGACTGACATTGCATCCACATCATGCCATTTACATGCACCCACATTCCCCTAGAAACAAGCCGGGCCATAACACTTATGACTGAGATGGTTTATGGCTTTTAGTTCTGTTACACTCCATCTGGAGTAAGAGGAAATGGTGATTTTACAAAGCTACTAGCCTGGGCCCGCCCACTGCTTATGACACCTGCTAACTTGCATGCACATTCATGGACATGCACAGAACCACCAACATTCACAGCACATTAACAAACATGCACCGATATCAGGATATCAAGATCTTGGCTCTTTCCATCTCTAACCAGCCAAACTTCCTGAGACAGCATACATTTACAGCAAGTGACGGTGGGGATGAGCAGGAAAAGGGTGTGCATTTGTGGCTCTGTGTATATTAGCCTGTGATTGTCATCTTGGGCATATGTGTGCTTTTATTACATTTGTGGGTGTTACAGTGCTTCCATGACAGTATAAAACTTTTTCCAGTGTGTATGCATTTGTGTGTTCATGTGTGTGTGTGTGTGAGAGAGAGGGAAAGAGAAAGAGAGACACAGTGCCTCTGCTTACCCTCTAACTCCTCCTTCTCGAAGTTGGTGTTGAGCATGGAGCGTGTCCCACCTCTGTCCAGCACCGCCTCTTCATCGTTCCTCTGGGGAAAACACACACAAATACATACACACATACATTAACACACACAGGTACATACACACATACATAAACACACACAGTTTATGCAGATATGCAACAGATCAGCAACCCTAGCCAACCAAACAATGTATTTCAAATTCAAAGACAAGAGAATAGGGAATGCTTCCATCAAAAATGCAAAAATAGACAACTCCTGTTAGCAAAAAGTTGAAATGTAACCAGTATTTAATAAAGGCTTTTACATGTTGCTAACAGGAGTGCCTAATAATTAATATTTAATCTATATTTCAAGCTCATTCAGCAGAGGCATAAAATGACACGGTTATGGTTCTTCCTTATTCAGGAAACATGCCTTTGCACGCTTCATCTATCATGTACAATAAGAAACTTCTCTTTAGCATTAAACCGACCACTTCAGACACCCCACATATTCTGTGCATTGTAGTAGTAAATGCAAAGTGTTCCACACATATAGCCAACTGTGTTGTAGAATAACCCACAGAAATAAATGGCTGGGATTATAGGAATGAGATACAGGGACATATATGGCCCTTACAGTATTCTATTAGGACAAATAACACTCATTCAAGTTTTCAACAGGACTTGAGGACTTTTCCATCCAAAGAGATAATTTAGTGCCCTTAAAACCACTACAATGGTTGGGTCCTTGAATAAAGCTCATAAGCCCAGAACACTCTGGGACTTCCCCCTCATCTGTCTCCCCTCATTGGCAACATATTTTACTGAATCTCTCTCTCTCTCTCTCTCTCTCTCCACCCCCACTGTTCCTTCACTCGTGGCGGCAGTGAGAAGGAGAACCTCCATCCCAGCTGACCTACTTCCATTTCCAAATTAAAAAAGGTCCCTGTGCCACAAAAGAGATCACAACACACAAATACACACACTACACAAAGACGTTATACATCTCACACAAAATGTATCATAATAAATTCATCTAAGGAGCTAAAGACAAATTTGATAGAGTTTATTACACAAATAATTCCACAGAATATAGAAAGCACCAGTCAAATGAAGTGATTCTTCATAAATGTTGCATAGTTTCAGTGTTAATCTAGATAGTATAATACATTTGAAACTCACTGATTGATGAACATGAGATTTGACATGAAAACAAAGGAGACGTTACTTGGGGTTGGTGCAGCTTCATTCATATTACTGGGGTGAAGCACTGGGTTTGGGTTGTAAGCCTGAGTTGTTAGTCTTTAGCCTAGATTTTACATGACATTGCATAACATCCCCAGTACCCCTGCCAATAATGGGCTTAGTCAGCCCACACTAGCACTCACACAGACACGCACACACACATGCACGCACACACAAAGGTCCTGATGGGTAGAGTTGGCATGTTCCCTCTCCAGGAGCCGAAGGGAGACATCCGAAAATAAACCTTGCTCTTTGAGCCTGACTATGGGAGACAGTCACCATAGCAACTAACACCACCAACAATGCACATTTTTAAGTTAAGTATATCCTGTGTATGTGTATGTATGTATGTACTTATTTACAGTATTTATTTCATGACTTTGTGTATTTATTTATCTTTATTTGTATTTATCTACTTCTGTATTTAGTTATCTTTTCACGTCACTCAGGGACAGGGCTGCCATTGTGGCTGCTGAAGGACTCCTTGTGCACTGGTCTCAGGCCTGTTTAATTCACTGAGACCCAAGTGGTGTCTCTGGGGAGCCCAAATGACTGTATAAGGCCAGGTTACACCACAGAGGGGGAAGGGATGACATGGTGGGATATGTGAATGAGAGAGAGGTGGGGGGTTAGAGAAAAAAAGAGATAGGGAAGGAGAGAATGGGACTGACAGAGTGTGTGTGAAGCACAATGACCATCTCAAAACACATAAACACCCAACCACACACACTTCTTGGTGCCCAGCATTTACAGAACAGCTCTGTTCACTGTTCTTATTCCCATCTGGTTCCCACAACAAAAGACTCTGTTACACAACTCGCGTAGATGCGGAACATGTCTTTGTGCCTTTTCTACTAAGTTCTATTATATTCTATAATACTATTATACTAAATTCTATTTTTTGTTTGTAAGTCATTGTAGCACACCATCATTTTAGAAACATAGGTGGGCTCATATCAAATAAGACAACTTAAATCCTGCTCCAAGACAATAAGTCAGGTCAAATCAATCAATCAAATCTGTCTGCATGGTTGCCAGTATCTATCCACCAAAAAACTGCCTCTGGAAACACTATTCTTGTGGCATGTAGAGACAATTGCTTTTTGGAGTTTATCTGTGGAAGTTTCTGCAAATTAATGTGTGTGTTATGTTTTGTAAATGTACCTGGCAAATGGGAAATGTTGTATGTATGTGTGTGTTTGTATCCTTGGTGTGTACTGTACTGTGAATTGCACTGGGAAAGATTATCTGTCTGATGACAGACACACATGGCCTACCATGTGATGGGATCATAAGAATGACAGAGATGTGTGGGTTATGTGGATTGCTGAACTTCTAATCCAAACTCACACAGCGACTAAAACATGAATGACATCAACAAATATCTCACTGAACACAACACAGAACACAGCCTCTGGCTCTGATCCAAAAATCCTCAGACATGGCAGTCAACAGCGCACAGCCTCACAGGAGAATCTATGCAATAAAGCATAGTCGTAGTATAAAACATATAATTTCTGCAGCTGACGAACTGGTATGAGGAAAGGTGTTACAGGCTGGTGTGAGAAATGCAGCTGTACAGTACAGGCTACAGACTTGAAAGCAGTTGAGAGGGCAAATGTAGATACAGCAATATTTGACACAGAAAACACAGTGCCAATGCAATTGCTAAGATTAGCTAAGAACTCAAAGACATTTAAGAGCAGTGAGAAACAGAGCTTGGCAAAGAAATAGGCATAACATTGCCTATTGTTAGGCTTCTACACTGGATTATTTACTCTCAGAACAGAAGGGAGGCGATAGACCCCATCTCCAAGAGGAAACTGCATCACAAAAATGCTAAATCAAGGAGCTCAAAGCAATCGGCCTGAAAATGATGATAGATAGTGACGAAAGAGACCAAGATATTACCTCCCCCATCTCTCTGGCTTACAGATCAGGTTGCTAATCTTCTACATAAACCCTTCACCATCACCTTAGACCAATTCACAAAAATCCCATCAGTCATGCTAAATAAAAGTTCTAGTTAAGACAGGGTCACCCCTATGTTCCCAAGGCTCTATGTTCCTAGGGCACTATGTTCCCAAGGCTCTATGTTCCCAGGGCTGTATGTTCCCAGGGCTGTATGTTCCCCAGGCTCTATGTTCCCAAGTTCAAGGGCTCATGGTAAGACCCTCATTAACTAGATTACAGAAACCGTATTTCATACAATGTTTAAACAAAAACAGACATTCTAAGTTGTGGTACATAGTTGCTGGGATGCTGGGAAAGAAACTGGCTCTTTATTTTTTGAATGTCACTATCTTTGAAAAGCTCATCAGTGCTATAGGACACAATGCACAAGCTGTGCTATATTCACTGTATAGAATGGTTTCTCTGGGCTTACTGCTTAAATAGAAAAGCATTACTCAAGATAGGTATAAAAAAGACAAATTTCCTCCTGTTTGTCCCTTTTAGTGGGGCCTGCCCCACACTTTGAGAGCCAAGGCTATAGGTGAACATAAATAAGAACCCTGGAAGAATTCCAGGCTGCTGTCACCATGGAAACCAGTTTGGTTCAGCTATTGGCCCCTTGGGGAAAAGCCCGTTCCCATTTACCAACTAACTCTCTGCCTCTCAGCAGCCTGGCTCACCATGACGTCATCAAAGCAAATGCAAATCCGTTATGTGGTAACCTTTAGAGGATACCTCAGCAAAGGATGATGATGGAGGGGATTATGTTGAGAACTCCTACCCTGCTTTGGTCTGTATCAGAACTCAACGTGTTGCTTTGATGTCGGACGGATAATGAGTGTGTGTGTGTGTTAAACTCAAGCTCTCTTGTACGCACACCCTCATGTAAACGGACACGGGCACACATACACACTCACTCACACACACTCTACACTGTAGAGTCTACAGGACATACAGACACCCCCTGAATTGCCTGCACATGTGTAGACACACACACACACTCACATACAAACTCACAACTCCCACAGTCAAGCACACAGTTGCCTCATGAAATTCACAAATACACACACACATCTCTCAACCAATTATCAGCCATTAATATTGTAAGCAAACAACAAACACACACAAAAAAAAACACAATGAACAAGGTAGCAGGGAGAAAACTTGTGAGCAAGCGTGAGGGTGAGAGAGAGAGAGCGAGGTCTTGGTGGCCATGGTGAACACAACATAATCTTATGGCCTGCAGGTTTCATCACTCTATTAATAGCTTCAGTGCTGTATGCCAGCCGAGGCGTAACACTACAGAGCAACACCCCCACAACACACACACACACACACACAAAGTCCCATCCCCCCTCCCACCCACTCTTCTAATGCTTATTTGAAGTCTTCCCAGCATGCACTGCATTTCACATCACATGACTCAAGAGCCCACAAGGTTGCATAGTGGAGAGAGAGAGGGGGAGAGAGAGAGAGAGAGGAGACATGTATGCCATAACACATGGGCTCACCAGGCATCCCACATGCCACACAAGTACACATAGATTCACTCTGTGAAATACAACATTGGCACACACACACACACACATACACACAGACCAAAGACTCATTTAGGGTCACATACCGCAGGGAAACATGCAGGGGGATGGGTGTGTGATGATGCTGAAAGTGTGTGTGTGTGTGTTTGTGTGTGCGTGCGTGTGTGACAACAGCCAAATGAGAATAAGTAGAGAAGACAGAAAGACAAGGAAAGAGGGACAGAAGGAGTGGAGATGAAAGGAGGCTGCTGAAGAATCTATGCATTTCTCATGAAGAAAGATGTGTGGTGGGTGTGGGAGGGAGAGAGAGAGAGGGGGGTTGCCTCCGTGGAGACTGAGAGAGGATGGAAGAGTGCTTGCATACCAGCATACATGTCCTCCATATGTGAGAGTGGGGGAATGGAGTGGAGAGACTGGCCTTCCCTTTGCATGGCTCTGTCCTCTGGCTGACCTCCACCTCACCTCCATCTCTCCCTCCATCTTCAGTCTATTCTATACATCAGAGCACATCTCCCCTACACAGCTATTCATTCACACAAGTCAGATGCAACCACAGCAGCTAAATGGTTGGTCAGTGGGAGGTTCTGTTGTAATATTTTGTGTGCTTCAAATTTGTAATAATGTGGGCAGGAAAATGAGTGCCGAACATGAAAGGTGTAAAATGAAAGGAAATATGGGCTGAAGATTGATGCATGTTGTAAAATGACATGGCAGGGCCTTATTCAGATTGCCATCACAGGCATACAAACATACACACACACATAGTTACAAACATACTGATGGTAAGAAACTGATGGTAGGCATTTTAGCAGTCTCTCATATGCACAGGATGGATCCAATTTTGTGTTTTAGAAGTAAAGTAAGTTTAGAAGTTTCACCCCGTCAAAGACCACAAGAGACACTCAACAGTGACTACATTTACATCCACATCATATTGCTTTTCAGCACTTTACCCATTATTAACTGTTCAACTGTACAGCTGTGAATTTCTCAGCACTAAACATATTATTAACAGTAATGTGTTAACCACATCAAATGGCACAACAGCCATTTATTCATGTCTTCATGATAAAGTGCTGGATATTGACATTACGTCCCAGCCCGCTGCTATTTCAATTCAGAATACTGCCTGTCATATAAACCGGAATATTCTCCTATCAAAGCCCCTTTTTCACAATCTTGCACCAGAATATTGTCTTTATTCTAAATATGCTGTGAATGTCACTGAGCTACGAGCTCCAGGAGTGAGACATGAGTCTAGATCAGCAGCCTCTTGCATCACATCAACCTTCCGCTTCCCCCAGCACTGAGGGTGAAGTGCAACCACAGCACAGGGGACAGGCCCAGAAAGCTGCCTGTCTGAACCGGACACTCACCCACAGAACAGCTTAACCCACTTCCAAAAGCACAGGCCAAACAGCTCTTTTGAATCAATACTAAACACCAGCAAGCCCTGAGAGATCTGCACTTTCTCTGGCATATGCCATTGTGAGGTCTCTGTTCAAAGGCTTTATTAGCATGACAATAATAGCCTACAGTATCGGCAAAATATTTGGGCTGGGTGGCACACTACACTAGATGAATCAGAATCAGTTGTATCTCTCATTTCAGGTTCCTGCTACATATCATGCTTACATTGGTTCCTAGTTTTCCTATGACTCTTCTCTGCTTCCATTACTGTCTCACTGTGTAGCTCTCTCTCTCCCTAGTACTCCTGTCAGGATGTGGAGATGAGGCAGCATAAGCTAAGCGAAGGGGAATAAGAGACACACACACATGCACATACATCCACTCACCCACATACCTCTGTCCAGCCAGAGCCTTTCAATTCAACCTGACAGCAAAGAGTCTTAGCACACAACAGACTAGCTCAATTGCGGAACACACAGGCACACACTACAGAACACACACACATACATACACACACAAATCAGGACATGTGCTGTCAGGGATAGGGTAACATTGAACACACAGAGAGACAGACAGAGAGAGAGAGAGCACGCCAGAGCAGGCACTCATGTCTTTGATGATCTCCCCTTTTCAACATCCTCTTTGTTTTCCAGATCCTGTTTATTTGTCAGTCTTGAGAGCCACTCTAGACTTAAATGCTGCCCTGTGTTAGAGAGGGAAGTATTCACAGTCTGTGTGTGTGTGTGTGTGTGTGTGTGTGTGTGTGTGTGTGTGTGTGTCATTTATTCTCTCCGGCCATCAGTGACACTCACGACTCATAGAGCAGCCTTGGTGTAGTTATCCTCAGTTCAACTCAGTCGTGCTCAAAATGTGATCTGAGGCTACAAAGCTTTGCCAAAGACAAAGACATGACCCTGAGCCAGAGAAGCCATTGTAACAAAATCCTGCCTGGAAATGAACAGGAACAGGCAACTAAAATGCCTACTGTACATGGAATTAATAACAATGTTTAAAATCAGTGACCTTTTACAATAAGTATGGTTGTTTAATTTCCACTACTTTCACTCTTAGGTTTCTGTTTTCACCTCTGTGAGTGTCTGTGGTGGGATGGAATGCAGTGTATGACAATAAGGCATTCTCTACCTTTTGCTATGCCTGGGTACCTCTTGCGTTAAACACACAACTGCCTAGTATATTTTTATTTCAACAGGGCCTCTGTTAGCTTTGTCACAGACTGGACTACACTCACCACACACACACACAAACACAAACACACAAAATGCCACACGAGGGGAAAACTAACAGTCGATTCATAATACAAGTCAGTAGAGAAGCTCTTTTGTAAGGAGAGAAAATAGCTTAACAATAATAGATCTTGAAGTAGAAGTAAATAAAACTCATGAGATGATTGGTCTTATGATGATGTGTTTGCTTGTTTGGGTAAAGACTGGGATCAATTTTCCATGGTTTGTCAATTCCAGTTATACTGACAGAAGTGCAAGTGGACTTCATGGACCAACCTGAGTAGCTCAGTTTAGCAATGTGAATAAATTCTAATATTTTAGGCCAGAACGATTCATGCCCTTAATGACCTTTATTTGCCCAAAAGGTTATTACATTTTTGAATGCCTCTCCAAGTTTTCTCAGTAATTTGCAGCAATGTCAATGACTTCAAACTGCTTCAAACAACTTCAAACTGCTTTTCCTGTTTCTGTCCTTATTGAAATACTGTAGATAGGTACTTCATATTTCACACTGGCATATGTCTTTCTCTCTTACATATTACATACATATTTTGTTATATGGCTTTTGTTTTGGGAGCTTAAAACTGCAATGTTAGACCAATAATGTGGTGCTAAAGGAACACACCACCTTTTGATATATTCATTTCACCTCCCCACCGGTTAATCCAGCCGTTCTCTAACTCTGACAATAGCGCTTTTAGTTCCAGCCTAGCATAGGTCATTGAATTGGATAAGACCATTAGCATCTTGCCCATTAGCGCTTTTGCTCAAGAGTGTTACGGAAGAATTACGGAATTTTTCCTAAAACTTTTATGTAGTTACAAAGTGTATTAAGACCACCAGAAAATGAAACGTGTGTGCCCTTACACACACGCACTTGAATGAAACCTTGTCCTTTGTCGTCAGTCTCCTGAGAGAAGTGCATCACTGACCGCAGCTATTTGTAATTGACCGAGGAGAATTCCTCAAGCATTCTTCTTGCATTTACCTCCATTGCTATGGAGATCTCAGTTGCTAAATACATTACATTGGGAAAAACTGATGGTGAAGCCAGGAATTCTATTTTTTTTAAAACATTCTAATCTCATTCACTTAATGCTAAAAAGCTTAACTGTTCCAAGGTCAGGTTATGTGATGCACTTAGGCTGGAGGTTTTTCTTTAAAGGAGAAATGGCTAAAGTCATTGGATGGAAAACCATTTTTATTTGGGCTTTGTTGACTTATGAGAGGTTGTGCATGACCACAGAGCTGTCATGAAAATGAAACACGGTTGCGCCCTTCGTCATATATAATTCTACTCATTCATGCTCTTATCACCTTGTTTGGACTTCTGTGTCTTTGTGTGCACAGTATAATAGCCTACAGCTATGCAGCAGCTAGGCTTTTAACTGTCCCCAAAGAGAGAGAACACATCTCACCTGTCCTGGCTCATCTCTACTTGCTACCGGTTAAATATAAAACCTGAAGGTCTGTTTTTTAAGCTCTGAACAGCTTACTCTCCCCCAAGGTCACTCAGCAACTCTTCACAGTCCCCCACTCACACCTTAAAAGCAGAGGTGACTGTCTTTTCTGTTTTTGCGCCAAAACTCTGGAATAGTCTCCCACCTCCACCTACAAGTTTCTCATATTAAATGATGTATTTATTGACAATCCTTACGCCTGACTCCTTATCCCTGATTGCTTTCTACTCTTTGCCCTTCTTATGCTGTAGCCTATGTTCTGTCTTGATTGCCTGTAAAATTTGTCTCACTGTAAATGTTATTATTGCCTCAATTTCTGTTGTTTTTAAATGTGCTATAGAAATAAACTGACTTGGACAGGGATGGACAGGAAAGCCTAGGTATGATGTCATGTCCCAAGTCAACTGTATTTCAATTGTGGTTGCCAAGGAACAATTTAGCCAAAACGGAGAGACCAAGACCACATGGTGGCCATTCAAAAACAATATGCATCGCTGCCACACACTTCATTTACACAACTGATATAATCAGGGGAAGAGAGTGATGGTAAATACAGCCAAGCTTTGAACACATGGAGTGTTTGATATTCTATTCATTTGTGAAGTGAAATCAATGGGACAAATATATATTTTTTGATAAGCCTTGATTTAGCAAGTAAATCAAACAAGAGAAAAGCTCATAGCAAATAGAAGATCTGTGTCCTTTGAGCCTCGTGAAGAGAATGGAATGTATTGTTTCTTCAGTAAGTCAACAGTCAAGAAGATTATCTCAGCTCAGACTGAGAAACATTTAAAACAGACAATACAGTTAAGTTAAATATTAAAGAATTATAAATCATATGTCCTGGTCCTGAAAACCATTATGCTACATGTGAGACCTTTATGTCTGTTCAAGTCTGACATCACTCACATATGTTTATGAACAATGCATATATGCTCTATGACTGTGTATATTTCAAAATGTCCATTAAGATGAACCTGTTTCCAAAACGTTTTTCTTTCCCAAACTTTCCAGCCTATTGGAGGAAAGTGTTCTGACTGAGCTGGGAAATCTGGAGCCAATCGGTGTAAGCAGGATACTGATAGCTCTCTGGACACCGTCACAAGGGCCAATGTTCAAAGGGCCTGGGTGTTAATGAGGTCTCCAGTAGCCTGGGCCCAGCAGCTCGGCTCAGTATGGCCATCACTGCGTTTGGCCCGATATGGGCACCAATCAAAAACAAGCTTTTACTCCTTTGCATGTAATACAAAACGAGACCGATAAGACCACTTTGGCAGCCGCAGCATTCTTTTGGATGAAACACTTACTGGTTGCTAAGTTCAATGACTTTCCATTTATTTTAATAAATCAATTTCATTAATAATTTAATAAAAACTGTTGATTACTTACAATGATATTAAAGTCTCTTGATGAATTCAAGGTAGTAATATTACATAACACGTATCCAATGATAGATGACAACTTTATGCACTATCCTGCTCTTTTGCCATAGACTATATGGTATTTTTGATATTTGGGAAAGAACATATATGGTGAAATTCTGCTATCTGGAGTAAAATGTCTTAATATGCTTTCATTTGCCTTATAGCACAATACACCTTCTGTTGGTAAGGAACTGAAATATGTTAATCACAAACCAGAAATACTGTAGCTTTAAATTCTCAATACATAGTATTGACAGATATGTTAGCTTGCAAGCTGACATTAGCTAACATTAATGATAACCAGGCTAGGTCTCCAGTGTATTCTGGTAAAGGACAGAGGTGAAGAGGCCCTCATGTGCTAAATTTGCTGAGGAGGCAGTCAGGTTGGACAAGATCCAGCCCTGATTTGGATCCAGCCCACATTTGCCAGATTCCTGTCATTTGAGGTCTTGAACCTTTCAAGAATCCTTTGACATTTGAGTATTTAATAATTTGTCCAGTGATTTCAATCATGTGCAGTATCCCTTTGGTGAAATATGATCTTTACTTCCCATTGAGTATGCACTTTGGCATGCTCAGCAGTACAGTAGACACACACACACAAACACACAAACACACACACACACACACAAATCAATTTCCTGGAAGCTGTGGAGGTTGAATTTGCCACTTTCCAGGACACATGATAATGACCTAGATTTTCTCTTCCTGATTCCTGTTCTGTACCAGACATCAGGCGGCACATGAAACCAGAAAAAAGAGAGAGATAAATTGACACTGCAAATGATAAATACATAGATGTGGAGAGAGAGAGAGAGAGAGAGAGAGAGAGAGACCAGTATAGACAGTTGGGATGGGGACACCATGTCATCCATGCTTCGATATATACCCAGCACAACATGCTAGCAGCTCAACAGAAACATACTGCCACGTGTACATCTCTTTCCTTAAATCTGCATGTCCTTTTATCTGTCTTTAAATGAGTACTGCACGTGTCAGGAGAGAGAGAGAGGGAGAGAGCAAGAGTGTGAGCGAGAGAGAGAAAAAGCGAGGGAATAAGAGAACATGCTAAGTGTGCTTGTGCCGTATAGCCTGAGTAAAGGGTGGGGGGTTGGGGGGGGATTATGTGAGGGATGTCAGGCAGCTGATTGGTCAGGAGAGGAGGGACTGATCCCTACAGATGGCAGTGGTTACTATGGCAATGGCAGGATCAGCATCGGCATCCCCTCTTCCCACTGACACTGCACATCATACACACATGATGGATCACTGGATTACTGGATTACACATGCACTTGTGACTGTGTATGTGTGTGTATGTATGTGTGTGTGTATGTGTGTCATCAATTATATGCAAAGACAGATGTATTCTGTTTTGATCAATAAAGTGGTGCAAATGAGAAAAGGTTTCTGAACTTTATTGAACATTCACCATTATACCAACTGATGAGACACACACACACACACACACACACGCATTATGCTTCTCCACAAAAAACTTTGAAAGATCTGAGAAATCAATGGCCTGAGCACGTTTGTAAGGAACTAAAGCTTGTTAGGGATAGAGTAAGTGTGAGAGAGGGGTGACAGAAAGAAAGGGAGAGGGACTGAGACAGGCAGAGAAGATGGGGGATGAGAAAACAGTTAGGACTGGAACTAAACAAAAATACTACTGATCCATCTATCTCTCCCAGTTAGGGGAGACATTTCATAAAGCACTGTAGCCTAATACACAACAAACCCTGCTGTGAATTGCTTGCATTCAGAAGCTCCCAAAGCCAAATGAAGACTGATGAAACAGGCATAGACAGATATGCTGACAGCACAGCCAGGCACTAGCTGATGTCAAAACGATTAAAGTATAGCTTATGGAAACAGCAAACACTCTACACACTGAGGACAAAATGTATGCATACATACTTGGTAAACAAACAACACAACACACATCTCTCTGTCACACTCACACAAACACATGCTTCTGTCCTTGAGAAATGGCACATGACTGCATATCCCCCAACTCCCAGCTCCCCTAACCCCTCCTCCATCTTCTCTCTTTTCTCCCTCCTTATCCATCTCCGGGTCCTACCTGGCAGCTGAAGCGTCCGGGCGGTGCGGAGCCTCCAATCTGCATGCTGCCTGGCCTGCGATGTGCTTGCTTGCTTGTCTGTGTGTGTGTGTGTGTGTGTCTGTGGTAGGGGGATGAGCCCGAGCACAGGGACAGATGCCAAGGCTAAAAATCCATCTGAGAGCAGCAGCACACTGTCCTGCCTCAGCTCCGATCAGCTTCTTCGTTCTCTCTCTCTCTGTCTCTCTCTCTGTCCCTCCCTCCCTCTTTCTCTACTTCACACACTCATTCCCTCTCTGTGTAGTCTCGCTTTCCTTGCAGCTGCCGACTGGCTTCCTCTCTCTTGCTCTTCTCCTCTCTCTCTCTCCTTTGCTCTCTTCCCCTGCACAGCTGACGAGCCTCCGTGAGTGTGCCTGTGTGTGTGTGTTCGGGTGTGTCTGAAGACGTGCAGCCCTGTGTTTCGGAACGAGCATCCCTCTGAGAATTGCGCCAGAGATTACGACGTAAACCTCACTGTGGTGTGTGTGTGTATGTGACTGAGGACAGTGTGAGAGTGTATGTGAGTGTGTGCTGATTAGACTTCTGTGTGCTATTAAAGCCTGTGTTGTATCTTAGTACTGCCTGCGCCATCACTGGGGCATGCTGGGAAGTGTAGTATTTCAGTAAAAAAAATGGAAATAGATTAAATTGATCAGTAAAGCCTCACTCAAACGGTTCAGCTGTGGTAAGAGCACATGATGCTCTATGGGTCTGCCATGGATGGAGATTTATTATCTGCCTGAACTCTTTTTAGACACAACAGAACAAGAGCATTTTAACAGCTTGTGACAGAAACAAATCCAATGTCACAAATGAATTATGCACTTTTATTGATTTACATTTAATTAAAGTCAGTGGCAAATTTGCATTAGCAAAAGTGCAATAATATAATAAGTAATAGTACAATAATGTACACTATAATAATGATAATAATAATTATAATAATAATGAATAGCATTAATAGCAGACTGAGTGGACCTTAAATCAAACTAAATTAAATTTAAACAAGACACACATATCAAAAAACTTAATTTCAAAGGCATGATGCCTGACTGGTGCATTACTCACTATTAGCTAGGATCTGTTAAAGGGTCTGTGACTGAAGATTCTTATTAATCCAGGTCATGGTAGTCATAAGTGCTGTCATAGGCAACTGGACTTGTTTTTTTTTTTTAGCTTGAAGACTTTCACCTCTCATCCAAAAGGCTTCCTCAGTTCAGAAAAACTGATGATGGAGTCCCACCGCATATACCTATGGACCACTAGAGGTAGAGCTGTGAGCTGTAGACCACACCCCTAATTATTTGACAGGATCGCATGAGTTACACATTAATGTGGAATGGGAGTCATTATGATCACAAGATCCAGAGTGTGAAAACTGCTCTGAAGGGCAGTTAAACCTGCATCATCAGGTTTTCAGAACCTTTCAGAAGCCTTTTGGATGAAACCTAAAACGTTTTCAAGCTCCCAAAAAGAAAATAAAAACCAGTTGCCTACAATTTAGCACTTATGACCGTCTGTTAAATGGTAACTAGGCAACATTTTATGCTGTTTGTAAGGTTGATTTACCAGTTTTCTAGACATCTGATGGTTAAATCGGCTAGCCTCTAGCAAAACTGAAATCGCATTTATTATTGTATCGATCCAAATATGAGACAATGAGAAAATATTTCCTTGATTATTGAGAGTGAAAGTATAGTTCCATGTCAAACTCAAGGGGAGGTGGAAAATGAGTAAACCTTCCAAAAGGTGGGGTGTTCCTTTAAAAGTACCTGAATCATGGAAGTTGACCATATGGTTTTAACAGGATACACAGGATAAATATGGTCTTAAAGCAGAAATCTGGTGGGAATCAATCCGTAGCTCTGTTGTCTGAGGTCACCAAGTGCTGTCTGTATGAAAAAGAACCAGAAAATTTGACACAACATAGGCCGAATAATTAGCCGGCACCTAACACTGACTGAATGGGACATAGAAAAATTAACTGAAAATAAGTTAATGTGGCCCATTCAGTCAGCGTTAGCTGCCAGTTCACCATTCGAGTTTTCTTGTTCTTTTCCAATCCCAACAGCAGGGCTATGGATTGATTCAAACCAGATTTCTCCTTTAAAAGGATAAATGGCGCCTCTGTCAAACCCTTTGCGGCACCCAAATCAGCACTACATAACCAAAGGTCATTAAATACTGAGCAAGACAAAACAATATAATACGTTACTATGGGAGCAAACGTAAATAGTTCTGGTCTGCAAAAATGGGAGTGTCACAACATACACTTCCATGCAACAAGGCTTGACTCTGGTCTGCATAAAGGGTGATTTTCCCCCTTCCTCCTCCCTTAGCAATTTCAATAGCTACCATGTTAACATTAGCTGCCGATCATATATGACTTGAGGACAGTGTTTGCAATAGCTAACATACTAACATCAACTTGAGCTATGAGTTGAGGGCAGTGTTGCCCTTTATTTGACAGCTTGTAACAGTTTGTTGGAGCAAATTGTCTCTGTTGGGAGGCACGCATACAATATTTACAACACTGGTAATGGACAATTACTCTGACAGTCTCTGGGGGGACCCCGAGAGAAAAACTTCCATGGTGTTGCTTTAATAGTTCCTCCAGCAAATCTGTGCACCCAGCAACCACTCTGCACAGCATCTATCCTGAACCATAAGAATGAGTTGTATTGTTCAGAGGGGCTCTGTTAAAATGTGTGCAAATGTGTGTGTGTGTGTGTATGTGTGTGTGTGTTTGCTGGCTGGGTACTGCACTGGAATCAGCCCAGTGTGACACTGACCGCACACACACAACTCATTCTCACAAATAAATAAATGGATAAAAACACAACTGTCAGTCTTACATAATCACAGAAACAGGGAATATTTTCAATACTCCAAATTCAAATTGCTCCTTTGGATTAACTGGTATTGGCACATCTATTACAATCTCTCTCTCTCTCTCTCTCTCTATCATGATTGTGACTCTCTTCAACACACACAGCCTACAAGTGCAGCTGTGTTTTGTGCTCAGTGCTGTTCACCTGGTGCCTCTGTGCTCTGGTTAGGCCACTGGCTGGTGCCACTGGTGCACGCTCATCAGGCACATATATATCTGTGAGAGCGCCCACTGCCATGAGGGGGAGCCTGTACTCCACAGGCACAGCCGCAGGCCAACATATACTGTATAGAAATGTCCCTTTCAAGGTCAATGCAGCGGCACACACACACGCACACGCACACATGCACACGCATAGAGAGCAATTCCGTACTGAATACATTTCAGTCTCTGGCTGATGTCTATACTCAAATGTGACGCTGATCAGCATGTGATCAGGCACACAGCAGCGCAACATGAACACACAAGATACATAAATGAAAGCATGTAAATACAGCATGCAGTGCACAGAAGCGAAAATCAGGTGAAAGCCATTCAGCAGCACACGTGGATCAGACACTGCTTGCCAGCGCCAGCATGCCAAAGCAGAGAGAGCGTGGCAAGGGACTCACCGCTTCGCTCTCACTCTCTGGACTGGGAACCTGAAAAGAGCACAATATTGGAACAGTGAAACGTCACCTGCATCCAAAATCCATTAGATATCATAATTCCATCATACAAGGATGCTGTCCATGGTGCTGAATTTTCCATTTCTTGTCGCCCTCCCCACTGGTGTACAAATGCTTATAATAGGCATGTAGATGATTTTTGTTCTCAGGGACCATAATTGTATTAAATATAATGTTGGCATTTACTGTATTTACCCCTGTGTAATGACCATTTGACCTTCAATTTACATTCACAGAGCATTTCATAATGAGCCTTGCTTTCATAACTGCAGGATGAGTCATACTGGCCCTATCCTCAAAATAAACAAGAACCCTCTGAATAGACACACACAGAATAATCAGCCAGCTCATATAACAGCAGCACACACAGACATGCCTCATGTTGTGAGTATGCTTGCAAGGTACACCGCTCTGTCTAGCTTCAGACTGGAAACAAAAAGTGGAGCAACCTGCCTCTCCTAAATAAATAAATAAAGTGTGTATCAGGGAGCAATGATGAGAGGCATGTTTTGTTTGGTCTTTGGTCTAAATATATGTTATTTTAGATAAAAGTGGCTATACATAAATGACACATTAAGCTCTGATTGCTAACATGTCATGTAAGGCTGTGTCACATAACAAAATGTAGGCCTTACTTTTGGACATGCCCCCACTGATGCATACAACTTGAAACATAACTGTCTACTGTCTAGTGCTATTCCACAAGTGCTGTTACACCTTTAGGATGGGGAGGACAGAAGCCATGTAGCTTGAGTATGGTAAGACTCTAAAACAGGAAGAACACTCACCAGTATACAAGTGTGCACTATTACAGTATCTCTCTCTATGAAATACTGAATATAACACATGGCGTAAGTATGACATCCTGGGATGTCTGGATGAGCTTGATCTGGTCCACTGATTTGTGAATGATGTGAAGGGATAGACCAGGCCTGTGGCTCTCAAAGTTTGCACACAGACACCTCAGAAAATATTTGGCTTTTCAAGGACCACCATTGTAACTGACAGTATGGTTGTGAGGGCCCATGTAATTACACATGTAGTTCACAGGAGGTAATTTAATCCTTAATATCCTTAGTAGGTTACATTGTACATCTAGGCCTATTACTTACCATCAAACAACCGCACCCGCATTGAACATCCATCAAGAAACAATATTATAGACATTCACAGCAAAGAACACAAATTCAACTATAGTACAGGACTGACAAACTCATAGCCTATGTGAAAATTGTTAACAACTGTCCAGACACAAAGCAAGAGGAAATGTAGGCTATCCTACGACAGGAAATGAATAGGCCTCTGCATAACTACACTGCAATCAAACACCCAACTGGTGTTGCTAATAGCTCTACCAATGTTTATTTTTTTTATTTGATGACCAGTAATATGTCTGCACAGAACTGAACATGTGCTCTGGGATGAGTGAACTTTTAATTAAAGGGTTGAAATCAAGTTTGCACTTTCCATGTATGGAGCCCACAGATGTGCAGTTAACTTACTATGCATGAGTCCTTTTCTTTCTTTTCCTTTCCAATGACTTTACAGGTTTCTGAGGAGATGCTGTCATTGTTTGGGACTGAATTTGCATTTGAATTTCTATATCAAGTCACTAGACCTTGAGGCTGATGGGGCATAATGGCATAATCGACACTGAGTTATTTACAAGTTTTTTGTTGTTTCGCAACAGTCAGAACATTGCTGCATGTAATGCACAAGACAGCCACAAGATCATTTGAATTTCGCCTACCACAATATAAAGAAAATCATTCCGACTCAAATCTTCATGTTTTCTTTGATATAATTAAATTAAGGTCTGACAAAGATAAATTTTGCCCAATCTAGTTGATTCAGGCCATTTTTTGTTGAATTCTATCACTGTCAGTTGATCACAATGTTAGATCTGCCTATGACAATACGGGCATATTAGCCTATTAGCCTATTCCATCTTCGCCTTGCAAATAAAAGTGTAGTTGCATGTGCACAACACATGTCCTGATCTTGTTATGGCCTGACTATGTCCCTGTGTGGGTTTGCATCATCTCTGAGCTAGGACAGGCCAATCAGCAAACAGAGGATGGGCTGAAAGCGATAACATTGAATTCAAACAGTGTGTTCAAGTGCATAACATGCAGCATGACCAAACAGTAACGACTGGTTGAAGCAGAAAGTATCTGCCCGCCGTGGAGCGAATACATGCCAGTTGATAAGTTTCAGATGGTTTGACAAGTATTCCCAAATACGAAACAAAAGTTTGTTGACTATATTTTTGAACTAGAGCTCATGTTGAGTAACTTGGAAACTTGAAGCAGGCTACCAAGAATTTGTACAGAGTCCACAATCAGCTCCACTAAAGACGACCATCAGCTCAGGAGATGATTTGGTTGGCTGCCATTCTTGATGATGATGCAAAATGCAGAGTCCCATGCATTCAGCTCTGCACTTACCAAGACACAAACCCATACGCAATTGCACTAGCAAATGAGCTAAAACACTGGGATTCTAGTTCCATCTACTAGCTATCTACTACCATCTATTAAGGTGCTGGGAGGTTTACTAACATACACACTAACTATTAAACAGCTAGCTACCTTTACAATGACAGCAGAATGTAAACTGGAATTGATAAATCACTACCTGTTAGTACATGAATTACATGAATTATATAGATATTACTTTAGATGCTGTATCTGTATGTGAACTACTCTGTCCATTGACTTTGGCTGGCAGAAGTCCAACCCTTAAAAAGGCAAGTCAGTCTTGTTAGTCTTAAGAATGTGAGGCAGCATGTTGATGACTGCATGATTTTATGTTAACATGTTGCTAAACTGGGTGTGATGTAAATTTACTTATAGACTACATGACAGTACTGACAGTACTGACAATGACAGACTTATGATAGCAGATGACTCAATGTGGCCTTACTTTTGAAGAGTTTGATGACCCCCTCCCCGGCAGTGGTGCAGGCAAGCCTAGACTGGGACAAAATGTCTGCTCTCTCCCTGATGGCTCCCATAAAAAACAGCGCACCTTATGGACACCTAAGAAAGTCTGTCGCAGTTTCAAAAAACTGCAGTTCATAAAAAGAATTCTAATCTGTCACTTTGTGATTACTGTCATTAGTTACAGACTTCATTAGGGAGCAGCCCTTGTTTAAGAGCGCTGCACCAGCATACTAGTAGCTCCCACAAGTGATGGTATGGTAAAAGCAGTGATGGTCAGTATCTGAGGAGGGAATCACCTGTTTCTCCAGAAGACACTGCAAAGAGAGAGTAGGTTTTAACTTAAGAAATAAAGACGGTGCTAATATGGGTGCAAGGGAATTCCCTAACAGATTCATGGAAAGGAGAATGTCTTACATTCATACATAACATAGAGATGCGCGTGGGTTTGTAATCTAACTGTCTGAAAAAGCCTCTTTAAATATAGGATACTGTAGCCTGCCGTGACAACAGAGTATTACACCAGATATGCGAGACACAAGGAAGGATGCAGCATAACGAGATTTGAGGGGGAGGGGGACAGCTGGATTCGGAATACTAGAACAGTCGAGGCAACTAGTGACTGTCCACTGAATGTCATCAAAAGATGGCTCTAATCGGTCAAAGAAAAGGCCTTCCCGTTACAAATACAGGTCTGTGTGTTCCCTCCTGGTATTAGTAGCTTACAATGTCCTCTCATTAGATTTCAGGTGTACTATGGCCAGCGTGCAGTCGAAGAGTACATCCCTGTCGTACAGTATATTAGATGCCATATTGTCCGTGTGTTACGGTTAACTGGCGGCAAATGAATAATGAATCTTTCCTTGATCTTGTCATTGCGCTGTTACCTTATTATAAGCCATGCGTTTTTTTCTCGTAGATGCTCAGAGACAAAGAAAATAAACAGGGTAAGGAAACCGTTTAACGTTTAAGTGAGAGGCGCTCAGACGATGGTTAAATGGGATGAGCGTGTTCTTACCGGCGGCAGAAGCGGCTCCATCTGAGCTCCTTGATCCTTTACATCCATCTCGCCCCCTTTCGTCTTCGGTATGTTGGCGTTGTTTCTTGGAGTTACTGGAGGCGGTTATCTGTAGCCTAGTAGCCTACTTTATGAACCTACTCAGGGCTATCGCATGTCGTTAACAAATTCGAGATCACTTCGCTTACCCCTCGAGCTTGCCCCTGTTAATTTTTTCCGGTTGAAAAGCGTCCTTTCCTTCCCTCACGCACTCGTAAGCTACTACTAGCGTGCAGTCTGCGTCTCATGACGCGACTGGTGCTGCACGTGAGTCCATGCTGGTCATAGGCTACAGTACACATCAAACTAATGGAGAAGGTTTTTTTTAACTGTAGCCTACAGAAAGCTATTAGCCATGTATGTGTAGCCTACCCTACAACCTAAGCATAAATGCATCTCGGCCGTGGCAATAGGTGAACAAGTGTTTCTACAACAACCGTATCCTCCAGCCTTTAGGAAGACTAGAACAATTCTACCGCATCACACACCGACAACAGGCCACTAACGGATAGGAGCATAAGACGCTTAAAGTCTCATGAATAGCTGCATGGATGCAATGCTCAAACGCACAAAGCAACTGAGTTTGGAAGAAAACTAACTATGCTATATGTACCAGGTTACATTGCACATTGCTCAAATTGCACAGATACAATCATAATAGAGACAAATGCACGAATTTCATCCGATTGAAGATCCCTTCATTTGTTACTGATACGGGCTAATTATTGGCCACATATCCCACAGATGGAATATTTATTCAAAGTGGGAATGGAACAAAACATGTAAGAGTCCAGAGAAAGCGAGGGTCCTGGATTGTACAGTCAATAGTAAATATAGACCTACTGTCACACAAATGACAATAACTATTTAAAATGGGATTTTATAGGCTATGGCTATGCTGTTTGGCTGCACGGCGTCTGAGCACCTCCATGGTTGGCCTACGAGACTTTGGCTCCACCTTGTGATGACAGTGCAGTGCTTGTGAGTTGTCAGAGCCTTTGTTAACCAGATTCTACAACCCATTATTTATAATACCTTTATGCAACAGGTCCGGCCGAACTAGTTACCAATGTCTGCGCATTCTACGCGTGACTGAGAGTGGGTATATTCCACGATATACCACGGGGGATTTTTTTTACAGCTAATAATCACTTCACATTTTCCACTGTTGACCGACGTGTTCCATTTAATCAAAAAGGTAAAGACCGGCGATTTTCATAACGTCACATATGCCAGTTCTTTCCACAGAAAACGTCTGTAGTCCTGATGGTGTAGGGTGACCAGACGATCCCGATTTCCGGAGTTAGTCGTCGATTTTAGTGGTCTGTCCCCGATAAAATACCAGAAAACCCACTTTCTTCACGATTTTTGAAGCAAAAGCATTACTCATATTATCACCTAATAGTGTGAATATGCAGCCTGGCGTTTGGCATTCAAGCAAGGTGTGTGCTCAAAGCATGTTATAGACGCGCTCAGTGGCGGTGTGCAAGACTTTTGTACATAGGCTATTTCACGGGGTCCACAGAAGACAGACATCACAACCTGCAGGGGAAAAAAAATAGATAAATATATATATATATATGCCACCAAAATTCTACTCCTCTCATCTTGTATTCTTTCCTTTGTTTCCTTTGTCTCACAGTGTACAGGAGAAACAGGCCTTATTTAAGAATTTTTAGATTTCTCCCTTTTATCTCTTTTTACTGACTGTTTAACATTGTGCATTGCATAATGCAAACACACCATTCACAATTTACTTTCAACCTAAATTATACTACATCCTCATTCTGTAGACTACCTTAAAATCATCCTCCAAACTAATGCAATCATAGACCAAATACATGTTTGGATCAGTTAGATCATAGCCCTGAAGTTAATAGCCTACTTTACACAAGAGCAAACAAGATATGTGAACATTGCTCTATAAAAAATACACTTTACACTGATTAAGCCGTAAGGCTTGGTAAACATGGGTTTCGTCAGGGTAATAGTTTTCAGTCAGTCAACCAGTCCTTGGCTTGTAATAAAACCGAGGCTGTCTATTACTTATTATTATTTATTATTATTTATTATTATTATTATTATTAATAATAATAATAATAATAGTTTTCAGTCAGTCAACCAGTCCTTGGCTTGTAATAAAACCGAGGCTGTCTATTACTTATTATAATTGTTATTATTATTATTAATAATAATGATAATAGTAATAATAACATGAAGGCTACTGCCCCCCTCCCCCGCGGGATGCTGGCCATGTCCCGTCAGGGCTTTTGTCATATAGCTACATATTCTTTTTTAACTTTGACTACCTTATCTGCCACCTCAAGAGGTCCTGCTTCATTTTTTTACTACTCTGATTTCAAAGAATCCATTCAAATTCATATTTTGTGTGTTCCATTTCATATATTTTCCAGTAAATATGGTCTTGTTTGTGGGACCCGGCAATATACCAAGGTATAGAGCTGTGCAGGAGTTGGCCAGCTTCTTGGTGAGTTTGAGGGATCACAGGCTTGACCGCAGGAGGCAGCAAGTCAGGTGGTAACCCTCTAGCAGGGCCTGTCTGACTCATTAGGATACCCTGAACAAGGGTCATGTCAGGGCAACCAATAAGATATTGGCACAAGAAGCAAAGTCCACCAGAATGTATGATAATGTGATTGTTTTCATAGCCCTTGTGACTACTGCCCACTGCAGTTATTGCCGTTTGTTTACATGTATTTTTCAGGGGCTTTGTTGTAACACACAGTCCAGCCCAACTGTCTGATGGAGGCTGTGTTTATCCAGCTGTACATGGCCATCACTTGCCAGAAAAAGACCCCCGAAGGTAACCAAAGCAGGTGGACTCTGATAATCCATTCCAACAAAACCATCAGGTAGTGTATCCTGAGCAATGCCCATGTTATAGCTGAGACCACCGACCACCGGCTCTGATTTTAGGCCCAGTCATTAATTCCTTATATATATAATATATATATATATATATATATATATATATATATATATATATATATATATATATATATATATATATATATATATAGCTATTATATACCTCAAATAGTGGAAAAATTACAGTGTTGCTTGAAAATACACCTTTTCACCAAGGCCTTTGGTCTCTAAACCCTTCCCTCCCATACACCCTTGGGTAACTTGGGCATCAAACATGGACATCTTAAGAGGCACAATATAACTTGCCCACCCTTCTCTCCCCAGGCTGCCAACCACTGACGTTTCCAGAGCTTTGCAGATTTATAAAGGATTTATAAACCTGATGGTTTTAGGAGTTAGGAGGAATTACACAGAAATAACTGACATCCGAACGTTGGGATTGCCCATTTAAAGTGAATGGAACTACATGCAGCATCTCTGGAGAGCCGGACAATAAACACTATTTACAGCCAGCTATGCAGAGCTTTTTTTCTTGGTCATGCCGGACCACTTTTTGCATTAAGCTCATTTGGTGAAAGGAAATGCAGAGTTCCCAACGTGTAAGGACCCATTTTCAAATTTTTTGCTACATGTTGACCAAGTTCTAAAAAATATAAGACTTATATATATATATATATATATAATAGGTTAATATTTTGCTAATGTACCAAAATATTGCAATTCTCATCTGTGTATAGAACCATAGAGAATGTATTGTTTGGTTTGACAAAATACACCGTACCATTACATCTCTAGTGAGGATAGTACATTAGTACATTATGCAGACCCATCATAAACTTTGATATTTTCCAAAATTTTGCCATCTTTGGATTGAAAAGACATGCCTTGTATATTATTTCCACTTCAAATTTCAGGGAAATTACAAGTGTTATACAATATAAAAATTGATGACCAATACTAGCCATTTTATAAGTTTATTTTTAAAAAGACAGAACAAGAATTGGAATATGACAACAATGACAGATAAAGGATCAGAGCAGATAAAGGATTTACTGAAAGACCACAGTATCCAACATGGCTGCCAAGCACTGCACAATATTGGAGGTCATCAGCACATCAACATGTTCTTCCAGATGCCTTTTGGGATCCTGCAATATGACAGAGAGGGGGAGACAACAACTAGAAGTGAGAAAGTTCTGTAATATTTCACATTTAGCCACATTTATAAAATCGTTTTAACATTTCATGAATTATCCACTACAAAATAGTAGATAATAGATTATCTATTACAAAATAGTTTTAACCTTTGTAGCCTAGTCTTTGCCCTTCTACATGGGCCAAGTGCAAAGTGCCACTTCATTGCACACTGAACACCCCTGATGATTACCTCCATTCCACCTGGTCCTGTCCATCAACACTTTTGGAAAATGCTCACTAGCTCACTCTCATTTATAACTGAGATGTGGCATTTTATTATCTCCATCTCTGTACCTACTGGGAGACCTTTCAACAATACACCCAACGCCCAAATACTGCTAGTCTATTCAAATTACTACCTGTCGCCAGTGTGTGCTGTGATTGTTATTAGGTGGCTGAATTTTCATGAATGTTTACACAGAATATGTAAACAAGCCTGAATGGAAACCCACTTTATGATGGGTGATGTTGATGTATTGTACCTGTTTGCCAACATTCTTGATAGCCAGCTGCTCTGGGGTCATTTTGTCCTCCTCCTCTACTGCCTGAAAAAGACCATAGGAAACACATCAGGTCACCATAAAGACTATATATTCAGTGTTCATTGGTAGGGTAATGAAAATGTTTGGTGTCCTGTTTGTCCTATTGGGAAATATTTTCCTTTAATGACCGGTGGACAATTCATTATCCCTCATCCACATCCATCATATGATGCCAAAATTAAGTCAGATAAAAATCATACCTCAAATAGTGATAATTGTTCCATAGTGTCGCTTTAAGCTACAGACAGTCAAATTACAATACTGTAATACTGTAAAAAAATAATAGGACTTCTGAAACGGTAGCAAAATGTTTTCTATACATGTTATCATCCACGGTGTTCCTATTTTCAGTTACACTTTCCTCTCTCTAAAGGCTGACAATTTAAATAAATAAATACGTCTGGCTTAATTTCGTGGTAATAATTTTTCTTTACATTTTTGCTTTAAATAAAAGTCACAAGCCATGGAGGCACTTTCTTCTAATACAAGTGTTTTTGCCCTGACTTAAACGCTCACAGCATTTTGATTATAAAACTCATACTTGTATGATTGTTGTCACTACCTTGTTGTAGTTTTTGGCCAACTCCAACATCTCTTTGACGATGGTCTCGTTAAGTTTGCAGTGCTCACTGTAGTCCTGTAGAGTTAGTCCTTCCATCCAGCTCTTTTTATGAAGGTTCAGTAACATCTGCATGCAGACACGTGAGTGCACACACACACACAAACCCCACAAGAACAAGATCAGAACAGCAGCAATTAATTGACACTGATAAGGTAGCTAAAGTAATTTAATAAAAGAGTGGGACCAACAAATCAGGGCTTTACAGTGCCAGTCTGATCCTGGCTTGAAAAACTAGCATTTTTCCCCCATTTATTATTTTTTAGGAAGAGATTATGCATACCTTTTGCTCCAGCTCATTCTTCCTGTAGTTGATTGTGATGGAGTAGTAATGCCTATTCAAACCATGAATCAATGCCTAAAAATGGTCATGAAGAACACAATTAGTTTCTTCACGGCTGCATATGAAACAGGTGCGTCAAAAGTTACCCTGGCAAATACCAAGGAGTGCAAGCTTCCACCCTGGTGGGAATATTTCAGGTTTCTGGTACTATAAATCAAATAGCCTGAAACTTGTCTAAGTCACCTGAATAGATGGCTTGTTAAGGTGACCCAAGTTTGAGGTGGTTTGCCTTGGCTCGTGACCTAGAACCATCATGTTGGCATTGATCAATCTGAAGGCATCAATCACCACCTGAATGGATAAAACAAAGTCATTAGACAAACATAATATACCAAATATATAACTCAACCACTAATTATTCACATATTTCCCCCAAAACAAGTGAACTCTCAGATGAACTCTCTAAGTCTAGTCCATCAATTGCCATGATGCAACACAGCTTGTTTTGTTGATTTCATCTTTTATTGATCTCAAAACCATGTAATGTAGGTTTTGGATGATTATTTTGTTGGTGACAGATAGAGAAAGGATTTTTTCATTTTCTTTAATTCTTAGAATCCCATGAATCTGTATAAGCATGTTAAATAGTAAAAAGTTAAATACCTGAACTGAAATTCTCAAATGAACTGAACTGAAACTCAAATGAATTGAAACAGATGTAGGTGTGTGATTCCTTTTTTTTCCCCATGTGGATAAAGCACTGGTAAATGGCAGGGGTGGAGGACCAGTTTCCTTTGGCCATGTGTTATTAACATCCACACAAACATAACATTACACAAATAAATGACATTTATCTTATGTGACATAACTCTGGGTGGATAGGTGAATGGGTGAGTACCTTTCCCTTAACGCTCTGGATAGGGTCAACCACCACAGCCACAGCTCGCTCCGACAGTGCCTCGAAGCTCTGTTGTGTGTTGATGTCCACCCCAGACAACCAGCATCCAAATCCAGGGTGACTATGGTACCATCCTACCACCATCTCCGGCCTGACACACACATAATATACTGTATTTGTCTCAAGAGTAAACAGTTCTGATATACTTTTTGTAACAACAAGGTTTGCACCATCTCTAACAACACCGCTTATCTATGCTATATTCATGGTATATAACATCCTCTCGGGGACTGTGACAGGCCTAATTAATTCTGTTACATTTGTGCAGACCAACGTTCTGTTAACGTTACACAGATCTGCAGTACCAGTACAATCATGACATTAAGAAATGTATTTTCTGACATTCAAAAAAAATTCCTATGTTGCATTTCTCTACCAGTATTTGATGCTTGCATGAGGAAGACTTTCTGAAACAATTAGGTAACGCTACGAAACCACTGTAATGATGACAAATAGACTGAACCATTTCACATTAGTGAAGCTGTGCCCTGATGTAAATATTTTCACTGAAAACCTATTGTGAAAAATGTTTCTGAATATGCGGTGCAGGTATTCAGTGTCTGTCATTGTTGTTGATGTATCATCTGGGAAAAAGAGTTTTCATCTGTGGGGAACAGGATTGGCCATTTACCAGCCTTGCCTGTATTCACAGTGTGCGCTATAGTATACCTAGGGATCACATCACACGCAGTGTGCATCTGTGCACAGCCATGTATGCGTTAGTATACCACCAGCGTAAAAATGTCTATCTTGTCTGACTAAATACATCCATATAATGCTGTGTAACTTGTGAAAGTAAGCTGTACTTCAGACAGTTTGAGCAGATATGCTTGTAGTTTTTACCTTCCAGTCTGTTTGAGCATGTCCAACATCTTTGCTTGGAAGACAGGGTCCACAGCCTCCACACTGACACCCTACATTGAGAGACATACTGATGTAAGTCTGAATGCTTGGCTAAAACAAGCAGCTGCACATACAGGCCACATATGAGCTTAAAGTGTAGTATATACGTATATAAATATAGTTTCATGAGAAATATAGACAAATAATCAGCATCTGTGCATGTATACAAGTGGTATGACTTGACAGGACAATGTGAGAACATGTCTCAGACAACTACACTAAGAACTTTTCCTGTGTATGCCAAGTATTGGGTGATGCAATTGGTATGTGTATCACTCACTGTTCCAGACTGGGGCATAGCAAACACATCAATGACACGCACTGTGTAGTCATCAACAAACTCCCCCAACATGAGCCCCATGACTTCCATGGGTACACCAGCACGACCATGTTTCAGCATCTATACACACACACAAACACAGACATTATGGACTGGTACTTCTATCAGAGAGGTAAACTTCTGTCATCAAATCATATATATTTTATATGTATTATATTTCCATAACTCTGAAAATAACTCAAATGACCTTAAAAATGTCAGATACATTCTATTTCATGTGATGTGTACCTTCTTTTTTCATGTGATGTGCACCCTTTTTACCACAAGGGAATTGGTCAAGGTGGGGGACCTTTATTGTCAAGTAACCTTTATTGTTAACTATAAAGAGCTGTGGGAAACACTGATAAAATGTACACTAAGAAACTGATACAGTTTCCATCTTAATCTTATGTTATCATGAAAGGCTACAGCCTACTCTGGCTATGTGTATGTGCGAGTTGTATATATAAGTATATTTTTCTCACCTTAAGAAGGGCAAGTGAGGAGATGTACACCTGTTCTGCTGTGTCAACAGCAGGTGCGTCTGTTGGAGGACCCTGGAATGAAGAACAGCAAAAAGAATCTGTTAGTGTCTCTTATCAGGCTCATATTCGTGCATACAGAGTCATTTGAACAGCAGAGTTCCATGGCATCTAGATGCATTTAATACATCTAAAATGTCAGCACAGTACCAGTACAATGAGTGAACAAACGTTAAAATTTAAAAGGGACAGAGAATAGATGAATGGGGTATTGCAAAAATAAGCTCAAATGCAATTTTACAAGCCTAAATATTAGGCTGGGGACTGAAATGGTACATTTGATTACATGCCCTCTTTGCCAACCACAACTACACTACAGTTGACTGGTGATGTGACATCATATGCAGGTTTTGGTCACATTCAAGCATGTGACATCATATGCAGGTTTTGGTCACATTCAAGCATTCACATTCAAGCTATTTCTAAGTTCAACATTTATAAGTTCCTGGCGGAGGTTTCAGCCTACATGTGATGTACACATGTTGGAGGGCACAACCATGTCTCATGTTCATGACAGCTCTGTGGCCTTGCACAACCTCTCCTAATTTAACAAAGCCAAGATAAAAATATTTTTCCCTTCTATGTCCCCTTTAAAGGTTAGTCATGGTAGGGTGCAGAACCCTGTAAGTGGGACCTCGCTTGTGTTATGATTTATGAAAGCAAATAGATGCAAACCTTCAAAGGCTTTGTAAAGGTTGTTCAGACTGCAGCGAGTTGTACAGTGTACAGAACAAATATATAAAAATGAACCGCAAATCTGTTACACTGGCCTAAATCATGCTGTCAAAAATTAATGTGCAACCAATTTCAACTTTCAAGCGGAAAAATAGTGTTGATGCGTTCGTATCAAACAACCTAATATCACATTTCATCAGAAAAAATAGCGGCTGAAATAACTCTAACTCTATTAATTCTATTGACCTTTTCCCCCAACCAAGGACATATCAACACATGGAATATGTTTCTAGTAGTAACGTTATTCTTAGTTGATTGTTTTGGGCTTGGGTGTTTAACAGATGATTCAGAAACAATTCACTAGTTTACTAGACTTACTGGAAATAGAAAATAGATCTGACCAAGCAGTGGTATTAAAATAATAATAATAATAATAATAATAGGCCAATCATAATCATGCAAGGGAAAACGGTCTTCGAGGTGTGCCTTCATGCATAATTAATTACCAAAGTGGAGTTAATGCCATAAAACAGCACACATCAAGTACTGTTTAGGCATCGGCACCATTTTAAAAGTATTTTCACTCGTATCAAATAAAACCCAACCCTATGCACCACTATGACAAGCTATCTGATGGCAGCTGGAAAGGAGTGTTTGTCATGATTTTGCACTAATAATGACAAGATCATGGCAGCTGGTAATGAGATTTTCTGTATACTTTGTGTATCACTAAAACCTCAACAAACACTCACTCAAACAATTTTGGCGATGTAGTACAGAGGGGAAATAAGGCTGGATCATTATTGTGGTAATAAGGTGTAGATTTAGTAATGTCTTGTAGGGCATTTTCTGCTGGCAAACAAGTGAATGTGAGCATAGTTTGTGAACCCACCTGTCCAAGCCCTGGCATCCCACCTCCCAGTCTTAACAGCCGGTCCATGATTCTGCCAGATGATGGGATCAGTTGTGACTTCTGACCACCCCCCCAAAAAAAGATCCAGTGAGGTTAGTTTTTGGGTATTGTTGAAAATCAATATTTGTTCAATTCCAATGTTATGGATGCGAGAGAACATGTACAGGCATAGTATGCAACTATTAAAATACTTAAGTACAATTTTCACTTCTACAACTGAATCATGAAAACGTATTGTATTTTGTTGGCGTGACAAAAAGTTCACTACTAGATAATGTTTGAATGCATCATTCACATGTGTCATTTTAATGTCAAATCACTTGCACCATCATTTTGATAACAAATCTGATTAGATGAAGGCCTCACTTTTAACTCAAGCTGTGCTTTACCAAATCTAGAAAACAAAACCTATTAGGCCTAACATAAAGTTACAGGTCGCCTATACTGATTGTTTAAGGATTGTGTTTTCTTGTTTGTTTTTACGTTGGGCATGTATAGCCTGTGTGTTCTTTTGGAGCCCGAGTTTGGCAAATAAAGATGATGATAAACATATTTTCTACATCTTGCGTGCAATAAGATTTACTTCACCATCAGTCTAGCATAAGAAGTAACACTTCTCACTAAAGAGAAGAAAAAAAATCATTCTGGGAAGCAAGTACAGATAAATGGTTGGGTTAAATGGTTTATAAGAAGGCTGCTGTCAGGGAGAAAGCATGACTTGACAATTCTTTAGCCATTAGCTATCTTAGCTACTAGCAATTAGCCTGGCTGGTCAGCTTTATGGAAAGCGAAGTGGAAAAAAGTGAAACAATTCCACAGCTCCACATTTTTACGATTGACTAGTTAACTCTACACTTCAAACCGGTGGGGTTGACAATTTCTCGGTATATTGCAGTCATGTAAAGATGGTTAGCCTTAGCGAGGATCGCTTACCTGATTGTGCTCTCTACAGGTTACTAACGTTAATCTCGCTTTGCCTACACACGAAACAAGCCACGATTGAACGAAATGTTTTACCACACACCAGCGAGGTGTATTCAAGTGTTTTTAGTGCCGGATAAGACTCCACCTATCTTGCCGGTGCTAACGTTAGATACACACAAAGTAGATGCCGTTCAATGTAGCCTGACTGAACCCAACACAGCTAACGTTATCGAGCTAACTTGTCTCTTCAACCGCAGATACCACTACCACATGACGCTAAAGTAACTCGGATCAACATTGTAGACAACACCACACCAGTCATTCAATTCTAAAGAAGGATAATGCCCACATTACCTGCTGATATATTACGTAAAATACTCGTCAGGTCCCTTTTAAATAACTACCGTTTTCTCGTGAGCAATGAATCAGCCAGAAATCATTCAAAACAACTGGCTAACCGATGTACTTCCGGATAATGAATAACTACTTCCGACCAGATGCATCCTGGGTCTTCCTCTTCTTCCTCGGATTTGTTGATGGGTCCAGAAAAAATTTATATAATGTATGTATTATAATATAATATTAATGTAACAGGCTTTGGCGGGACGCACCCTGGTTGCCTCCTGTTTACTGTCTATGTTGTATGTAGCCAAGTCACTAATCTAAAAAATACTTTTCAGTAAGGAAAGTAAAGGAACTTTATCATGAGATCTCATGAAGTCAGTGGCTTGCACTACCTGACTTGGAGACATGGAGGGACAATTTCCTGATGTGGTGGTAGCACATTTTCTTGATTAGCCTAGACTATAGTTCCATGTCATAACAGCCAGAAAATCTGTATGTTTCATTTTCCAGCATTTTCATTCATTTCGTTGTAACTAGGCTACAGAAGAGTTTAAACAGGAAAAATACTGGGTCTCTTAGTCAAGTGTTAAGTGCTATACAACTGTACAACTACAACTTTTTTTTTCTTTTTTTGAGCTTGAAGACTGAAGAAGCCTTTTGGATAAAAGGTGAAATGTCTTCAAGCTCCAAAAAAAAAAAAAAGTAGTCCAGTTGCTTGTAGCACTTTGCCTACCATGACCTGGATGAATGCGAATCTTCACAGACACAGGACTTCTTATTTGAGCAAGATTCTAACAGGTGGGCGAGATGCTAATGGTCTAATCTATGCTTGGCTTGAGCGCTACCATCTGACTAAGAAAACAGCAGAATGAAGTGTAGAAAGGTAAAATTCAATAGTCTAACTCAAGGGGAGATGAAAAATTAGTATATTTCCCTAAAGGGTGGCGTGTTCGTTTAAAGTATGTCAAGTGTGGTATCACATTAGAGCTCATAATTTGTAGAAATCAAATAGCCCATTATTACGGAAAGCTGTTAACATCAATCAGAGGAGGCTTACTATATTCAGTAGTTTACACTTAAGCTTAAAAAAAAATTCATAGTATGTTGGTCCATATTCAGTCTATATTTAGGGTTTCCAAAGGGTCTTGAAAAGTTTAAAATTTAAAACTGCATTTAAGGCCTCAAAAAGTATAAAATGTAATGAAATGCAAGTAAACTGGTCTGAGTTGTGAATTACCAGTGCAGTGCATTTTGTGTGGACCATGCTAATTGCTTTAAGTATGTCTTCTATTTTAGGGGAAGTGGACAGTTTTTTTTCCTTGTAAAGTTTGTAGTTGTAGTCAAATACATGATTAAAAATATATATCCTAGGTCAAGGTATTAAAAAGTCGAAAAAAAGTTCAAACCTGCAGAAAACCCTGTACATCGTAACTATAAATAAAACTCAGCCCAATCCACAAACATGAGAAAGAGTCAACTGAATTTCAGCAGCAGGGAAGACTTCTAAAGAGCAAATTTCCTCTCACAAAAAGCAAATATACAGCCATCTCTGTTGCTGCAGCAGAGCAACAGCCTCCGGCGGACACATATCTAAAGTCTCACGATCTGGTTGGTGCCCACCGTGCCCTGTTGACCATCCCAAATGGAAAACTCTGCCTCACCAATCAGTTGCTGTGTCTTGAGAGCCATATGGCATAACTGTGAGCACACACACGCTCTCAGTGAGTACTCAACACAATAGAGTACAGCTAAGAACTGCACTTTGCCAGTGCTCCACTTGCACTGGCAAGCATCAAATTCACCATAGGGAAATAAACAAACTGCCTGTGAGATGGGCAGTGTTCCCTGTGCTGCCGGGTCAGTGGGAAACGAGAATGTACAGTCAGTACTTCTTGGTCCCAAAAAAGAACAGCAGCCTCCAGCCCATTATGGATTTTTGGCCACTGAACAGGTATTTATTAAAAATACTGTTCAAGATGTTAACACTGCAGAGCATTGTTCAAAGCATACAGTAGGGACACTCGATTGCAAGCTGCCCCGCCTGGGACTTGACTCAATGAGAGGTTATCTCAAACATGCCAGGCTGGTCTCCACGACTGTGTGTTTTTGCAGTTTTTGCCGAGGCGCCTTAGTCAGTGTGCGCCAATGCCAGTGCCCCCTCAGGTTGCTAGCAGCAGCCTCACATGCAGTTCCATTCGGTCTCCTGCACATGCAAGATCTCCAAACATGGTTTGCAGCACTTTGTGCACACCTCATCCTGGACAGGAGCAAGCGTGTGCGAATGCCTTCTGGCATTTCTGTTTGAGCCCTGCTGGGGCTTGGTGACAAGCAGATGTGCAATGACTACCGATACATCCCTCCTCGGCTGGAGAGCAGTGTGCGAGGGATGGTTGGTCGGAAAAGTGGCTGTAATGCCTACATATCAGTGGGTTAGAACTACTGATGGTGCAGCTCGCACTCAGACATTTTCGCCCGCAGACAATAGATTGGACAATATGGCAACGGTGATTATCAATCGCCAGGGCAGACTACGCTCTCTGCATTTATGTTGTCTGGCAAAAAGCCTGCTGTTGTGGGTGCAACATCACCTCCTCTTGGTCTGTGCCGTGCATATTCCTGGAGACCGGAGCAGAGCAGCGGACACATTTTCAAGAGGCACCCTGCAGGCGCCATTTTTGCCTCATGCGAAATGACACACTGCCAGCTATGGTTCTCCCTGATGGAGGGTGATGCTCTGCCAGACATGGATGCTTTAGCCCATGAATGGACAGAAGTCTGGCTGTATACTTTCCCCCTAAAAGCTCTAATCCCAGCACTGCTGGAGAGAGTGAGAGACAAGCACAAGGTGATTCTGATAGCCCCCCATTGGCCCAACCAGGCCTGGTTTCCAGAGCTGATGACACTGCTAGATGGGGAGCCATAGTTGCTCCCGGTCCGCAAAGACCTGCTGCAGAACAATTTTGCATCTGCAGCTAGTAGCCTGACCCCTGAGTGGTAGTAGTGGTAGTAAACATATAGAGCACTAGAGCCCCTTCGACGTGCTCATTATATTCCCTGAAGTGGAAAATATTCGTGGACTGGTGTGGGGAACGTGTCCCCTGATTTTTCTGCAACACCTTTTTGAGGTGTTTCACCATCTGCTCTCAAGGTATATCTGGTGGCTGTCTCGGCGCTTGGTGCCTCAGATCTCCGCACGCAGTCAACGATTCCCTGTGGGATCTGGCCTTGGTGCTGAAAGCACTCTCTAAGCCACCCTTTGAGTCTATGGAGCAAGCTCAGCTAAAATGGCTGTGCCTCAAGAAGGCGCTGCTGCTTGCGCTGACATCGTCTAAGCGAGTAAAGGGCCTAAGATCGTTGTCAGTTCAATCCCAACTTGAAAGTGATTCTACCCCCAAAATCACTTTTACAAGCCTACGATTTAGGCTCTGTCTGGAAATGATGGGCAGATAGGCTCTGTCTGGAAATGATGAGCAGATAAGGCTAAAAGTGAAGTGAAAGAGTGCTCAGCTGATAAGGATGGTGCTCCATTATGAGGAGGGCGTGGTGACAGATTGACTCAAGGGACTGGAGGTGGAAACTAGTGAGTGGGTGCTAAGAGGCCTGAGTCAGCCTGGGAGTATTTGACGGATCTCATCAGATGCCAAATATCAACATCAGTGCTAACACATTAGTGCAGTTAGGTCTGAACTGACTGGAGAGAAAATGGGCCATTGAAATGGAGATGAAACATGACAAAACCAACTGGCCAATAACTGAACTATAAAATGGGGAGGGGGAAGGGCTGCATGAGTCGATCACGGCTGCCCCTTGGCTCTGCTGACTCCCAGTGGGGTTTCACTACAGAAGAGCCCATATATAATTCAGTATGTATGTGTGTAGGATGTACTCTGGTCAGCTACTTCTCAATGAATATAATAAGTGGAGCCTTATTATATTTACGGGAGGCAGATGGAATGTTCTTTTTTGTCTTACTGAGAAATTCTTGAGTGCCTAGGTGTCCTGATACAAAATTAAAAGGACTCCAGGCAAGGTTTTTGTTCTGTTTTTAGGTTAATTCACTAGCTTCAGAGTCACTTTGTTGCTTAAAAGACTCATTACAGGGTGAATGAAGGCTCTCTGTAGTTAGGGCATGAGTTCACGTGTGAATGCACTACCTGTTTCAGCCTCATGTCTGTTCATTGAAAATCAATGTGTTTCAAAGCCATTAAATATACTACAAAACTATGCATAGCCTGTGTATGTAAAATCACGTATAGAAAATGTAGGTTTTGCTGTTTAACATGTTTGTGAATCAAGAGTGAACCAAGAGTACAGGCACTTACGTAAACCGGTTAACCAGCACAAACCACATGTTTTCTGAAAGCCTATGATCACTTGATAATGGTGTTGATGGTGATTTAAGGTTATTTAATATGCATTGAGACAACTTCCTCTATCCCATATGCATAGTGTATTTTAATGGAATTAAGTGGCTTTGAAAGACTGATTTTCAATGGACAGACATTTCCAGTTCCTGGATCCAGCCACATCCACGCCAGATAGGTTTCAGTTTAAACATTATAACACCAAGCTAGTATTTATGTTGATTTACAGCTTTGGCACAGGACAGTTTTCAACCACTTATATAGCATTTCTAAAACTGAGATTCAGGAGGAGCATGACGAAATTGACATGACATCACGCCCACTCCTACAAATCATAAAGGGCAAGCTGAGGTCAGAGCCTACAATGTTGTACGTTCCCACCAATCCACATGGATTTGCTTACAAACTAAAGAATATGAACCAGCAAGTTATGTTGACTGACAAGGTGATAAACATGATTTCAGTTTCATTCAGTTTAGGTTTCGTTTGACACCGGCTTGCTGTTTATGCATATTGTAATTACACTAAAGGACACCAAGAGAACCTTCATTCATGCCGTAGTGAGCCATTTAAAAATCAAAGTGACTGTGAAGCTGGTATATTAACCTAAAAATGTTGCCTTATGTGCCTTAATGGTACGTTAACACTAGACAAAAACGTCAATATGACTGGTATGTTCGAACCTAGTATGTTTGCTGTCCTTTTTTAGATCTACTGTGGAGATAATGTAACTTTTAATTACAACACTGGAATTGGAAGGACTTTTACAACAATGTTCTAAATAAAGATTTTATTTCTCTATATGAAATATATTTTTTTACTTTGGTGCTTCTTTGTTGTGTGTGTCTACATTTGGAATTTTTTAAAAGAACTGGACCAGCGTTGGCCCTTATGTGTCGCAGATGCTTTTTGCAGACCCGAGCCACTTTTGGACAGATGTGTGTTTAGACGCTGGACCAGGTCACAGATTTGGGCTGGATCAGAGGCTATACAATATAATGACAAATTGGTAGAGCATGATTAAGAGTTTAGGACGTAAAGCCTGCCCCACCGGTTCTTGTTGACCACATCAGTATTAGTATTCCAGTCCAGTTTGTTGTCAAGACGCAGCCCCAAATATGTGTATGTACAAACCGCCTCCATATTCAACCCCCACAGGGAAGGCAGACCTGAAGTCCACCAACTTTCTTTTAGATTGCACATGGTTCACCCCTGTGACTGCATATATAGATGGACAGCGCATTAACCGTAAAACTTGAAGCGCTGTCTGTTGAAGGCTAGTCGTCCCCTGGCAGCTGGTTGCAGTACAATTTATAACCCTGCCCATTCCCATGCAATCTCTATGGCAAATTACCCCATTTTCCATGTTTTATCTAGCGCATTTTATTTGAATTCCTCCTTCATCCTTCAAGCAAAATCAGATTTTTTCCAGCCAAGGACTTTATTTTTTTAAAGTTGTTTTTAATATATAAAAATAGGTGTGGTTGACTCATGATTGACAGCTGTTGCTGCAGATTGCACTTTCCAGCCCCATACGGTTGTTCATTACAAAGCTGTGGGGTCTGTTGTGGACTGTGAAGTTCATCATGTAACCCTATCAAACATAAAATCATGCTATTGCACATTATAGTCTAACTAAACCAGATCGACATTAATGTCTTGTTCTAATGATTGCATTGTTTTTTGGCTTCAACTTAACTTTAACAGGATATCAGTTGGGAAGCATTCATTGTCAGCAAGAAATTAAGGGTTACCAAATGTTACTTTCATGTCAGCAATCTACCTTGTGTAGCTAGCTCTCTAACTTTACCAGTAAGTAAACAATGGTAACTTTAATGGGCATTGAAGAGGCTGCATTGAACGGAGGGTTAGGATGAGAAACAGATGAGAAAACTCAATAAAGTATCCAAAGAAAACCAAGCAAGTCACCAACAGATTTTGTACTTGCTATCATTAGGAGTTTGAGTCAGAACATTTGCTTGCTAACTTTAGCCAGACAGTTATGTTCTTGCAGTTCATTTCTAAGCTGGTATTTGCATTTATCATACTGACCTGACATTATCACTATTCACAATTATTACCTGTCTAATGTGTATTTTATATACAAACATACAAGAGCTTCACAGTTAATATAACACACTTACCTGACAAACTTCAAAGTCCACTCTTGGTTCGAACCAAAATTGACCTGTGGTAATCAAAAGCGAGCTACTGGGGAGGGGGTGGGTCTGAAAAATAAGTGGGTGTATCTGACAGTGACTGTACTCTTCACTGCATACTCAAAGCGCTACGTGTGAGGAAGTAAGTTGTTCTGGTTGCAAATTTTATGGTTGCGGTGGCTTCAATCCCATAGAAGGACATTAATTCAGATGCGCTGTCCATCTATATATGCAGTCATTGGTTCATACAGCACACTTTCCTGACTAAGTCACACCAATCTACTTACGGTCCATGGGACCAACTTAACAAAAAATATGAACAGGAGTCAATGGAAAGATAAAAATGATGTTCTGATCACCTTTGAGATGTAGCATAAACTTCACATATGTTGTTTGCAAATTTTAAAGATAGTTTTCCACATTGAGACAACTATTTTTCAACAGACTTTGAGAGATATGTTTCATGTGAGGCCGCTTAGCAGACAACACTCTAGTCTGGGCAAATAAACTTCACCATCTGCGATAAGGTTAGCTGCCAGTTTTAGCTTACCTGCTAGGTCGCTCGGCAGCAGTTAAATGCTAAAAGATACACCTTACCTGATGTGTTTTATCCTGTGACTCTATTCAGCTCAGTGGACTCTTGGTCTTTTCACAACAAAGAGTAGTCCAAAGACCTGTTGTTGATATACTTGTGAATCATGGTAAGACAATCGTTATCTTTAGTGATGTCACATATGCGACTGACAGGCTGTAGTCACTGGACTTACAGACTTTAACAATGCTCTGTTTCAACAGCCATGAGACGAACTGCAACTTTCTTTACACAAAAAAATATGTTCAAAATTCACAAACATCGTACGTATAATTCAAGGTTTATATCGACCTGGACCACAAAATAAATATTTTCTGTTCATTTAGTTCTGCCCCTTATGGTCAGCCCTGTGGGACCTATGTCCGAGAAATTTTAAATGCGGGTGAATGGACAGAAAGCGAGTTCCGGGGAGGGGGCGGGTCTGCACATTAAGTGGGTGTATCTGACAGTGACTGTCCTCATCACTGCGCATACTCAAAGTGCTACGTTGCAGAAAATAAGTTGTTCCAGTTGCAGATTTTACGCTTGTGTAAAATTCAGTGGTAAAATTCCATATACATAGGTTCCATATACATGAGTAATTCCATGCAAATTGTCATTGTATTTTGCACATATGCCTAATTAATGTCTGAAATATAATTATTTAGAAAAGAATAGGCTATAGGCCTAGGCCTAATATCAGAATCCAAATTCCAAAATATTTGTGCATCATATCCTGTAAAACTGTCTGAGAAGATAATCCTCATTGTAATTGACATGAACATGCAAGCATATATTAAATAAATTAAACTGCTATGCTGTAGATAAGGTCTAAGGTCAGCTAACATTTTCCATAGACATGTATTAAATTTAAGATATTTAAAGAAGTGTTTTTTATTCCTCAATTTTGCTATTAATCATGATTAACTACAAAATTTCGCGGTTAAAACATTTCGCGATTAAAATCTATAATCTTTTGACAGACCTTTTTTTAACTATCCTAGGACACCTAATTTCAACTACCACTGTTTGTCTCCACTGGGCGGTGCTATTAGAGTGAAATTAAAAGTTAAAAACATCATCTGCTTCCCACTGCTCAATCCCATCAATCATTACCTTTACAGAAAAGATACGAATTTGGTATGGATCACATTGTAGGACAATCCTGAAAAATCTAGAGAAGTATGGAGAAGAGGGACAAGGACTATTAAGTGCTAGAAGGATGAACTAAGAAATCTTATGGCCAGACCGAAAGATGGCGATGAGTTCAAACTAATTTTTCCATTTTTAACTTTTTTCCATTTAGCTAAAAAAAGTTTACTTACTTTTTTTGGTGCATGAGATTAATATATATGGGAAACACACTTTTATTACTCCTTTCCCTTTAGCCAATGAAGTGTATTTCTGAATAGTGTGTAAAGAATAAGACTTGAAATGTGTTCCTGTAAAGTATACTCTCATCATACTCCCATCATCCTTAGGGGATCTGGGAAGTTTTGAGGAGCCAGAGGAGCTGAACTCACCAAGAGAGTTCTGGGAAAGACAAATGGAGGAAAGTTTATTGTCACATCAAATATAGGAAAATAAGAGACTGAGATTTCTGTCTGTTATTTTCTTTTTGCATAATTTAGATGGCTTTCTGTTTGACCAAAGTCCTCTTCACTGGATAGGCCTATTTCTTTGTCCAGGGAGGTTGCTGTCCACTGGGCCTCATATACATTTGGTCCTCTGTCCGCCGAGGAGTTGGCAAACAATAGTGAATTTTAACTGCACAGTTTATTTTAAAAAGGAAACTTTTCTGTCTTTTTATAAAATAGGCCCAGGTTTCCAAAACTTACCATAGTGAAAATGCATATAAACAGTCAATTGAATAAAAGAATTTGTAAGGCAATGTTATCTAGCTGTGACTCTCCTTGATTGTTCTGTGTTGAATATTCAACCATCCCACGCTTTCGCCGCTTCATACACCCAGTGTGACAGGCAGGTCTGTGACCAGCACCACTTTGGCTGCAGGACTGGATGGCTGCTTGCCCATGCTGACTTTTACTTCCACCCCACCCCCCTCTCTCCCTTCCCTGTTGCAGATCATGTATCTTATGTTATGTGTGCCCATGTGTGCTGAGGTGTTTTTTTGCTCCCCTACATTGTGCTCCCCATTGGAGCACAGTCTGGAGGTGCCTTTTTTGACTATGACTATGATACTGAGTACAGCACAAGCAAAGATCATTGAATACTGATTTCACTTTTACTCTCTCTGGTACAAATGCTTGGATCCAAAGAGAAGCACTCTAAAATCTTTGTTTGGATCTTTGTTTATGTGCGTTGTTTATGACGTAGAACCTTCTGTCTATTGTGATGCCACAAGGTAGAAAACATTTCAGGCCCACCAAACATTGTCAAATATAATACACAGCGATTACAAATGGGAGCATGAATTGATACAGAGAGGTGACTAAAACTAATGGAGTTATGTGAGCAAGTGTTCGATACCTAGGAGCTCAACGTGAAGAAAAACAAGTGATACCTTAATAACATAAAGTTTATAAATATCGGTTTTAAGTATATGTTCTGTGCACTGTGACGTTGACTCAACGGCATTACCAGGCTGCAAAGTGCTGGTTGTACAAACACTTCTGTTAAGTGTTTATTTACATCTGCTGGGGTAAACAGGCTTTCCAAGTGGATCTCTGGATGAGAATGAACATTCATTCTCGTAGATGTAGATCATGGTCAGGTCACATGTATGTTTTCATGGGAGACTTAATAATGTTGTCTCTGTCTCACGATGGCTTGTGTTTGGAAAGCTCAACATTCACACATTTCATAGGGTACTGACAAATCAAACTTGGTGGAGGTAACGCTCCATAAGTTGGCTGCCAACCACCATAAAAGAAGAAGAAGAAGAGGACAAATCAAACCACTGTACAAAGAGACCAAAAAAGTCTGGAGAAGTGACAGTGACAGTGAGACACTTCCTTATTTCCAGATTTCTAGGAAACTCTTTCAAATGAAATCTAGGACAAATCCTGAAGTAGTCTATCAGGCAGAACCTCTTCACTTACTTACCTCCCCATTCCTCCCCATATTATGTCCACAAAAAGGCGTTAGCTTTAGAAAAAAATAAGGGAATTTAGTCACGTGTACAAACAATGAGGTCAGTTGGTGCTTGTGTGTTGTTGCCAATTCACTGAACTTGACATGTCTGGTCTTTGTGTTGACATGAACAATGGGCAAGAGGGAAACGTGTGCCTGGCAAAGCTCTCTATTATAGACAGCAGAGGGCCAGTAGCTTTGATCCCTCTCTCAATGGCAGGGAGGAGTCACACAGGCCATGGACTTTTAAATGGCCCATTGTATGCTTGCTGTTCTGCCTGTGAGTCAACCCTGACATCTGTGTGTATGTTTGAGTGTAATTTATTGGTGTTTCTGTGTGTGTGTGTGTGTGTGTTCTGTTTGCACATGTTTGCATGAGCAAAATGTTAAGAATGTTTATGTATACAAAAGCATTACACACACTTAAGTCCCCCAAAATATTTGTAAACTGCGCTAACGCTGGCCCAATTTAATTAATTGTTAAATTATTTATCTTGGTTAAATTGCTCACAGAGTTCACTAGTAACTAGACACAATCTGCATACCTGGTGAAACTCTGTGATCTCTGGTTTCCAATTATGCTGATCACTTGTTGCTGTCATAAACAGTTCACACATCCATTCGTCTTGGCACAATAGCTCACAAATTCTCACTCAACACATGATTAACCATGTTAGTATAAACACAACACAAGAACCTATACTGGATTCAGGTAAAACCGATGACAGCAGTTGCCTGGAATTAAGCCAAAAAGATTAGGGTGTGAGAAACGTTTTAAAATAATATGCCACATTCAGTTTGTCTAAATGCATTGATGGATCTATTTGCCAACATTTTTTCCATGAACATGAACTAAACTTATAGACTTAATAATACCAGTGAATTTACTTACTCAAGCTGTTACAATTTAAAAATCACCTCTTCGCTTTTTCACATGGGAGTAAAAGGGAATCACGCAGCTCCATCTTTTATTTCAAGAATAATCATGTCAATTTATGTCATTTAATACGCAGGTACAGACTTATGGGGTTGGGAGAGACCAATTTTTTTGACATGGACAACTGAAGTCTCAGCTGATTTAAGAATTTATCTAGATCAATAATCCTAATAATACAATAACATCCCTAACATTCAAGTGGAAAAGTGCAAATTTGAAGACTTTGAAGATAACTAAAAAAAAATAATAATAAAATTAAGTTGTCCTCCAAAGAGGGGTGGTGGGTAAAAAAAAGTCAGTACATTTACATGCACTGAGAAAATCGAATTATCACCTTAGACCTAAGGATGAAAGAGTCTGATCCCTTAGGCTTAATAAAGCCAGAAGTCCATTCAAATCTGTCAAACAAAAAGGAAAGTTACTTTTAAAGTCACTTTTAAAACGTAAACAAAAACATATAAAAGTATAGTTAACTTTCATCTTGGCTATCTGAGTTTGTACACCCATCAGGTGATCTTTGAAATGACAATACACCACAAATGGGTGATTGATTGCTCATTTGATGAGGCACCTTGACACCTATGTACCACTAAAATGTCATTGGCATGACCACTGCGGTTCTCAGGTTACTTCGCACAAACGGTGGCAAACCAGCCCAGTGAGAGAGGGTACCCTCTGTAATAAAAGCCACTATACTTTACTTGCCCACTGAGTTTCATGTGGCCTGGCGTTTTGCATTAAAGTACATTTTAGAGTATATATCATACATTTTTGAGGGCTTAAGCAGTGCAACTGAAGTGTCCCAAAAAAGTATCTTAAGTTGCTATTAAGTGTTTAAATAATATGGCAAAGTATTGTGAGTGTACTTGAAACCTACTGTTGTAGCATTAAGTTGTTCCAAAACAGTATACTGAGGAACTTTAAAAAGCATGTTTCTGGATCGTAGCACACTTTTGAAAAGTGCACTTCTTTTTCAACTGGATAGTATACCTTTAAATCAACATACTGAATCAATTTTGCTCTTTTGGGATTTTTGGGGGAATTAAACAGATGCGGTGTAAAGTAAAATGGAATGCTTTACTACTGTTTAGTCAAGAAAATATTGTTTCGTCTCATTGTAGCTAGTCAAACCTCTAAAGGTGGCTAGGGGTTCCTGAGGATTCTGGTATTATTTCTATTTCTGGTATGCATATTTAACAGGATTGGTGATTCCACTTGCCATTGAGTTAGAGTGTGGTAAAATAGTGTTCTGCCCCTTTAAGAAACCAATATTGTTATGGGAATGATGCGCTCTGCTCTTCCGATGTTTGTCTTGTCCGTGCAGGTGGTAGGTCATGACTTTGGCACACTGAAAAATATTTTGGTATTTTGTTGTTTTTTCTTTAATGCACATGCACCTAGACTTTGATTGACATTTGTGTGAGAACAGAATTGCATATTTATTTGTCCAGTATCTTTTTATACTGTCATGTATATATTTGTTTTCATGAATATAGTTGTGCCCAGTTTGTTTTCGCACAAGTGTAGCAGCATTGCCAGGTCCGCAGGATAGTGATTCCAATTCTTTGTCTATTGTCAGATTAAAAAAAAAAAAAAACTCAACAGGGAGTTTATGTGCTACTTACTACACAATGCACATTGCATCTGTTACAAATATCAGTAGAGCATTATAATAACCCAATATCCCCACACACAATATGACAATATGGGTTTGTTTTCATTCCAGCTTAGCTTGCAATTGGGCAGATCTGTCATGACCACTGAAACATGACCACTGAAACACCTGTTGTTAGATTGCATCTCTTATCTAGCACTGTCATTCTATAATTCACTTTAACAAGCTATTCAAGGAGGAACTATAATTAGCCCTGATACTATAAATATGGAATATACATATATATATATACTGCTCATGTAGACGTAATCGATTACTATGAAACTGGCTTATCATCTATCATAAGTGAAAGCTTGCAGCGGAATTTGTTGGGGGGCCACATTACAGGGTTAGATTTAGACAAGTTAGACTGTTTTTTTTGTTTTCTTTTACATAGAACTCCAAAGTTTTTCCCACACTCTGGCATGTCTTCTGGCCCTGGCTTCACTGCCCTTTTGCCCCATTCTCTTCTGGCTTGTGACCGGCGCTGCCCTACTAAACTGATCAGTGGTGAGCGTGAGTGCTGCACGTGTCCTGTGGCTGGCTGAATGGAGAGGATGTGATCAGAGTGACAGCCCAACACACACAAACTTGCCAGTCAGAAAGACAAAGATCAGGACTGGAATCATCCCCCAAATCTATCCAGATTTCCTTTGAACACAGAACAGTTGTTTTTTTTTCTTCTTTTGTATAATTTGTGTGTGTGTGTGTTTGTGTGTGTGTGTGTGCGTGTTATGTTTTAACTGCTGGTGGATCAAATTTGGATGTTGATATAAACGGTCATTCATGGTGTATTGTTGAGCAATTTTGAAAGAAAAAAACATTATTCGCTTTTGATAATATCCAGACTCACAGAGTTGCTGTGATAAGGCTATGTCTTTTTAGCAAGATAATGACAAGTCCACAGTATGACAAGATAGTCTGCAGTGACTAAAATTAAAATCACTAACCTACCTCTGATGTTTATTGTAAAATTGACAGCAGTATTTTTGAGCTATTTGCCCATTTTATAGGATGTCTAAAGTTAGCTTCATAAGAACTCAACAGTGTTGGGGAGTAACGAGTTACATGTAACGAAATTGCATAATTTAATTACAAATTAAAAGTATCAGTAATCAGTTACATTACTTTGAGAAAATGTGTAATTACATTACAGTTACTTCAAAGACATATTTAGGATTATAATTTCTGTTACATCTTAATAGCTTCTGCAGAAACATTGGTTATATGTTTAATATCAGTTTTGTTCTGCCATTTTCTCTTGTGCACAACATCCTCCATTTACAGCTGAAAGTCTGATACTATTCTGATATGTCTAATTGGTTCTCCTATCATGTTTTAATTTGCAAAAGTAGCCTAATGTACAGTAATGCTGTAAGATTAACCCTGCCAGGTTTCAAAAACTAAAATGGTTGACATATGAAATGAAACTTGCTCATTCCCTAAGTCCCTGGAACCCAGTTGTAATGTATGAGAGATTTGGCCTGTTCAGAATGGTTTAGTATGTCTGTGGTTAAATGTTGACAGTGGTATGCATTATATTGTTGCTTGTATCAAAGCTGTGAATCAAAACAAAAAATAAAATATTTCTTGTCCGGGTTGCTTTGGTCTACAGGGTTAACACTTTATTGAATTAAATTCCTTCTTAACAACGTTTTGATCTGGTGGTTTCATGAGATGAAACACTCATGAGATGCTACACTACAATGTTCGCAAGATTATTTATTCTGCCATGTAGGCAGATTAGGGAAAGGAGGCAACATATTGAGATATCAGCAGTGTGGTCTACATTGTAGCGAGACGAGTTTCTTTTATTATTAGCCTATGAATTCCGATACATTTGAAGTTTGATTAAATCAATAATAACTGATATAGGCTTATACTCTGGTTGGGACAGCCCCTGCGGGTTCTTGCATATCTCTTGCCGGATACTGCAGATGGGATGTGATGGTTGGTTTATGGAATGTGTGGTATGCGTGCTGGAATAAAACAAAAATGCTTTTACGGGGGAAATAGATCGCATTTATTATGTAGAGTTCTTTCAAGAGGCTCATAGTCAATGTATCTTAAAGCACTCCATTTTTTAAAATAATTATAAGTAAACCTTATTCCACTTCATTTATATGTTATCGCATTTGGTCTCATATTGTATAATAAGCATTACCTTTCCCCCAACATATAACTCAAGAATGGTTTGTTCCACAGTAGGTGGGTCTATGCTTCGGGCCTCAGGACGCAGATCAATGAACCGGGCGGGTTCCTGAAACTGGTTAGGCGACCCGAGGTAGAACAAACCTTGGACATCTTTTGCTGTTAAAGTTCATATTTCAGCGTTATCATTGACAGACTATACATAGCCTACATTACTAAAGGCACTCAATGCCCCCGTACAAACAGTGTGATATGCGGATCATTTATGCGTAAAGAAACCCGGGATACTCGTCGACTGAGAGATATTTAGGCTAACGTTACTCTGCATACTTTTTTGGCATCGTCGAGTAAGCTTATCTTCAATCAAGGAGTTAAAATGATCTTTGCGAACACTGCCAACCCAATGAGAACTCTGTACCGTAAGCAGGTAGGTGCTCAAAATAACACTGTAGGCCTTTAGTGCCCTCTAATTGCTACTTAATTAAACGAATTAAATTGTTGCCTGCATTATTGTCTGTTTATTAATGAGTAGGCTAGTGCTATTAATAGTTAGAACTAATGAAAATTCTCACTTATCAGTGTATAACATCTTTAATTGGTTTACATCAAGCTGTTCGTGTCAACTAACCGAAGGCTAGAGTTTGTCTCTTCGTTTTCTTGATTACAATGGTTGTAAGGTTAGTTGAAAGTAATTTAATCAGCTGATGTTTTTCTATTTTAATAGATAGATAGATATTTTATAGATATTTCTGTGGTCATCGCCTATGTGATTTTTGGGGGTAGGGTGACGCGTTCGTAGGCTAGTGGGTCCTGAGCGCCGCACAGCCTAGATGACCTTTGTCGTGATAAGGATGGAAGCCTCGCTGAAAAAAACGGCTTATGAAGCCTCTTTTCGAAACGATGGGGGTCTGTTTGGTTGCAGATGTAACATTTTCCCGTATATTTCGTGATAACAGGTTACAGCTCTACAGTGCATTTAAGATGCTGTTGTTGCCTACAAGCATCTCCCTTAGGCTATTAACGTTACATCCGGTTTAACGTTATAGGTTGAGTGAATTACCATCCCTGTGCCGGGTAAAGGGATACGGTTAATGCCGATGAACAGGAATCGTCCAGTATTTAAAAAAAAGCTGGACCCTCCCTTCCTTACGGTTTCCCAAACACATCCCTCTTCAGCCCTTAACTGTCTTTTGTCTTAAATCTGTATCACAACACTGAGTCTATAGCTGACCCAAGCTTGTGACTCTGTAATCAGGCAATGTCAGTTCGCCTGTGTGTTTTGAAGGAGGCTTGAAAATATCTGATATTGGTCTTTTGGTATCACGTTGTTTATAATTACAACAAGTTCTTACTCTGTATATTATGACATCGGCAAAAATTAAATTCGCCGTTGGTAGCCTATATTCATTGGGAGTTTTACTGTCCCAATCGAAGGACAGGGTGGCAAGATGCTCAAAGCGGAGGAAAGCTCGGGTGCTTATGCATATTAATGAGCTGCCATTATAGCAGTAGCCTAGTCCGGGTCAAAGCATCCAGGGGTGTGGCCACATTGAGGAAGCAAGAGCGAGTGTCATCTCAATGATGGGCTATAAGATAAGCCTAATGTATCCACTCTGATGCCCCCCTCAGGAGTGACCCGTTCAGCAGAGTTTTGTGAAATTCCCCCTTACATTCTGCTATGACTGTGTTTGTGTGTCTGTAGGCCTATGTGTATTAACAGTGGAGCAAGTTAGACACTGTGACAAGAAAAATGCTCTGTATGTGCCCTATACATGTGATTCAGTAAAAAACTAATGGAAAGTTCACACTTTGTGCAGAGGTTAATGTGGCCCAGCGATTTCCCAGTTTACACAAACCATATGGCCAGAGATGACTGTTCCTCATAGCTACGCAATCTCAGGGATACCCGAACAAATACTAAGAGATGGCCCTCCAATCTCTGTCTCTCTCTCTCTCTCTCTCTCTAAACCCCCTTTCCCTCTAACGCTTGTTGTCCTTCTCTTTCTCTTTAGTTTAATTTCTACTCTCTTCTGTCTCTGTTCTTTCTATCCTTTCTCTTCCTTCCTCTCGCTCTCTCTCTGTCTCTGTGTCTGTCTGTCTGTCTGTCTGTCTGTCTCTCTCTTGCTCTTCTGGATTCTTTGGATTTGGATTCTTTACTTAGCCTCTCTGAAACACCTTAAATATTTGTTTTTTTATTCTTACTGTTACATTGCAAAGAACCTCTGGTACACTGTTTTGACAGGGAAGAGTCGATAAAAGAACACTCCGGGGAAAAAAAAGCTTTTTTAAGAATTCTTCTGGACCTTTGCTGGTTGAAATAATTCTTTAGACCTGAAAAGCATTCCAAGAAAACTTTAGGGAATGGGCAAAAGAAGAATTTGATTCCAGAACAGTGCTGATGTGACTGCCCTCTCACTGTTGATTTGCGAATATTTGGCTTTGTAGCCTCCTTCTTCCTGACCTTTATGACTGACTTGTGGCCACCTTCCAATTTTTAACATTCATTCACTTACAGTTTAATCAGTAGTTCTTTTGTCCCATATTCTTTGAATCACTCCATTTTCAAGACATGCACCCCTACAAACACAGAGAAACACACATAAAGCGACCTTAAGGAAAAATGTCCAGATGCGCCCTTTAGCTTTGGCCTCTTTGAGAGTGGCAGTTGATGTTACACGGAAGTAAAAATGTCTCTTTCTGGCTATCCCATGAGGAGGAATTATTAAGATTCCCAACTCATGCATCCTCAAAATAACTGATGTGTTTCACCTGGTGTTGAAAATGCCTCTGGACCTCACCCAAGAGGATGTGCTTGTCAGTTGCAGTTATATGTGACACCTAAAATATAGGGCCCTGCAAGAGGAAAAGGTGATGCTTTGACTGAGTTTGCAGAATCAAGACTTTGAAAGAGAGAATGTACAAATAAACACAGATGTGTTACATTTATTTTCCATCATAGTAACTGACGTAAAGGTAGAGTGGAAGGTCCTTTCATCCAACAAAGAGATGGAGTGACTTTAGAGGTTACAGCGAGTGGTGTGTCCCCTCGGCCACAGACTGTGACATGATGGGGTGGAATGAAGTGAGTGTGTTTGTGTTACCTGAGTGTGTTTGTGTGAGAGAGAGGATATGTGCCCACGCTTACATCAGTTTCATGTGTGTGTTTGCATGTGAATGAAATTGACAGTGAAAGCTGAACTTGTGGGACTTGTGTCCCCTCGTGTGAGCAAGAGAGGGTTAGATTATTGCTTTTGGAGAAGTAGGTTAGTGTGTCAGAGCACATGTAGCTTCTTGTTATGGTGTGATTCATTGGGTGTGAATGGTTTGGAGACGTCTGAAGAAGTTTTTGTGTTTTAATTCAGCATCTGTGGAAAATTTCATTGGTGGCCATTTTATTTGTAAGGAAAGTGCTATGTGGAATGGATGCAGGTTTAATGAATGAGTCAGCGGAAGGAAGTGATTCAGCACTGTGGGCTGTGGTCAGGCCCTGGGATGAAGCATGTGGTGCATGAGGGGCCCCCATTCTCTGCCGTATCGGTACCCTCCCTTCACCTCAGCCCTCTCTCTGTGTTAGGTCCCATTTCATATTGACTCAAATGACTTTGAAAGAAAATAACCGATGAGACATTGGATGGGGTTTGGAGGGATTGGCATTTTAATGACAATGCAGATTGCTCAGAATTCAAATTAGTAATGGAGCAGCCCCAACCTGGTGGGCTCTCATAACTCATGGCCAGATGGGCCTGCAAAACAAATTTGAATTTGTCAGTGGTACTCTGGATTTCCAGGCTTCTTTATTCCCATACTGAGGGAGAGAATGCTATGAGGGTACATGAGGATCCTATCACTGCAGCTTAAAGGATAGTTGGACTGTGAAAATCCAAATCTGGATCACCTTGTCACCCCAGTCTCCTAGGCAGGAAAACAACAGGGAGACAGAAGAGAAGGGGAGACAGAGGAAGACGTATGGAGAGAGGGAGAGAAAGAAAGACAGAGATCGAGGGCTGGTTGTATTTCAGTGTGAGACAGAGGAGATGTAAGCTTTCAGACAGGCCCTTGGGGAATGGAGCAATGAGATAAGAGAGGTGGTTTGCAGGTCGGGACAAGAATGCCTCATTGTGATGGCTCTGGAAAGGGGGTGTGCTTTGTGCCTAACAGGCGATACATTAAATGTGATGCTGTGTGTGGGGGGTGGGGCGGGGGGGCATAGGTGGGCAAACTTACCTTGGCACAAATTATGCTATGTGATCATTGAAGGGACAGAAGGGTTAATTACCGTACTGTGCTGCCATAAAATTACCACAGACATTCATCCACAATCTTGAATCATAGTCCTCATTCTTGGTAATGCATTTTAACAAGACAGGTCACTTATTAATCTTCTTCCATTGACCTGGCAGCCTACTCCTGTGACACCTGGCCATCCCATGGCTCCACCCAGTCCAAGCACCAATGGCACCACCAACACCACCAATGGCAGCAGCAGCAGCAGCAGCAGTAGCACCACTGGATGGGAGCAACTCAGCAAGACCAACCTGTATATTCGTGGCCTACCACCGTCTACCACAGACCACGACCTTGTCAAGCTCTGTCAGCCGTGAGTATGGTACTACATACTACAGCATTCCATAGAGAGTGGAGAGAATATACCTGTTTATTCGTGTATGATAATCTTGCTGTTTGTGGTTGACTACTCCAGTGTGAATCAGTCAATAGCCTTGTTGCTTGAGGTCACCGAGTCGCTAGGAAAAAGAATGAGAAAATTTCATGCAACAGAGATGGAATAGCGAATTGGCAGCTTACATAAAACAATTTTACAATTTACTGTTGTAAGTTGGACACAGGAAAGGTGGACACACTAAGCTAGTTGTATCTCGTCTAGAGTAGATAGGCTTTTAGAACATGTATAACAGATTTTAGTAGTAGGTCAAAATGTGTCAGTGAGACACTTCTGGAGCGGAGTTGTGTCTGTATCATGTTGGTACAGCATATGAAAGGATGATGGAATATGTCCAAACTTATTTTTTTCATCAGGATATGCTTCTAGTTATGCTTTTAGGAAATGTATGATTTAGGTTTTTTAGTCAGCTTTCCTTTAACTATGAAATCAGTTTTATTATTTCTCAAATTCTGTTTTATTATTTTTTTTCCATATTCCGTTTCTGTCTCCACATGCTCTCCAATACTCACATGCCCATACACTGTGCCCTCTTTCAGCCTGTACCAGATAGGCTAGTCTATATATGTATATGGATATAAAAATATATAATCATCGTGAATTGGATATTGTTGTAGTGTAGGCCTACATATGTGATTAGGAAGTCAATGTTGACAATGCCATCATTTTTTACAAAAATCTTTTCAGTGAAAGTAGGCACATCAGTCCTCTTAAATATTTCAATGCTGTTTCCATGAACAGTTGTAGAAATCCATGTCAATGTTCTAAACATTGTTTAAATAGGCTGTTGTTACTTCTAACCTATACTGACAGCAACAGGCAGTTAAAGCAGTTTTACTTTCTCTCGTGTAGATGTGCACACTTACTCAATGAGACTGAGCTCTCTGACTGCACCTCATTTTATGCATCTATCAGTATGTATTATAACACAAACTTAGAAAGTATCTACTGATTGAGAAAATATTGTTTTCTTTTTCTACTGGTCCATTGAGAAACGATGTCTTGTCAGGAGGTAGGCTACTTTAGAAATGTTGTACATAAACAAGCTCACATGATGAAAGTTCGTGATGGTTACAGGGTAGAGTGCAGCAAATTGTTGAGCCAAAGTGCTTTAATTAAAGAGAAAGACAAATGATTTAAATGATGATTTAAATGAATAACAATACGTTATAATAGAAAATAAATTAAATTAAAATAATTGAAAAATGTGAGCAAGAGCATGACAGACAAATTAAAGTATTGATAATGGCAAATAAAATATTTAGCTGATGTAATGAGTGACATAACTACCTGTGTCTTGTATTCCACAGGTAGCTAGTAGAGTCATGTGCTCTCTTTTCTTTGTTCCTGTTAAATGTCTGGCAGCTTCATTTTGAAGAAGTTATGACTTTGCTCGTGGCTTGTGGCAACCCCACATATAAGGAGTTATAATAATTCAGCTGTGATGTTATAAAGGCATGGACATGTGCTTCTAGGTTCTTGTAAGATGGGAATGCAATTTTTATATGATTTTAAGTTGATCTCTTCACCTCATTACTAACTTAAAATGTACTAAAATTTAAGGAAGTATTAAGAAAAACACCAAGATTTCAAGGTTGCTTAATGGGTAAGCTCAATCAGGTGTGACAGAGAGGTAAAGCTAGGTGTCATTTGCATAACAGTGATATTGGATATTGTATTTTGCAAAAATTGGGCCAAGGGAAAGTATACATAAAGGAAAAAAGGAGAGGACCCAAAATGGAACCTTGGGCACCATAAAGGATGGGTGCAGAGGATAAAAGACAGTTTTTTGTTGCTAGAGTTTCTAGCAACGAAAGTGACCCATCAACATGTACCAATATTTGGAGAATTTGTTCTCTCATCCAAGCAGACCACCACCAGTCATCATCAGGCTTTAAATAATTAAGAATGTTTGCTTATTTAAAAGAAAGTAGCTTCCTAGATTCTACTACAAGCATGTGTTCCATAACTGTAGCAATGTCAAGGAATGGAATTCCGTAGCTCAAGTCACTTTGTATTTCTTAGCACATGACCTTTCTGTCATGGAGCAAAGCAGTATGTCATGATGCTCGTTTTTTATCTTAAGGCTTTATTGTATTTTCACATGGAACAAACATACAACAACCCACATCCCACCTAACACCATCACACCACTATTTTTAAAATGTATAATGTGAATATTATACATGAGAAGATGCTCAAATGAAGTATTGTGCAGCCCTATTCACAATGATGAACTCATACACACATGCATACACACCACATACATCCTCTCCCTTTCACTTTGACAAACGCACACATAGAGAAACACTCAGAGAGAGATTGAGTTGGTGTGCATGTGCTATGTCTTTCACCAGGGATGGGGACTTCCCTCAGGCTGGCATCTGAATGTGATGATTGTCGTGTTTGTGTTTTTCCTCCTGTGTGTGATTTCGTCCCCCCTGGCACCATTACAGGCCCACAAGGGGAGGCACTCAACCATGTCGCCATCGGTAACAGCAGCTGTTTGTGTTTAGCCACCTTTCAAAACTACTGTGAAACCTTACACTAGTCAGAAGGCTGTGGATGTAATGTACTGCTTTCAGTTGTACAGGAAACCTTGAAAAGAAGGGAACATGTTTTTCTTCATATGCATTTCTGTTGCTATATTTCATCCATGGAGAATGAGAAATTGCAAGCTTGCTAAAACAATCTCAAACCCAGTCAACAAGGTAACTAAATTGGAACACCAACCAGGGATTCATTTGCCTGATTACAATTAGGCTATCACTGAAACTGTTGCAGTAGTTCAACATGAACTGTGCCACTGTAATGTGGTGTGAGTAATGTAGAGTTGCAGTCTGCATTTAGAACTATCTTTAGGCAGGCATTAAAGCCCTCTATACTCTGACGATGGTCGTTGTGATATAGTAAACTTCTCTATATTCTTCTGATCCCACCCTCCAACCCTTTATGTTCCTCTCGTCCTCCTCTGCTTTTGGGAGCAAAGCCATTGCCCTGGCAATTCTGGAAATTGATTCTTTAGAGTCAGTTAGCAAATAGCTGTAATCCCCCTTGGCTGGTTTCCTGGTTGAAGGTTTAGTTGAGGTCACTGGAGTAACAAGAGAACCAGATTGAATCAGGCTGAGCCATGAGCTTAATAGGCTTTCAGATTTCACATTTTTATGGAATGGTGACATTCAGGGAGGTAATTACAAGGGGTGGCCTATCTGGTGGACCTGTCAGAGACTAGCCAAGGTTACGGAAAGATCTCTTTAAATCACAGCAAATTATAGGCCAGCTTGTGTGTGTTGGACACATGATGATACAAGAAGGGGTCCATTCAGCAGACTTCCAGGGGATGAGTAGCTGGTCAGGAGAAGATTGTTGTGGCTTTAAGGTTGAAGCCCTTTGGCTCGATGAGACAATCCAGCCCATATATTTTAATGTTTAAATGTCCTTGACTGAAGCATGATGGTCTTTATTTGGGTTTATTTGGTAACTATTCGGCATGCCCTAAAAATTCCCATAATTTCAGGAAATCCCATAATATAAACGATCCCTATCTGTTTGGCATCATGGCTGCGACCCGTGTGTATCACAAGCAGGAAGTGCATCTCAAGGGCAAGGTCACCAGTGGGCCCTGAAACATCTGTGAAATGGCTTTGGACACCCTCAGTGTGTTTGCTTCCTCACTTAACATAACATTCCCTAAAATGTTGTTTATTCTTGACTTTTTTCTTGACAATTTGCTCACGCACACATCAAGTTGGATCTACACAGATATCTCTGGAAAAGTGTGCTTTATTCATTTTTTCTAGCCCAGGAATGAAAATATTCTTTAAGGGAGCATAAAGGAAAGAGGGTTGGGAAAATGTCAGTGGAATGCAGTTCAATGGGGTTTCATGTAGTATTCATCAAGAGAAAAACATGAAATATAAATCTCTCTTAGCTGCCAAGCATGCCATTTGGCCTTACAGTGTATAGCTTTTTTCCTACATGAAAGGTCACAGATAAATCAAATCTAGCAAGACAAAACACACACACATACCCTCAAATTTTTGCAGGACAGACATAGAAATAGTTCTTTCAGCTTTTCTCTCTATATCCCTGACCTATCCCTGGAGGATGTACATGTGTACACACACACAACATGGACACACATATACGCATGTCATGACATGACTTCCAGATGCCCCTCCACCTTTTCTGTCAGATCTGTCAGCGTCTACTTTCTGTTGATAATTGAGGGATTTCCCTTTCCTGCAAGCTCTTGCAATTATTCACCTCTGACAGCTATTATTCAGCTAAGGTGAAGTGTGTGCGTGCGTGTGTGTTAGACTGTCTAATAAGCTGAGCTCCAATCCCCCCATACCCCTGCAGTTCTCTCACACGACTGGAGAACAGCCTTAATAATGGGGTCAAAACAACTTGATCGATTGAGGTAAAAAATTCTTTGTTCAAGTCATTTGTTCAGACTGTGTTTCTTGTTCCACAAGGATTGAGGTCATCCATAATCCTTAAAGGATTCTGACCTCTGAAGGTACTCTGCAGACTCTAAGATGCAGTGTTTATTATCAACTCCTGTGTCTTACATTAGAGAAAAGTGTGTTTTAAATGTACATGTTGTGAGACCTCTCCGTCCTGTCAGTGAACCCTAATAGTCATTGTGAATACAACATAAGAACAACATTCATTTGATGTAGATGGTTGCTACTGAAGATGGCAAACCATCAAATGAAGAATTTTCTGGTACTAATAGCCTAAGTGTTGCTGAAATCTGTGATCCCTGTTGCTGTACTTTTGGAGTGGTTATTTGCTGTCTCTGTCTAGCCCAATCGTACGTGTAGAGGGGAGTGGTCCAAAGTGTCGGACACAACTGCTGAGCTTTATTGATGTGTGGGTTTCTATTTGTTCTATTCTGTTCGTGGTGTTTTGTAATTTTTAAAGTGGTTTAATTTCTTTTTCATGCAATTACAGATAGAATGAGAGATTAGGCTAGTGTTATAATGCCAGGCTTACCCTTCTCATTTCCCATTCGCTAATTTTGCCATGGATGTGTTCTAGTTCTATTTAGCTAGGTATTGTTGGATGTGTTCTAGTTATATTCAGCTAGGTATTGTTGTAGATTGGCCTTTGTGGCAGTACGTGTTGTATGGCAAAGCAGTGCCGTTACAGATCCTGGGTACAACATCTGGCACATATTGATACTACCACAAGCCGTCTGTGCATGGCTGTTGAAGCCTACATCCTCTTTGGTAATTGCAGATAGGCATTGTTGTTGATTGGCCAACATTGATTGAACACATATTGTGCCATAAAAGAATGCCTTTATGGCTTGCAGGCACAGCATCTGGTTCATCTGTATATTATCTTGTCTCTTGGATACAGTGGGAGATAACAAGATGTGTAATATGTCAACTGAAAAGCTACACACAGTTTTAACGATTTAGTAGTCTGGGAGAACACCACTGAATCAAGGACTTGCTTCTGAAGTTCTTGTTCCCCCCAAGCTTCAGGTTCCTCATTTAGGAAGAGTTGTGTGGGCCTCACAATTCCAGTCTACATGCAAGCTTCCACACTCTTCTCATCCTGAGGTTGCTTACCAATCAACAATGCATATCTGTTCTCTTCCCTCACAGGTATGGAAAAATTGTGTCCACGAAAGCCATCCTTGATAAGACAACAAACAAATGTAAAGGTCTGTGTATGTATATTATTGGTGCTTTTCAGCTTTCCCTAAACATTTAGCAAACATTTGCTAAATTTTACGTTAAAGGTACTCTATGCAAGAATTTTAGGTTCATTTACCAGCTTCATGGCACAAAAAAATCAGTTACTGTATTGGGAGCTCTGTAGTTAAAATAACCTTTAACTCGATGTTGACAGTTTTAGATGTTTGTTTCAGATCCGTATAAAAGAACAGTTGACAATAGCAGATCATTTTTCTTCAGTAATATCTGTTCTCCATCTCCAGGTTATGGGTTTGTAGACTTTGACAGTCCGACATCAGCACAGAAGGCTGTCTCAGCACTGAAGACCAGCGGTGTCCAGGCGCAGATGGCAAAGGTATCATGCACTTGTTCCCAATCAGCCACCAGAACTGTCAAGATTGCTTAATATTTGTGAATTTTGCTGATTTTGCATGGTTTGATCTCCAGTAACGTGGAGCTCAGCAAGGCCATGGTGTGTTCAACAGGGCTTTTCTGCATTGCCATTTGGTATCTGCATTTCAGTTGCATGTGGAAGCCTTCTGAAGAGGGCAGAAAACAGAATTTACAGACTGACCCAGTCATTAGATCAGTATATTTCTCTGTCCATGTAAAGGATAGGGCTTAGTTTCTACCAGGTTCTAGAATGCATCACAGTAATGTTATGATGATTGTTGGACATGGTTTGCAAGCAGTGTTCAAGTGTATTCAAAATTAGCTGAAAAATAATGTCAAGTCATTGGACTACAGGTTTTCTGTGGCATGAGTTTGGTTTTTATGGGCACTGTACTGTCCTAGGCTGGCATAAGCCATCAGCAGATCTAAACATGCCAAAAATAAAGTAAAGTCACATTTGATTAGTTAATGAAAATCTACAGTGGCTGCACATTTTGAATAGAAAGATAATGTATTTGCATACAGAATGATGCATATAAATTTTATTCCATGTTACCAGAGAAACTGGCTATGGAGTGTGTAGAGTACTACAGTCCATCTTGCCTAGAGAGGCCTGATGAGCCTTTGGCTGCAGTTTGCAGGTGATGGGTGGATCACTCACTGAAGATTCATCTGCTCTTATTTTCTGTCTCCAACTAAACTGCCGGTCAACACATTACATATTACTTCAGCACCTCAATACAGCCCATCCCAACAATCTGTGTGTCTGTGGATGTGTGCTTGCTTGCGTGCGTGTGTTTGTGTGTTTGTGTGTGTGTGTGTGTGTGTGTGTGTGTGTGTGTGTGTGTGTGTGTGTGTGTGTGTGTGTGTGTGTGTGCGCGCACGCGCTGCGTGCATATGATGAAGTAGTTGTCCTCTGAGGAATAGACTTGTTTGGTTCATTCTGCTGATCTCATTAGAAAAGCTCAGGAGTGGTGCATACATCACTGGGAACCAATCAAGGGTACTATGCAAATCAAAGCTTCATCTCCATGGCTACAACCCTTCATGAGCAAATAGAACGTAGGGAGGTGGCGTGATTAGTCAGATTAGCCCTGAAAAAAACGGAATGGCACAAGAAGCCTTGTTGTGTGAGACAGCACACAACAGCACAAAACTGCTTGTGTTGTATGATGGAATTAAACATCATGTGGGGATAGCATGTAAAGTCACTAGGTTTATTTTGACTTGTATTCATGGAATACAGCATATTCAACAAAACTCTTCCTGTCTATTTACTACTCAATGTAGCCTACTCTGTGATATTGACACAGTTGTTTTGGTACCCGGGTAGCCAGAATTCTGTTCTTTGACCAATGTTAATAAATTGTCTACACAATGGCAATGAAATGATTCTGTATTGTATAGCAGCCTACTGGTACAGTATGCTGCATTCTGTCTTTAAGATGTCTACATTTTAAATTGCCTGCTTTCTTGCCTTCTGTCAAACTGGCTGTTAAAACTAATGAAGAAGTCTGTTTTCTGACATATTATGCATGTCACGTTGTAAATTCTAGGGCAAATGTCTCTAAGTTGAGAATATGTTTGGGTATGATATTTAAATTATGCCCGTTTTCAGCTGTCACATTTCTCTTAAATTGGAGAGATACAAACATTTTGTAAATTACATGTAAGCCCTGTTATGAAATGATTCCTACGCTTACATTTGTGCCGGATCTAATTTTTGTTTGATAAATGAGGGCAATTGTGTTGTGCACACATTAGATCTGTCTCCATGGTGTGTTTATTTGCTAATTCTGCCAGTTGATCCCAGACACTAACAATTAGGAGTTTTGTCTCTGTCTTTGGTTAGACTTAATGTCTTTAGCATTAACTGTCCTGCTCCTGGTCCCTCATCCCCACCCCTGCCTCCAAATGTCTGTCTGTCTGCAGCAGCAGGAGCAGGACCCCACCAACCTCTACCTGTCCAATCTGCCCGTGTCTGTGGACGAGCAGGAGCTGGAGAGCTTGCTTAAGCCCTTTGGCCATGTGGTGTCCACCCGCATCCTCCGAGACACACATGGTGTCAGCCGTGGAGTGGGCTTTGCCAGGTGTGTGTGTGTGTGTGTGTGTGTGTAAGTGTAAGTATAAGTGTAAGTATAAGTGTAAGTGTAAGTGTAAGGATTTGCTGTGTGTACTCAGCATTAATGTATTCTCTTGCCATTCTCATACTCTGTCTACCTCTTAGGATGGAGTCAACAGAGAAGTGTGATGCAGTCATCTCCCAGCTCAATGGCAAGTTCATCAAGACAGCAGGCATAATGGGTAAGAGCTAGAGTCTCCTGTGGTTCAGTTGGCACAATTAGCCCTGCCAAGCCCAAAACTTGTGTGTGTGTATGTATGTGTGTGCGTGTGTGTGTGCGCAAATGTGCATGACGCGCATCTCAAAATAGATTGCTCACACTTCGTCACTCTGACATAGCCATAATATCGAAATCCAAGCACGTTGCTATAGTCCTTCAAAGGGAACAACATTATATTGTAGATTTAGCATAATTTTAACCCCAGTATACAGATTCCCAGATTCCATCTTGTAGAGGGCAAAATTCACTGCATGTGTTTGTGTGTGCATCTTGTAAGCTATTGTTGTAAGGAATCTTTATTATCATTAAAATTATGCTGTAAATTAAAGCTGTCAGAATCACCTAATATCTCTCTCTCCCTCTCTCCCTCTCCTCCTCTCTCCCTCTCCTCCTCTCCTCTCTCTCTCTCCCCCTCTCCTCTCTCTCTTTCTCTCTCTCTCTCTCTTCTGTCTGCAGGTTCCTCTGAGCCACTGCTCTGTAAGTTTGCAGATGGAGGTCAGAAGAAGCGACAGACTCAGGGCAAATACACCCCAAATGGGAAAACATGGTCTCGGGAGGCTGAGGGGCGACTTGTAAGTTTAGTCCTCTACTTAAACTCGTGTGTACGTGTGTGTGCGTGTACCATGTATGTGTTTGCAGGTGTATGTGTTTGCCTTTCAGATGTGATGTGTGGAGAGTTCTGTATAGACCACAACGTAGTTTGTTTTCTTTTGTTTGATGGGTGTGTCAGAAAAGTCAGTCTATTAGCATTGATGTGATCAAAAACACAATGCATTAAAATGTCAGTGAGCACAGTATCCACCTCCAGTTGAAGGATAAGTGAAAAGTTAAAAAGAAAAATGTAATCAGGCTTGGATAAAACAAATAGTAAATGATGACCCTCTCAGCTGCACCTATGCAAGTAACAATGTGTTCAGCGCACCACTGTTTCAATATTGAATTTTGAATATTGAATAAAACCCAAATTTTAAGGCATACCAGGTAACACTTTTTTTTAGCAGTTTTTAGGTAAATTTACCAGCTTCATACACATTCTGATGGTTAAAGGGATGCACTAACATTTGGTGAAATACTCATTTTCCACCTCCTCACTGGTCAGTTTAGTTTTACCTTTCTCCAGTTCATCCAGCCGTTCAGCCAAACTGGAGAAAGGTAAAACTCAATTGTTTAACTCGGGGAGGTGGACAATGGGTGTATTTCCCCAAACAAGGGCGTATCCCTTTAAATAGTTCATTACAGGGTAAATGAAAGCTCTTTCGGCATTCCTCTATTGCGTAATTGTGCAGTTACAGCATACACAATATGAACTCACCGCCACGCCATTAAACCAAACAAAAACTGAGTGAAACTGATATTGCATGCATTACCTTGTCAGTGAACATAATTTCACGAAAATGATCATTGCTGGTTCCTGTGCTTTAGTTTGCAGGCAAATCCACATGAATTGGTGAGAATGTACAATGATGTTGCTGTTCTTTTTTTTATTTTATTTTCTTTTATTTTATTTTAAATAGCGCCTGTGGGGAGAGGTTAAGAATTGCTTGCTTGGTACTGCTCCAATACCCAATCCTAGATTTTTGTGGATGTTTGAGTATGCCTTCATGTGGTTGACAGTATTAGCATGTAAAGATCATCTTTAACTGTGTGTGTGTGTGTGTGTGTGTGTGTGTGTGTGTGTGTATAGATTGGTTTGCATACGGAAATGTTTTTGTAAAAAGCCTACATGTGTTTACATGTGTCATTGCATTTATATGTATGGGTGAATAGAATTGTATGTGTCCTAAAAGTATTGTGGTTGTGTTCATTCTCTGCCCTTCTCAGAGTGGAATGACCTTGACATATGACCCCACCACTGCCACCATGCAGAATGGGTAAGTGGTGCCACCTTAGCATCTCCCCCACCACTGGCTTCCCACTTCTGCTGAGCACTGTGCTAGTGAGACAAAGTATAATTTGGATGTCTGTCTCTCCCTCTCCGTCTCTGTCTCTGCACAGGTACTACCCTCCTCCCTACAACATTGGCAGCAGGCTAGTCCCTCAGACCGCCGTGGCTCCCTATATCTCTCCCATCTCCTCCTACCAGGTGAGCCAGCAGGCCCATCACCACCCACCCCTCTTCCTTCCCCTCTCTGTCATCCTAGTGCAACCAAAGGTCATTGAATACTGTCCAAGATAGTGCAACATAATACGTTTACGTTTACATTTATGCATTTAGCAGACGCTTTTATCCAAAGTGACTTACATTTTGTCAACTGTCAATTGTTCAGGGCCCGTCTCCTCTAGAGCAACTTGGAGTTAAGTGCTTTGAACAAGGGCACAATGGTGGCAGCTGGGATTTGAACCCTCAACTTTCCAGGCTGCTAGCAGGGTTACTAGCCAGGTCCCTGCTACACTACCACTGCCCTATTGTTTCAGTTGGAGCAAATGTGTCTGTATAAGTAGGAATGTCACATAACATCACAATATAAACTTTTCAATGATCTTCTGTATCAGTGGATGAGGGCTTAACTCTGGTCTGCATAAAGGGAGACACCCCCCCCCGCCTTGCAAAAATGGAACACAGAACTTAATGAACGTTTGCGCCTCTCACTCCGCTTTTACCCTCTCTGGTTCTACTGTATAGCCTATAGAAAACCATTGCTGACATATGTCACCCTATAGAAATGAAATTATTGGGCCCAGTTTCCATTCAGCAGTTTGGAGGACCAAAAATGTGACTTCAGCTGCATCAGGTTGTTCACACAGGCAACATTGCTCATTAGTAAAGGAATGGTTTGCTGACCAAGCCCGTTTCTATGGAAACTGAAAAAATAACTAAGGGAGAGAATGAATACAGATGAGATGCCAAAGGACATTCCAGTCCCCGCCCCCCCTTCAACTCCTCCACCAGGTTCCACACAGGCCCATGTACTCTCTCTCTCTGTCTTACATAAATACACACACACTCTGTCCTTCACTCTTTCTCTCCCTCTCTCTTCATTCACACATGCTACTGGCCCATCGCTTTCTCGCTGAAATCCTCTCGCTTGTGGGCTCGTTACCAAGGTTTTCTGTGTACTAGTCACTGCTAAAGTGTCAGAAGTAAACACATTGTAAGCTATTATCACACACCTTACAGTTCACTCACTTGTCTCACAAATGGTGAGATTGTGGTAAATGGTAAGAACTACAGTTTTTCTGCATGAACTGTGTAAATGTCTGTACTTGACTTCTAGGAACCAAAACCAAAGATGTTTTGTCTCTGAAACAGCAATAATGTAGGGAACTCACTGTTTCAGTTAACTGTCAATCAATGGTATTCCTTCTTTTGAATTGATAATCACCTCACTCGCTGAAAGTTAAAATAATTTTGGTAACACTTTACTTCAGGGGTCTTGTATAATAAAGTGACATTTGATGTAGACTTCATAAGACTTTCATGAAATATTAAAGAAAAACGCCAATGCTGCTTTGCTGTCGTTCTGTCTTCCACATTCATGAAAGGTTTGGTATGAATGTTGAGTCATGTCTCATGAAACAGTCATGAATGCTTTATGTGCAGTTTATGACAGCTGCTATGAATGTGTTATGAAGGGACCCGTCAAGTAAAGTGTTACCATAATTTTATCTCGGTTAGTTGTCACGCCTGTCGCTGCCAGTGTAAAGCACATTTACATTGCGTTGTCCGTCATAGCTTGGTGAAGCTATGTGTGTGAATGGGGCTTAACACACACACAAATTAACAATCTGCATTTATCATCACTGTAACAAATAATTGCTTTTGCATCCTTGCTCTTAATCTTTCCAGAAATCATTGCTAGTCTGTATGTAGTGTTGTAGTCCAGAATTTGAGATACGCCAAAAAAAGGCAGGCATAATACTCACTTGAAATCCCCGGCTGCCTCTGTATGCAAGTCCCAACTGTGAGGCCTCAGTAGCAGCATGGAGTTGGTGTGTTCATAGGCTTGAAAGCCTGTCTCTTCTTCAAAATCAGTGACTCTGCCTCATTACTGCACATGATTGGCATTGGTGAGCAAGGACTGGGGGGGGCTTCATGAGCATGATGGAGCTTTGACTTGGTGTGGTGTGTGTGTGTGATTATAGGTGCAGAATCCTCCCTGGATGACGCATCAGCCTTACATCATGCAGCATCCGGTAAGAGAATAATCCACCCCTATTTCTCCTCTTCCATCTCGAGCTCTTTGTTTTTCTCGCTCTTTGTCTCCCTCTCTTGCAGCTGACCACAGTTTCACAGCTCTGCTTTCATCTCCTCCTGTTCTGTGACTTGGTGTGACTGTGGATTGAAACCAGAGCTCACATTCTGAATATTACTCTTACTTTGTGTGTGTATATAAGTGTTTGTGCGTGTGGCTGCTTTTGTGCTTGACTGCACACTTTGTATCCAAGTTGAGGGTGGAGCATAGGGAATAGGCAAATGCCTGCAGCTGAGTGTGTGTGTGTGTGTTTGCATGTAGACGCATGAGGTCTGGGGCCATCTGTATGTCCTACACAGATGGTGGTGAGTAAAGGAAGTGTGTCTGCCCTGCACTCATAGGGAAATGCAGCTTTTTAAAGCCATGCCCATTTTCATACAGTCTCCCCACCTTAGCCTCCATCAACAAGACAGCCTGTGTGTCCTTTTACCCCTGTGCACACCACTGTCCTGTCTGCGTGGGTTTTGCATTTGGCCTATAGAGCTGCTCAAGGCCAGTGATGCCTGCAGCCGGTATCAGGCCAGGAAATAAATAAGCGGGCGAATAGTTTTGTAATATTGAGACACTTTCTCCCTTCTCATGCCCCCTTTCTCTCATTCTTTACTTTTATATTTTCTTAATATTAATATAATCTTAATCTTAATATAATCGTGATATTTTCTATAATCTTCTGGCATAATAAATTGTTTTCATTTTCCTCTTTCTCATTCTCTTTCTTCCTGTCCTTTCTTCTGTGTGCCTTTCTCTGCAGGGAGGGATTTTGCCTCCCTCTATGGAGCACCCTATGGCATTGCAGCCCTCCTCCATCATGTCTCCTCTCACGCAGCAGATGGGGCATCTGTCTTTGGGCAACACAGCAGCGGTGAGCCTTTCCCCCACCCATTTCTCTCCTCTCCTCTCCTCTCCTCTTTCTCCTCCTCCTCCTTGTGCTTCTGTTGCTGCTCTGATTCCTCTGTGCAGAGCTGCATCTTAGGATTGGCTTGTCAGTCATGGTCAGGACTGCTACAGCACCAGCAGCATGAACCAGCTCATACTAGAATACTGTTATTTACTGACTAGTAGGTAAGTAGGTAGGTAGATGTGTCATCAGGTTCTTCCAAGGGTTCATCAGATGGAGATAATATTCTTTGCTTAGAATTCCTTACATAACAATCCTATATCCAACCCTTTTTTCACAATTGTTTGCCATAAATTTGACAGTTCGTCAGGTTTCCCTGGACGGTGTACTGTAACATGTCATTTATTCCCAAGAAGACCATGGGGCACTATTGTTGTTGTTGTTTTTATGCCAGTTAACAGAATAGATTCATCAATCAGATAAGAAAATGCTATGTTCTGCCGTGGAATTATTTTCCATTTTCTAAGATCTGGATCCACTCCAAGATGTTTTAGCCTTGGCTCCTACTACAGTACCCCAACACATTTCATGATAAATATAGTACTGAGAAAAAATGTATTTAAAAGGATGTTATGTGAAATATAAGGTAACTATTTGGATGTACTTCTTTAAGGTTAGTTGATTCTGTTTGACCTCGCTGTCCCTTCTATTCCAGCTTGTTGACAGTGTAAGATTTTTTTTTGACTCAACTCACAGTCTCTGTTTTCCTGCTGTATCTGTTCTCTGCTCACCTCAGTGTTAACTCTCTTAACTCTCTCTGTCTTCTCTTCTCTTCCTCTCTGTCTCTCTTTTTTTCTCTCTCTCTCTCTCTCACTCTTTATCTTTCTCACATACGCAGTTCATCCCTGCTAATGCTGGCATTCAGGGTGCCTACATCCCCCAGTACACACACATCCATGCCTCGGCCGTCCCTGTAGAGGTGAGTGCATCAGAGAAGCGGGGGAATAACAGCACCAGATGCTGGGTGAAAATAGTATAAACTGACAAGTGAAATTAAATAGCCTCACACCCTTCAGTGAAGGTTTTAAGGTTTAACTTCTTAGTGCGTTACAATCAAACCAAGTACGGCATCATTGGTTTGCCTTGCATTGAGAATGGTCTTGTGGCTGTGCGAGTGGGTATGGCCTGAACACATTTGAAGACAGAATCATTCAAAACTGTAAACAGCCTGTAGTTTCAGTTTTTTGTAGAAAACCTCAATAATTACAAAAAGAAAAATAAGATAACTTCCTTAAAAAGGATTTTGATGGTCATGTGAACTTTTCTCTAGTTAGCACTTTTCAAAAGAGCAGAGAAAGTCACACTTTCAGGGCAGTTCAAACAACTGAAGAAGCCTTTTGAAGCCTTTTGGATGAAAGGTGAAATGTCTTTAAGCTCCAAAAAAGGGTCCAGTTGCATATAACTGAACACCTTGTCATAATTTTTTTCTTGTGTATTCTCAGGACAATACAACTCCTATTGAATCATCCAGTGATCATTCGACATACAGTTATCAACCCAGCAAGTAGTAATGAGGTGATAACATTGTACTAAATGTCAATATATTTCAAAAATTTGTGACTCTCCTCTGATGCATCTCCTTCTCTTTTCTGTAGGGGTCAGCAATCAGGGAGCAGGAACAGAGGTAACACTGTTTCCATGGAAACAAACTCGCTTTTTCCAGGAGGTTGTGACATCATACAACACTCTTCCAGAGATCAACTGGAGATGGAAGTGACGCCAGCAAAACTCCTTTTGAACTTTGGGTGGCTGTGCAGCTCCTACAGACTTGTTGACAAAGACAATGGGGGCTTTTGTTATTTTGTTAAAAAATTAAATGACGAGATTCACATCTTTTTTAAGGACTCAATTGTGCACACAAAGCTACGGTCAATTTTTTGTTTTGATTTTTAAGAAGTGCAACAGAAACACTCTGTGATCAGTGTGTGAGTGAAGATGAGGAGGTTTGATGCTTTTCCTTAGCATACTCCCCCTTTTAACTTTTTCTTTTTAAATTGGTTGTCAAATTAGCAAGAAATGTGTGCTATTCCAAATGAATTTTAAAAATATAACAAAAAATAGCTACAAAAAAAAGTCCCCATCCCAAGCTCTTTTGCTTTCCCAAGCTGTGGGTATGGGGCTGATGTCCGCATGCAGTGATTTGAGTGAACCTTTTTTCCATAACTTCTACCCACCCATGAACCTAGCTCATTTTATACTATGTACTGTGTGCGTGTGTGTGTGTGTGTGCGCGTGCGCACGCGTGTGTGTTTGTGTGCGTGCGTGTGTAGTCATGCTTGTGTGTCTGTGCCTATGAGTGTGTTTGAATATTCTGCTGTTGAGCTTCCTACAAATCTTTGCCTTTTAAGTCTGATGTGATGTAGTTTTAGGCTAAAAGTTGTTGTCTTGTGCGAATGGCTGAGGAACAGGGCTCCATGGTTATTGTGAGGGAGGGAGAGAGGGATGGGTGGTTGGGGGTTGAGGGCTAAGCATGGTGGGGAGAGGGTTAAAAGACATTTTATATTTCACATAGGAGATGATTCTTTGGTTCGTGGTGGGAGGGTGGGTAGTGTTTAGCAAAAGGGCCCATACTAATGTTTATTTCTAACTGAAAATGCAATACAGGCGTTAATTCAATCCAGCACCTTAGCTGCTGAATGTAATTGTGCATTAGCAGCTAAACTATATTGACTGAGTTTTCATCCATGACTTTCACCATTTTCCAATAAATCAGAAAGTTCTTGGTGGCAAACAGGACATGTATGAAATGACCTCTTGCCTAGAGCAGCATCATTTCCCAATAGTCTTGACAGTTAAGCAATACTCTCCATTGGGCTAAATTCAAATGATTTTCTGCACCTGATTTTATTTTTGTTGACAAGTATATACAAGGCATTCTGTTTTGTCTGTGATTTAAAAAAAAAAACTGTGCTTGCATTTGCTCACAAAACAGGGACAATGTTTAGTAAGGACATTATGCGTCCACAAAGTGGGAAAGGGAAGCTTGATGTTATTTTAGAAAAACAGGCAGTATGTAGTTTTATTGATAAAAGTGGGGAGAAAAAGCATCAATGTTAAGGCACATGGAAATGACTGAAAAAAATGTCTAGGGATCTTTTCCCCCAACAACAGAAACTACACACTGAACTGAAGTTAGAATCTCCCTGTAATTTTTTGTCCTTCCTTCAAGCACCGCTGGATCAGTCATTTCACACTTATTTCACACACTTATTTGGGCTGATTGCACCCGCTCAGATCTAAAATAACAGTCGCTAATTGCACCCTATATCTGTTCTCGAATGTTCCTATCTGAGGAGCAAAATGGTTAGTCTAATCTGAACTCACTTGGCATGGCATGGAATTTGTTGTCTTGTGACATCTGTCATTCTGTTGTTTTTATTACAGGCAATCATGCTATGAATCATCGTTACAGCATACAATTTGATTTCAGTAACGCTTTATATTAACACATATTCTGCTTATTATTGCATATTACATATTACAAATCTGCTTATTAACATGCAAATTAATAACATACTAGCCATGCGTTAGTCACTATAAATCACTTAGTAATACCTTATTCTGCATGACCTTTTTCTACCCATAATAGACCATTAACTAAGAATTATTTACTCTATTACTTTACTACTGAGTATAAGTATTATTGAAGGAGAAAAAAATTCCTGTTGTATTACTGCCTTGTAAGCCCCATACTAACAAAAAGCATAAAATCATAATTCATTGACAACAGTTTACTAACTATGAATAAGAACTAATTAGGGGTTTATATTGGATGGTCTATTATAGGTAGAATAAGGTCATGCAAAATAAGGTATTAATCAGTCATTTGTAATGACTAACAAATGACTAGTATGTTATGCATTTGCATGTTAATAAGCAGCTAGTTAGTGGCGAATATGTGTGTGCTATCTTGTTTTCCATAAAAAGTTAAAGGTATATCCTAATTGGTTTAATTTTTTTTTTATTTGGCCATGATGATACTCATTTGTCAGTTCATCAGAGGGAGAATAATGCAATGCTCTCTTTTTTCCTGAAGGGAAATTGACTTCACACAGGAGAACAAAATATTACCAAAGATCGTCAAATAATACACCTTGTCGGAGAGTTAGATCAAATTGTCACTGTGCAGAATCCTGTTAGGTCTCCTTGGCACCCAGACAACATTTTTACCACCTTGACATTTTATTTCCCTTGTCAACTGTCTTTCTTATAGTTTGTCAGAGCTCTGAAGAGCTGGACTAGCATATCTGGCAAGGATTTGTTTGGAAATTGTGCCTTTTAGTTTCCAGTTCAGTTTCTTCACAGGCCAGCCTACAGAGATGCAGAAAAAGGAAGACATTCTGTGACACAAGGAGACCTAGTCCTTCAAAAACTCCTCATTTACACAACAGGATTTCTTTTTTGTTTTGACTGTTGTAACATAAATAGAATAGTTTTATTAGGATCAGGAAATAAAATTAGAAACAGCTGGTTCAAAGCTAAGCCATGACAGATTAGTTTGAATGCTCCTAAAGCTGAGAAGGACTTTCCTCATGATAGACTAAGACCTTCCTTATAATTATACTCCATACCATTATATTATATTATACACATACACACACACACACACACACTCATTGTGGGAAAGGTGTTTAGTGTTGAGTGGTTGTTTTTGATGTAATGGTCTGCATGGCCGTAGAACTACCTCAGAGTTGCATTAGCTCTGTGTTTGGGTGGTGTGTCTTGGATGGGAGAGGGACATGCAGGTTCTGTCCCCCCACTCCAAAAATCCCTCTCACAGAGCACAGGTCTAGCTCCGGAGCTGGACACTACACTACAGGAAACCTCTTCTTCATTTTCTTCCTCCTCTTTCTGTAACACCTCTTCTCTGAGGTAGCATCTTGTTTGTAGTTTAAATTGTTTTATTTTGTTTTTTTTGTGTTCTTCTGAAAGGTCTTTGGTTGGAAGGCTGTGGCCACCTATGCATCTGAAGCTGCTTGACCTGGTTTTCTTGGTTGGTGAAATGTGCTAACTTTTGGGTGAATGACACAGAGAGACATTAAAGGATGGCGAGTTCATTTGACAGTGTGTTCATTTCACATAAATATCTGCCCTCCTGAAATAGATCCCTCTGGTTTATGTGGGTGGTCATTTTTCCAGTAACCAAAGCAAACTGTCATCATGATAATCAAACTGTGGACATTTTCTGTCAGTGAAGTCCTCCACAATCATCACATCAACCCCTCAAGAAAACAGTGGAGGGGAAATATTAAGTAATAATTTATGAAGTGATATTTTGCACAGACATGAAAAAAATGAGAGAATTACATAGAGGTGTCAGTAAGATCAGTTACAAAACAAATCCTTTTTAAAATGTATCTTATTTTTAGAAGAGCCACAAATGTGCCAGTCCTAAGTGTGTCCAATCCAAGGACACTTGCTTTTATGTTTGCATTGTTTCTTACTGCCTAAATGTTCCTTTTTTATCTTAATTTAAACGTCACCCAGAAAAAATACCCTGTCTGTTAAAATCTTTTTTTTAATAAATAAATAAATAAAATTGAATTTCAGTCTGTTCAATCTGTTAGAAAGCTATTGTTTTCTTTTTTTTTTTTTGCTAATGGCTTCATCTGCTGAGTAACAGGAGACATCTTTTGTTGGTGGACATAATTAACGCATCTATGATGGGAAGGGTGTGTCTGTTTGTCAATGAGGCAAATGACAATGCCGTGTGTGTGTTTTGCATCCTGGCAATAGGGTGCAGTAATGGTCTTTCCAGCAGATTTGGGCCATGGAGGAGGCTTCTCATCCAATACAGCTGTTCCCCACTGGGATGCTTCCCCTTCCTGGACCCCTTGCTTGTCTAAAGCTGGGAATGATGGTGCCACCCAGCCCTCACACCACGCACATATCACTACTTAGCCAAACCCCTGTATTTTACATTTTGGAAGTATTCACACCTGCCTTATTTAGTTTACTTAAAGACATTTTGGGCCAGTGTGACAAGCAATCAAACTCTGCTATGGACTAAACAATTGTACCAAGACCCAGCTGAGGAGGTAGTGCAGTAAAAAAAAAAACTCTTGTTCTGGTGGCATCTAATTCAAACTCATCTCCCTCCCTCTCTTATTTTAATTTTTTAAAAATACAATTGTCAGTCAAAATATTTTTTTGAAATAAAATTAAAATGATTTTCAAAATGAGTTTCAAAAGTTGGTGCGCTTAAACTCCAAAAACCTCAAAACTATTTTGGGTGTCAGTTAAAGGCATCAGGTGTGATGAAGCACCCGTTCTCTCAGCTATTTCTCATGTGTGTGCGGTTTGTATACTTTTTATACCATAAAAATAATATCTCCTCATGATCTACTAGCTCTTCATTCTCCTGGGTCACCATTAAAAAAAATCTGGTCTTTTTATGACATCCAGGCTCCGAAAACAAACAAATGGTTGCAGCCTTCTCACTAACCCCCCTGCCCCCAACTATTATGCAGAGTTTCTCCAGGAGGATTGAGGGCAGGGCTGAGCTACACTCTGGTATGTTTTGGTCCTTGGGACAAATATAATGTAGGCTTTGTTGGTCAAAAGCATCTGCTTAGAATTATAAACACAAGCGTACACAAACGTTTCCACTGGTACTGCTGACTGTACCTTTAAAAATGCTTATATCAGACCTTAAAGTGGATGAATTAAGGGAAGATTATTTCCTTATTTCCTTTAAAAAATGCTTATATATGACCTTCATTCAATTATAGGGCTATTCAGACTCATGGATCCCATAAAATCTCATATATTAGGCCTTAATGTTTACTAATCAGGGTGATCATTCATACAAAAACAACCACATGAAAATTTTTCTAATTGTTAGGAATCAATGATGGTCAATAATCCTTTTGTGATACAAACTTGGTTTTCCTTCAGATGCATGTACTGGTCAAAAACAAATAAATAAACATGATAAATTATTCCCAGAACACTATAAATCACACTTAAGTTGAACGGAGTAAAAAAATAAATTTAGAAGAATACTGAAGGTACTCTTTGTCCTAATGCCAAAGAAGTGGCTTGTAATGTAATGCTATAATGTGTTGATGTGAAGCACACTTCAGGATCACACTACAGAATCAATTAAGATGTACAAGTATACATGAAGTTAAATTGCATTAATTTGGAGCACTCTTTTATTATACCACAAACCATGAAAGTGGATTTTCAAATAGTGCTTAAAAAGTGCTTTTAATGGTTTAATTTGTGTGCTTTTTCCACACTCCAGCAACATACACTTAAAAGGATCATTGACATGTTGGCCTTAGAAGACTGAATTTAGTATCAACTAACTAGGATTTCAATGCACTCAAAATGCTTTCTTTTTTATTAAAATGTTTAGAAACTTCATTTGCAGAGCTTGTAAGCTACCATTGCATTTACAAAAATGCTTTCTGGGGGAAAAGTGACATCACCTGGTTGATATGTGGTGTCTATGTGCAGTGAAAGCTGCAGCACCTTGATTGGACCTTGATTAGATTCAACTAGATGATGCCACTTTTTACAACAATGGCAGTTTTGATAAAACCAAAAACATTTTAAGTGTTTTTAAATTATGTTTATGTAGCCAACACTAATCTGTCTTACCAGCCTTACCAGCCAGGGATCCCTTTAAAGTGCAGGACAGGAAAATGCCCTGACTCATGATAATGGCATACTTTGTTTCCTCTTCAGATATAGTTACAGGTGAAACCAGATGTTTACTTACACTTCAGAAAAAGACACAAAAACTTGGAGTAAACATTTTTTGTTGGTCGTTTTTAAGTCAGTAAATATGACCACATTTCATACATTGAAAAGTATGATGCTGCCACCCCTATATTTCACATTTGGCATGGTGTTCTGAGGCCTGTAAGCTTTATCATTAAGGCCATTGCTTTGAAACCACTATTAAACAGCTGGAGTAGAGCCAGAGTTTGCAACTGTGCACGAGGACAAAGGTCCTAATTTCAGGTGGCATCATCTGTGGTCTGATGAAACTATACTGACTATAATGATGAATGATGAATGTTGTCACACAACAAAGTTAGTGGTAATTGTTGTTGTCCAAGGAGAAAAAAATAAAAAATAAAAACAAATAAATAAATATTTAAGTGAAGTAGATCATTCAGATCTGCTTTGTGGTGTTCAGGAGTGATGGCAGAGGGCAGATGAGAAGGGTCCTTGATTATTTTGGAGGCTCGGCTTAAGCTGTACTCAGAGTACAAGGAATGGACTAGACTGGAGTGAGTTTGCAACCAATGATGTCTGAGGCCTTTTATCCAAAGCGACTTACGCTTGTTAAATATCAGTTACATTAGGGCCAGTCTCCCCTAGAGCAACTTCGGGTTAAGTGCTTGCTCAAGGGCACAAAGGGTCAGGATTCAAACCCACAATTTCTAGGCTTGCAGCATGCTAGCCAGGTTCCTTAACTGCTACGCCACCACCGGCCCAATTTTGATCAAAGATTAACATTGAAATGACACCATACTGGGATTTTTTTAACTAAGAAGCTCTCCCTTCAGTTGTCCTAAATTCTCGCAAAGTCATGTGGCTTTGCTGCAAACCAAAGAATAGGACCCAATAATTTTTGTGAATTTTTTTGTAGAATTCTGTTGACGGTAATTAGCCTGTGTGATTTCATAAGGTTCATGTGATTTCATAAGGTTCATAAATAAGACACTTTTGGTTTTGTCCTGCATCAGGGTGATGCTTGCTAAGGGTGTAAGTTCATGAGGAGGCCAAAGGGGGCGCCGCAAAAGCCTTCATTAACTAATGAGTCATTTAACCATCAAAGTGACTATAAAGCTGGTAAATTAACCTAAAAACAGAATAAAATGTCGAAAAACCTTTCTTTAACACAAACCCTCCAGATCATATAATTCCAAAGACAAAGTTCCAGAAGGACTTTTGTTCAGGATAGTCTATTTTTGTAAAGTACGGTAGGCTAGATTGATATTAGGCATAAGTATTAGTTGTATAGTGTGATTATACTAGTTTACTATCCCGGTACGATACCGGAAGCTATGCATGGCACCAAGACAAAGACCAAGACCGTGAGGATTAAAAGGATGAGGATTAAAAATTTGCAGCTACCCTCTAATTATCCTTTCCATATATTCTGCATATATGCCACAAAGTTATAGGCCTATGAGTATTGACCAATAGAGGGCGCAATAAATCCAGTGAACCTGTTCTGGAGTAAGACACTCAACACCTCTAACAGATGGATATATGAAAGGCATTTCTGCACTGACATTGTGCCCTCAGTCCTTTTAAAGTGGATCTCCTAAAGTTATTTGTAGACAGTTTATGGGGAGATTTAGCCGGTAATGAGAAAATTCACACATCTTAACTTCATCAAGAGGTTTGTTATGTTTCCTCGGTAACATCAGCCCATGCAGGGATATCTACAAAGCCCTCAGGGTCTCCAAAAGATGGTGCTACAGACATGGTGGCACCATGTGTGTGTGTGTGTGTGTGTGTGTGTGTGTGTCTGTGTGTTTGTTGTAGACAAAATCAAGCCAGTGACCCCTCCAGTGAGATCAGTGAGATGACCCCTCCCTGCTAACATTCTCACTCTGACAGTCATTCCATGCCACTTGAGCCTGAAAGCTCTGCACATGAGAAGCGCACACACACACACACACACACACACACACTTAAAGAGGCTATGATGAGCACTTGTCTTCATAATAATTGCAGAAGAATCTGTTATATAGTTATATAGTTCTCTGTTAGTATGCTGCTTGTGAGGGATAAACATAAAAACAAACATATTGACATCACTCTCTTTTGACTAAAACCTGTTTTTAATCATACATAAATGAAATAGCCTCATTCATTTTTTAGAGTACTGTGAAATAATGTGAAATTCTTATTACCACTCATCTTCTGTTCCTTCTTAAGTAATTTCAGCAATCTTTTTTTTAATTCCAAGGCCCAGTTTGATATCAATTAACAAGCAACTAACTCAATCTATATCTCTTCTCAGCTCTATTTTACACCTAAGATGTTTCTTTCAGCATATTTACTTTCTTTGGTTTAAGTTAGTACATGCTTATATCAATAAATGGACTGATGGATTGCAAACCAAATCCCTACTACACAAGCAGGTATTGTACACACAGATATCTGTCTGTCTGTCTGTCTCTATCTGTCTGTCTGTCTCACTCTCTTTATCTCTCTGTCTGTCTGAGTCACAGCTGAGAGGGACACATGGCTTAAGTTGCACTAGGAGTGTCAAGGTCAGGGTGACAAGAGCGTGGGCTAGAGCAGCATGATGGGTGAGGGCTCCAGTGCAGCAGGGCTCTGTCAGACAATCTCAACACCCAAATCTGAGAGGGCATCTGGGAAAAGGGGGTGGCTGGGTGGGCTGCTTATTCATTTCAAGTGGAATTCAGACAGGCGCTTCCTCAAACAATGCTTCCTCAGTTCCCCATGGCTGCAGTGGATGGCCCCCAACCCCCGCCACCCGAAAAATGTCACTTTTGTACTGAGAATCAAAGAGTCACAAGACTGTGATTAGCCATATGGATCTGAAAGCTGCTGTGAGATGTCGCTGTGGCTGAATGCTCACCTGAGTAAAGACGTACATCCACATATGGCTTACCAGGGAAATTTGGGCTACTCCTCCAACACAAATAAAATCATATGATCATTGCCACAATCGCAGTCTTTCATCCTGTGTCCTCTCTGTGTGTCTCTGTCTTTCCTTGGCTCTTGCTCCCTCCCACACTCCAGCAATAGAAATGTCACAGACTTCCAGTTTTTAATTTAATCCCCCTCTTCACTCTGGAGAAAAATCCAGACTGTCAGCTCATGTAACAGCTGACATTTACAATGACACACCAAAAAACATGAAGCTACATCACAGCCTCATTACATGAGAAGTGACACAAAAACAAACGTAGGCAGAATTTCCCTTTGCATAGTGTCTTGCCCAGATTGTCTACCACTTCCTCTGCCTCTCTCTTGCGCTTCCACATAATTCACAGACTACACTTCTACTAAACACATGCACACTTGGCCTGTCAATCTCCACAGTGGCCTCTGTCTCTCATTCTCTCTCTCTCTCTCTCTCACTCTACCCCTCCCACTCTGGCTCGATAGCTCCCTCTCAGTAATGAAGGGGGCACCAGGACTTGGGCAGAGAGCCAGCAGTTGCTGCCATCATTCAAAGCCTGGCCCCAGTGAGCAGGCAGGCAGGGAGGGAGGGAGAGGGGGAGGAGGAGGAGAGAGGAAGCTACAGGGCTGCACTGGTGGTGGGTGAACTTTAGGCTGGGACGGGATAGAGTAAGAGAGAGAGACAGCAAGCGCTCTGTGTGCGTGTGTGTGTGTGTGTGTACACATGTGTGTGCGTACGCTTGTGTGTGTCTGCGTCATGCTTCATAAAGTGGTGTGCTACATTAGGTCTACTGTTACTCTGCGCAAGGCCAGTGGACACGCGCTACTCTGATCAGGGCATAGGGTGGAAGGGACAGCAGAGAGCTGATGGGCTTCTTTCTTCTGCTGGTGTGGAGTGGTGTGTGTTGGGGGAACTGAAGAGGGAGGTGGAGGTGGAAGCGTCTGTTTTTTTATCACAACACAACGAACAGCGGCAGGGACAGCATGGTATCGGGGGAGGGCTCTGCCGGTGAGTGCGTATGTGTCTGTGTGTAGTTTTGTGTGTTGTGTATTTGGGTGTGTTGTGATCTTGCATCTCAGAGGATGGAAGTCAGCTCAGAGGCTAGAGCTGTCATGGCGACACTGTGCTCTAGCATGAATTACTGGCTGTGTGGGAAAAAGCAGCGTGGCTCACCAGTCCACATGGCACAGCATCCAATGATTTATGTTTATGCATGGGCATCAGTGTATGTGTGTGTGTGAGAGAGAGAGGGAGAGATGTGAGAAAATGATTTATAGAGAATTGTATGTGTGTGTGTTTGTATGTATGTGTGTGTGTATGTTTATGTGTCTGCATGGTAGAAATTATGCATAGGGATTATACAAATGGGAAAGAGAAACTGTTTTTAATGTCAGAATGTGTACATCACACACACGCATACACACACAACAAACACACACACACACAAATACACCCCCCCACACACACACACACAAGTGAAATGATGTAATGCTTAATGAACATCTGGACAAAGACATACAACCCAAACATTACAGCTGCAGACTGGTTAAAGACTTTTCTGAAAGCTGACTTTGTCCCTTGGACAAATATATATAGTATATATATAATAGTATATATAATAATAGTATATATTCACTGCACATGCCAAGACTTGGGTGCTTCAAAATGTGAATGAAAAAGTAAGAAAAAGTGTATATCATGAGAAATAGCAGAGGCTCAGTTTCATTTGGTAAAGGGAAGGCAAGCATTTCAAGTAACAAAGATTTAGGACAATATTTACTCTCAGTTGTGAATGATGACACATGATGCATGTACAGGATACATGTAGTAATACCACCTTTGTAAAAATCAGTCTCTCAACTTTTAGTGGGTTTCAGGTAATATACCTTAGTGTCCAAAAACTGAGAGGGTGTGACAGTGAGTGCAGGGAGGCAGAGGAGAGGAACAAAAGAATGAAATTGAAAAAAAAAAAACAATTGAGAAAAGATGTCATGGGTGTTGGACAATAACAGAAAAGATGAAAGTGAGTCCAGAATAGGATAACAGACAAAGGTGTAGAGAGCAGCTATTGATCTTAATTGATGGGATGGGATGTGAACAATAGTACAAGATGGAATTTGACCAGAGGAAGACTGCACCTGTCTGACATTCAGGGTGGGAGGGGGGTAAAGTCTATTTTAGTAATAGGATAATATGCACCCGCCTTCCCCCCATAACAGACTTCCTATGGCCTGTGGATGCCTGCTTCCAAGGAATCAGTTATAAAACAGGAATTGAATGCCTCAGCTGCCATACACCACCTGTTCCCAATAAGCCGACTGTATTCACTCACTACTCCATCTTTCCTTCACCTGTTCTCTTCTTTACTTTTTCCTTATGTCTCACTCTTTCTCTCTGGCTGTGTGTTTTTGTGTATATGCATAGTCTCTCTTTCTCTCTTCTGCCACCTTTATAAAAACTGCAAGACTTAAAATTGTTCGTTTTCAATGTGTTATCAGCTAGGTTTCTGGTGTGTAACATTATATTTGTTCCAGTCACTGACAAACTGATTTTAATTTGGTAACTTGAGCAGACTTCATGTAGGCTCCTTGGTGTTAACCATTAACAAAGACGTCAGTTTTCCAGTGGCTTTAGGAGACATATTGACTCATTGTCTGTGAGTCTACCGTGAAGCAGTGTTCACGCCTGTTTGAAGCTTGATGTGTCATGCTTATTGCCTATATAAACACAGCCTAGTTTATAGCCATAGGCCTACTTATGTGAGTAAAACAAAATACCTTACTTACTAAACTTGAAATAAAGTTTAAAGTCAATATCTTACTCAAAGGTTCATCCATTAAATACTTTATCTCTTAATAAAATATAATTTTATGCTTTACCATAGTCATCTCTTCTACAGTAAGGTAAGGTAAGGTAGCATACTGAGCTACTATGCTCACCCAATGGCTTCAATGGCTTCAACGTAACCTCAACAAACGACTACCTGCCTTTGAAGAATTAAAATAACCAGGTAGGCTACACACTGCCCGCCTGTGCGCGCGCAACCTGTCGCAATAATAGCTGAAGATTTAGCCTATTTGAGATATGGTGGCAGTCCTACCAAAGTCTTTTGGTTATAGTCTATTACTTTGCATACAATACTGCAGACTACAGCGCAGTGTCTTCCCATACAATCGATGTATTAATTACAATAAACAAATTACTTGCGTATATTAAATTATGTTAGGTAACCTGAAGCTTCACTGATCCAGTTGCACTGGGCTAATAACGATTCGAGCAGATTCAAAATGACATGTTGGAATGTAATAATTTTCATCATTTGTAATGTGGCTTGTATTTAAATGCAGGCTATTAGCCTATGTACAGTAGAACTCACCCCACCCCAACTGCGTGCACCTTACCACGAAAAAAACTTTCTGAACTCACGCTCTCACCTGTCCGGAAGTGAGCATAAAAGGTTGGGCAGGTAGGCTATGTATGAAGAAGGCAGATACTTACGTTTCCTTCCACGGGAGACACTTTGTTTCATACCACCAGGGTTGAGGGAAGAGACAATTAGAATAACTACCCATATTATTGGACATAAGAAGACTGAAAAAAGTGTTTTTTTTGTTTGTTTTTTTTTCTTTCGCAGCTGAAACTGTAAGGACTAATGGGTATTGCACTGGTTCTTCTTGGCTTTATTCTACACTTCTGTCACCGAACTGTAGAAGGTAACATCAAATCCAAATGTATGTGTGTTGCTTTAGATTTAGGGTAGCATGACTGTCATCTATACCCCTGCGTTATTATAGCCATTATATTAGTTATCGTAAGAAATGCACATGCTTATTTTTCTACATGTCTTGACACGTTCAAGCTATGTGGAAACGTTGGCCAAATAAACCACATGTCATCTGCTGTACTGGGTTGCCTTTGATTTGCTTGTCCGTGAGAAACTGTTGTGAGAAACCACACTCTTGCATTGTGTCGCTTTCGGATCTAGGGACGTGTTCAGTTGGGAGCGCAGTGACTTGTGACCGTTGTCTTCAACTGGGCCCGCAGTGTGCTTGGTGCACGCAGGAGGTAGTGCAAAACTGTGGAAGTTTCCGTCACTTGGGACACACTTGAGATAGCCTACTTCATCAGTATTTTGCGACATTAAATTCAAATGATTAGCGTATACTGTGACATGATTCATTATGCTATCTCAAAGATTTCATTTAGTATTCTGTCTATAAAATTGTAAACTTGTCTCCTGAAGATTTTCATTAGTAGGCTTGGCTATTTGAAAATTTTGTCCTAGTATTAAATAGACCTAATATCCCAAGATTTTGACTTGGCCATTTAGTTCCAAGTGGCAGAAATTGGCTTCCACACTTCTTCAATCTAATAATGCAATTTTTACAAAAATGTAAAATATTTTAGACTGTTTGTCAATACTTGTCAAACAAGACAATAATGAGTGTTGTTGTTTTTTTTTTTTGTAACTTACCAGAACTTCACAGAAATATTCTCCGTAAGCGAGCGTTGTGACACTGCAGAGGCTCTCCAACAGAAAGGATGCTTGAGCAGCCTTGTGGAGTTCCCTGTCTCCAGTCTAGAGGTTCGGCTGAATGACTCCTTAGGCAAAACTGGTGATGCAAACCAGACTCAGATAACACCTCAAAGAGTATTGGTCAAACTGCGGCCAGGTGGGTTAACGTACACACTTGAGCCTATAATTGTGCCATAATTGGTGTAACTTTTGCACAATTAGTCAAATCATTTTCACCTATGCTACAGTTAGTGTTTGATGCTGCAGTATTATAGGTCTACTATTTTAGCCTTAAACATTTGTTTTTTATTCAATATTGAACTCACTGTTCAAATACTTTTGTTTAGTTGAATTCAGTGGTTCATAATAATGCTGTATTTAAGTGTACATCGTTTGTTTAGATGCATTTTGCTGTATGCTGTTTTCAGAAAGTGAAATAATGCTTCAAATCAAAATTCAACAAACAGAGGATTACCCGGTGGATCTTTACTACCTCATGGATCTCTCTGCATCCATGTCTGATGACTTGACCATGATCAAGAACCTGGGCTCCACTCTCTCCAAGGCAATGGCCAAACTGACAAGTAAATTCAGGCTAGGCTTTGGGTCCTTTGTGGAGAAACCTGTGCTACCCTTCATCAAAATTACCAAAGAGGATCTGGAGAATCCCTGCTGGTATATATACCACTTGTAAAAAACAACAAATTGCATTTATTAATTTTGCATTTCACCTAAAGCAACCTACAGCCGTTCATATTTGTAACATGTCTTTGGCTAATGTTAGCACTGCACACTAAGTAACTTACTGAACTACAGGAACACTTTTGTGTAAAACTATATGAAAATCATAGCACTGGTGATATCTTAGTTTTTTTAAACAAGCAACAGCATAACAGGCTAGTGATTACTTATATTTTTTTGTTATAACGATTATATCTATATATTATCTATATATAACGATTGTCAGTTAAAGCTGGATTAAAGATGGATTGACTACAGTCTTGATTTGTTCTTGTTCTTGTCACTGCCCCCATTCTCTTCCTCTCTCCTCCAGGGGTGTAGAGGAGGTATGTCTGCCAACCTTTGGTTACAGGCATGTGTTGTCTCTGACTAGCAACACAGAGAGGTTCAGTGAGATCATCTCCAAGCAGCAAGTCTCTGCTAACATCGACCTGCCAGAGTGTGGCTTCGATGCCATAATGCAGGCAGCAGTCTGTGGGGTAAGCATGCAGAGTGATAGGATAGATAGATCTGACAGACTCACTGACTGACAATAGGTCAACTCCAGTTTGAATATCGAACCCTGCTTCGGATAAATGTTCTATCTAGATAGATAGATAAATAGATAGATAGATAGATAGATAGATAGATATAGCATTTGTATTGATTCCCTACACTATGATGAATACTATTATAACATAGCGATACTGTATTGTAATACAGTGACATGTGGACACATGCAGCTGATGTGCCTTTGCTTTTGATTGGAGGATAAAATTGGCTGGAGGAATGACTCCATGCGTCTGCTGGTGTTTGTCAGCGATGCTGACTCCCACTTTGGGATGGACAGCAAAGTAGCTGGCATTGTTCTCCCTAATGATGGCCAGTGCCACTTGGACCACAACAACGAGTATTCCATGGCCACCCAACTGGTAAGGTGATGTCTGCTGCTCTGTAACTTATAATCTCTGTAAGAATAGGTACATTGGAATTGAGGGGAATGCATGAGATATTTAAAAATGTATTGTATTGGTGTATGTAGACATACAGGCATACATCAATGGTTATACATTATACTATAATCAGGATAGTATTTCTGACATTGAATGAATCAATACAATTCAAACTTCTGATCAGATGTAAATATGATAATTAAAATCCTTGTTCACATGTAGAGACACCTTTTAGAGCTGCTCAGGGAAATGCTGATTATACTAAAAATGTTTTTTGGCACTTACAGGAGTACCCTAGCTTGGGGCAGCTGATAGAGAAAGTGGTGGAGAACAACATCCTGCTCATATTTGCAGTGACTGATGATGTCAGACAAAACTATGAGGTGAGAACAAAAGCCCTCTGTCACCTGCTAGCCCTCATGCACTATGCATGACTTTTGGCTTTTATAAAACCTCCTTGAGTTTTTTTTCCTGAAATGTGAGAGCCTCATTAGAGAAAACAGTATCTGCATGTTTCATTGAGGGTATATTCCATGATTCACTTCACATCCAAATGGCTCTGCCACAGGGCAAGTTTGCACAAGCTTCTACTGCTGGGTCCAACACGAGCAATGTAAAAACAATGCAGTTAATGTTGTAACCATGGCACAGTGGACCCTTTCTGAAGACAGTTGAGATTCTGTGATCACCTTTGTGATTACTATGTGTTTGTGTGTGTGTGTGTGTGTGTGTGTGTGTGTGTGTGTTTTAAAAGAGTTATGCAAGTTTCATACCTGGTGCCACAGTTGGCAAACTGGAAAAAGATTCCAGGAACGTCCTGGAACTTATCATGACAGCCTATAAGGTGAGGAGTCATATTACTTTTGTCTTTGTGCGGGTGTGTGCAAATGTGTTTCTGTGTCTTTATGTGCTGTGTGAATCTACATAATTTTAAGAATTATCTGTTTTGTATGGACACCGATAACATGAAACAAGACTTTAAAAAATAGCTAGGCACATTGATACATACACACACTGCGAAGGCTGAAAATGAGTGTATGTATTTGTGTGTGTGTTTTTCCTCCCCCATTTATCCTTTGCCTCCTTTTTACCTCAGTGTTAGAGCAACCATCGTAGTGGTTGAGCCACAGGCCCATACATGTCCTATCCTCTGTTTGATCTGTTTCTAGCCTTCTATTTCTGTCTTCTCTTGCTCACTTTTTGTCTTGTAGCCTGATCTGATTTTTTTTTTACACACTTTGTTCACAAACATGAGAAGTGGAAAGTGTGTCTTTGTCAAAGTAATGAAGTTAATTGACCTTAAAATAACAGAATGGCTTCAGGCTCATTAAAATAACAGAATGGCTTCAGGCTCATTCTTGACATCATGAAACGTATGACATTGTCAGTCTGTGCCCGAAATGCTTGATGTTGCACTATGTAACATTATTGATTGGGTAGGATCATTATCTTTTTAGTTGTATATGTTGAGGAATTGGGTTTTGTCTTAGCTCATAGGGCTTTTAATGTTGACACCTTAGGACATAAATTCCAATTTCTGTGAAGTTTCATCAATAGAGCAGGATGGAGGAGCAGTGACATCACAGACTTACAATCAGAGGACCCCAGTTTTTCATTTCACGTTGTGAGTCAGTGCCAGGCCAGTTGAGGCCATTTTTGTACTGTGACCTCATTGTTAAGTTTGCATTAAGCATTTGAGACGATTCATGCTTTGTGTAGCATGTTATACTTAGCACTCAGAGAAATGGAATACTGTTTTCTGATTTGTTGACTGGGCGTCCATTATGTAAGGGATAACGGGACACCTGTGAAGTAGATCCGCTAAAAGTGTTGTGCCATTCTTTGCCCCCACCTCGTCCATTATTCCCCCATATTGGGACACCTTGTTAGCTGTTTTTACTAACTTATCATCCAGAGAAATTAAGTACTGTTTTCTGGTTGACAGAGGGTGTCAGTTAGTCCCTGAGGGGGGGACACCTATACGGGACACCTATAAAGTAGATCTGGTAAAAAAATCTTCCATATCAGTGCTCTTTTGAATGGTAACTATTGCAACCATGGGAGTGGGAGTGTCACATGTCACAATATAACCTTTTCAATGATTTTCTGTATCAGTGTATGATGACAACTCTAGTCTGCGTAAAGGGGAAAATAGAACACGGAACTTAGTGAATGTTTGTGCCTCTCACTCCGATTTTACCCTCTCTGATTGAACTAGCAAGCAACGATGGAATCAGCCGTTATCAAGCTGACTGTGGTCTGTAACCAAAGAAAATAGTACAGCGACTAAAAAGGTTAGCTTCGTTTAAAAATTGATGGATATTGTTAGCAGCAATACTCAGGTTGTGGCATTGAAACAATGTTCCATTGGTACTAGGAGGTGCCAAGAAAATATCCCCAGGACCACCAGCCACCTCAACTTTGCTTGTGCTAACTACTGACCCTACCATTTGAATGTCACAGCTGAAATCAAGACCCATTAGACCTGTTATTTTTCCAGTGTTGTTGAATTTTGGCAATTCCTTTTGAATTTTAGCTCCAGTTTCCTGTTCTTGGCAGACAGGAGTGGCATCAGGTTATGGATGTCATTGCTGCTTGTTTTTTGGTGATTATTTATTAATTCTGTTATCAATTTATAATCCTTACTGTGGTTTTGTAAATATGTAGACTTTTAGGCTTGGGCATATTGTAATTACTGCTTAAGAAAAACACATTTGGGCCTATAATGTAGGCTTTCCTACTACGGCGGTCATCCTTGCTTATTAGAATAGGGTAGAATAGCATTCTCAGTTTTCTGCCATTAACCACAGACTCGTAAAACATGTTGGCATTGATATAAGGGGAATTGATAATGTTGGAGGCACTCGATTCCAGTGGATTGAGGCATTCAGTTCTTCCGATTCTTGATTCCCAATCTAGTACTAGGTGCTGCTTTGGCCCATCTGCTTCAAGGCTCGATATGCTCATGCCGTGCTTTTAGTGTTTATGCACCAAGACTATGGAACAGTCTATTAAACAAACAAACTGGAAATGACAACATTTGTGACTGGTTTGAAATCTTTACTCAAAATCAACTATCTTTACTCACTTTTTCTGCTTGCAATTGGCATATATTAATATTGTGTGTGATTCTAGATGGAAAAAAATCCTTGTCCACACATGAGCCGGAGCGAAAAATATCTGCGTCCTCACGACAACGGAACACTGAGTGAAAACAATGTAATAAATATTCCACATGGCGCTGTAAACAGATACAGCCAGAGCCACTGGACACACCAACACCAGAGAGCGCATGTGTGTAGAGCACAAACACAACTCTGTCGTCCTCCATTGTTGTTTTTACCACTTGTTGTGTGCCGGGGTCTTCACTGCTCTTCTGGTCACGTGCCAGTGACAGATTGGCGACGTCATCGTTTTCAAAAAGCTGCGTTTTGCTTGTCCACACAGCAACGAAACGGCTGCGTTTTCAGATTTTTCCACTCTGGAACCGTTTTCAAAACGCTGGCGTGGTGAGGACGCAAGGCCAAAATGCATAGAAACTTCTCTGTTTTAACAGAATAATGTTGCCGTGTGGACGGCCTCTTAGATATAGATGTTGATAGCAATTTTTTGGTTACATCAGTAGAACAGGAGACCAAGTCAGACGACGAGTTTTATTTACAATGATGCGCATCAAGGGAGAGACAGCATGCTTCACATAAAGATCCACCAGCCTCTCTAACTAGACAAGGAAATAGCCTGACTCTAAGTACAGCTGCTGAATCAGTCCTTGATTAGTGCCAGCGTGGTATGCTATAGGAGATAGCCACTGACGCAGGGGACAAACCTAGACAGTGCAAGTACCAAAACAACCCAAGAACATCCCCACTTTATCTCTAATGACAGGAACAGCAGAAACAGAATGAGTCATGTCATATGTGGAAAGACAGTTTATTCATTTATTGCACTTTACGGCTCGCTTTGCCACACATGAACTGTAGTTACCTGTGTGCACTTCCTCTTCTGCTCTTTTAGTGCCACCTTGAAAGCCACAAACAACTGAATAAAGAAAAACTCAAAGGGGTAGAAAGGGGAAATAGCCATTCATGTTGTTCTTTGTAGTTACATTTGAGTACATATTTAAAACCAAAACATGTAGGTTACAAAAACAGATTTGGCCATGTATGTTTGGGAGGTGTCTCTTTTGTCATGGCGTGTGCTTAAGAAAATGTATGAATGCTGTGGGCTGTTTGCATGAACATTTGTATGTATTAGTACTTAATTTGAATATTTTAGAATATTGGAGAGGAGGATAATTTTGTGTGTGTGTGTGTGTTTTATTGTAACCCATACAGGAGCTGCGCTCTGAGATTGATCTGGAGGTTCTGGGAAACACAGAAGACCTTCATGTCTCCTTCACTGCTATTTGCCCCGATGGAAGTGTTCACCCGGGGCTGAAACGCTGCTCCAATGTCAAAGGAGGTGACACGGTATGTTGTTTTTTTGTACTTTTCCTCCACTTAGAAAATAAGTACTACAAAATTCTCAGGTTCATCAAGCAAGCTGTCTCTCTGGTTGCAATTGAAGTGTGGGGCCATGTGTAGGAATTAATTCCCTTTGAAACACTTTTAAATCCCTTTGTAATCTTAAAAATCTATATGTATAAACCAGAAGTTGTTATTCTGTTGTAGAAGGAAAAGAGAAACAAAAGCCTATTCTTCTCTTTTGTGTTTGATGAATGTTTTTCATATGATGTGTCATTCTAAAGGTGAAGGATACCGAACAACATGTGCTCAGAACAAGGCCACATAGTAGCATCTCTACACAAAATGGCCTTTTTAAAATCTTTTAGATTCATGTTATCAGTAAGAAATGTTCCTTTCATTCATTCACGTTTAATCCACAGACAATAAACAATACACCCTTTATCTAAGTGAAAACAAACATGTAACATCTGGACAGTAAAGAGTGTGTGACATTGAGGAGCAAGCGGGGCGCTGCCTGGATGGCCACATGCTAGAAAAGAGTGTACAGCTTTCAGAATCTTGAAAAAGCTACAAGTCAGGAAACGGAGCCAAGAACTGGATGGGAGAGGGAATGAAAGAAATGAAAGAAAGACAGCCTGAAAGAAAAAACACAGAAAAATTGTGTTGGGTGTAATCATGTTAAAAGTGTCTGCATGTTTGTGTTTTAAGTACTATAGCTTTAAAATAGTACTTTCGACCTTTGCCCCCATCCCAGTAAAATGTCCCTGGATATTAACGAATACACACGTATAAACATAAACTGTGAAGCAGACTTGGACATGTATATATGATTTGACTCTATCTCCTCTCTCAGGTGGTGTTCAATGTGACACTGCAGCTGGGTGGGTGTCTGTCTGGGCCGCGGCGCTTCCACATTCGTCCAGTGGGCGTACAGCAGATGCTGGAGGTGGAGCTGGAGTCTCTGTGCACCTGTGACTGCCAGCAGTCCCTGGCGCAGGGCAACAGCAGCGAGTGTGTGCACGGCTCCCTCACCTGTGGTACCTGTGTGTGTGAGCCCGGCTATATGGGGCCCAGGTGTGAGTGCACAGAGGAGAAGGCCCAGAGTAGTGACTGTAGGTGAGGCTGCAGACTACGGTGACAGGGGATCTGGCTAAACAAGTACAGGATGACAAAGCCTCTTAGGCTGAATTTGTAACTTTTCTCACTACCTTTCTCACCTTTCATCTGATTATTGAATTCTTGTTATTGCTGTCATCATTGTTTTTTTCTGTCTGTCTCTCAATTCAATTCAGTGTTTTATTAGCATTATGTTTGTACAGTGATGATACATAAAAATAGTGGAACCTCACCTTTATTTGCAAAATTAACTCTTTCTCAATTTCTCTCTCTTCCAGAGTGGATGAGAAGGCTGAGGTGTGCAGTGGTCAGGGCTCATGTCTCTGTGGGGAGTGCCTGTGCCACCCATCCAGCTTTGGCCGTGTGTACGGTGCCTACTGCGAGTGTGATGACTTCTCCTGCCCCCACTTCAGAGGAGAACTCTGTGGAGGTCAGTAACCATGGTGATGGCGGTGTAATTGAAACCCACAGAGATTACTGTAGAAACTCACAAAACACTATAATATATATATACAGAGAGAGAGAGAGAGAGCAAGAGAGAGCGTGTGTTATCCATAAGGAATATAGTAATACAGTATTTGCCACATTGTACGTATTGGGATAATATAAAAACATCACAGGCACAAATTGTTACTGTATTGTCACACACAAAATATACAACATCAAAAGCAGTAAAAAAATGTGCCATCTAAGATATACACAACCCATATTACATTCAAACACACACACACACACATGCATACACACACACTCATGTGAACAACTGGATTTCAGTTTGATTACTCCGATTAGAAATTGTTATGTAACTCAAATCATCACATTGAAATCATATTTTATGAAATTTGATGAACTGAACTAATGTAACAAATACTCCATAACTGAAGTTTATGAATGATGAACTGTCATCAAGATAGAACACATCAGTGGAATCAAAGAAACTGAATGTTTTTTAGTATGTAAACTGATATAGTTCTAAATAGCCCAACACTTTCATCAGTTGTCTCTGTGCATGTAACCGCACTGACCAATACATGTACAGACAAGGGAAAGTGTCTTACCCAGACCTGCTGAGGTGGGAAAATGTGCTCTACTTCTGTGAAAACATGACAGCTGAAGGTAATTGAGATGGAACCCCACCCCCAACCTCCACCCCAGTGGAATGTTAATGAAATGATAACACAGCACATTACAGCTGACGCTCACACATAGCTCCAACAGGGGAGACATCCATATGGTGAACCGAGCATGTTCCTTCTCTCTGTCAACTTTGGGTTTCCTTTTATCATAAAGACAAGGCAAGAAAGTAGAAATTAGAAGAAAGGACTTGTTGTGTTTGGGTACAATTTCATGCCTTTTATTTTCATTCACTGAATGTGTGTGTGTGTATGTATGTATTATGCTTATTTGCTTTCCCAGCTCATGGTGAGTGTGACTGTGGAGAATGTGTGTGTCACCCTGGCTGGATCGGTGAGTCCTGCAATTGCAGCACCAGCACAGAGGCGTGTGTGTCTGCGGACGGGGCCGTATGCAGCGACAGAGGGACATGTGTGTGTGGGAGCTGTGTGTGCTCTGTGGCTGGAGCATCAGGACACACCTGTGAGAAATGCCTCACCTGTGCAGACTCCTGCTCCTCCATCAGGTAAAACACCACCTGGGCAACCATACATATAAACATGCACGTACACACACATACATGCATAATTACTCACACACACTCAAGATTGTGACTAAAGTGTTCTGTAGTTTGGACCAGATCTACAGTTGTTTCTGTCTGGATATAAGTTTCGATACATTTTGTAAATGTTAACAAAATGACAAAATGGAAATATTTTCAACTGGCTGTGTTGTTAGTAGCATTATAATAAATTCACATAATCAATCAACACAACCAACTCCAAAACCCTGTTAGAAGATGTACTTGTTGTATTTTTAATTGCTGACAACACTTTATTTAATACCTTTGTATGCTTAAATGATTTAATAACTGATCATGATTAATACATTACTTATACCTTTACAAATGCAGAAGAATGAAATTTAGGTTAGGCATGCTATTTCATTCTAGGCCTGTAGGCACAGTTAGGTTAATGGTACAAACAGACTGGCTTGGCAGAGGCTTTTACCTGTTAGTAAGGCGTTTGACGTGCTTCTCAGTAAGCTCTCTCAGAGCTCTTTGGTGTCTTTTGATGTGTGCCACATTACACCATGTAGTCTTACTGTTAGGCCCAAGAGCAGGGATATCCTCTTCTCCTTCTGTTCAGCTGCCGCCCACTCTTATCCTCAAGGGGGATCAAGAGACACTTAGATCCATCACGCAGGTCCAGGAGTATTTCCTTTCCCTTTGGTTCCAGAGGCCCTGCGCCTGCCTCCATTCATTCATTGCCAAGATGCTGAGATTGAGTTGGGCAGCCCTGGGAAAAACACTTCCAAGTGGCCAGGACTTCTGGGAGTGCATTGACTTGAAAGTGGACCCTCTTTTCTTGCATTCAGAGACACAATGAAAGCCCCCTCTCAAGGGGAGTGTTCTCAAAAGAGGTGACGGACTCTGTGTGTGTGTGTGTGTGTGTGTGTGTGTGTGTGTGTGTGATTCCCCACAGGTCTTGTGTGGAGTGTCACCTTCAGCAAGAGGACTCTACTGAGATAGAAACATGTCCAAATGCTTGCAACTCTCCTCTCACCTTTGTCAGTAACTCCACAGGTGAGCTCTGCTATTCTATTGCCCATACAAATGCTATTCTATTGCCTCACAAAAGAGCAGTGTGTTTCATCTCTATGGCGATAAGGTTTATCTACAGCCAATGACAGGGCATTCTTTAAGCTCAATCTCTCAAAAAAACTTGTGGTGTGTGGCAAATATCCCTCAGTGTGTAAGACACGATGAAAACATTTTTGTGGGTTACTCGCTGAGAGTTCAGTTCAGTCTAGGCTTCTTTTTTCCCGCTGGATCACCTGGTATATACCTGGTGTCTTAGTTACCACAACCAAAGTTTGGCAAGCCTGAAATGAAAATATCTCATTCAGTTCCTCACTGCTGTTTCACTTTAATTCACTGTAGTTCTTTATTATTGTCTGATAACAGTTTTTCATGCCTGTAGCCAGAGCTTGTTTTATTAATGACAAAGACAGGACCTCACACACCACCACATTAGCTTGCTTTTCCTTGCACCACTGGCTAGCGGGAACATGTGCTGCCTAAAGTGGTCTTCTAAAAGCTCTCCTCCTCTCCCTCTCAGCTCAATCTCTCTCCCTCTCCACATCCCACCCTTCCGCAACAAGAGCCAGATTATCTGGACCGCCACTCGACAAAAGAGGACATGCTATTTACCTTGTTGCATAGCCTTGGCTTTTGTTGGGGCCCATTGAACACGAGTGCTGCTCCTTCAGGACCCGTTTTCACAGCAGGAGCCATTGTGGTGCAGCACTCACACAGCCACAAGCAGAGACGCGTATCTGATCACAAGCCACGACCACTTCTGTCTCTCCCCACGGCCCAGTGGCTACAAATCAGGGGCAATACAATGGTGGCGACGCAAAACTGAGACTGAGATCTGAAGTAGCCAATGCTGATGCCACTAAAGGAAATTGAGAAAGGGAAAGAAAGATCATTGAGAATGAGAGAGGGTTGAAAGGTGGAGGGGGAATGATATTCATTTACATGGCTACTTCTTCCTTTAAAGTAAAGAGAGGCTGGGGCCATTTCTTTTGTTGTAGAAACACTTGTACTGTACTTTAGTAACAATAATGACTTCGTGCAGAAGCAATAAATCAAACTGACACCAAAATGTCACAGTGGATACATAGACAGTGGGAAAAGGAGACACCCATATCACTGCTGCCACAGAAATACAAAAATATGGATTTTGTTTTTACAAAAGAATACAAATGCTGTTGACGAACTAAAATATAGTGAAAATCGTAAAAAAAAAATCATTAAAGCGATAGTCTGGAGTAATTCCAATTATAGCCTTGATCTGTGAGCTTGCCTAGTGGGTAGGAAGGAAAACGAGAAAAAAGCGTGCAACATAGACCAAATAGCGAACACGCAGCTTACACAAACTGAATGACATCATGACCTCACTTTGACTTTTGTTAGCACTCAGTTAGTGTTAGCTGGCGGTTCACTGTGTGCAATTCCATAATGGTAATCAGTTATATTTTATCATATGTAAGCTGGACACATGCACACATTCTTTCTGTTTCTGAAATGTTTGTGTCTTCCTGTCAGACTTTGATGAAAGTCAGTCGGTGTCCTGTACTCTTCAGAGCACCAGTGAGTGCTTTATGTCCTTCAGCTTAGTTGAAACAGACCATGGTATCACTGTCTACAACCTCAAACAATATGGTAAGACCCCCCCCCCCCAACCCCCACCACAACACACACACACACACACACACACATCCACAGTACAAACAGCCCCACCAGCATTGCTCAGTCATGCAGCAACAATGATTTTAATTGGTCACTGCCAGATTGCATTAGACTACAATAATATTGAGGAGAACTGTTCTTTCTAGCTGTCCACAGGTGTTTCTATTATGCAGATCCACTTGTCACTGCATAATAGAAACACCTAAATTCTAAAAAAATCTGGTGCTGATCAGTTGCAAGCCATACAAGCAGGATGGTGAGGAGCCAACCAGCTAGAGGGGATGATGTTAGTTGTGAAATACAGAAGTGGCAGTAATAAACAGTTGTAGAAACATCAAATATTTTTGTAGGAAAATGTGCTGCCTACATTTATACACCGGTAAATACATTGTTTCATTCTTGTCAATATGGTTCATTATTTGCAGAGCATGTTCACTGATCTCAAATCAAAGCAATTGGTCAGGCTTGACAGATGATCTTAAAGTTCATTCAAAGTCTACATGCTTGTTTGGGACCATTTCCCAGTCGTGCAACAGCAGACTGTCAAATTTATGAACTAAGTGAGTCTGGTGAAGCTAAGTTGCAGACTCTAAAAAAATCCCAATCATATCACCATCCTTGCTCTCCAGACTGCCCCAAGCCGCCTGATATTGCAATGATTGTGATGGGTGTGTCCCTGTCCATTCTTACCATTGGCATCATCTTGCTGGGGGTCTGGAAGCTGCTGGTGTCTTTCCATGACCGGAAGGAGGTGGCCAAGTTTGAGGCAGAGAGAGCAAAGGCCAAATGGCAGACGGTATGTTAACCTACAATAAGTTACTGAGGAGTGAAACACTTTAACCATAAGGATAGAGCATTTGAACTGGTGTCTTTAACATTGATGTATATGGTGCTCACATTATTTGCCAAAAGGAGCAGATCATTTAATTTTAATATAGTTCTGTGAATGCCATGTTAATTTAGAGTAAATAGTTGGTTGAATGTGTACCATATGAATGTTTCCTATGAAAATTATGTCCTTTATTTTACTTCCAGGGCACAAATCCACTCTTCAGGAGTTCTACATCAACCTTCAAAAATGTGACATACAAAAACAATGGGAGGCAAAAAGTACACATTAGTCTACCAAACTACTGAATCCAGATTGAAAGTCTAAACAAGAAACACACTCTAGCTGCTGTCTCTCTCTATATATGTATGTGTGTGTGTGCGTGTGTAATAAAGAAAGAAAGGGAGAAATGTATTTTAAAGATAATTCTCAGAGTTTTATCTTATTTTTTCAAAAGATTTGTGTATTCAGGGATTTTGAACTGCAGACTGAGAAACACATTTCTCTTACTAGGCCTACTGAACGATTTAACTACTTCGTTTTCACAGATTGTTGTGCTTACCTGGGCACTGTATTTCTTTAGGTATAGTGTTTTTTGTTTTTGTTTTGTTTTGTTTTGTTTCGTTTTTTTTTTTTTTTGGGGGGGGGGGCATAAAAATTACTGATGAGCTGCAACTTTTTGTATGTGTAGAAATGTTGGCTGAAATACGCTATTTGTAACCAAGGCTGAGCCTTGAATCTATACGTGTGATGAAATGAGTATAAATTGTAAAATAAATTTTTACTTGGCTGGATCAAATAGGCTACTAACGCCTGCTGGCGTGTGTTTGCTTCCGCTTACTCAAGGTTTGTTGGTGCCCAGCCTATGAAACTTTAAAATTGTGGGTCCATAGGTAGAACAGCAGACAGACAAGCCCGCCCAATTATCTCTCCGTCTGTTTGAGGAACTAGTAGGCCTACTCCACTTTCATTGCCCCGCTGAGAGCGACGTGACGTAGGGAACCCGAAAAACTCGGCGGAAAGTAGTGGAAAACATCCATCCGCCAGAGTTTGCCGAGACCCGGAATGCGCTTATTCGCCTCCGTGTCTATCATTGTCAGTTGTGGATATGCAAAACTTTTCACGTCGCAATGTATGTACCGACAGAGCAATTTTCGCTCTTTGTATTGTGCTGCTGAACAGCTTTGCTCGTGCCTCTGAGGACGATGAGGTTTTGGGGGATAAACAACTTACCGAGCTGTACAGTAAGTTCATTTGGCCTGCATGAAACACGAACTTTGCCTAAAACATGCCGTAACAATAACACAGTGGATGGCTTTCCAGTGTTGAACTCGCAATGATACAGGCCACTGCAACGGGAAAAGTATGTTTTCTCTTTTATTAACTCGTCGGCCACCGTGGTCTGCAAATACGTCAAAGCAGATAGGGTCAGACATATGAAAGGAACGTCTGAGTTCTGAATGCATTTCCCCTCAGAGTCTGCGCAGATGCTGTCCGTAAAAGAATGCGTTCGGTGAACCTTCTGATTTCCCAACTTCAGACCAAAGTGACCAGCCTAGCCCACAGACTTTACCTTAACTGGTAGCAATCAGCAGTGCTGATGTTGCCTTACGCTTCCATATTGCACATAATCAACTAGCGGGCTAAGCTACACCAGAAGTCAGCATGCATTGAAAATGACCCCTTCGGTTGGAGTCACGCCGTCATGAAGAGGTCACCTGGCACATTGTAGGCTATCACATGATAAAGAGACATACATTGCCAAATAAATAGAAGGCTACACTGGGTAGCGCATATTTCAGTAAAACCAGGCGATTCTTCAGCAGACGTGTTAAAGCATATGACATGTAGTTTAGATGCCTCCAGTTGGATTTCATTTGAATTTTATATAGGCTTTTTCGTATTAACCTGAATAAGGCTTTATCAAGATAAAGACATGCCCATTTACATGTCACCATAGGCCTACATATCGCACTCCGTTAGAAAGCATTTTTGTGGAAGTTGGTTTTTGCTGACAGACATCTTTCTCTTTAAACCTCTTCCTGATAAGTGCTCTATAACCACTGCTTTCCCCTTTGGGTCAGTCAAGGTAATAACGATGAAAAGCAAACAGACCCACATACACACAACACGTCAAAACTTGCTCTCCTGGGCTGTTGTGGGTATGCTAAATCATATGACCTCATGTCTGCAGTTATTCACGTGTTTAATTGAAAAAGACAGGGAGAGTTAGCACAGTGCCTAGGCCTTTTTTTAAAGGTGAATATTCAACAAACCGAATTTAACTTGTTGACTTCTCAGAGGCAATTGTGCTGAACGCATCAACTTAGTGTTCAATTCTTTCAGCTAGTGAGAAGGGGCTGTGTGCTGGTCTTTTTGCAGCAGTGCTGTGTGTCAGCTGGAGAGGACAGCCTAGTTAGTATCGATATTTTTGTAATTGAGTACCCTGTCTAATTTAATGGTAATTTTATTATCAATCTGTATCTGTGTATTTTATTGGCAACATCACTGAGAATTGACCAAGCCTTACAAAGTTCTTACTTTCACAAATCTCTCCAGGTAGGCTACACATACAGTGTTTCCCCAAACATTGCCTAGAATATGGCGGCCCACCATCATGTCATTTTTTTTTTCTTTTCTTTTTTTTGATGCTGCCAAAACAAGTTTTGTTATAGATCTCTGTGAAACCTCATCCAATCTGACTGAAACTTGGGGGAGAATAGTAACCAATAGTAACTGACCAATAGCACACTATGATCAACACTTTGCAACTGAGGCACTGCGTCCCTCTTTGGCCCACGGCCTACAGGGTAAGCTGAGGGATTGACGATGTACTCAGACAGGCAGGCGTGTCATTTCAAGCATATGTGAGAGCTCCATAGACCGACACGTGTCTGCTTTGAAGTCAGCAGCTGTGTCTATGTGTCTGTATGTCTGTGACTCAGTCTTTTTAACTTGCCTTCTTTCTTAGCCTCTTTAGTTACCTGTAGTAGCATTATCTTTTTCTTCACATTCACCTTGCCACTGTTCTAGCCAACAAGCCAACAAAAGGCCCTCACTCTGCTTGCTGAAATATTAGGCTCCATTTTGCCGCGGTGAAACTCGACACAGCGTTGCTATCTTTCTATCTGTCTCCTGCGCATTATTAGACTGCTGTCCTCCACTACTCTAATGCCCCTCAATGGGTGGGTGATGTCTTGATAGTGTGCTGCTCTCTCATTGTTTACCTCAAAGGAGACAGCAAGGGGAGGGTCACTGGGTCCCTGTTGGCCCTACCCCTCCCCCTGGTTGTCCCACCACCTCCCATGGGCAGATTTTTTTTCCCACAGAGTGGTCAACTCAGGCGTCAGGTTTGTTTTCCAGGCCAGCTATTGCTTTCAACTGATGTCCACTTGATGGACTATACAGAAGGAGTCATGTTATCCAGTCTGGCACCAGTGTGAGAGGGGTTCTTCTACTTTTTGCATCCATGAAGGAGATAAAGGTGCCTCCTTCTTGGCATAGTTGGTCTCTCTCTCTGATCTCTCTTACAGACACTTATAAAGTTTTTAAAATAAAGTTAAACATTTTTTGGCGACCCCCAATAGACATTTTTTCTATAATTAGTTTTTCATCATGTTTATTATACCGTGTTGAAAATACAGAGTAGCCAGATTAGTGCACAAGTCACATTTTATTTTCATCACATAGCGGAGATTGTCTTTACAAGCCTGAAAATCTATACTGAACAATTTCACAGAAAACAACTATGAAGCAGGAGGAGCAACTGCAACATATTATTTATTTTCTTGACTTACCACATTTAATGTGATGGCTGAGCCATCAGACCTCGCTGCAGCCTTTCAAAGTCAGGTGCTGTGGTAGACAGCGCGCATCTCATCTCTGACGTAACATCCAGTCAGGAATGGTACTTTGACTTCATACACAGAAGGGCACTAAATCCAGCTTCACATAAGTATGTGCTTCCAAAAGGAACCAGTCATTTTAGAGCACACAGTGAGATCTCTGGGTACTTATCTCTGGCTCCAAACCAGAATTCCTGCACTGGCACTCCTGAATGTAATTGCTGATGCATTTTGTCACGTGACAGATCAATCAGCTGTTCAACTGCGGTGGCAGGAAGGTCCACTGCGCCTGCATCACAGTGTTATTTAAGATTATATGTGGTGTTTTAATCATAATATTAATTAGTTGATTTTTTTTGGATTTTTTTTTTCACTAGACATTTCATGCGACCCCATTTGACCCCAAGGTTGAAAAATGCTGACTTACATTGTTCAGTCAGTGCTGTGGACAGTCAGTGTTCATATTTTTGATATTTTTTCACTTTCAGGATCCGTCTTTCTTGTTTTTCTTTCTCTCCCTCCGCCGCACAGTTACAAATGAACTTTTATTGTAGGATTGTGCATAGTTGAATTTTTATTTCCAATTGGGAGCCTAAGTTTCACCCCTTCCAGTCTGGCCTGTGGACTTAAAGACAAGAAAAAAAGAACAGTTAATAGACAGAAAATTATTATTTTCTTATGTGATTTTTTTCAGATTTTAAAGAGAAGAAAGATGCCATTCGTTAGCCTAACAAGCCAAACTAACTATAACATCAAACTGTATAGTCTGACCACGACCGAAAGACTGAGCTCAATTCTTGGGGCGGAATCAGTGGATGTCTTTGAAACTAGACTACAACCAATCAGAGCAACAGCAAATACTTCCCTTTTTGAAATGAATAACTTAAGTGCCTTTTTCTGCTCAACTTTCAAAGAATAGCCCAAGTCTAAATCTTCCAAAATCAATGCCAAAGACGATTCAAAAGACAGCTGTTCCTTGGCCACTTAGTTGATTTGCATTGTCACAGCCCTGTCTTTATTGTGCTAAGCCTGACCAACGACTCTCTACAAAGATAGAGTGTTGTGATTGGTCTTACCAAGCCTTGGTAAGACCAATGGTAGACCTACTAAGGCTCCAATGGTGTGTGGCTAGGCGTACCTGCTGAGCAAAACTATTTGTTACCGCTAGGGTGCGTCTAGATTTCTTGGCAGTTCAGGTCACGATTGCTGAATTATAGCATTGCTAAAATGTATAACTCAGAGAAGTCGCTTATGTGATGTCGACTTCTCTCCATGAATGCTTCACTGGGATGCCTAAGAATTTGAGCAAAAGATCATATGAGTATGAGAGTGAGAGTGCACCACACATATTTGAGCGCACATAGCACATGGTAAAACTTTTTTTTTTTAATATCACAGGGAAATCGCCTATGACTTTCCTAGTACTATGATGAGTCAAAGACTATCGGAGACATCTGCCTCATTCTTCTAATTATACCATATTATGTGAAAGGTCTCATACCCATAAGTAGTGTCAACACTGGGGAAGGAAATTTGTAATTGGCCTAGACATCACGTTAACTAGTATGTTAGATAGCTTTGTCTAGCTTGTTAGGCATCATTACTGCACTAGTTGCTGAAAGCATTTTTGTTGAAACTGATTATAAAAATAATGTTTTATTTTGTTTAGAAATGTAGTTTTAGGGCTTTTTAGCCTGAAATACCTGCAGCTCCTAATTCACTTCCATTCATTTTTGGGAAATGTCGTCCCTACTAATGTGGCAACCATGTTGACATATTCCACCTAATCGATGGACAATGGGGTGTCTAGGTTACTATATATCTGTGACACTAACAGTGATAAAACTAACTAGGCTGTCACTAAAAGTGACAGTAATTTGTTCTTTGGAAATTAAATTAATTCCAGTTGCCTTTACAAAAATGGCAAAGTGAAGCACAGATGAATTGAGTCAGTGCCCCTACTGTTTACCAGCAGGCTCATGAAAAAATTGACTGACTAAATGGCAGATAAGTTACCCATACATTTGTTACAAGAATTACCTTAAACTAGACGTTGCAGCATAACTGAATTTTGGCTTGAGGAAAAACATTTGCTACACTCCATTTGTGCAGTGTTGTAGACGCCCACAGATCTTTTTATTCAGTAAAGTCAGTAAATGCAGAGTGTTTTATGATTTAATGATAAATCATGTTTACTGTGATTAAAGAATGGAACAAAATAATTTCATAATGTTGTCACAACAATGAAAGTCTATCTGTGCTTCTGTGTGTGTGTGTGTGTGTCTGTCTGTCTGTGATAGGTAAGGGTGCATTCATTCTGGAGAGTATGCGGGCAAAGCTCTGTGTAACCCTGAATGGCTCTGCCAGCCTGGTGCTGTCCGATTGCAGTCGGCCTACGCGGGCCATGCTGTGGAAGTGGGTCTCGCGGCATCGGCTTTTCAACCTGGGCAATAGCCGGTGCCTGGGCCTGAACACTAGCCACACTCTGCAGCCCCTGGGAACATTTGAGTGTGACGTGCCCCTCCGTACGCTGTGGTGGCGATGCAATGAGAACGCACTGTACGGTGCCTCACAGTTGAAGGTGTCGCTTGCAGGCAGGCAGCTGGTGGCAAAGAGGACAGCATACCATGAGTGGCGGAGGTACTCCACCTCTGGGGAGGGACCCTGTGCCTACCCCTATGAGGGTAAGTGCTGCTGGTGGTAGCCATGAAATCTTTGCTGTCCTCTTGAAGCTTTTGTCAATACAGCTGTTTCTTCCCATTATGTTGCTGTTTTTAGTTCCATTTGGGATGTTTAAACCTAACTACACTAGACATTGCTTTTTAAATGTGTCTGTTAGTGTGTGAGTGATGTGTGAACTTAAATGTCTGTTTGTGTGTGTGTGTCCAGTGATTCACACTCTACTGGGTAATGCCCACGGGATGCCCTGTGTCTTGCCCTTCAAGTACAACTACAAGTGGTACTCAGAGTGTACCAGTGAGGGCCGAGAGGACCAGCGCCTCTGGTGCGCCACTACTAGCCGCTATGACCAGGATGAGAAATGGGGCTTCTGTCCAAGCCCAGGTACACACATACCTATACATACACACACACACTGCAGTGAGTTTCGGGCTGGCAAACTTTGGCCTTTATATCTGTTGCCAGCTCAGTCTATAACCAAAAGAAATGATGTCACTATTGACATCAGCCTAAATGAATAGCTTACATGCAAATTATCTCATCTTATGCACTCATATGCATATTATTATACATGCATATACATACATATTCATGAATATGCATGTTATTGTTTTCAGGTCAATGTCATCTTCCTAATCCCTGTGGATTGTATTCACAGTAGACTTGTATTTAGATTAGATTAGATTAGATTCAACTTTATTGTCATTACTCATGTATAAATACAGGTAACGAAATGCAGTTTGGCATCTAATCAGAAGTGCAAAGAGCAGCAAGTGCAGTATAAACAGTATATGCAATATGTACAGTTAAAGAGCAAATTATATTCAGATATGAGTAGTAATAATAAATAGGCAGAATAATAATTAGTCAGAAGAGCAATATTCATGTAAGGTGAAGAGATAATGAGGGTAATATACAGATATACAGATGTGCAGTCCAAGGGCTATAGCAGCAGAGTGCAGTGTGAGGTTCAGTGGGGGACAGAGTTCAGTAGTGTGACGGCTGTGGGGAAGAAGCTGTTCCTGAACCTGGTGGTTTTAGTCTGGAGGCTCCTGTAGCGCCTTCTGGAGGGGAGGAGTTGGAATAGTATGTTGGCAGGATGAGAGGTGTCCTTCAGAATGCTGCGTGCCCGTCACAGACATCTTTTCTTGTGGACATCCTCAATGGCAGGAAGTGGAGTCCCTGTGATTCTCTGAGCAGTTTTCACCACTCGCTGCAGAGCCTTGCGACCAGCGACAGAGCTATTTCCATACCAAACTGTCACACAGTTAGTCAGGATGCACTCGATCGCACAGCGGTAGAAATTGCTAGTGGACAGGTGTTTTTTCTTTAGTGTCCTTAGGAAGAAATGAACATGTGTATGAACATATGTATAGCCTTTATACACAATTAATAATCACTGCAGGTTATATATATTTACACAACTTTGTTACACTGTATCCACACACATACATGCACACACACAGACACAACCACAACTGTTCTGTCCTTCCTCTCTATGGCTCAGACACAGGCTGTGACAGTCTGTGGGAGAACAACCAGGAGCTGCGTGCATGCTACCAGTTTAACTTGTACACCTCAGTCAGCTGGAGTCAGGCTCACGCCTCCTGCCGAGCTCAGGGAGGGCACCTACTCAGCATCACCAGCCCCGCAGAGCAGAAGTACATCAGAGGTAGGTGTGTGTGCGTGTGCGTGCATGTGTGTTTGTGCGTGTGTGCACTGTGTGAGTGAGAGAGTTTTAAATTTATGTCTCACAAGAATGACTAGAATGTAGATCTGGGCGATAAATCAATTTCATTTTCTCTTTAGCCTCTGCCACTGATGCTCCACAGCACTGCACTTTGGGCTCACTTTCAGAGTTGGCTCACTGTCCCCATGTGCGAGTTAAACAACAATGTAGCGATAGGGTGAGAGCCAAAGCTTGTTCCCAAGAAACGTGGCAACTTAATCCGTGCGGGGCTTTAAAGGCTAACTTCTGTTAATAATGTTCACATTTTTGTAGGCCTTGCACATAACATATGCACTCAGCCATGTGCTTCTGTATTGCGAGGATCTGAGTGCTTGCAGATCAAATTGAGGCACGTCAAATTATCAAAAACACAGCAAAGGTTAAGATTGGGACAGTTTTGTTCTGGAGAGGTCCAGAACATTGACTTGGTAATCGGTAAAGCTTTAAAGGCCTATCACTCTCCAAAATGTGCATCACTTAAGCCCAAATTAAAGTTATCATTATACATACAACATGTCTACGGCATCAGACATAAGGTGGATTTAACACATATTGGCAACTGTGCTACAGTGGAGACTGGTGTGACTCATAGTTGTTTGTTGCAAAGTGGAACAAACGTTGTCAAAAGTTGTGAATCAGCCTGACCAAGTTTTAGGTCTTTAATTCTGTTAGGATGGATAAATAAATAAATAAATAAATAACAGTAAGTCCATGTCCATCTATTATTAGACCTTTATTACCATATTTTATGACCTGGTTTGCTTATGAGTGAAGGCATGAGGCAAAGTAATAGCCTTCATTAATGATTTTTTTGTAAGGTGGCCAGTCATCTGTCACTTATGTTCCACTGCAGTTCCAATCAGTTTGGTTATTACTTTCCACAAAATTGTTTTAGGGATTATTTTTCAATAAACTTTTTGAAAAAAAAGTGATTTGTTTGTCTGTAAGTCACATAGAGAGAGACACACACTATAGGCAAATGATATGTATAAATAACCACCTCCTCCAGGTCAAGTGCCCTGTGTGTTTGATTTTGGATAAGTTGATTAAAAAAATGTATTAAAATCGAAAATCACATTTATTGTGGAAAAAAAATCGCCCAGCTCTACTAGAATGTATATTTTTGTGTGTATGGTATTGTGCATAACATTAAAATAACATTAGCTAGAATCAAAATAACAATAAAAGTATTGATTTATAGTGAAAAATACTAATACCCATAACAGTGTCAGTGATCAATGACACAATAGCAATAGCTGTTGCTTGCTTTTCAGATAGACTTGCTGATGTTGGGGTGATGGTCTGGACTGGCCTGAACCATCTGGGCAAAGATGGGGGTTGGCAGTGGTCTGATGGATCTCCCCTCACTCTGATTGACCTTTTCTCAAATCGACATGATCCCAATAGATTTAGAAGAGGTGTGTGTCTTATTTTCTGCCAGTCTCATTGAACTTGATCAGGTTGTCCCCTTTTGTGTTGTCTCATTCAAACAGCTTTTGTGTTCTAATCTTCTTGAACTTGTTGGTACCTGCTAGGAGAGGTAAGATCACATGAGGGAAACTATGTGGGAAACGAAGAGGGATTTCCTGGGAGCATGCCCTGTTTTGTAACAGTACCACAAACGTTGCTCATTTTGCTTTCCACCATCACCTCATTAGGCTCATACCTCTCTCCTGCAGACACGTCCCTGACGCTTATACCATCAAGTCGTCAGTGTCGTGTATATAGCTATGCCTCAGGGAAGGAGCAGTGGCGGAGCATGTCATGTGATTCAGCTCTGTCCTATGTCTGCAAGAAGACCCCCAACGATACCCGCCGGGCTGAACCACTTGGTAGGAGAGGTCCTAAATAAGATCTTATATTTGCAGTAAAACTCCTCCTGTGTCCTCAGTTGCCATGTCATTTTTAAGTGTCTGTGACCGACACTTAACATCCAAAACAGGAACTATTCATGATTTGAATTCTGTCATTTGTGAATGTCTTATATGGGGTAAGAGATGAGATATAAAAACTTTGATGTTCAAATGTGCTTTCAGACAACATATTTTGAGTGCGCCTCTATATCTTCTGAGTGCACTATATTGGAACAACTTAATACATTAACAGTGGATTTTAAGTAGGAATGTAACAATACACAAAGCACAAAGTATCAGCCCACCGTGGAGTGAACTTAGTTAGGTTTCAGACACTTTACACAAAGTGAAACAATCAAAATAATGCCCTGTTGTTTGAGGTCACTGCTGCTGAGTGCTTTAAAAAATATCCCATTGTGTCTGTGTGGCAGAGAACTGGCAGTACCGTGCCACAATATGCCCCACCAATGACTGGGTGCCCCACAACCGCTTCTGCTACAGGCTCCTGGAGGAACATCAGAGCTGGGACAACTCCAGCAGTGCATGCAAGTCCCACAGCGCTGAGCTTGTTACTGTGCAGTCACTTACCCAGCTGGAGCTCCTGCGAAGCCTTCTCACCAATGGTCAGTACACACAAAGACTAAAACTAAGAGTACTTTGTAAAATACATAAGTATGTAAAGTATATGAGTGTGTGTATAGTATACTTGTATGTAAAGTATGTGTGTTTGTGCTTGCTTCTGTGTATGCGTTTGTATGTGTGTGTGTGTGTGTGTGTGTGTGTGTGTGTGTGTGTGTGTGTGCCCAGTGTCTGCCCCAGCAGTGTGGATTGGGTTGGTGAAGCAAGCGTCAGCATCATTTGTAGAGTGGTCTAATGGCTCACCTGTTAGCATGACAGTTTGGCACCAAGAGGAAAAGTTCCCTGCAGCCCCCAACACTCGTGTGTGTGGCAAAACAGACCCAAAGGTACACACGCACACACATATGCGCGAACACACACACGCAGGCACACGCTCACACATGCACATGCACATGCACACACACAAAACATGATATGTAGCATTTGTATTGTATCTATTTATTATTGCTGTCATCGTTAATGCGTTAATGCATGTGATTAATGTAAAAAGTTGTTGAATGGTTGTTGAAAAATACAGTGTCTCTTTTAACTGTAATGTTAACAAAATGAAAGCATTGACACTGAATACAAGTAACATAATGACAGCTGTCGATGCTTCATAATATGGCATTTATACAAGAGCTGACAGACATGTTGAATTAGAGTATAAGGAAAAGGCCAAATCGCATAGATTTGAAGCAAGGGGCTATGTGCAGAAGCCTGTGGGCCAGGGGCATGTATGACATCCTTTCTTCACAAAAAAAGAGATTTCTGGAACTTTAAATGTGTGCTTAATTGTGATTAACTTAATTTTTCTATTGTGATTAATTAGATAATTTTTTGATTGACAGGACTAGTATTTATATGTAATAGATAGTGCAGTCTAGTATATTTGTGTGTTTATGTTTACAGGGGAACTGGCTGTTGGGAGATTGTGCTGAGAAGCTGCCAGCGGTGTGCAGAACCTCAGGCCTTGTACCTTTGCATCCATCAGGGGAGTGGGATGAGGGCTGCCCAAAGGTGACACAAACACACACACACACACACATACACACATACACACACACACGCCTATCTTTATATTTAAGTTCCTGTTTACCTTCTCTTATTTAAAAAAAAAAAGCTTAAACAGTACACTAAAGGCCAGATTTATGGTGCAATGAAACCTTTGTAGGGAGGAGTTGAGGTGGTGAATTAAATGTTGCATGTAGATGCAAGCTTTTTCAAGCCATCATGTGTTGTCACTCAATTAGTCCAGCAGAGATGTTAGGGCAGAGTTCTGGTCAAAAGAGATGTATAGAAATGCTTATCTCCTTTCAATTAAACAGCAGTGTCTGCTCAACTTCAACCATAATGGAAGTCACAAAAATTAATATAATTTCTCAGACAGTTCCCTAGTCAGCTAAATGGGTTAATTTTGTTTGCTAACTAGCCAGCTTGTTTGTCTGTGTGGGTACAAAAAGATAGTGTTAATATTTTTTTGTGTATGTATGTAATGTAATACCCTGTTCACTATTCTCAACATGATTGGCACAAAGTTTGGGTGTAGAAGTTCAACAAGTTCTCTGTTAATCAGTTACTTTCAGTGAAACTTGGGCGGAAACAAAAGGAACAATAACAGTGTTAACCATTTCTTAAGATGACAAAAAAATCTGTTTCTGTTATTCATTCATTTCTCAAGCTGATCACTGCACCCTCACTGTGTCAGTAAGTGTGTGTGTGTGCGTGTGTGTGTGCGTGTGTGTGTGTGCGTGTGTGTGCGTGTGTGTGTGCGTGTGTGTGTGTGTGCGTGTGTGTGTGCGCACACCATGCATGTGTGCAGCTATTCATAGACTTGATTACTCATCAAATTAGTTGGCACAGTGTCTGGGAGGTCACTGAAAAGGGATGGTCTTTGTCTCAAGCTTGCCAGAGAGAAAGGTCTTGACATGGCTGGAAAGAATGCCTGCCCTACTAACACACAAACACACACACACACACACACACACACACACACACACACACACACACACACACACACAGCAGGGTCTTTATCATACAGCCAGTGTCATAAGTTCCACAGTCCAGTCCTTTGTTGAAGACAGACATACACACTCTCTCTCTTTCTCTCTCTCTCTCTCTCTCTCTCTCTCTCTTTCGCTCTGTCTGTTTCTCTCACACATACATACACACAGCTGAGATCTGTTCTTATATAATTGTTATATAAAAGTTGTCTGGTTGTTCATTGTGATGCCTAACATGTCTTGAACCCAGCGACAAATGAATGCCACATGTGAAAACATCACCATGGCAACGTGAGACCCATCTTAAACTTTGCCCCCCTTCCTACCATCCAGGTGGCCTCAGTTGGTAAGCCTCATATGGCTTTGGAACATAGGGAAGACATACAGTTTGATACAGTCTGTGTGTGTGTGCATGTGGGTGTGTGGGTGGGTGTGTGTTAATGTGTGTGGGTTTGGTTGTGAGACTAAGCCTCCCTGTCCAAGAAAGCATGTTTGGACAACCTCCAGGGTTTATGTTTGTCTGTCCATGTGTCCATGCTTTAAGGGTCAGGGTTTTGATTGTTTGTGTTGTTTATTTGTCCTCACTGAGATTGTGGTGCTGTTTATATTCCACTGATCTGCTGTCTTGCCGCCAAAGGAAATTTACACACATTTAGTTCATTAAATGTACAGACACACAAACACAAAGAGAGTTTGTAGTGAAAGGCAAAGTACTAAACCTGTATGAAAAAGTTTTAATGTGTATGTGTGTGTATATGTACATTTTGGTTGTTTTCATGCTCATATGTTTTTTAAAGTGTCTTTGTAATGATAAAGCCAGTAGTGGTTGTAATGGTCCTTTTATTGAATGCTTGGATGCAGGGATGGAAGCGCAAAGGTCATAACTGCTACCGGTTGACAGACAAGGAGCAGACATTTCAGGACGCCATGATGGGCTACCACTGCAAGGCTCCTCTGGCTACTGTGGAGGATAGGTCAGTCACAAACCTCCAGCTAATATTATTTTCTGTTGTTTTCTTTTCATCTGTTTATCTCCTTCTTGTGCCTGGATCTAAACCAAACTTCAAGGATCTGCAGGGATTAAGTAAGACAATGACACTGAGGATTAAACAAATGCATTTCTCCCTGTTCATTATAACATGTAGTCATGGTGACCATCTTTCTCAGTCACCAGGGGCCTAATTTATAAAGGCTGCTACACACAAAAAGTTGCACAAACATGGGTGAAATGTGCCCATGCATCTTTCACTACAAAACATTTAGTCATTCTATCCGAGAAAAAGTTGTATGCATCCTTTCACCCATGCGACAATCAGTGACATCTGATGGTGAGATCACTAAATAAAGCTCAGTCCTTAAGAGATTAATTAAAGGGGACATAGAATGGAAAGCCATTTATACTTTGGCTTTGTTAAATTAGGAGAGGTTGGGCCTGGCCACAGAGCTGTCATGATAATGAAACACGGTTGTGCCCTTCTTTAATTAAATGTAGAACTTGGAAATAGCCACTAAAAATAGGCGAATTTCAACAAAGTAATACATAGGCAGATTTGAACTACTGTAGTCAGGGGTTCCCAAACTTTGACAAGGGCCCCTATATACCAGTAGATTGCAGCTAAGGACCCCTACATAGAAAGTGCGTTACTGAACACAGCTGATTTTTCGGCCTCAGCTTTGATTCAATTGGCTTTGGAGTTTGGACGGTTTTAAGGACTCATTTGGGGCACTCGTATCCATTTTCACATGTTACTGTGAATCCATAAGGCCTGCTTTATGCTGCCTCATACTTGCGCAACTTTTTGTTGCCCAGTTCTGAGTTTAGATTTTTGGTCACGTGGGTTATTATTAGACTGCTCCTCAGGTCTTTTTCTTTTAAAAAAATTGTCCATTTTAGCAGAATAGCTGGCTAGCTAACAGGTGCGTGCAAAAGTCTCTGTCACCAAGGCTACTTTGGTTTGTTTACAATCAGAATGAGATTATGGTTAATAAAAATAATAATAACAGTAACAGTAGTTATGTTCAGATATGCAACAGATTATTGTAATGCAGTTTTATAATAAATAGGAGCAATTTTACAGTTTTATAAAATCAGCTATTTATTTGCTTTTTCTTTTCCCTCCATATTGCGGCCCCCCGTCACCCCCTCGTGGCCCCCCAGGGGATAATTGCCCCCACTTAGAAAACTCCTGCTGTAACCCACCTGAATTAATATAGCATTGCAATCTCAGCTTGAGTTATAGCTTCAAATTATAAACTGATTATTGTCAGCAGTGTAAGTAGTATTCATACTGTAAGACTAAAGTTCATATTGTGGCGACACAAAACGTGTTACAGTGATTACAGTGATAGTCAGTGTGTTTACATGCACAAAGAGAAAATTACATTACTGCCTTAGTCCGACTGAAGTTGAACTTTTAAAATACATGTGTACACTTTAGTCCGGCTGAAATCAAACCAAACTAGACTACCCATACTCTGATTAACACTCCCAGATAATGTGATTGAAAGTCGAATAACTTGTGCATGTATTACCACAATTTAACTGAATTTGGACTGGAGCCGTCCAGCGTGCCGTGTTATCTGCCTTTTGCACCTTCTTTCAAAGCAGTCTATATATAACATTTTCTTAGGTTTGACATTGTTACAGGCCTTTTAGAGAACAGGAAACAATGTGGATGCAAGTAGCCAAGATTAAAGTCATTTGGCTTGGCTGTTCTTTGATGAATAAAATATTCCATGCCATGAATTTGAACATATGCAAACTTTGCATCAGTTTCTTTGTAGGATAAGTTTCCAACATTTCAGTTTATAAAGTTGGCTATAATAGTGCGAAGAAAACATGCGGCTAACATTCTATTTGGCTAGTGTTGAATAGGGTAAACCCTACATAATGCATAATGGATTTTTTCTGTCAAATAAATTAACACAGCCTATATTATAGGAAGCCTTTTCTGGTATTTTCTGGTATTCGCTCTGTAATCTGTTGAGAACAGATATTCCATTTCATTATGCATGGTCCACAGACAGTAAGGTTAGGTCTAGTGTGTGCCACTTCAAAGCAAAAAACTGTGGGGGAGCCACTTGATTGCCTCCCCCACCCCTGCAATGAGACATCATTTGATTAAAATCCCTCTTGGCCTCCAAATAAAATGTTCCCCTTGCTGTCATTGCAGAGTACAAAACGTGCCTATTGCAAGCCTTTTAAACATTTATCAAGTGTGGACATCTGTAATTCAATAGTTTGAATAGTTTGAATTCAATAGTTTGAAAACAGTCCAGCAAGCACATGAATGACTTTGTAGTAATGCCAGGTTATACTTGTAATTTACACAGGCCAACAAAATTATTTATTGAAATCTCTGACAGGTGTGGTTGATGAGGATGGTTCAACCATAGTGGCCATTTTTTTCTCCAGTATATTTAGGGAGTGTGTTTTTCATCTCAGAAACTCAAAATATAATTATGTGAATGGCCTAGACATACACTTTCAATAAAATCTGCACATCATCTTTGTCAAACCATTGCATCTGTTAATGGTTATGCCTTATTTCTAAGAGTACATTTGTCCATTTTTTCATAAAAATGCTCAGAGGTCACCATTTAAAGGGTTATTTTCAAAAATATTTATTAATATTTATTTATTTCCTTGGTGACCTCAAACAACAGGGATATTACAGATTTCTCCTTTAAGTGTCCAAAAAGGCTTTAAAAGTCCTTAAATACGTCCTTTAAAATGTGCAGATACCTTGTATTAGTCTGTCTTATTCCTCTGGACTATGAGATCTGTGATTTCAGTTACACATTGGGTTGAATACATCACCCGTCAGTTTTAGCTGTTGGCTCTTCTCAGTCATGTTCGAACCTTACTGGCTCTTCTCTGTCAGGTTTGAACAGGCCTTCCTCAACAGTCTACTGGAGGACTCGGGTGCATCGGAAGGCCAGTTCTACTGGACAGCCCTGCAGAACATGAACAAGACCTCTGAGTACACCTGGCTCCTTCCAAACAGCTCTGAGCTGCCACTCAGCTACACCAACTGGAACCACCATCAACCAGGTGTGTGTTTGTGTAGCCTACATGGTCCCGTAGTTGTGCGTAATGTGAGTGAGATGTTGGGGATAAAATTGTTGTGGGAAGCTTTATGTCCTCAGGTTTGTTAATGTTACAAGACAAGCAATAAACATGATTGAAAAATATTCAGTCCAATGAAACATTTACATAACTGTTCAATTCAAAAAGGAACAGAATATACTACCTCTTTTGATCCGATCAAGTTGCTTACATGGGTCATTTTCATTATGATTGAGCCATTTTTAGTTTCTAAACAGATTAAAGGTGTCCATGTAAATGTAGCTAATGCTGCATTTCTTCAATTGGCTGCCCCTCTCCCTTGTACATCTATGTGTCTGTTTGTCTCTATCTCTCCCTGTCTCTTTAGTGAGTATTGGAGGCTGTGTGGCAATGTCTGGAGGTGCAGCCCTGGGTCACTGGGAGGTGAAAGACTGTACATCCTTTAAGGCTTTGTCTGTGTGCAAACAGACTGTGAGTGGTTATGAGGACTTGCATTTGCCACTGCCCGATATAGACCCATTTGCCCCGTGCCCAGATGGTTGGGAGACCAGTCCTCATCTGCTCCACTGCTACAAGGTCAGATGCCTGCTTCTTTTATACTTCTGCTCTCTAGCTGTTTGTTTTCCAAATCCATCTCTCTTTCTCTCTTTCTCTGTCGCTCATGTCATCTCACCTAACCTTTCTTTTTTCACATTTTTTTTGGTTGTTATCTTTCTCATCTTATCACAAGCTTCCTCTGTCCTTTTCATCATCTTTATCTTGCAACCTGACAAAGGTCATGGACTTCCCAGATACTCCGGTGTGATTCCCCACTTTGCCTACTACATCACTTTAACATGCCCCAGCCTGCCTCTGCGGTGGGGTTTGGTGAGCGATGAGGAATTTCCTCAGCTCATACATATCTGCTTTAGGCAGCACTCTTCAAGAGTTAAAAGTCTGTAGATTAAAATTGATGTGTTCAAAATGTATGTCTTACTCTGTCTATGTTATATTCAAAATGTTTTCCTCAGTATGGAGGGAAAGTAATCTCCCCCTGCTGGAAACGTTCCAACCTCTATGGCGAAATGAATGAGAATTTCTTTTTAAAAAATTATATTTTGGTTCACACTGGGTGATCAGTGGCTTCCATATGATCATAGTTCATTTTCTCCTCTATCTTTAATTGTTTCAACACATTGTATGGAACACACCAGAAGCATGTAATGTGGGTTAAGTTGTCTCCTCCATTTGTTAGGCAATTTGCCAGACTCACCACACATATTTTGTAATAAAAAGGTAATGATGTTTATTGTGGGATTATGACCTCTATGTTACAGCAATTGGTGTTGAGGTACTACTCACAGAAAGAATTGTTAGCATGTGCCTTATATTCGAAGCCATGGTCCAAGCTAATCATGCCAATAAACAGGGAACATGTTAATTGTTTAGTTAATTTTTGACAGGATTGCACCATTTTATCCCAATATATACAATGAAAAATAGTTAATGTTCAATGTTGTGTCTTCGTAGGATTCTTATAAAAATCAGGTCTATGGGATTTTCAGAAGAATCGCTGTGTCACTTTTCCTCCTTATGAATGTTATTTAAGAGTTAAAAGTCCTTCATCTCTCTTGATGGCTATTCCAAATCCACAATATCTCTAATATGTCACCTTTTTGGTCATAAGGGATATTCCACAGATAGACAATGTGGAATATCCCTTATAACCAAAGATAGATAGATAGACAAGAACATAGTGTGCAAAACCCAGTTGAATGTAGTGAATAATGGTGCCTTGTGATTGGTGCTCAGGTGTTTCACAGTGAGAAGGTGCTGATGAAGAGATCGTGGGAGGAGGCGGATGTTTTCTGCCGGGGACTAGGTGCCAACCTTGCCAGTTTCCTGCACTATGAGGCGGAGACTTTCCTGAAGAGGACCATCTCAAACATGTTTGAGGGGTTAGTCAGAGGACTCTTCTCACCTTTTATCCCATTGTGGGATTTTCTGGTTTTAGCCTTGTTACTAGATGGAACATTTTCATAAATGATAACCTTATAATTTTACCTCTTTTTACCTCTTTTGTTGCAAAGCAGCCAGCATAATTAAATGCAGCTATGAGCAGTAGTATTGTCTCAGCCTTCATATGTATTGTCTTAAAGGTGACACAGAATGGATGAGTATTGTATGAGATTCTAAATAATGAACGCTCTTGGTGAATGGCAACTTTACTTTATTCCCTGATGTAAAAATAGAATGTATTGAACTTTGATCAAAAATAAGTTCAAATGCAATTTTACAAGCCCTAATGCAACCTTATGTTTAGGCTGGAGATGGAAATGGTCCATTTTGGCTAAATGGTGCTGTTTTTAGCAGCCGTAGGCTAACTATAGTTGATTTCTCAACTGACTCAGGGTTTTTTAGTGGGTATTTCTATGTTCAAGATTTACATATAAAGAAGGGGACAACTGTTTCATGTTCATGACAGCTCTGTAGCCATACACAACCTCTCCTAGTAATTCAACAAAACCAAACTATAAATGGTTTTCCAATCTACGTCCTCTTTAGGAAGAATATTCAGGCATATATCAACCCATAGTTCTATTCTTCAAGGTCACTAATTGCTGCTGGTTGGAAAAAGAACGAGACAATTTGGTACAGCATAGACCTAATTTGTGAACTGTCAGCTAATGTGTCTGTGCCCTTATCGGTTAGTGTTAGCTACAATTTAGCTACTTGTTCTGTTTTCAGATTTTCTTGTTTCCTTACCAACAGCACTAGGGAGCCCTCGAGCAACAGGGCTATGGGTTTAAATGCACCAGAATATCACTCCAAAAAAAGCTTATAATGGCTATATAATGTGTATTTCATTATTTCCGTATGATGTCTGTGTTGCCCCTTCACTCCTCTCTACTCTTTCAGAACAGAAGGTCGCTGGTTCTGGGTGGGCTTCACTAAGAGAGACCCAAAATCTGAAGGGTCCTGGGAGTGGTCCGATGGCACACCGGTATACATACACACTTTGGCAACACATGCATAAAACTTAAAATTCATCAAGCATATCAGGCTCATTAAAGGCTTACAAAAATGAATAATGGCACCTATTAAACTTATACTGGCTAATATTTGTCAGAGTAGATATTTATGTAAGGGATAATGTATTGTCCTCTGGCCATTATAGGAAAATATTTCCCGACAGGAAGAACAGGACCTAAATGCAGAGGGGTCTTTTTTCATCCTGAAGGAGAATTAATATACTAATTAGCAAAACCATGACAGAGAACTTCACACAAACGTCTTTTAAAGTTAATTTGTACAGTTTCATGGCTTCCGCGGAAAAATCAATAGTTTGTAATAGTTCAAGTGAACTTGAAACATTCTATAGAAAGCAGCTTATCTCCTTTCACTTTCAACAAAGGGCCATTGTGACAAGTGAATTACCTCTTTTTGCGTATTGTACATATGAGGGTTACAGTTTAGCGACTTGATGGATGTTCACAACACAGCAACATTGTAACTTATGACCGAGATAAGGGAAACTGTCATTTTAGACTGGATAGAATCCTGGGATGTGCTGCTTGAATTGGCTATATTCAGACTTGCTTTGTGTGCACTGTTGTCAAACCTGTGTGTGCTGTTGCAGGTGTTGACGTCCTTCATAGATGACAAGAATATGGAGGATGAGAATCATGAGTGTGCAGTTTACAGTGACCTCACCAACCACCTTACCCCTCAGCCTTGTGACGCCAAACATGAGTGGATCTGCATTGTACCTCGAGGTGTGTGTGTGTGTGTTTGTGTGTGAGAGAGATAGATAGATAAATAGATAGATACTTTATTAATCCAAATGAAAATTTGTGTGTGCGTAAATGTGAGGGTATACATTCACCCTATCTGTGAAATGACATCCAGGGTGTTTATCCTAAAAAAATAAATCTTGCTCTTTAAATGTGTTCACAGGTGCAAAGCTAAATAAACCATATTGGTACAACAGTGGTAAGTATCGCTTGGTACCTAATGGATCTGTCAGTTGTTAAAGCAAACTGACCACTGTGCATCACCTGTTTTTTCTTGGGATCTTAGATAAGATGTGAGGGTTTGCACAAATTTTCAGTTTCTTCTTTTATTCCTTTACCCCATTCAGTGAGATCATTAACTAATTTTACCCATAAAATCTTCTCTTTATCTTTTTTTACACTATATTATGTGACAGTGCTAATGTTTGTGGTTGGCAGCCTTCAATCAGTTAGCCAGGCTAGTGCCGCCTAGTGCTTCTGCTCAATGTGACATTTTGCTATAGCACAGTCAGAAATCTAAAGCTTAGGTTTCCTTTCAAATATTTTTAATGTTCACAGAAAGTATCCAAGAAAATTGTTCCTTCCAAGAGGAAGGAAATATACACTAATTGAGGGATGCTTTGCACAAAGTGAAATGACATAAAAAGTGTTTGACATACCAGGCTATCAATCAGTCCCAACCTAGTCTAACTAAACATCCTGACATCATGTGGTTTTGTCCAACAGTTGCCTATACACTACAGATCTACTGACCATGGACTGCCATCACACAATCCAGTCAGTTGTAGCACCATCTGCTGGCATGACAGTACCAGTAACTTGGGCAAGAAAAGCCATCTCAAATCTCTACATAAGATAAACCAGAATTTAAATTTATATCACTTTGTCCTTGTCACACTTTTTTGCTTCGCAGTCCTTTTGATGTCCTTTTAGCGATTTTGCTCCAAACACCAGCCTCCATGCACAGTCCTAGCTCTGTCAGTTAGAAATATGAACAGTGTGAACAATTTCATCAACACATTGTTTGAGGAGCATGAAAAGAAATAGTATTAGTTTAACAAATGCCCAAATGCCACGGTCTTGTGTGTTTGCGTGCGTGTGTGTGTGTGTGTGCGTGTGTGCATGTGTGTACATGTGTGTATGTCTCCTGTTTGTTGTGCAGAACAGGATCCCTGGGTGTTTTACCGTGGTGCGGAGTACTTTGTGGCCAAACAGCTCTTCACATGGGAATCAGTGGCCTTTGCATGCAAGATGATGGGAGCTGACCTGGTCTCCATTCACTCTAAAGCTGAACTCAACTTCATCAGGGAGCGCATAGCCAAGGTGCATCAACACACACACACACACACACACACACATTCAGGACAGGACCTCCAGAAGGTTCTACTATAAAAATTCTGGAGGCAAGATAGAACTACAACAGGTTTAATCCATGCAAGGGTATGGAAGGATACAAAACATGGACTGGACACTGAAACATTTTGGTTCATTTTGGTACTTCTGGCGCAGAGCCCTGTTGTTAAACCATTACGGTAACAGTCCTTGTTGGTGTAGCACTGGGCTATCAAGCCAGTGATAGTAGGCAAGGGTGGAGACTATTCCCCAGCATCGAGACAAGGATCCGCTGATGGCTGAAAGAGGATGCATTGAAGATGGGAGTGCCTGGAGGTCATGACAATGTCTGAGCATCCTGGGTCAGTATGGCGATGGGGGGGGGGGGGGGGAGGAGACATCAGTGTTGCCATATTCTTGGTAGCAGAGAGGTGTTAGCCAGACTGATTCTGAGTCCACTGGAGAGTGGTCTGACTCCAGACTGAGTCCACCTGTATGTGATGGTCAAAACTACAGTTGAATTGCCTAGTCATTTGTTTGGAATCAATGCAGCGGCTAAACTTTTTCTAATGTATAAGCATCATCACTGGCATGCCACTGAGGATCCATATGTGTGCCAACTGTGGCATGCGTAACAGGGGTGGCTGACCTTGCCTTAGACAGACCTAATGATGAAATATATATATTGCCATGCCTCAATGCCTTTTTTCTTGCTAGCTAGGTGATAGCTATATGTATGTATATATAGCCTAGTTAGCAAGAGAAAAGACATTAGGCATGGGAGTTTCATGTAGTGCTAGTCTCACCTTCAGTACGCTCAGATGCAGAGTACCGTGCTGCAGTTTCACCCCTGGTTAAACAAACTTGTATTAGTTGCTTAGTGTGCTATACCATCACCCTATGGTATAAAGTTATTTAGCCTATGGCTGAACATTTGATTTGACCATAGTCCACAGTTTACACATTAAATGAAACACTGCTGCGCCTGCACTATCGTGGGGGGGCTTTGGCCCTCTGGTCCTCCTCACTTCTGTCACCAGTCTGGTGTCCAGGCCAAACAACTTCTACAGCTACATTATTGAGAGCATGTTGACTAACAGCATCATCATGTGGTATGGCAGCACAATTTCTATGGACCACAAATGGCTGCAGAGAGTGGTGAAGTCTGCTGTGAAGATCACCAGGACTCCAGTGCCCTCTCTGCAGAGCATCTATCACTGCAGAGTCCACAGGAGAGCAGCCTCCATCCTCAAAGCCCCCAACCAGCCCACTATCACAGAATGTTCTCCCTCCTCCCCTCAGGCTGACACCTAAACAGCTGACAGTCGTACCACTACCTCTTAGAACTGTTTTATTCTTTGACTTGTTATTGCACTTTTGCAGTAGAGATCATTGCAAACACAGACCAACGTGCACATTGCACAGATACTTTTGAATTGTAATTGTATTTCTAGTTTTTTATTATATAATTTCTTTTTATTATGTTTTATGTCTTCTATTGTGTCTGGTATTCACGTAGACTTATTGCATTTTATTGCACGTTTCTTACTGTAGATAACAACAAAACAACAGCTATTTTAGTTCCAGTCCTGAATCAAAGTGCAGTGTTCTGAACTGATCGCTGTTTAGTGAAAATGCTTTGATTCTCTGACTAAAGAAAAAGGATTTATAAGTATCGAGGAGGAGACTTCTTCCAAAGCAGTCCCTTATAGTGCTTCAAGTGCTGAGAAGATGAGCAGCAGAAGCAGTCCTATTTTGTTTTGTAATGCAATTTGTGTGAGAGCTGACATTTGAAGTATTTGTGTTTTTCAAGGATTGCCTCTCATGACCTTTGCTGTTGCTATGACAGCATCGTGTTCTACCAGTTTAACTGCTGTGGTCCAATCAGATCGTTATGTACACACTCATACTTTGTATGCTTACTAAATATTTACAAACACAAATTTGGTGTGTGTGTGTGTGGTATCCATCTATCTATCTATCTATCTATCTATCTATCTATCTATCTATCTCTATCTATCCATCCACCTATCTATCTATCTATCTATCTATCTATCTATTATTTCTTTGTCACACTCATGCTGTCTTTTATGCTTTTTAAAGTCTTTTTTGTTCATCTTCTTTTTGGGTGTTATCTGTCTACATTGTCTCAGCTTCCACATGGTCCAACTGAGTGGTGGATTGGCCTAGCACTGGAGAGTGGTCAAGACATTGAGTAAGTTGCATAAGCATAAGTTACATTTTCCCATCATTTATAAAAAGCCTACATTAGTGTACATTCGGTTCTGTGTCAGATGACTTTGCTACTGAGAGTTTGCAACAACTGTTGTGGTTTTCTCAGTGAACAAATAAACGTATTGATGCTTAAGTGAGAAATGAAAAGTGCTGCTCATGTTAAGGAGGTCAACTTTAGTGCAAACAAGGCTGACAAGCTTTGTATGGTCTTACAGTCTTACAGTGTGGTATGTGCATGTAAGGCCAGGAATGCAATCCACTTGTTTTGGAAATCAGTGCTTGAGTGAGACCCATCTGGAATTGGGCCTGTCTGAGTCAACAAACAGATAATGCAGTCTACATCTTGTATTAACACACATGCATTCTGGCAAAAGAAAGAGTAGAATTAAATCAGTATTAAAAAGTGTTTATTCAGTTAGTATGTTAAAGGCTGTTTCCAGTAGGATAACTGATCTTGCTGTGAATCTATCCATGGTCTTTAAATCCACATCTAATGATCTGGTATGCTCTGCACAGGTGGACAGACGGCTCCTCTTATGACTACTCTAACTGGGAAGCAGTCAACAGCAGCAGCCAGAGTGGCAGCAGGAAGCGCTGTGCCTACATGTCCTCAGTAACAGGTGGAGATACAGTACGCTACCTACACACATACAGTCTCTAGCATACACATGACAGAGCATAGCTGGACATGGTGTAAGTCAGTCAGTAATAAGAAATTCAGATGCACTCACTCTGACGTATTCACACTCACATTGAGGTGGGCATTTCTGTTCAGCAGTACACACACTCACATCATATGTTCATATGTTCTGTGTGTGTGTATGTGTGTGTGTGTGTTGGATACTACAGGAGGCTGGTTTGCTCACCCCTGCTCAGAGCTCCATGGTTATGTGTGTAAACGGCAGATTGCCTCTGTGATGGAGATTCCCCGAGAGCCACACTACCTCGGGGCCTGCCTCGACAAGTGGTTCTACTATGGACACAAGGTGAGGTAGCACACTCCAAACTCGCGACAGAAAAGTACCGTCAGAAAACAATCATAAAACCTTTCTTCCCCCAAAAGATCATGGCCACTTTAGTTCATTAGGATTCTGATGTTTGCATCAAACTTCAAACAATTCTGAGTATGTTTGTTTAGCATTAGCATTAGACCTAATATATTGCAAAATTAAAAATAAAACAACATATCTTATGCATCTTCTATGCAATTTCTTTCTTTTTTCATAAACTGCTGCTCAAATTATCTAGTTTTCATTCATTTGTTTTTCATTAGTTAGTACTTTATTAGTTTAGACAAACATGGTGCGTAGAAGCTGATAGCACAAAATAAATTATTACATTTAATGTGTTCACTTCAAACATCCATAATGATGGGCCTAAAGGCAATGAGTGAACCTTTGGGATTGCTAACTGGGTGAAGCTCCTGATAACCGTGAAGGAGATCTGCATAACATGTAGGAGGTATTTTAGCCCATTCTTGTTTCAGTTCAGCCATATTCTTGACTGGACTCTGGACTGAATGGCTCTATAACAATGCATTGTTATAGTTTAAGGTCATTGTCCTGATGTCCCATAGTGATGATCACAAGTTGTCTAGTACCTGAGACATTGAAGCGGCTATAAATCATGTCTCACTGTGGGGGATCTGCTCTCCAAAATAACATGCTGTGTGCCGAAATTTGCCAAAGAGCACCTTCACTCTCTATAGTGCTACATGGACCAGTGAAACATGTACTGAAATAGCGCTGTACTACAGAACACTATTAAAGTCTCACCTCTGTTGTCTACACCAATGACTAAGATGATCAGATGATCACATGTTATGACCAAATAATGCAAAACACTAGGCAATCGCAAAGGGTTCACATACTGTCAAGCAGACCTGTATGTTGTCAAAACACATTAGACAGCAGAGCAACTAGGGTTCATCTGGTTTAAATGACAGCTACCAGCAAATGATGTATAGTGAGAGGGCAGAAAGAGAACATATTTGGAATGCCTGTGGCTTAGAGGTTACTTTTGTTTTGCTGACTTCATGTGTCCCCCTATGTATGCAAAGAAGTCACATTCCACATACATTTGAATGTTTGGCATTCTCTTTCTCTTTCTCTCACCCACACCATTTGTTTGTGTTTATGTGGGTGTGCGTGTGATCTCAGTGCCTCCTGCTGCACCTGCCGAGTCGGCCCGAGGAAGGGAAGAGCTGGAAGGACGCCCAGTCCATCTGTTCTAGCTTCCACGGCTCCCTGGTGGCCATCCAGGATGAGATTGAACAAGGTGAGCCTAATGGCCAGTGCAGGACCTTCCACCAGCTAGCATTTACCATGTAAACAGCGATATTAATAACCTCATTTCCCTGCATTCATGTAATTCATTACCCTAAATCTGATCAAATCTGGGCTACGTCTCATGTTTGGCATACTGAAGAGCAACTACATAGAGATGAACTGAAAATGTCTATATGTGTGTGTGCTTGCATGCTTGCTTATCCTGCCTGTTGCTTTCAGTTGATGTTTAATGTTGATTGGTTGTAGCATACATCACCATGTTGCTGGATGGTGACTCAGCAGGCGTGTGGATTGGCCTTCGGAATGAGGACACCTTTAACTGGGTCAACGGGGAACCGGTGACCTACACCAACTGGTCCCCGATAGAACCCAAGAGTTCTCTCACTGTAAGCATCACATGCATACACAGGTCCCTTTGTCTCTGAGAAAGATTCCTCCATTCTGTGTGTGTGTGTGTGTGAGTGAGTGAGTAAGTGAGTGACAGAGAGAGATGCATTGATGTGCTACAAATGGAGTGCCCAGATCAAATATTGTATTTGAAATGTGTGTGTGTGTCCCATACAGCACGACGAGTGGCTGAGTGGTTCTCTTCCAGAAGATGCACCTCTTTGCACACTGCTCTCCAACAATCACAACTACCACTTCACAGGGAAATGGTACGATGAGAAGTGCACAGAAAGCGGCTACGGCTTTGTGTGTGAGAAACCACAAGGTGTGTCAGATGCCCCTGTATCTGTCTGGGACTGTCAGTCTGTCTGGATCTTGAGTGTCGATGTCTGTGTGTCTGTCAGGGAAAATTCATTCAAAATGACCAGATACCAGTGTATACTTGAAAGGACTGAAAGGATTGATTAAGAATTTGAAAGCTGCATGTCATTTGGTGTTAAAGTGTCAGCTACTGGAAGAGTCTTGCTCCATCTCTCTCCTTCTCTCACTTTCTACATCTGTTGCTCTCTCTCTTTCTCTCCCTGCCTCTCTCTCTCTCTCAGACCCAAAGAAGGCCCCCACCCACTCCTACTTGCCTAGCTCCCTGGAGATCTCGGAGTACAAGAACCGCAGCTACCGGCTGGTGCATGCCAACATGAGCTGGTACGCTGCACTGAGCGCGTGCAGTGAGCAGGAGGCTGAGCTGGTCAGCATCACAGACCCCTTCCATCAGGCCTACCTCACTGTGCTCGTCAACAAGCTGGGCTTCCCGCACTGGATTGGCCTCTACAGTCAAGATGTATGGAGATCTGTTTCTCGGCATGGGTGTGGGGACGTATGTGTGTCAGTGGACAGAATGACCTCTATTATGGAGTTATGATGACTGATTGTGTGTGTGGATTCATGTTGGGAAGAAAACAATACTCAGTAAAATACTACTGTAGTGTTGTTATTTTCCCCAGCAACTAGCTAGTATGGTACAGGACTGACATTCCTAAAACATTAATGATGTTACCCTTACTACCTACTGACCCAATTTGTTTTTATTTTGTTGTTACAGCAAAAAACATAGATTTACTGTCACAGGTCCTAGAAATGAGTTTGCTTTTTCTGCAAGTGTGAGTGGATATGTATGAACTGGAATCAAAAGTAGGTTTCTCGCTATCCCATGGTGAAGAAACGTACATTAGAGTCCTCTGTATGTCTGGCGCCGTCAGTAATTAGTAACTTTGCAGACATACTGTACATACTGTAGAGAAATGGAAATGGAAATGTTCTTTGGTGTCCATCTCAAGGCACCTTCACCATAGCAAGATAGCTAGACTTCACTCGTAATTCATAATCCCGAGGGAATGCAAACCTTATATGCACACAGGATGGCATAAACTACCAGTGGTCTGATGGCAGTGATACCATGTACACACACTGGGATGCGGACGACGATGATGACCACATGGTGGGAGACTGTGTGTACATGGACATCACAGGAGGCTGGAGACGGGCCGATTGCGAAATGGGCCTCCGGGGGGCGCTGTGTCATGTCCCACCACCCAGTAAGTCTACCAGACTCCCCTCTGTCTTTCCACTACAACTGTAGGTGTACTTGAGTTTACTACATGTCGTTGCATGACGGCATGTCAAGAAACTGCAAGCATTACAGCTGTAACGCTGCTCTCACAATTGGTTGAAATTGATTACATCTTTTTTCTCATGGTTCTTAAATACAATTTTCTTTGAACTAGAAAGAGGTAAAGCATTTACAAGTGGATATAGGAAAAGATAGCTGAGTGTGAGTGTGTGTGTGTGTGTGCGCGTACCCATGTCTGTGTGTGTGTGTGTGTGTGTGTGTGTGTACCTGTGCCATGTCCAATGTGAGCAGGTGTATGAGAGTATGTTCTGTGTTGTGTGTCTCTCTGGTGCAGAGAGTAATGCCTTCTCTCATGGGGTGGCCTGCTCTGCCAGCTGGCTCAAGTTCAGGGGCAGCTGCTACAACTTTGAGCCCGTGATTCAGAGACTGGGCCTTGAGGAGGCCAGAGAACACTGCCGACTGAAAGGTACATATTCATCTCTCTCTCTCTCTCACTCACTCTGTCATACACAAACACACACACATAAACACTTGCTATGGGACTACACTGCAGACAGAAAAGGACAATAATTCTGATGTCTTTTTGAACACACATTAGCTTAATACAGTCCATTCCTTACCAGTACCACCATCCTGACATCTGTCATGGCATCTCTTTTGTGTGTTGTGTTGTGAATTTCTGTTCCTGGAGCGCCCCCTGCTGAACAATGGAGGAACCTGTTGATGGGAGAAGTTACCAAGTGCAACATGCATACCTAGCTTGCTAATATAATTGCCTAAAAAGAAATCATCAATCATTCATAGAACTAATGGATTTTAAAGCTTTGAAATATGACCATTTTAAACAGTGGCCATAAATTCTGACTTCATTTCCAATGAAAAAAGACTTTGTTTGAGGTGGCATGCTTTTATTGTATTGTGTTCTGTTAGGCAATTCCTCAGACATGCTGACCATTGGGAGTGAGGAGGAGAGTCGTTTTATACTGGAGCAGCTTGGGTCCTACGGACTCCCACATCAGACTGTGTGGCTGGGGATTCTCTTTGACACTGACAGTAAGACCACACACACACACACACACACATACACACACACACTGTGTTAAAGCTCAATTCAGCAAAAAAAAAAATTGTAGCAAACACAAATACACAGAGCACCTCTCAAATTCAGCTTAAAGTCATGGAGGGGTTTTCCATGGGCACCCCCCTCTAAAAGTTGTGGCTGTGCTGAGCTGAGGAGCTTAGAGCCTGTTCCTGTTTCAGTGATTCATCTCAGTAGCCACCACAATAGTACCGCCGCTGAGTATTGTATTTTGCTACGGTACTAAGTCAGGATACTCTCCTAAGGCTTTGATTTCTCCAATTAGATTTTCTAGCAACCAGTCACTGAATAGAAATTGAAAACAACTAATAGGTTCAAACAAAGTGTCTCTTTGCACAAAGTGAAGCAAATTGAAAGAGTCTGGTCCACCAGGCTACTATCTCCCACCATTCTGGGAATCATTCCCTTTCTTACCTGCAATGGATTGTTCTCCAAATGCACAGAGTGATGTCAAATTTACCTTCTCTTTTGCCGTCAGCCAGTTTTTACGCTAGGCTACAGCGAGAGCAGGGAGGGTACTCCATTTTTAAATGAAGCTCTAAACTCTGCCATCTAGTATTCTGTATCAGTATCTTAAATCTAGTGTCAGTGTGCTTTTTTATGAATTGTTAAGCAATGCCACAGTTACACTGAGGGAGGTCCCTTGTTATATTGAGGAACCCACTCTTGCGTAAAAGACTTCCTGAACTAGGCCACCCAGGTGATGTTAAAACAGACCCAGAGGCCAGGCTCGGTCAATAGGCCAAACAGCCAGAAGATAATGGAACGGTAAGACAGTCTCCATCACACACAAGCGCATGCACAAACAGCACTAGCACACACATGCCAACTAACACACACAGAGGCATGTGTGTGCTAGTGCAAACCACACAGTTAAGAGGGGATTTTTGAGTCATTTATTTTTAGTGAGTTATGGCTTGAAATTCAATTTCACTTCCACATTTTCTTCCTCAATTTTTTAACTGATTCCTAACTGGCTTGTGTTGTTTTTGCGTTTTGCTGTCTGTCCACAAAACTCACTTCCATTGTCTCAGATTTCAACAGTGACTGTTTGATAAATGCAAAACAGACGTCTGATCCTGAAGTTATATGATTAGGTTTGACCTTCACTTTATACATAAATGTTATGTGTGTTATCACCTGCCTCTGATAAAAGAGGATTTGTTCTGTTTTATTCTCTATCAGCAGTTTTTCTGCTGACCTCCATTCCACCTTGGTGTGATGTTGATAGTGTTATAAAGGCTAATAAACTCATTGCCATGGGCAGTGGTTGGCAAGGATACACAGATAAGACCTATAAGGAAGTCGGATGGATATGTAGGAAGGGTCAGAGATAAGAAGAGAGATTAAACATGGCTAATTGGCTTTCATGATATTTGCCTGTGTGTTCCTGTCAGTTGTTGCCAGTTATATGTGGACCTTCAGGTGCATTATGGTGTGATCACCTATTGGGGTAAGATGAAGTTCTCCCTTGCCTAGGGCTGGACAATTAATAAACAAAAATGGAGACTATTTATTATTAATTTATTAATAGTATAAACTATTTATTGCCATAATCCTGCCCATCTCAATTAACTCTTGTGCGTTTTCTTTTAAAATCACAATGAGAAGATGCACTTTTTTCATTAGAAAAAAAATCCCCCAGATTCAAAAAGTTGCCATATTTACATTATGGGGCCTCAAACAGCAACAACTACATAAGCCTTCTTTAATCAATGTCAGCATAAAATGTTCAATTGGTCGTGATTTTGAGTTCATGTCATAATTGCCAAGGGCCCTTTGACAGGTTGGTCTAGTGTTAACACCAAAAAATGAAGACAAGATCAGAAGATATAGAGGTCCTCTTTTAGTACGTTTTCATGACCAAAACCTATTCAGCATTGGAAATTTTCCTGCTTCCCATCTGTGTTTTTTCTGAGAAACAGAGTTTGAGTAACTGTCTGCCTTACACATTCAGCCATTGTTGTGTGGAAAAAATCAGCCTTCCTGTTTAAACCTAGTTGAAACCTAAACCTAGGACCTCAGACAGGGAGACCTTTTGATTGACTGATTGTAAAGTGCGCCATGGGCATTATGTAGTATGTGCTGGGGACAACTTGGGCAAACATCTGTGAGTGTTGGTTGCTGATTAATTTGCATCTCTCTGGCTCTTAAGTAAAAGTTGCACAGAAAGAAGAATGCTTTGGACACAAACAAGTTGTCTAACCAAATATGTATTGCTGTGTATATTAGTCTTATATGTGTGACCAAAGTGATGGGAATACTGTAATTGTTATCTCAAATTTCTTCCCTTCTCTCCCTAGCTGACACTCTGACCTGGCTAGACGGGTCACCTCTGGACTACTCTAGTTGGCACTTCCGAGCACCAGATGCCAGCGTCCTGAGGCCGGACACATGCGTGTCCCTCCGCGTGTCTGATGGTGTGTGGAATTTAGCCTCCTGCACCGACCATCTGGGCTTCGTATGCAAGACCAAAACAGGTGGGCATGTGTGACCTCACAGTTCACCAACAGATCTTTGTCCTCAGAATGTAATAGATACCAATTTCTAAAACGCACATGCATGTGTGTTTGAGCATATGCACGTGTGTGTATGTGTGTGTGTGTGTGTGTGGGCATTTGTGTGTATGTACAATGTCTTAATAAGCTCACTGAAACAGTGCCATAAGCATAGCAAAGCTGGAACAAACAACAAACCGATTGTCAGCGTTGGTCAATCCTGCCTGCAGCTAAGAGCTAACACCAGCTAGCTAACACCAGCTCTTAGGCTGGTTTAATTGTGAAACAGGAACAGCACTTAACTTAATAAATCAGGTCAGCAAAGCACAGCATACTAGCCACTAGACAACACCAGTCCTGTGTATGCTGAGTCTGTTTCAACTCCTCTTTCTCTCTTCCTGCTCTGCCCCCCCTCCCCTCTTTATTTCCCCATAGTGGCAGACAGAGGTGCTGAGGTGGAGGTCCAGCCCCTGAATGGTGAGTTCTGTCTGATTGGTCCACAAAACTAATTGCACCCACTATTGCTCCCACTATTGGGTCTGTGGGGCTTAAACAATAGACAGCTGTGCCTCTAACACATTGGCCTGACTAGTATTATGGCAACAAGAGCAAAACCATAGCAAGAGCATGTAACCATAGCCAGGTGGTCAGCAGCTATAATGTGTGTGCATGTTAGTAAAATTCCCTCCTGATGTCTTAAAATAGCTATGCACAAGATTGAGCAAGCTAATGCAAACTAATACAATAAAGTGACGCAACTCCTCTTTCCTCTCACCCTCTCAGTGGTGTATCTTCACCCTGTATTTGTGACACAACTGTGTATTCTCCACCCTAATACCTGCATGCAAACATTAACGTTAAATTACAAATAGCTTCAGGGAAACCACTCTAAATATTTTCATATGTTTGCAAATTCATTTTAGTATTATTTGACTTTCCATAGCTATGAAAGCAAGTTGGGTAGATGGGGCAAGTATACCGCAATATTTGCCAAGACATATTATCTACACATGACCTTACATGACATCCTGGATTTGAGATGACCTGTCTTAAAGGCACACTGGGCAATGTTTTTTAGGTTCATTTGCTGGCTTTGTAGTCACTTAAACTCACACATTACGGTGTGGATGAAGGCTCTCTCGGACGCCTCTGGTGTAGATTCCACGGTTACTACATTTGTAGGATCTGAAACCAAAAACACGTTTATTGCCATCTTGTCAGTCAATGTAACACACAAAAATGATCATTTCTGGATCTTTTTCTTTGGTTTGCAAACAAATTCACATGGATTGGTGAGAATGTACAATGTTGTTGCTATTTATTATATAGTCCACATGTCAAATGGTTGCCTTTAACAACCATTTGACATGTGGACTCCACATATCCGACCACAAGATGGAGGTGTTTGATTCATGTGTCTATATTAATTCTCCGTATTATATACTTCAGGTATGCAACATGGTGCTGTGCTGTTGGCTGTCCTCTTGGCCATCCATCTATTTGGCCTGCTGGCCTGTACTGGCTGGTTCGTCTACAAGAAGATCGGCTTCCGGCGTCTGACATCTCTGGGACCGGCCTACTATAGACAGACAAGCTCCCAGTCCACTGAATCAGACGGGAATGTGCTCATTGGAGACTTTGAACTGACTGCAGGGGAATGAGAATTGTAGTTATTTGTTTACACGTTTGTGTGTGTGTGTGTGTGTGTGTGTGTGTGCGTCAGAGAGCTCACAAAATGTGTTTGTGTTGGTGTATGTATTCAAGAAAGTATGTTTTCTCATTAGAGAGACTGCTTCTATTTGGGCTTGGATTATGAAGGAACCACGTGATGTACAGATGATCAAGGATGAGGTTATTGTAGTGGGGAAAAAAAGACATTCAGGCCATTTTGACCCCTGCTTCTTCCATTATCCAGACTTCACTGATCAGTGAAGGGAGATTCATGGATTGTTTAAACAAAGCATAAAGTTCTTTGGAGGCCCCTTTCGAGAGTCCAGAGAAAACCTTGTGTGATAGATATGGAACCAAAGCAATTGTAAAACTGAATCAGGATCCAGGTACATGTTCTTGGAAAGAGAAATTTTGTCAGAAGCCTCAAACATCTTGGATCACATAGGATACTTGTAGCTTCACAGTTTGGACATTCTCTTTTGTATCATCTTAGGAAAGAAGAAATGGCATTTAAAATATTTGAAAAGCTTTTATGTTGCTTTTATAATAGCACTTTATCACCCCAAATTACTCAGTGCAACCTAGCCACATCTAATATGTCTCAGTGTGTGTGTGTGTGTGTGTGTGTGTGCACTTGTGTGCGTGTGTGTATGTGTGCGTGTTTTCATTATTATCTTGCAGTTATTACGCCCTTTTTTCTCTTTGAAACTTTTGTGACTGCTTAGATTTACTCAATGGAAGTACGTCAGCTGTGCTACGTCTGAAATAATACATTTGAAAAACCACCAGTGCGCAACCAGTGTTGTTTTCTATTTGCATTTTTTTCTTTACTTTGCCGAAATCAATTGAAAGGTATATTCCTCCCACACGCATGTGTATTAAGACTTTTCATATATTACCATGAAACCCATATTTTGAAACATTAAATGACCTCTTCACAACTGTATTGCCGGATTGCGGTAATATCAGGTGGTAATATACCAAAGGCTTGGGTTTGTTATTCTGTGTTGTGTGCGCCCCGCCCAGCCGAAGTATCGGCCTGTCACTGATGCCTTCCAACCATGAATCAGCATAGTATTTCCACGGTAAAAATGAAAACGTTCAATTCAGTCCGAGCGAGGTTCCATAACTCTCCATATAGAGTAGTATTGATTTGAAACTAAATAGTTACTCCGATATACTGTGTTCACCAACATTGGTTGGCTGGCTATTTTTGTCCCAGCATGTAGCCTTTGGCATAAGTCTGTCGAAGCGCGGTCAGAGTATCATCCATTAATGCACTAACATTGACATATTGAGAGAGCAACCCATTTGTAGACTGTGGAACTGCGAGTGAAAGTTCACTTCTAGGACAGTGGGAAGACATGCTTGAGGCTTGGGGAAATATAATTCTCAATTTTGGGCGTGATCACCGACGTCTGTGACAGCTGACGACACGCAGTAAACGAAAGAGAAATTGTTTCTCAAAGTGCCAGGAATTTAAACGTCGTTGGAAGTCCTGATGACAGCTCACCGAAGTGGACGACTGTTTGTGTACCTGGATTAAATGTGTTTCTGGAGTCTAACTTCTCAAGTCTCTCAATTATGAGTTGGAATATACAAGCCAAACTCTTTACTGTGTTTCTAATTGCGTTTCTGGGTGGACATAGTTATTTTGGATACTGTGCATCAAGTGAGGATTCCGGTAAGTCAAATGAACGGAAAAATTAACAATTACCTTAATTTATTTTATCCAAGTTCTTACTCGTAACAGTGGATCGAATTAAAATTGACCGGAAACCTTGTTTGTGGCTGCGCAAATTTGGAGGTTACATTGTTTTGTGCGCAACGCTTTGGAAGCACTTTGTAGCCTGTATTATTCGATCATAGTTTACACAATATCAAAGTCAGGAATGTGGGAGTGAAGTAATACGATCGCAACTGAGACTCTATATCAGAGTTCGTCTCACGTTGTCGAACATGTTTAATGTGATGTCTGCTTCACAAGTTTTCAGTGTTTGACATGCTAAGTTCCCGATAACATTACTCGTTGCCGCGCGTTTGCTATTATAAAGTGTAGCCAGCGAAGCACGAATGCTTGCCAATGGTAACAGAAAAGTTGTGAATTGTGTTGAATTAAATCGAATGTTATTGATTAGTTCCCCCTCTTAAGTCGAAAAAATGTTAAACCGGGCCTGCATATCTCTCTCGCTCTTCACATGCCTATGTGGGTAACCCGTATCGATAAACCAAAATGAGGTGACGTCTATTGTGTTCGCCTGCAAGCTAGTAGCTTCTGAAAGCATCGAACTCAGGCTGTCTACACGACGCTTTTACATGTAACAGAGGACTATGAATTCGCTAAATGTCCTTGAATTTAGACCAGCTCCATTACCGAACAATGCAATCAATAGCTGTCGTGTGTCTTTTTACAATGTGTGTCTGAATAGCATGAAGCAGCTGATTTCACCGCTTAATCTTATTTCCATGTAGACTAGACTAATTTAGTTACTTTGCTTGTTTTGAAAGGCGTCAGTCTGTCCCAAAGTCTTAGTGGGCTATGAGTTACTTTGCCTGTTTTGAAAGAAATGGGCTGTCCAAAATATTCCAAATCAACCAGTATTGCTCAATAGAAATCTTGGAATAGGACTGAAAGAGAATAGGCTCAGCCCAATGGACGACCGAGGGTTGTGATTGCACGGTCCAGACATTCTCTGTCGATTAATTCCACTGACAGATTGTGGGCATAGTATTAGCCGCCTTCTTTCGAATATGCATACGGTCAGATTTTGAGGTGGTAGGTCTATGGGACATGTCCCTGAATTTTCCTTGGGAACCGGGGACATTCCTATTCCCGCAGTTAATATAATTAAAATAAGTATGTTTTACTTTAAAAAATCGGGGACAGAATGGGTTGTCTTGTAGCCTGGTGGTAAAACCAGACCCTCGTTCTAATCTTTCGTTTCGTACAGAGGGTCTGGACATTCGATAGTAAGATTTGATTGCTTGCTTGAGGTGTTTAAGTTTAAAAAGATTGGATCAGCCCCTGACTGATAGCATTCATCCTCAGGGTCCAATCAGCCTCCCTCTGTTCGCTGTTTGGACAGGTTAAAATGCCTCCTGAGACAACGAGCTCCATGGGATCAAATCCAGACTAGCACTGTAGGGAGATGATAATCAAGAGGAAGTGCTAGGAAGGCATGGCTAGGCTAGTTTTCTTGTATTTCGTCACTCACTGTCCCCAGAAATCGGGGACGTCTGTTTAGCCTACTGTTGTCATATGACTCAGTAATTCCCATCTAATCATAGAAGTAGAAGTAGAAGTCTTTTATTGTCACTATACAAAGTATAGTGAGATGTTGTTTGGAACAGCCCACAGATGCACAGAAAAGCGGTATAGGTACAGCTATATATCCAAACTACAAACTACTAAACAGTATATACAAATATGGTTGATATATACAAATAAGGCTATGATGGGTAATAAATACAAATAAGGCTATGATGGGTAATAGATAAGGTGCAATTTTTTTTACACAGTCCTAATTGCACAGTCCAGAGTCTTATTGCACATTCCAGAAAATGCTCAAGGCAGGGATTTCAAGTATTCAGGGAAGTGACCTAGTGCAGTAGTAGGAAGACACGCTATGTGGACACACTCACGCACACACACACACGCCTTGCGTAGTAACCAGGCAACACACTGGGCTGTGACACTACAGGCAACACGCACACATGCCATACTAAGTTGCCCAGTCCGGGACACTTCAGCAACATTCACAATTGCAGCACGCAGTGGTTCATCTCAAACTGGGTGGGGATGGGGGTGGGGGTGGGCGCGCAGGTGACGCATGGAGCAAAAATGGCATTATAAAATTGCTCCCTTGTAGCTGAGTAATCACATCACGATTATCATGCAAATTGTTTTGGAGTCTCTTTGTCATTAATTTATTAGTCCTAACCAGCTTTGTTTCATCCATAGGTGTTGATGCTTTCACTATCCAGCATGTGAATACTAGTATGTGTCTGGTGGCTGGTGCAGACAGCAAGTCCCTTGCTCTGGCCAACTGCACTAACCCACCAGGCTCAAATATGAATTGGAAGTGGGGCTCTGGCCACCGGCTCTTCCACGTGGGCTCATCACAGTGTCTGGGGCTGGAGGTGCACAATAAGAAGCTGGTGCTGTCCGACTGTGAGTCAGCAGGCACCATGCTCAAATGGCTGTGTGTGGGCCAGTCCGTCTACACTGACTACGAGATGGGCCTGACAAGTGATGGAAATACAGTCGTCGCTAAGCGCAAGCCCACAGATAGTTGGAGGCGAGGGGGCTTGGAGGAGAACATCTGCCAACAACCGTTCAAGAGTAAGGGTTGTAGCACACGCACACTCTTACTTGTGCATACTCACACACACTCACACACACTATCTCTCTCATAGCTGCTGGCTGGGGGCAAGATATGGTCATAGTGCACCTCCCAGACACACTCCTTTCAATGAAACCAACTTTTTTGGAAACCTCTGGTCACGTTAAATGTGAATTTGAACATTTTTGGATGCACTACCTGTTTTAGAATCATGAATGGCTGTCCATTGTGTTTCAAATACATTTGCTTCCATGAATACATTGTAAACCTGCATAGTCCATGAAACTGAATAAGTTGGGACATAGACTTATGTAGTTTATGCTTTTTCAACACACACACACACCAACAAACACCAACAAACTCTTTACTAGAGATGTTTTATTTATTGGTCTACTTTTCCTGCTATATTACCTCTCAACTGGGTCCTTAGGCTGTACCATCATGTTTGGACTTGATTGGCCCATTCAGACAACAGAAAGTGTTGTGATATGCTGTATGAGATATGCTCCTTGGCAAATTAGTGGTTGAATGTGACCTTTGTTCATCTGCACTCAACATGGTGAGAAAAGCATGCTAAATATTTCCTGTAACGAATGAAACTGTTTTTGGAATTTCCTCCACCTTCATGTGGCCAGACTTGATTTTCTAGTTTCCTTTGGTTTACACATTTACAACCAGGCAAAAGTCCCTACAAGTCCCAGGGCTGAGCTTGCATCATCACTGCCCCTAGTGACTGTGACTTTGCTAGTGGTAGAAAAAGGGGACCCAGCTGCACCTAAATCTCGTAGATGTTGGGTAGATCTTGCCTCGGGTGAAGAAATACAAGCTAAACAGGTTATAATTAAATCCTCAGGGCGTGGGGGCATGAAAAGGTCTATCAGTAAATACACAATAGGTCTGTGGCATAATAGAAAGAGCTTCTGCTTTTCTCTGGAATTGTCTACACTAAATGTGATCATGACGGGACAGTTTCCGGAACTGTTGTTGCCCAAGCTATTGACCAATTGGTTTTCAATGTTTAACATTTAAGTAAGATATTGCTTGCTACGAAAAGTAATTTGAGGCTCTGAACAGTCTTTGCAGCAGAGCCTTGCCATGGAAATGTCTGTTCTTGTGTTGTGGTTAGGCCTACAAACTTACTTTGCTACAGCTTTCTGATACATGCTTTTTAATGGGCTTTCTTTGACCTCCAAGACCTTTTTGTTTCAACAACTTTGATGTGTTTATGTGGCAAGTCACCATGCCAAAAACAACTTTCATATGTGGCAGGAATGTTTTCATGCTAACAATTCTTGGACCCCTATTTCATTCCTGGCTGTTGAGTGTATTACTGAGAATAAATGCAGTTAATTACTTCATCCATATCACATGAAGGTTGATAAAACAAGTCTCTGTGTGGAGAGAGGGGAACTGTCCATTTATGAGGCCTCGCAGGAACTGAGGGAAACCCTGTTGTCACCAAATTCTGTCATGATGCTATAAGGGTATCCTGGCTAATGGTTTTCATAAAGCTATAAGGGTGTCCTGGCTAATGGTTTTCATGAAGCTATAAGGGTATCCTGGTTAATGGTTTCCTCGATGATCAGATTTCATTCCTGTTAGCATCAACAGAGCAACAGCATGAGGCCTTGTTGAGATTTGTGATGGTATCGGGCATACAATTGTACATTTATGGAATATGTATTGTGTAGTGATAATATAGACACACACACACACACAATTTTGTCAGTTAAGTACCACATTGATTAATAGTGCTACATTATTTTGTTAATTCCTGGAGATAGCATGAGGGTAAACCACAGTGAGAGTGCTAATACTGTCTGTCAAACCGGCTCCTTTCTCCTCCTCAGCAATCCACACCAGGGATGGTAATGCTTTGGGAGCTCCCTGTGTGTTTCCTTTTCGCTATAACGGCACCTGGCACCATCGCTGTATCCCGGGCCAACTTGAGAAAGTGAACCTTCCAGAAGGTTTGAGCTGGTGTTCCACTACCTTGAACTATGACCAGCAGAAAAAATGGGGCTTCTGCTTGCACAGTGGTGAGTGAGATCTTCACATTATCTTTTGTTCTCTCTCTCGCTCTCTCTCTCTCACACACACATACACACATATAAGAGGTTAAGAGAGTATAAGAGGTCAGATGCAAAATCCTCTAAGTAAATTTTCAGAAATTTTTCAGTAATTTGTGTGTTGCTTTTTTCAGCCCTCTTGTTTTGGAATGCATTGTTTGGCCAAGAGATAGCTTATCCACTGAGGCAATATGCAGTGATAATGTCAGGCTTAGGCTCAGTGTTGGCTGCTCATAGAGGAGCACAGGGCCCTTACTTCCAGCCTAGTGGTCTAAAAACCTCTCAAATAGCTAATAGCTCAAATAGGGCCGGCCCAGACAGGAGGAAGGGGGGCAGGCAAGGAGGAAGAGAAAAGAGGAGAAAAGAGAAGAGAGGAGAGGAGAAGGGGAGTAAGAAGTGTTTATGGAAAGTTGAGACAAGGCCTGATCTTTGTCCTGGACTGGAGGCATAAAAGTGGGGGGTGATCAGTGCGTGTTGCATTCCTCCCATATGATTTCACTGGTCTGCCAGCCTCACTGGAGAAGGAGAACTACAGCACAGAACTCAGGCAGCACGTGGAAAAGAGATGGAGCCTGCAACGAAGGGGAACTACACATCAACCACATGCAAATGTGCATACTCACACACCTCACACACACCGCACACGCACACACACACACACACACACACACACACACACACACACACACACACAGGCCTACCCACAAAAATATTGTCCTCTATGTTCTATATATGGGGATAGACTGATTTCAACATTTGCAACCAGACTGAAACACAAAACACAGACACACACACATACACTCACACTGCACATGCACACACTCTGCATGTGGAGGCTGGTTTTGTAGTGGTCTGTTATTGTGATGTGGTGTTTGTGTGTTTGTGTACTGACAGTGGAAGGCTGCCACACTCTGTGGGAGAACACCACAGACGGACACTGCTACCAGACGGTTGCCACGGCAGCTGTCACCTGGCACCAGGCGAGGGACTCATGCCGCAGTCAGGGGGGAGACCTGCTGAGTGTGTCAAGTGTGAAAGAACTGAAAGCCTGTGAGTTTCTCTCGCTCTCTTTGTCACTCACACACACACACACATTGACTGAAATATGCCCTGCAAATTGTATATAGCTGAAGAGACGATTTCCTGCATATACAACTCCCAATGAAGAAGAGCTGAGCACACCAGCACGCATCACAGACTCTTGTGGTTTTATTCTTCACTGTTCTGCAGGGTTTGAAAGGGCAGGAAGTAAAGTTGTCTGCAGCAAGCAAACAAAGCAAAGTTACATTGTTATCTGCCTGAGTTATCTAAGGATAATAAAGACAAATGACTGGGTTGTTTGGAACATCTGCAGCATTTCTTAATAGATTTAGCCTGAGAACTACATATGTAACAAAGCCCAAATTAGTCCTGTAATATGGAGAGTATTTCTGGAGACATTGGCCACAACCTCCCAAGTGACCACTATTGAGAGAAATTTGAGACTTTGGACAATTCATTTGCTATTTTTATTCCCCTTTCCCCTCATCATCCCCATCTTTCTCTCATCTTTCCTTGTCACCCAAGTGGAGGCCATGGACCTTCCTGACAGGCTGTGGATTGGCCTCAACCAAATGGACTGGGCTGAGGGGTGGCAGTGGTCTGATGGATCACCATTTCATGTGGTCAACTGGGCATCAGGTGGGTCTGTCAGCGTGCGCTTTTCTCCAAGACCTCATGGACATCTTGTTTTATGACACACTGTTAAAATAACAAAGGAGATATTGTTGTCATTGTCTAATCACAGAGGCACACAGCGTGTATGTGTGTGATTTTTGTTGAATAACAAGTCAACTACATGAATGCTCTCTTTTGTGGATGGACAGACATAGCCTGGTGACCCACAGTTTGTTTGTGTGTATGTGTGTGTGTGTGTGTGTGTCTGTCTGTGTGTGTGTACTACTTAATAGACATGCCCACTAAGATTGGAATAGGCGAGCTGGACTGTGGTGTGTTGACCTCAGGGAAGACCTATGAGAATGCTATGTGTGAGAGAAAGTTGCCCTACATTTGCAAGAAGCTCAGCAACCCAGAGCCCCAGCCTACACGTGAGTGACAAACACACACACACACACATACACACAACCCTTCATTGACTTCAGCGTCAGGTCAGAATGAGGACAAAGTATTTTGGAGATATAATCCAACTGTGGATTAATCATCCACAGATCCATGTCCTTTACTTTTCCTTTTGAAATGTTTTGTTACTATTCCATGTTTGAATTGGTCTATATACATATAGGTGATATTTTTGAACAAGACAAGTTCTGTTATCCTGTCTTTTCCTAGAGGAGCAGTGGTGAAGTCCCTAACAAAATGAGTTGGAGGTTTCCTTTTGCTCCCAGCATGGTACAGCGGATTCTTATGGTGTAGTGTGTCACCCAGCCTTTTGTTTGGTGTTTGGTTTGTGTTGTGTCTCTGCAGAGAGGGTGGTGTACAAGTCCACAGTGTGTGAGGACGGCTGGTTCTCCTGGGATGGCCGCTGTCTTCGGCTCTTCAAGGATGAAGAGGCCAAGATGCAGCAGGAAGCAGTGGACTCCTGCAAGAGCAACAATGCCAGCCTGCTTAGCATTCACAGCCTGGAAGACATGTTCATGTTCAAAGTCAAACTTGCAGCAGGTGACACACACACACACACACACACATATACACACGCAGTGCATACAGATGATCCTTGAGTCAGTATTTTTGTGCATGTATGTTCATTTTCTAATACTATTATATTTGTGTGTCTGTGTGTGTTTGTGTGTGTGTGTGCGTGCTGCAGTGAGCACCGATATGTGGACAGGTTTAACAGGTAATGGGATCCCTTTGGTGTTCGAGTGGCAGGATGGCTCTGAAGTCACCTACACACGCTGGGCCAAAGATAACCCAGGAATTGAGCCAACCACCAGATTGCCAACCTGCGTGCGCTTTGTTGGCGGGGTGTGTGTAACAAACCACAAAAATGTCCTAATAGTGACCCATTGGGGTATCATGAGTGTGTGCTTCTGTGGGGGAGTGGTGTGGGTTGAGCCAGATGAGGAGCAAGGCTAGTGGACCAGTGTTGGCCAATAGTGGGTTGTGGGTAGTGGGAGTTGCTAACACCATATTCTCTTTCTTCTGTCTCCTCCAGAGTCATGAGTGGGTGGTGTCAGACTGTGACAACGTTCTGCCCTTCCTGTGTGTGAAGCCGGGGCTGGTGAACGAGAGCATTCATGATGAAGGCTGCCCAGAGGGGGTGAGCCACTTAACTTCTCCTCTTCTCTTTCTTTCTTTCTCTCTTTCTTTTCTCTAGCACTCTTTCCATCACAGCCACTCTTTCAATCACCCTTGTCGCACACACGCACTCACTGTGTCACACTCATGCTCATTGTTTCTCTCTCTCAATTCTATTTAAGCCTCATCTTTCAATTTTTCTCTCTTCCTCTCTCTTTCTCTATAGCACAATGTGTTCTTGGTCCATCTTTGTTCTTAAAGTACTTCCTAGCCTCAAATCCTCATGTTTAAGTAATAAAGCACCCAGATGCTCAGCTTTAAAAGTGTTTTGTTTTGTTTTCGTTTCACTTCTAGGACTGGAAAAGACATGGCAATGCCTGCTACAAGGTTGACCCCACCCCTGTCTCCTTCAAGCGTAGCTGCAATCTCACCATCACAGACAGGTCAGTAGACATTCAGCACTCATCTCGTGACAAAGACTGCAGGACAGTTTCAGCAAAATTGCAAAAGAATATCTGGGTCATTGTTATCATAGTTATCGACATTGTCCTTTTCTGTTTTTGCCAGCAGTCCCATATGTGCCTTTGTATCTTGTAGATAAATGTATCAGCTCAATGCTCTTAGATGTGTTTGCTTTGTCTGAGTGCTCTTTAGTCTTGTGTCCAACTGTCTGTGAGAAGTCCAGAACCAATATCTCACCAAAGACAAGAGAGTTTGAAATGTGTTGTGTGCTGAGAGATTCTCGGAATACCATGAAATTGGAAAGGCTAGACTGATACACAGATGTCTTTGAACACACTGAATGCCAAGTGTCTGCTGATTCACTTTCAAAGAATCCCAGATTCCTCCGATCTAAGATCTAGAGTTCTTTTTTTTTACTCCTCAAGGACAAGCTTCACTTTTCATAGTTAGGAGGAACTTGTGTTGTGTTGTTAAAAAGTTAGCTGTACCTTAAACCCTTCACATGCACACCCTCTTAACTGAAGAAACACAAACACATGCACACACACACACACACACACACACACACACACACACACACACACACATACATACATACACACAGTCTAATAATCAGGGATGCCCATTATGTAATTTACTTTTGTGTGTGTGTGTAGGTTTGAGCAGGTCTTCATTAACCAGCTGCTGAGGGAGCACCTGACAAGTAAGACTCAATACTTCTGGACTGGCCTGCAGGACATCAAGGGCAATGGAGAGTATGGCTGGACCAACGGAGAGAATGTCACCTTCAGCAACTGGGGCTGGGGAGAACCAGGTGCACACACACACACACACACACACACACACACACACACACACACACACACACACACACACTCTCTCTCTCAGGCATGCACTGACTGACGCATGCTGACACAGATATGTACGTTACATGTATAACAGTTTGTTGGTTGATAAATAATGAGGTTGTTGTTAGTTATGGTTTCAGCTTTAAACCACTTTGACTTTTCTGTGTAGAGTTAATAGTGTAGCGATTTTGTGTTTCCAGTAAAAGGTCAGCCTGTGGTCTTCTGCACCACATGCTGACTGCTACTGTTTCTGATAGAAACTCCTGTTGGTCATCATTGTCTATTCAATGGAACTATGGTGTTTTCATGTTGGTTTTTTGTTTTTCATTCTCTTGAGTTTGAATGCAGTCAGTGCCATGGCACCATTACTGCTACCTGACCTGGAGGAGGAGTGGTCAAGCAAAATGGAAATATTAATTTTGCCACTGACACAGTGAAGGTCATGTCTGATGTGGCTTGTGTTTGCATTTAGCACAGGTTCAGCTGAGTGTATATGTGCTATGTTATGTGAAGCTTTTGTAGTGTTTAGTATATGGGTGAATGGACTGATGTAGTGATGTAGTGTTGTGTATATATTTTTGTTTGCAATATCTGTAAATCAACATTGATATCTGTTGTTTGTGTGTGTGTGTGTGTGTGTGTGTGTGCGTGTGTGTGTTTGTGTGTAGACCCAAATGGTGGCGGCTGTGCCGTTATGTCCACAAGCAGGCCCCTGGGAAAGTGGTCCAGTAAGAACTGCAGCTTGTTTGAGGCAGGCACCATCTGTAAGAAATACCTGACTGCTCCAACACCTGCACCCCAGATTAACATCAGTGCTCCCTGCCCTGCTGGTTGGTTCTCCAGACCAGGCATACCCTACTGCTATAAGGTTGGTCTGTCTGGCTGTGTGTTTATGGGTCTGTGCATGTATGTGTGAGAGAGGAGGCAGGCAGTGTGAGAAAGATAGATCAGACAGATTAACAGACAATTAAGAGAGATATAAGCATGTTAAGGAGTGAGGGCTAGCCTGGTAATAAAACCAGACCCTAGTTCTACATTTCTGTACAGAGGGTCTGGACATTCGGTAGTGAGATTCGATTGCTTGCTTGAGGTGTTTAAGTTTCAAAAGATTGGATCAGCCCCTGACTGATAGCTTGTCTTGACTCCGAGCGTTCTAGCTCTGCATTCACAAGACTCCCACTATTCACTGATTGGACAGGTTAAAATGCCTTCTGAGCTTAGTGGGATCAAATCCAGACTAGCACTGTAGGGAGATGATAATCAAGTGGAAGTGCTAGGAAGGCATGGTCAGGCTATGTGAGGGCCATTACAAGCATCTCTCAGTGCGTTCCGGTGTTCTGACCTTACCCATGAGAAACATCATTGCAGGTTGCGTCTCTGCAAGTTGCACCATCTCCGCTCTGATTACACCGTCTCCGCTCTGACTCTCCACTTTCCACTTTCCATAGCTAAAACTAAATTTAAACATGTGTAAACATGTATATCAGCGTGTCCCCACGCCAAGTAGCCTAAAGTAAAGTAAAGCATTCTCATAGCTCTTGTTTAACGAAATAGGCTACGCTGTGCAAAGCATACAAGTTTCAAGTAGGCCTATGAGCAAAGTTTTAAATGGCAAATAAACACATAGCTTTAACACAATGATATTCCCGAGCTGCCAGAGACTCACATACTATTGCTAGTTCACTTGCCCTGACAGAAGGTAGCCACAGTGGCCTAAACAGAAATGCCTACACCTGAACAGTCTGTAAACATTCATGTAGAACATGTTTAAAAACGCATGTGAATAGGAGGAACATGTCCAATTTAATGACGAAGCATGATGGGGACATACTGACAACTTTAAGAGAGGAAGTGTATGTGTACCATTGCATTTGTCCGTCTCCTACAACTAGCCGTCTATACCTCTATGGCAAGCCATTCTGTACAGATGCTTTTCAGATATCAGTGACTGAAAACACTGCAGCTGTAGATATTGCTAACAAAATAAATATATAGCTCAATATAATAAGTATTATTATCATTAATATTAATAAAATTAAAATAATAATAATAACAACCATTGGTTTGGGCTTTTTTTTCTTTAGGTACCGATTTAAGTACCATTTAGGCACCGGCACTGGTTTTAAAAGTATCTTTTTAAAAAGTATTTAAAAGTATTTAGCACTGGTATGGAATAAAACCCAACCAATACCCAACCTTTGAGCTTGGAGAGGAAATAATACAAATTAAATAGATCTGCAAATAAAAAGTTTGAGGAAAATTCCCTCTTCGTTGCTGCCACTGGGGGGGGAAATAAAAACTTCCCTACTGACCCATGACGTCAGCTGACAACCAGCAGGAACCAAACCTTTTTATAGGCCCTAACTGTGAAAGCTGATGAAGAAATGTTTGAAACTCAGCTATTGAAACTCTCTTGTCACTCTCTCTCTCTCTCTCTCTCTTCCCCTCTCTGTGTGTGTGTGTGTGTGTCATGTGTCAGG